>OX453305.1:17826957-18448449 GCA_949710035.1 Crambus lathoniellus | reverse complement strand
CCCATTCGTGGATCTGGCTGTCTGTCAAGAAACTATTTCACAAGAATGCGTGGGGGGTATCAGGCTGAAATTTATATCAATTTAAATGCTTAAGTCTGCAATCCCTTGGAGCCGAGAAAGGAAAACAAACTTCTCTTCTCTTGTTCATGAATCAAATCAAAAGGGCCACTTGCAGCAATACTTTGCTTCTGTTAAATCTCGATTTTATTTTAATTTTATTTTCATAAGTGGTTTTAAAGCCTAAATGTTCATAATTATGATTTGTACTTACGTATGATCGAACTGAACTCACAATTAAATGTTTTTAAAACTTAATAAGCATATTTAGAACACTGACATGTTCTTAGGGTTCCGTACCCAAAGAGTAAAAACCTGGACTCTATTACTAAGACTCAACTGTCAGTCTGTATGTCGTCTGTCACCAGGCTGTATCTCATGAATCGTGATAGCTAGACTGTTGAAATTTTTACAGATGATGTATTTCTGTTGCCGCTTTAAGAACGAATACTAAAAAAAAAAAGAAATATTTAAGTGGGGCTTCCATACATCAAACGTCATCTTATTTGCCGTTTTTTTTGCTCGTTGCTTGCCGTCAATGGTACGGAACCGTTCGTGCGCGAGTCGGACTCGCACTTGGCCGGTTTTTATTACGATTCAATTTAATTTCTGTGAACATTCTAGGATTCAACATCACGTGGTAGCTGAGTCAGTAGGACTAATAAACAGGTAGAGCTTGTAATAAAAAAATGATTATTGTAGTTGAGCTTAATAAACTGTGGCATCTATAGCTAACAACTCCTACAGCTTAAGCTGTTCTGCTTCTAAGAAAAACACAGGGTATAGAGTAAATTGTTTAAAAATAATCATTTGTGCAATAAGAGATTTTTTAAAATTTTGGTTACGAGTGTTGAATTTTAATCACAATTCATGAAGAGGGGTGCGTACCGAGTACTTCTAATTTAACACTCACCACACAAGTGATGAGGGATAGTGGCACGAGAAATCATAAAAAGAATGCTCTCGTCTTTGTAATGTAACTTCTCACCTCAACAGCTGCAGCATTTTTAGATGTGTGATACAATCAAAATTAATGTAAAAAGTAAAAAGTAGAAAACATTTAATTATAACTATTTTGAGTTTAGAACTATAAGTCACAATAAAGTTTAGAACATCTTTGAAAGTCGACAACCGTTCAATAAGTAGTTGATATATTTTTCCACTTGTTTTTTTTATCTAGTAGTTAAAATTCAGCAATAGAAACTGGTTTCCTCAATTCTTTTAGAGTTAAATAATTGTATTTATTAATGTAATTTAAAAGTAATTTGAAAATCAATTTGATGCCCGTCATTTTCTTTTCTTTAGTTTGTTGTTTTTATTTTTATGAATTTAAATGTTGTGTAAGTAGCAGAAAACAACATTTATGAAAATAATGTTTGCCTCAGTTTATTATCCCAATACTTACTTTTTTTTTTATTAATCACATTATTGAGAACTTTGATTCCCTTTTATGAATATAAAAATATAGGATGGACGAGCGATATTTTTAAAACAAAGCGTGTTTAGACACAACAACAGCTTAAATACAATTATACAAAGTTCAGTCAATAAATTAATTTGCTACAAATTTGGATGAAATGTTATTTGACATTTGCAATGCATTAAGATCAAACATTCTACAACAAAATTAAGTCCAAAATTGAACTGATAGAAATATTAGATGTTTTGTCTACTTTGACAGTTCAGGATAGGATCAAACATGTCATCTTCGAGGTTGTTCAGAAAATATCGCTAGTCACAAAACTTTAACTTAGCCCTGCACCTTTAGCTCAGTATGATGTTATTCAGAAGAAGCGATCATATTATGACCGTATGACCGTACGGGCGATTGATAATTAGAAACCTGTTGAGCTGAACGCCACTACCACCGAGTCTTATTTTGTTCAAATATTTCAATTTGGCGCAGGGGTAGGCTACCCACCTTCTGCGCCAGTGGTCTCGGGTTCGATTCCCGAACAAGACAAATATTTGTGTGCATGAACATGTCTATTTGTCTTGGTCTGGGTGTTTACTATGTATATTAAGTATGTATTTACAAACAAAAAGTATTTAAGTATATATTTATCCGTTATCAAGTTTCCATGATACAGTTTCGTAATGAAATTAAAATGGGGCTTAGATAATTGGTGTGAATGTAAGAAGTTATTTATTTATTTATTATTTATTTATTACAACAACAATAACGAATTTAAAGAAAAAGAATTTAAATGCATCTACTTCTACATATGTTTTGTGTTTGTGTGTTTGTTTTATTTATTTATCCCTATTACCCTATCCAAAACTTCCCATCCTTAAACGCTGGCTGGCCACCATGCGTATCCTTTTCCCGGTCTTGGAGGCTAGATCCCGAGGTGGGTGATGCCTAGTGTAAGGCTAGATCCCAAAGTGGTGACGCCTGACGGAGGCTAGATCCCGTAGTGGTGACGCCTGGTGGAGGCTAGATCCCGTAGTGGTGACGCCTGATGGAGGCTAGATCCCGTAGTGGTGACGCCTGATGGAGGCTAGATCCCAAAGTGGTGACGCCTGATGGAGGCTAGATCCCGTAGTGGTGACGCCTGGGGATGGCTAAACCCTGACGAGGGTGACGCCTGGTGCGGGCTAGATCCTGTGATGGTGATGCCTAGGGGTAGTTAGACCCCGTGATGAGCTATGCTATGTCTTATTTGTATTTTATAATTGGTTGTAATGTTCAAAATGTTGAATAAGACTTTGTTTACTTGTGTTAATTGAAGAGTGTGTTACAATAGCGCTTAAGTTTATGGATTTGTAAATAATTGTTTGTCACTGTTGTTGTTATTATACATGTAAGTGAAGCGCCGAGAGCGCGCTTGAGTCAGTATGGCCGTATGGGCGCATGTTTTATTTGATTGATGTTTAGTTAATTGCCGTTAACTCAGTAAGTTCCTGAATTGTTATCTTAGTTTATTATATTATTTAAATAATATTAATACTGAAAACTACTTTTACGAAATTGTCATTCTTTTGTAGACGCACAGCGCCATCTGATAACATCTGCTGTTACTAATATTCCAAATGTTTAATTAATGTTTAAATATTAAAAAGGAAATTATATGTGTTGTTCGCTTATAATAGCTATCATAATTAATCTTTCAATACTTTGTTATGTTTAGCTCAATTGCTACAAATTATTAAGTCCCTTTATAAAATAAGATGATTATTCTTTACAAGACTTTTCATGAGTTTCCGTTTAGGCAACATATTTATGATGATTATAAGTGAAGAGTTTTAATGTGAATTATAGTTTCCAAACACACTTGAATAACATTTGCTTGTATTTAATACTATTTGTTATTTTATTGTATCGATATTTAAGTTCTAGAAATAAGTAAAACCTGTACTTGATTGCTTGCTGAAATATGGATGTCATATTTAAAAAATGGGCTTCTGCTACGACTATCGACGACGTTTGCCTGTCATTGTGTAAATTCTTATAAAAATACAAGTTAAAAGCTAATGTTGCGTTTGATTTAAGATGTACCCGGATGAGGCGCCGACAAGCACATATGGGTGTGGAAGGGTAGCAGAGTTTTCCCACAGTTTAACTTTGGTTAAAGAGGCCTCCGTGGTGCCAGGCCGTGGTGCCTTTGATAAATTTCATAACTTTCTGAGAAACCGAATCTTCTTTACTCCGGTTAAGTTGTGAACTGTATTTTTTTTTGTTTTGGTTAGTTTTAAGAAATACAAAGTTGCGTCTTGGAATTACCTAAAACAACAAAACTCAAATTTAGGTTAATGTAATAAATAATTGATACTTACATAAAACTACGTAAATAGATTTACTTACGTGTACCGAAGGCATCTTCGAATAATGTATCCATATTTCTGTAAAGAAATATCTGAGAAAAAAAGGAAAAACATCTAAAGACTTCTAGAAAACTGAAATGAGTGAGAGAATGAAAAAAACACAAACTAAATAAACGTCATCTTGAAATTCTTGAAAAAAGTGACAGCCTAAATTTTAGCCAATGGGGGCACCCCAACAAAATGGCGATCTTAATTATAGCCAATGAATGGGTATCGGGGCTACCGGCCACTAAGTTTTGACCTATTCTATGGGTGATTCCAACGCCTGGTCGTGGGTTCGAGTCCCATCGGAGCTGGTCGTGAGATGAGGGTCGATTTTTTCTAAAAACTTCATTTTCCATTTTTCAATAATAAAAATTGGATTGTGAATGCAAAAAAGTAAAAATTTCAATAACTTTATAATTTACTAGCTGACCCAGCGCGACTTCGTTCCCGTGGCCCTACCCCTACCCTACCCCTACCCTACCCCTACCCTAACCCTAACCCTACCCTACCCCTACCCTACCCCTACCCTACCCCTACCCTACCCCTACCCTACCCCTACCCTACCCCTACCCTACCCCTACCCTACCCCTACCCTACCCTACCCTACCCTACCCCTACCCTACCCCTACCCTACCCCTACCCTACCCCTACCCTACCCTACCCTACCCCTACCCTACCCCTACCCTACCCCTACCCTACCCCTACCCTACCCCTACCCTACCCCTACCCTACCCCTACCCTACCCCTACCCTACCCCTACCCTACCCCTACCCTACCCCTACCCTACCCCTACCCTACCCCTACCCTACCCCTACCCTACCCCTACCCTACCCCTACCCTACCCCTACCCTACCCCTACCCTAACTCTACCCTACCCCTACCCTACCCTACCCCTACCCTACCCCTACCCTACCCCTACCCTACCCCTACCCTACCCCTACCCTACCCCTACCCTACCCCTACCCTACCCCTACCCTACCCCTACCCTACCCCTACCCTACCCCTACCCTACCCCTACCCTACCCCTACCCTACCCTACCCTACCCCTACCCTACCCCTACCCTACCCCTACCCTACCCCTACCCTACCCCTACCCTACCCCTACCCTACCCCTACCCTACCCCTACCCTACCCCTACCCTACCCCTACCCTACCCCTACCCTACCCCTACCCTACCCCTACCCTACCCCTACCCTACCCCTACCCTACCCCTACCCTACCCCTACCCTGCCCCTACCCTGCCCCTACCCTGCCCCTACCCTGCCCCTACCCTACCCCTACCCTACCCCTACCCTACCCCTACCCTACCCCTACCCTACCCCTACCCTACCCCTACCCTACCCCTACCCTACCCCTACCCTACCCCTACCCTACCCCTACCCTACCCCTACCCTACCCCTACCCTACCCCTACCCTACCCCTACCCTACCCCTACCCTACCCCTACCCTACCCCTACCCTACCCCTACCCTACCCCTACCCTACCCCTACCCTACCCCTACCCTACCCCTACCCTACCCCTACCCTACCCCTACCCTACCCCTACCCTACCCCTACCCCCCTACCCTACCCCTACCCTACCCCTACCCTACCCCTACCCTACCCCTACCCTACCCCTACCCTACCCCTACCCTACCCCTACCCTACCCCTACCCTACCCCTACCCTACCCCTACCCTACCCCTACCCTACCCCTACCCTACCCCTACCCTACCCCTACCCTACCCTACCCCTACCCTACCCCTACCCTACCCCTACCCTACCCCTACCCTACCCCTACCCTACCCTACCCTACCCCTACCCTACCCCTACCCTACCCCTACCCTACCCCTACCCTACCCCTACCCTACCCCTACCCTACCCCTACCCTACCCCTACCCTACCCCTACCCTACCCCTACCCTACCCCTACCCTACCCCTACCCTACCCCTACCCTACCCCTACCCTACCCCTACCCTACCCCTACCCTACCCCTACCCTACCCCTACCCTACCCCTACCCTACCCCTACCCTACCCCTACCCTACCCCTACCCTACCCCTACCCTACCCCTACCCTACCCCTACCCTACCCCTACCCTACCCCTACCCTACCCCTACCCTACCCCTACCCTACCCCTACCCTACCCCTACCCTACCCCTACCCTACCCCTACCCTACCCCTACCCTACCCCTACCCTACCCCTACCCTACCCCTACCCTACCCTACCCTACCCCTACCCTACCCCTACCCTACCCCTACCCTACCCCTACCCTACCCCTACCCTACCCCTACCCTACCCCTACCCTACCCCTACCCTACCCCTACCCTACCCCTACCCTACCCCTACCCTACCCCTACCCTACCCCTACCCTACCCCTACCCTACCCCTACCCTACCCCTACCCTACCCCTACCCTACCCCTACCCTACCCCTACCCTACCCCTACCCTACCCCTACCCTACCCCTACCCTACCCCTACCCTACCCCTACCCTACCCCTACCCTACCCCTACCCTACCCCTACCCTACCCCTACCCTACCCCTACCCTACCCCTACCCTACCCCTACCCTACCCCTACCCTACCCCTACCCTACCCCTACCCTACCCCTACCCTACCCCTACCCTACCCCTACCCTACCCCTACCCTACCCCTACCCTACCCCTACCCTACCCCTACCCTACCCCTACCCTACCCCTACCCTACCCCTACCCTACCCCTACCCTACCCCTACCCTACCCCTACCCTACCCCTACCCTACCCCTACCCTATCCCTACCCTACCCCTACCCTACCCCTAAATCCTTTCTTGGACTTCCACGAACATTTCAAGACCAAAATTTGCCGAATCGGTCAAGCTGTTTTCATGTTATGTCGTGACAACGGAAAACGGGTTTCATTTTTATATATATAGAATATTAATATTAAAAATTAATAAATAATAATATGGAGGGCAAAAAAGTGTTTGGGTAATCTGGGGTTCGAACTTGGTTCTCTCGAGTGCTCTATATTGAATGGCCAATACGCCGTCGGCGCTAGCCGAACTTCAAGAGGATTGACGAATTATTGGTATATAACAGAACTAGCGGCCGCCCGCGGTTTCACCCGCGTGGTTCCCGTTCCCGTGGGAATATTGGGATAAAAAGTACATATAAACCTTCCTCTTGAGTCACTCTATCTATTAAAAAAAAACTCATCAAAATCCGTTGCGTAGTTTCAAAGATTTAAGCATACAAAGGGACATATGGACAGAGAAAGCGACTTTGTTTTATACTATGTAGTGATAAAAACTATTACAAACTTATATTTGTACTTCATCTTTTACAAGATCTTATACAGGATAAGTGCATAGGGAACGCAAATATAAGTTTGTCAACGTTTTATTTAAAAAAAATACTAGTTTCGGATTTTTTCCTTTGTATTCACCAGATTACCTGTCTGCATGCCAAATTTCAGCTTTCTAGGTCATCTGGAAGTGGGTTAGAGTTTTGATTATAGGTGAGTCAGTGATAAAAATAACGCTTTTTGGACGTAAATATCTAAATAACCGTTGGAGCACATATTTATCTCGCTAGTCTCAATACATAAGCCAAATTTGACATGTTTCTGTGTAATAGTTTTTGAGTTATGAGGGGGTCAAAAGTGGCTCTAAATGGTTCGTGTTAAGATACACACGGTGCTGCTCGCCAGTTCTGTTTGCTTTTAAAATTGGCTGATACGCTGCCGCGTATCCAGAAAGGTATAATATTCAAAATGCATAAATTTAACGGGGTATTATCTTGTGTTTATTTATTTTGAAGCTAGGTCTGTGAAAATAAAAAAGTCTTTTCTGGCGCTTCGCCGGCCGCTACCGCGGCACGCTCGCTTCGCTCGCTTGGCTCGCGCGGCGTTTTGGTCACTGTTTTAACCTAATCTAATCTAAAACGACTATTAGGATTTCTTGGGTGGCGGGGGGCGCGAGGCAGAACGTTTGCCACGTGCGGCGGGCCTCGCACGAGGCTGCTCACTTGGTGAGGGAAGACCCACCTAATCACGTAAAAACGGCTGATCGGATTTTTATGAAATTTAAACATAGAATACTTTTTATCCTGGTTATTGGTCCCCTAGGTATTTTCTCGAATGTCCACGCGGACGAAGTCGCGGGCGGAAGCTAGTAAATAATAAGTGTCTGTTTCACAATCAAAACGTTAGTTCTGAGTAGCTTAGGCACCACGAACTTTCAGGGTACTTAAGATGATTTAGGTTTCCATACCCTATTTACCCCCTGGGTTTGATTTTCGGAAAACTACGAAATGGGTTGTCTATTCGTTTTCAGAAGTAAGCCTACAAAGTTTCAAGTTGAAATGTCTATTTTACCCCCTGATTTTTTATTCAAAATTTCACCCCTATTGCAACCTTTTAAGGGTTGAATCATGTTCAGCGTGTTAAACATCAAAATAAATGCCATTTTTGCAATCGTCATCCCATAAAACCTCAATAACGACATCCATATCGATTTTTAGGTTTATTTATCCTATTTAACCTCTAAGGGGTTGATTTTCGAAAAAATACGAAATATGTGTTTGCTTATTTGTTTTACTTTCCGACCATAAGCCTAAATAATAAATTTAATGAAGGACTTTCCAGATACAACATTTCATCCCCCTCCTCACCCCTTCGGGGGTGGAATTGTCAAAAACGCTGACACAGGAAAATATTAATTTTCAATTGCCAACATAAATACAAAATTTAAAGATCATAACTTCAAAACTGACGGACTTCTATACACATATTCATCCCCTATTTTACCCCCTGGGTTTGAGTTTGGGAAAATTAGGAAATGGGTTGCCTATTTGTTTCAAGAAGTAAGCCTTCAAAGTTTCAAGTTGAAATGTCTATTTTACCTCTGATTTTTCATTCAAAATTTCACCCCTATTGCAACCTTTTAGGGGTTGAATCATGTTCAGCGTGTTAAACATCAAAATAAATGCCATTTTTGCAATCGTCATCTCATAAAACCACAATAACGACATCCATATCGATTTTTAGGTTTATTTATCCTATTTAACCCCTAAGGGGTTGATTTTCGAAAAAATACGAAAGATGTGTTTGCTTATTTGTTTTACTTTCCGACCATAAGCCTAAATAATAAATTAAATGAAGGACTTTCCAGATACAACATTTCATCCCCCTTTTCACCCCTTCGGGGGTGGAGTTGTCAAAAACGCTGACACAGGTAAATATTAATTTTCAATTGCCAGCCTAACATAGTCCAGGCTATTGTGGCTAAGGCGATTTCAACCAGTCTTTGGGGTCGTGGCTAATTTACAAAGAACCTATTATAATGAACGATTTTTATTTTCTGTATGAAAGAAACTTATTACTATGCAAGGAAATTATCAATCCACTTTAAATATTCGATAAAGTTTCATTTTTGTATCATCGCTATCAATTTATGGCTTTTGTATAATTGGTTGACATTGAAGGATTTTATTTTGTCATCATGGAGTGGAACAAAATTCATAAAGGGAAACCCCCTTTTTATTATAATTTATAAAAATTCAAATTTAGATAATTTTGTTAATCTTAATGATTTCTGATCTGATTCTGACTTCTTATCGAAAACTTTTTGTAAATGCTTTAGTGCATGAGCCAAGCACTATTCTTATCTAAAAATGCGATTAGCAAATAAGCTAGAATCAAACAAAATATGAAATAAAGTAATCCTAGAGTCGCGATCCATATTAAAATGTATGATTGCCATGATAAAATAACATATAAGCACTAGCAGGTATCCTTTGATTAAACCAAACGCACGATAGGTTGCTATGTTCTGCAGAAGTAGAAATGTGATTATTATAACTCTTCACCACGATCTTGTTACAGGTATTATAAATTCGAATGTTTGGTAGTTTTTTACACAATCACGGCAAAACGGCTAAACTGATCAGGGGCCCGATTCTGCTAACTTTAAGTCATAATCGTGTCTCAATCGTGTTTCAATTGCAGTTCAATTGTAGTGCTTTTTTACACACTAGTTACAAGAATTACACGATTGATTGACACGATTAAGACTTATCGTTAGCAGAATCAGGCCCCAGCCCCCTGATTCACACCTAATTCACAAAGCGTCGGAAACGGAATCGGATTCGAGTTCTGTGCTTTGTCTTTGTCTATCTATTCTATAGTGAGTGACAGAGACAGGGCATAAATATGCCCTATCGGGAGCGTTTCCGACGGTTCGTGAGTCAGGGGGCTGATATTACTACAAGGAAAGACGTTTTAAGTAGTCCAGTTGGTGAAGGTAAATACAAGGTATGTCACTGTCTTGCTATCTGCAGCTGCAGGTACAATACCTGTAGCTGCAGCTGCAGCAGGCACAGATAGTTTCTTGGTGTGCATGTGCACTTTTCTGCGGGTGGGCTACTTAAAATCTCTTTTTTTCACAAACAAGTAAAAGTCAAACGAAATAAGTTTTTAGTATAATAATTTCATTTTCATGACAAACTTTTGTGCTGACTGTACTTAAATATTGTATTGTCATCTAAACCAAACCTGTATACAAAATTTCAGCTCCATCGGATACTGGGAAGTGGGTCAAATTAAGCTTGCAAGATTTGTCCCCAGCTAACTAACTAACTGTTAACATGGCAAGTTAATAAAAAGCTTGTAAAAAGAACAGCCAATTCCTATATGAATTTGATGATCGAATTTTAGAGAATCATCTTACTGATCAAACCATATTGGTTGCACTTGTTTTGAATTATTTTGAACATTTTGTTTCGTGATAATAAAAGTTAATTTATCTTATTACTTTTATTGTATGGTATATTGAGTTTGTTATCGTTTTTAGTAGATCTTTTAGTACAATAAAGATAAAGATTAACTTAATCCAGTTATTGTCGCACATAGCAGAGGACAGACCGACATTCTAATTAAAAATGGTGAGTTTACAAAATACATATTTTGTAAATATATTTTTTTTACGCTTTCATCTATCTATTCGTACTAAGATCTACATCACGTTGGTGGATTACTTTTTAAATGTAAATTTCAAGTGCAATATATAGGTAATAGATATCTGTCCTTTATCACGATATTAGATTTAAACTTCGTGATTTTCAAATACTATCAGGAGTAATCAGAAATATTTTGGCAATTGGTTTCCTCATTAAGAGTCTTTAATGTTTTAATTATGATACAGATAAGTAAGTCTATCAATTCGCACGGACAGTATTGATTGATAAGATATAGAAAAATATTGGTGTAACTGGTTTAGAACAGTTAGTAACTTAAGAACTCTTAAAGTTTTAATAATTCTTAATACAATAATAAATTTTAAAATAAGTCTTTTTTTCATTACCACATATGATAATCAAAAGGAAGAACAATAGGTGTCTTGGCCGATATCTCATAATGACGCCATTTACCACTAAGCATAATCTTGTTTATGATTAATTATTAAACGCCTTTTTCTTGAACTTCTGTGTTTCAGACGTTTATTACTAATATAATAATTTGGTTAGCAATCTATTTCTTGGCGAACACCATCGGAGAACCTCAATATAGAAACACTATTTTCGACGATGAAAAGATTGAAGGAGGACCTTTTGAATATTTGCTGTCTTCCAAACAAATCTCGTTGGCGGAGGATGTTAACCAATATCGTTTACCAAGAACCACGAGGCCAAACCACTATGATATTCTTTGGGCGGTTAATTTTACTGTTCTCACATTTGAGGGGGAAGTAAATATTAATTTATACGCAACGGAAGCAAATGTAAATGAAATAGTTATACACGCTCATGATTTGAACATAACTTCATTAAACTTGTATGAAGGGGACACAGAAGTGCCCCAGACCTACACTTTACAGACTGAGTATCATTTTCTTAAGGTACTCCTCACAAACGGATTTCTTACTTATAATTCCACGACTCCAGTGATCTACGTATTGTCTGTTGGCTTCGAAGCACCGCTAAGAACGGACATGTTGGGATTGTACAAAAGTTGGTACACAAATAATGCAACCGATGATGAAGTGAGGTAATTTTCAAATTATTTTTGTATAAGATTAGCCGTCAATTAAAATTGTGTCCATGGATATATCTAGATTAAATTCGGTAACTCCCCGTTAAATATTAATGAAGATACAAATAAAGGAGAGATAAAAAAAAACAAGGTTACTAGTTAATTTATTCCTTACACTGATCATGAACAGCCAAGGGGTCGTGACTCTAATCCTCACCTAGAAATAATAAATATGAGATAAATACTGGGTACGTACTTTTATTCTGAGTCAGGATGTTATTTATTCAGCAATTTAATTTATGAAAATTCCGTAACACTTACCTAAACTGATACCTAAATCATGACATGTATTTATATTATGCTTACTTATTGTTTTATTTTTCTAGCTGGATGGCACATACGTTATTTGCACCGTCTGCGGCCCGTCTCGCATTTCCTTGTTATGACGAGCCAAATTTCAAAGCTACGTTCCAAGTGACTCTCAGGAGACCACTCTGGTACAAAAGTTGGTCTAACACAAGACGACGTCAAACAAGGAATAGTCCATATCCGTACGTAGATAGATGTGACTAAGTGGCAGAACACACGGTGAAACACAGCTGCAATGAAACCCTACAGAAATTTATTTAGGTTTCAAACCTTTTCGTAACTTCAATATTAGTAGTTTTTTTTTACCATGTGCGAATACTGATGAAACGCAAACACGAGTTTCGTGCACGCCGGTTTCAATGCAACTGATTTAAAATGCGTTTCAAACTGGTTGCGTCGTGTGCGGACTCTCAAACTACTCTATGGCATCAACTCATATGAAACTCAAAAGTAACTACTAGTTAAGGTTTTGCAAATAAATTTCTATTTCCATATTCAAGTTACAATTTCGTCGCTTTTGCGTTTGACCGTGTGTTCTAGGCCTAAGTGTTTTCTCAAATAGGGATATAAAGCCCGAATACTCGAACGCTACTCAGCTTTGGGAGCGTCTCAAACATCCGGGAGGATACCGGGAGTAGTGCGCTTCCACCTTAAGCCTTATCACCACTTAGCATCAGGTGCGGTGAAGGTTAAGAGCTACAACGTGAAAGCGAAAACTTCTCACTGTTTTCTCGGTCCCGGGTTCGATTCCCAGTGGAGGTACATTTTTGTATTCGGTTTGGTTGGTGGTAGGACTTGTTCTTAGGCCTCATTTCCACCTGCAAGTAAACTTCTGCGATAAATGTCCGACAGTCTGTAGTTCGCCTGGCTAACTACCACCATCTTATCCTAGTCTGACGCCACAACAATGATGATTTTAGCATCATTGTGTTCCGGCAGTTAGAGATAGTCAATAGCCAGTTCCTGGGTGATTGAGGATTCCGGGAGTAGTGCGCTTCCATCTTCAGCCTTATCAACACTTAACATCAGGTGTGATGAAGGCTGAGCTACAACGTGAAAGCAAAAACTTCTCACTGTTTTCAAAATACTTAATATTATTAAGATAGAGTGAATATGACTCACACAAATATTTATTATTCAGTCACTCGACCGGAAAGATTTAAAAGTAAATCAATAATTAATTAGCATCAATTATCTTTACTCTTTATCAATTCTGAGTCATTCAAAAGGAAATGAGAATTAAGGTGATTTCTTAAATGTTATTTATTAAAGTTGTATAATATGTGCTATATATGTATATATGTGCTTTATGCTAAAAGAAATTATTGTAATAAGTAACGAAATGTTTTTTTATAAATGTCGTTACCTGAGAAACGCTGGCAAGTTTATTGCGCGAGTTCTTCTTGTCAGTTAAAAAAGTCTTGAATAATAAAAGAAAATATTGACGACTAGCTGACCCAGCGCGACTTCGTTCCCGTGGCCCTACCCCCAACTCCACCCTACCCTACCCGTACTCTACCCCTACCCTACCCCTACCCTACCCTTACCCTACCCCTACCCTACCCCTACCCTACCCCTAACCTACCCCTACTCTACCCCTACCCTACCCCTACCCTACCCCTACCCTACCCCTACCCTACCCCTACCCTACCCCTACCCTACCCCTACCCTACCCCTACCCTACCCCTACCCTACCCCTACCCTACCCCTACCCTACCCCTACCCTACCCCTACCCTACCCCTACCCTACCCTACCCTACCCTACCCTACCCTACCCTACCCCTACCCTACCCCTACCCTACCCCTACCCTACCCCTACCCTACCCCTACCCTACCCCTACCCTACCCCTACCCTACCCCTACCCTACCCCTACCCTACCCCTACCCTACCCCTACCCTACCCCTACCCTACCCCTACCCTACCCTACCCCTACCCCCCCTACCCCTACCCTACCCTACCCCTACCCTACCCTACCCTACCTACCCCTACCCTACCCCTACCCTACCCCTACCCTACCCCTACCCTACCCCTACCCTACCCCTACCCTACCCCTACCCTACCCCTACCCTACCCTACCCTACCCCTACCCTACCCCTACCCTACCCCTACCCTACCCCTACCCTACCCTACCCCTACCCTACCCCTACCCTACCCCTACCCTACCCCTACCCTACCCCTACCCTACCCCTACCCTACCCCTACCCTACCCCTACCCTACCCCTACCCTACCCCTACCCTACCCCTACCCTACCCCTACCCTACCCCTACCCTACCCCTACCCTACCCCTACCCTACCCCTACCCTACCCCTACCCTACCCCTACCCTACCCCTACCCTACCCCTACCCTACCCCTACCCTACCCCTACCCTACCCTACCCCTACCCTACCCCTACCCTACCCCTACCCTACCCCTACCCTACCCCTACCCTACCCCTACCCTACCCCTACCCTACCCCTACCCTACCCCTACCCTACCCCTACCCTACCCCTACCCTACCCCTACCCTACCCCTACCCTACCCCTACCCTACCCCTACCCTACCCCTACCCTACCCCTACCCTACCCCTACCCTACCCCTACCCTACCCCTACCCTACCCTACCCCTACCCTACCCCTACCCTACCCCTACCCTACCCCTACCCTACCCCTACCCTACCCCTACCCTACCCCTACCCTACCCCTACCCTACCCCTACCCTACCCCTACCCTACCCCTACCCTACCCCTACCCTACCCCTACCCTACCCCTACCCTACCCCTACCCTACCCCTACCCTACCCTACCCTACCCCTACCCTACCCTACCCTACCCTACCCCTACCCTACCCCTACCCTACCCCTACCCTACCCCTACCCTACCCCTACCCTACCCCTACCCTACCCTACCCCTACCCTACCCCTACCCTACCCCTACCCTACCCCTACCCTACCCCTACCCTACCCCTACCCTACCCCTACCCTACCCCTACCCTACCCCTAACCTACCCCTACCCTACCCCTACCCTACCCCTACCCTACCCCTACCCTACCCCTACCCTACCCCTACCCTACCCCTACCCTACCCCTACCCTACCCCTACCCTACCCCTACCCTACCCCTACTCTACCCCTACCCTACCCCTACCCTACCCCTACCCTACCCCTACTCTACCCCTACCCTACCCCTACCCTACCCCTACCCTACCCCTACCCTACTCCTACTCTATCCCTACCCAACCCTACCCTACCCCTACCCCTACCCCTACCCTACCCTACTCTACCCTACCCCTACCCTACCCTACCCCTACCCTACCCTACCCCTATATCCTTCCTTGGACTTCCACGAACATTTCAAGACCAAAATTAGCCAAATCGGTCCAGCCGTTCACGCGTGATGTCGTGACCAAGGGAAATAGGGATTCATTTTTATATATATAGATTCATAAGTACATGCTTATTATGTCTATGGGAATAAATAAATATTTGATTTGATTAAATTACTAATAAATTATTAAATCAATGTAAAAACATTATTGTTTACGATACTTAATAAATTAACATGTAATTTTAATAAAGTTTTCATAATGTTATGGGCTTATGATACAGATCATACCTACATTTTGAAAAATTATAAAAATTCTATACTTTTCTATTACAGCAAGTAATTTAACAACTTATACTGAGGTAGGCCCTGATGGATGGGCCCGTCTCATAGTTTTTTTTTCAATAGGTATTATGTAATTGTTTTTAGTCTTTGTAATTCATTTGTTATATTTAATCTGTATGTTTTTGTTGCTCAACATTTATAAACGATGATTTCCCCCAATTTACAGCGATTATGAAGACGACGTATACTATGCTACCCCTGTTATGTCCACATATCTTTTGGCGATAGTCATTGCTGAATACAAAACACAGGATTTAGTAGTAAATTCAACTTTAATGTATGAAGTAATAGGCAGACCAAGCGTGATAGAAAGGGGCCAATCAAATTATACGTTTGATGTTGGGCAGAAGCTTCTGGATGAAATGAGCAACTATACTGATATAGACTTCTATTCAGTTCATCCTGATATCAAAATGACCCAAGCTGCAATTCCCGATTTTTCAGCTGGTGCTATGGAAAACTGGGGTTTATTAGCTTACAGGTAAAGAAAGTCCAGAGTGATTTATATCGTTCATCTCATATTTAACTTTGTGTTCAAACGTTAAAAGTATTTAATTTACAATGAATTAATTTTACTATTTATTTATATTGTTTATTAGTGTAGACCGGCAGTTGGCTTTCAGTTGTTTTGTTTTTAATCTACTCTTGTAATATAGCTGTTGGTATTCCGAAAAATAAATATTAATAGGTCTTTACCTATGTAATTGCCGTATTTTTCTCATATGTTTATTGATTCCTAATTTTTGAAATTTATTATTAATATTCACAATTAATAAGTAGTCAGTTTCGAAAATATAGTATGTCGTAATGATATACATCTAAAATCAAAATAATTAAACACGCGTCTAAAATTTTTATAAATGCTTCAAAATAATAGCACATTGGTAGTAAAATAAGCAGTCAAATTGACTTGAATTTGATTGAAAGAGGGGTACTCTTTGGTTATCGTCATTTTGAGTGCTTCGAAATGAAATTATAGGCAATAGTTAGATTAATGTTGTCTGATCATATCTCTAAAGTTTCGTTGAATTAAATTGAAATCTAATGAATAAGTTGAAATCTGAGTTCACATGTCCAAGAAATCCCTAGGTATATGTATATCTTTGTATGATAATTCCAACTTCCTACAGTTTCCCCATAGAACTCGGCAATTTCATAGGTTAAAGACCTATTAATAATAATATTATTACAGGGAAGCATACCTTATGTATGACGAGTCTCATACAAGTCTTCAATTTAAGCAATTAATTGCATATATTGTAGCACATGAAATAACACACATGTGGTTTGGGAATCTAGTAACATGCGACTGGTGGAGCGCCTTATGGCTCAACGAAGGATTTGCCCGTTATTTTCAATATTTTCTCACTCACTCGGTAAGTGAAGTCAACTAACACTAATTAAACAATAAAGGTCACAGCTCATTATAACGCCTCGGCACCGTATCGGCATTGCCTCGCCTCGCCTCGGCGTGTCGGCGTCAACGGGTGGCCCGCAGGTGGACGCCGACGCGTTATGGCGTCAACCAGTGAACGTCACGTGATACGTCAAATTCGACTCGAAGCAACCATTTCATTATTTTTGAAAACAAACAAAACTGTACTGAATACCATCTTCGTTTTCCCTCTTTGTCGTCGCCGAGACTACGCCGAGCTGTCCGCTCGCTGTCCGCGCGGGGTCACTGGGCTAAAACGTTTATCCGGTAGTTTTTCGACTTGAACTGTAGCCAATACGGTGCCGGGGCATTGTAGTGAGCTCTAACCTTTACCCTGTATTAATAAACTAGCAACACGCCCCCGCTTCGTACGGATGCAATAATGATACTTTTAGTCTATTGTATTTAAATCCGTTGCGTAGTTTGAAAGATCTAAGCGTAAAGTCGCTTTAGTTGTATGCCGGTACAATACTATTGTAAGGGTAAGGTGTAATCTATCTCACTGGGACCTATGGTAGCGACGTCAGCAGCCGATGTTAAACAAAACGTGATAAATTGTATGACAACATTCCTAACTCTACCTCACCTCATCTCATCATCATCAGCCATTTAATGTCCCCACTGCTTCTCTCCTTATCCATTCATAAGAAAGGCAAGTGCCTCTGGCCTTCCGTATGGGTGGATAAGGAGAATGGGCTTATGACCCACCACGCGGGCCCAGGAATTGGTTGGTATTAACAACTGCAAATGCAGCTGAGACCAACGGCTTAACGTGCCTTCCGAAGCACGGAGGAGCTCGAGATGAAAACTTTATGGTTACCCATCCTAACACCAACCATTGCGAAAGTTGCTTAATTTCAACGATCATAAGCCGAGCGTGCTAACCACCTGTGCCATGGGCTCATCACTTGGTGGCAGCTTAATTGCAACGTCAAGCCGCCAAATGTCAAGTAAATGCGGCTGGCATTGATGCCAAGGCATCCCAATGAGATAGAGCTCTATAGACAACTCAAATGTTTAACTTTTAGGTGGAAGATTACATGGAATTTCCAGTTCGTTTTGTCCCTGAACAAGTCCACACATCTTTGCTTAGTGATTCAGCGGACAATCCCCACCCACTCACGAACCCTAATGTTGGAAGCCCAGCATCTGTCGATGCTATGTTCTCAACAATAAGTTATAACAAAGGGTCATGTATTATTAGAATGACTGAACATCTCCTTGGTTCAGACATTCATAAAGAAGGCCTCAGAAGATATTTGAAAAACAGGTAGGTCAAACAAAGTCTAACCTTATGTTTTAACTCTTTTTCTTCTGTCAAGCAATCCGCCTATCAAATCAGAGAAAAGCAAGAAACAACATATTTAACATTGCAGAT
Organism: Crambus lathoniellus; assembly: GCA_949710035.1. NCBI lineage: Eukaryota > Metazoa > Arthropoda > Insecta > Lepidoptera > Crambidae > Crambus > Crambus lathoniellus. Next base: position 18,429,769 of record OX453305.1, on the reverse strand, counting down.
ACTTGGACAATGCTCTTCCTATTCACTTATATCAAAATCTTCAAGATACTGCTGAAGAAACTGGAGCTATCGCTCAATACGGACCTCATTTTAATGTCATTGACTATTATAGAAGTTGGACTGAGCAATCAGGACACCCGGTTCTTAGAGTTCATGTAAATCATAACACAGGCGAAATGACAATAAAACAAGTAAGTACCTATAGGTTGGCTTTCTTTGGTATCTCACAAAATAATTGAAATTATAATGAATTATATTACATACATCAATAAATTAGAGCATTTTCCCAATCAGCGTAGATTTAATATCAATAGGGGGTACACAACTGCCGACAGAAATTGGATCATACCGATTACCTTCGCAACTGCTTCCCAACCTGATTTTAATAATACTAAGCCAACGCATATTGTAAGAGATACAGTGACTGCCATAAATAGAACCACTATTGGAGATGAATGGGTGGTCTTTAATACACAGCAGTCAGGTAAGACAGATGGTTTTGTTATGTTTGTATTACATGATACAATTTAAACTCAGTAGCAAGAAAAACTGTCGTTATGGTAAGTTATCGTGATCGTATTATTTTGTATGAAATCTAGCAGCGCAACTTTCGGACGTTTAAGGGCAGATCCTTCAACAAAACATGTTTGACGGCAGCACTTTGACTGCTTTTGAAGTACGGTATAGAATCTCTAGTTTACCATTCGATTACCAAGACGATAGTTTTTCATGCAGATTGTAACATAGCGTCGAAAAAAAGATAATGCATTGTGTTTAAAAAGACAAGAGTAACATTCCTTCATAATATCATCAGTATAATTGAAAAAACGAACTTACCAAGTGAAGTTCGATCACAATACGGTATTTTACTGATTTTTTTTTATTTCTTTAAAATGTTTTTCGAAATATTAGCTACACAAAACAAGTTTTCATTTTGAATTATCTTGAATATTTTCAAAGATATAGGACTTCAAACTTTATAATTAGACAAGGACAGGACGCTATCTTAGTGACGTCAGTGGGTTAGTAGCGTCATAGTCACGCCATAGAAGATTTCGTTTTAGAAAGAGACAGCTATAGTCAAAATCAAACAGACTATAATTCTTTTATTATAAAACAGATTCAAATTATTTTTTCACATTTGGTATTCTTAATTGCAATATTTTTTAACGTCATCATTAAATATCTACATTTCAACAACAGTAAAATACCCTATTATGTGAACGGCTTCATTCGACGCGATTTGTGGTTTAGTCTTTATGTTCATTATAGTTTGTAACCAATTGGAAAAGAATTGTTAAAATGTTCTAATGCAATTTGTAGGTTATTACAGAGTTAATTATGATGATTACACTTGGGATCTTATTACAAACTTTTTACGAGAAGACAACAGAAACGTAATACATCATCTAAATCGGGCACAGGTATGATAACTACCTATACCGGGTGGCCCATTTAGAACGGTCAGTATGGTCAAGTCTAAAACTGTAAAACATACAAAGATACCTTTATATACCATACTCTTAGGAACCATGTCATCGATTTTAGTAAGAAGGATTTTGAATTGAATTTTGTGTAAAAAAAAAGTGGTGGTAATTTCAAATACCCACTAAATTAAAATATAGGATATTGAAAACAATGCGTTTATTCATTTTAGATAATATCATGTTTTATACTTCGATCAACAATAACACCTAGTTCTAGATACATAGTTGGAGTGACAGACATGGCCGAGCGTTATACGCTCACTTGAGAGTATAATTATAAGTAGATTATTTTGACAGTGTCAATAATACTAAGGTATTTCAAACTTGGAACGCTTCCTGTCATTTATAATGTAAGATCGTAACATTCGTAACCTTTTTTCTCCGTTTAAAAAAAAGTCAGTCTGTGCCATGTAAAGTTTTCATTTAGTTCGTGAGCCTTCATCTAGTACTAATTGTTGATCGAAGGTTCTATAGTAACATTTACTGCTTTAGACCTACACAATCGATATCTGAATAGAAATAAAGTATTTTTTTTTATTTAGGTTTAAATCCCGAACGGTGTAAGTACTTTTTAAATTTATGAATGCAGTTTTTCTTGTCACTAAAATTGATGACATGGTTCCTAAAAACAGATTTCTGTATGTCTTATAGATTCAGACTGACAGACCGTTTTGGGCCATCCTGAAATTCAAAAAAATTCAAAATTCATTTAGGTCATTCATCGTTTATTCAATTTAGGTTAGAAGCTACGCCATCGGTTCGCAAATCCTACGGCAGGAGACCTTGTAGCGAGAAGAACCGGCAAGAAACTCGCCAAGGGCTATTTTTTTCTCCCTGTTTTAACTTATACAGAGTCGTCAAATTTGAAAAATGATCTTCACATAATAGTAAGGTTACTTTCCATCACAATACAGAATACCGCTTAAATTAAGTACAATTTTGCTTATTACCAAAAACAGTAAACAATTTTCAACTAAACAAGGAATCAAATAGTTTAATGGACACACTAATCTTAATCTTATTCAAATTATATTATATATTATTATGTATTAACTAACACATATTGTATGTGTCACAATCACAGGTCACCAAAAGTTCGGCGGGTCGTTACATTGCCTAAAATATGGTTGAGCGAAGCGATGGCTGGTCATGCTCGTGAACGGGTGCCACCAGTGGGATGGGTCTGCTCCTGGCTTCTTGTCTCAAAATATGCAGATTTTTTTATGTTTTCTTGTTATTAGTTTTATTTATCGAAGCTTGTATAGTATTGTTTATTATTGACTCTTATGTTCTTAAACTATTCAAAGTTTAATTACCCTTGTTTGGCATTTATATTCATTATTTTATTTGCTACGTTTTTGGTTGAAGTGTATTATAAAGAAACTACCATTTGGATGTCTATTTCCTAAGTTATTGAAAATTATTTACTGCTGTGATTACCGGGTTATGTATTTTGTTTTTAAATATAAGATGAATTTGTGATGGAAAGTGACTTTATATATTAAATTATTTTTAATACTTGCCTTGTAAAAGATGATGTCCGAGCCAAAAAATTGTGTTCTATTGTTAACTCTTCCAATTTACATATCCTCCCAATAAATGAAACTCATCACTTTCCCAACTGTGTCCCTTCTCTTCTTGACCTTATGATCGTCTCCACCCCGACTGCTGTCGTTAAACACGGTCAACATTCTGCAGACGCATTTTCCTACCACGATCTGGTATATTTATCCTACCGGATCCGCCTCCCTAAGCTAAAACCAACAGTGCAGCTTCAGCGTAGCTTCAATAGTATTAATTTAGAACGCTTACTTCTGGATGCTGCCAGTATGGACTGGTCAGCCATTTTTAACACCGATAGCGTGGATGAACAGATACATTGTTTTAATAAAAATATAACGGCACTTTATGATGTTCATGCTCCTGTGCATCCGGTCAAAATAAAACACCTCCCTGCTCCCTGGCTGACTGATGAGATACGGGCGCTTATGGCGAAGAAAAACACGGCTAAAGCAAGATACAAACTCGATCCCTCAGACCGAAACGCTTCTAAATACATTAAAGCAAGAAACCGGTGCAATATGGTGGTAAGGGACGCACAAAGACGCCACATTCACAATTCCATTGATAATGAAGATCCTGCGAAAGTATGGAAATTTCTAAAAACTCTTGGTGTTGGCAAAGTTCGCGTAGATAATTCCCATAGTAATGTTGATTTTAACCAACTTAACACTAGCTTCACTTCTGTTTCTCCTTTTGATGGCACACTTAAAGCCAATACCTTACAGTCTCTTTCCAATTTGCCAACACAAGATACTGCTCCTTTTATCCTTCATCAATTTGCAGACAGTGATGTTAAGAGAACGATTCTATCCATTAAATCCGCCGCGGTAGGTGCCGATTCTATCGGTCGTAAAATGATCCTCCCTATCCTTGACGTTATCCTTCCTATAATTACCCATATCCTAAACACTTCCATTTCTTCTGGTACCTTTCCCACTTCCTGGAAAGACACTTATGTCATTCCACTTCCTAAGAAACCTAAACCTATTATGTTCACCGATTTCCGACCTATTTCTATCCTTCCATTCCTTTCCAAGGTCCTGGAAAAATTGATACAGCACCAGCTTACCGATTATCTCAATTCTAACCATCTTCTGAATCCATTCCAGTCTGGTTTCCGCAAAGGCCATAGTACCTCTACAGCATTAATTAAGATCTTGGATGACATACGCCTGGGTATGGATAATCGACAGCTCACAATACTGACATTGCTGGATTTCAGTAATGCCTTCAACTGCGTTGATTTTGACATCCTTCTCGGAGTACTATCTTCTCTTAACATATCTCCTACTGCAATTGATTGGTTTCGAAGTTACCTGCTAGGGCGACGGCAGCGCATCCGCACTGGAGATTCCTTCTCTGAATGGTGTGATATCACTGCCGGCGTTCCTCAGGGTGGCGTCCTATCTCCTCTCCTTTTTTCAATTTTCATTAATACTATCTCGCATACTATCTCTAGTTCCTACCACCTCTACGCTGATGACTTGCAAATTTACGTACATGCTCCTTTTACAGATTTATCACGAGCAGTTTCGGCTACAAACATAGATTTAGAACGAATCAGCAGTATGAGTAAGTCTTTTGGTCTAGTCGTCAATCCTTTAAAAACACAATGTATTATTATCGGTAATTCTTATTACATCTCTAGAATTGATTTTGACCAACTTCCTATAGTGATGTTTGATGGTACTCCTATCCCGTTCTCGAAAACCGTCAAGAACCTGGGTTTAATACTCGATCAGAACTTGTCTTGGAGACCACAAATTGACGCCATGAGAAAGAAAGTTTTTGCTGCATACGGTTCGCTTAACAGACTCCGCAATTTTTTGCCGACCGGGACCAAAACAATGCTAGCGCAATCCCTCATGTTGTCCATAATTGACTACGCTGATGTCTGTTATACGGATCTGTCTGAGGAATTGCTCGATAAACTCGAGCGACTGCAGAATGTCTGCATTCGATTTATTTTTAACCTTCGTAAATATGACCATGTGTCTCAATTCCGTTCTAAACTCAACTGGCTCCCTATTCGCCGGCGCAGGGACTTACATACTCTTACGCTCCTCTACTCCATACTGTTCCTTCCAACTTCTCCACCTTATCTCAAAACCTGTTTCTCCTTTCATTCCTCGTCTTCGCAGTGTATTTTACGTTCTGCGAGTAACCTTTCCCTAAAAGTTCCACAGCATTCTACTGACTTCTATCCATACTCCTTCTCTGTTCACGCTGTCCGTTTGTGGAACTCCCTACCCGAGAGCATCAGGAAGGCTCAAACTTTGAGGTCCTTTAGTGAGAAAGTACGTAGTTATTTCCTTTCTTCTGACTTACGTTAACTACTTATTTATTTTATTTTATTTTTTATTTTATAATGTTTCCTATCCTTGTCTTACGTTGTTAATATTATACCTTTATTTTATACATATACTATATTTACATTTTAAAAGCGCACCCACTCCCCTTCTCTCCCTTATCTTTTTTATTCTTTCACCCAAGGTTGCCTGGAAGTGATTGCTGCTTAGCAATAAGGCCGCCTTTTTTGTACCTTTCTGTATTGCTACTGTTTTTGTTTATGTATGCTTCTGTTTGTGTGCAATAAAGTATCTTTTATTATTATTCCCTTTATTACATTTTAAATACTTACAAAATTATATTTCTAAACATAAATTTTTTACAATGTATAACACTAAAAAATATAACATTTAAAAATACAAAAATGCAGTTCCCCAACGGCAGCAAGATCAAGGTCCCGGCTACCGATGGTTAAGGATCCAGAGACAGGAACCTTCTCACTATACGGGCCGTGTCCAGAAGTACTGCCTTCTGCATCTGACTCCCGATCCATCCACCTAACGCAAGCCTCTTATGGTGTTTATCGAGGCTCTTGGCTATCAGACCATGGGCAGATATGACTATCGGAACAACAATTGCTGAATCAATGTCCCACATGTCAACAATCTCGTGAGCTAAATCAAGATATTTGTTTTCTTTATCTTTTTCAGCTTTCACAAGGTTGTCGTCATGGGGAACAGTGACATCAACAATTATCGCGCGGCGTTCGTGTCGATCTATCAATACAATATCAGGCTTATTAGTTACAATAGTCCTGTCTGTAATGATAGATCGATTGCAATACAATGTGGCATGGCTATTTTCAAGGACCTGTTCTGGTGCATACCTGTAGTACGGCACCTCGGATGCCACAAGACTATGTTTCAGAGCAAGTTGTTGGTGTATTATCCTGGCCACTTGGTTATGTCTATGCAAATACTCGCCGTTTGCGAGACGAGAACAACCGGAGATTATATGCCTAAGGGATTCACCCGGACGATGACACGCTCGGCAAATATCCACTGTGCCATCCCTTAGGATATACTTTCGGTAGTTATTCGTCATCACAACCTCATCCATAATTGCACAGACAAAACCTTCGGTTTCACCAAAAAGATCACCGAAGCGGAGCCAGGATACTGAGGCTAATAAATCTACGTCGGGCCCATGGAGAGCCCGGTAGAATCTGCCATGTAACTCCTTGCTTTGCCACACAGTGCTGCGGTCGGAAGTACTAAGTACTACAGGTTTGCGCCAGTTTTCTTTTGCTAAAAATAGAGGAGTCAGTCCATTGTCAACAGCAACTACATCTCTATGAGACCCCATATCGACTTGGAGAAAATACTCCCTAAGATTGCATATCTCGCGGTTATGCAATGTCTTAGCATTTAAGAAGCCACGACCACCGCACTTCCGCGGGATATACAATCTCGTGGTCGATGAACGTGGGTGATGTATGCGGTGTGCTGTTAGCAATGTACGAACTTTTCTATCCAGGGCATCCAGTTCAGTTTGAGTCCATTTAAGTATGCCGAAGGAATACATTAGTACCGGCATGACCCATCCATTGTATGCGCGAACCTTGTTTCCGCCAGACAAAAGACTTTTAAGGACTTTTGAAAGGCGCCCCAAGAAACGCTCACGCAACGACTGTTTCATGTCAGCATCGTTGATGCCTAATGCCTGTGACATACCTAAATATTTATAGGTTTCGTTTACGGAGAGAGATCTAAGATGAATAGAATCCGAGAGTTGTATACCCGTAGATTCCATTATCTGACCACGCTTTACATGCATGACTGCACATTTGTCCACACCAAATTCCATTTTAATGGCATTACTGAAAGCTTCAGTAACCTTCAGTAACGCTGTCAAATGAGAACTGCTATGGGCAAATAGTTTCAGGTCATCCATGTACAGCAGGTGTGATATTACTTGACCATTTCTCCGTAAACGATAGCCTAACCCTGAACTCTCGAGAAGTGTACTCAGAGGGTTCAATTATTATTATTTATGTTATAGTCACTTTTCAATTTGACAACTCTGTATGAAATATGACAGGGAGAAAAAAAGCCCTTGGCGAGTTTCTTGCCGGTTTTTCTCGTTACAAGGCCTCCCTCAGTAGGATTTGCGAACCGATAGCGTAGCTTCATTGACGTTCATAAGTACTGTATCAGCCTAAAATGAATAAATGATTTTGAATTTTGAATTTTGAAAGTGAATTTTCAAGATGAAAACGTATGTATTCGCAGATTGTTGATGACGTCTTCCAATTCGCGAGGTCTGGTATTATGAGTTATACGAAAGCATTTAACATAATTTCATTCCTTATTTACGAGACTGATTACGCCCCGTGGATCCCTACCATTGCTGGGTTCAATTGGATCACCAACAGGTTTGCTGGGACAGAGATTGGATCTCGATTGAACGTAAGTTATTACAATGAATATGAGTATTTTGATAAAAAGTAAAATTAACGATTTTTTTTATTTATTAAGGATAAAAACAAATGTACAAAAAAAGTAGTAACAAAACTTTTTGAAATCTAAAAGTTATAAATATAAGTCAAAGTAAAAGTAAACTTTCTCCTAACAGACTTGAACTTTTTTCTTGTGTCCATTCCGGGCATCTTAATAACTGACAAGAAAACAGAACACAAGGGGGAAGTAATAAGCATGCTACGCATTTAGTACTGAATGGAGCGGTAGTTGCCATGTTTGAAAAAAAATCAAAGTCGTGCGAAGGTAAAATGTATTGTGGATTTGCTGTTCTGAGCAAAGGGGCTTCCACGTGCGCCCCGCCCGTTTACTATTGTAGTATTTCCTACAAGTGGACTCAACGAACTTACCAGCATTAATTTATGAGGAATAGTAACTTTTCAAAATGACATGTGCCAATTCAAAATCAATGTTCTTTTGTTTACTTGAGCTTAGTTTTGTAGTCATTCATAACATATACATACATTTATGTCATAGCATTTATTTCATGTAAACTCGTATAAATGTAGCTTAACTTTCCAAGTGTAGTAGTTTGTTGAATTTTTGGCAGGAACTATTTAAGACATGGGCTACTTCCATAATGTTGCGGCTAGGCTACTACCCGACTACAGGAGAACCTTTTCTGGATACTTATTTGCGGTACCAGTTAGCACCTGTAATGTGTCGTTTCGAGGACCCAATGTGTGTCGAAGCAGCTCAACAACAGTTCATAAATTTGAAAACCAATGAAACCCAGTAAGTGTAACATTGAAAGTTTTATGGGACTGTATGTCTATAATAATATTTTACTCTATAATATTTATGTAAAATACTTGTTTCCTCAATTAAATTAAATAAAGTAGTTTGTAACATCCTAATTCATATATTTAACTGTGACTCGTAATATCCTTCCTGATTTTGAATGATATTCCGAATTACTATCAATGGGAAAAATATTTTTTACTTTTTTTGACACATTCTCGTATCTTCATGGCTTGATAAACAAAAGGTGATTCATTTGTAGGGTCCCAGTCGACAATAGAAATTGGGTTTACTGCACTGGGCTTCGAACTGGCACCTACGACGACTTCGTGTACCTGTGGAATAGATTTCTACAACATCATGTTTACTCAGAGAAAATTTTGCTACTCCAGGTCTTAGGCTGTACTCCTCATGAACGGGCACTTCACACGTATGTTTTTCTTTTCATTATGGTATTTATTTTTCCGTACATCCCCAGCGATACCGAAACCACATTATTGATTTGTTGTTGTCTTCTAACTAATTACAGAAAGCTATCTTCTGTTGCAGTTTCTTCTGTCTTCTTTTGAGAGTCATTTACATAGTATATTTTAGCTGGATTGTTTATTTCTAATGTTTCCTTTATTTAAAGTATACCTAATCCATCTAACAACGGATTTTTGTCTAGTTTTATGGATGCTATTGTTGGGGATAACTACATAATTCGCCCACAAGACTACAACACTGCTTTGAACTCTGCTGTCACCGGGAATGAGGGCAACACTCAAATCGTCTTCGAGTACATACAGAGTTACCTGCCTGCTGTGATTACCGCGTAAGTTTTAATTATAAATTATTAATGGAACTACGGAAGTGATAATGTTTTTTTCTATATGTAGGCAGCTTTTAACTATTTTGGCGAGGGTGTTGTACAAGGCGAGAGAGAAAAAACCACCATTTTGTGAAATTATGTTAAAACGTCTGTTTCAGATTTGAATCGGCCACTACCCCACTTTCATACATTTCATCAAGGCTACGGAATGTTGAACAAGTGGAAGAGGTAAGCAGTTCTCTTTCATCTGTTTTTCAATATTGTCATAAAATTCAATAAAGCCAGCTATGTTTCTTTTCAGTTTCGTCAATGGGTGAATTCTAGTCAAGCCGTCTTAGGATCAAGCTATCAAGCTGTATACAATAGCGCTGATACAGCTTATAATGCTCTTTTATGGGCGACTCAAGTTCAAGATGATGTTGAAAACTATCTTGACACAGGAAACATTCTTCTTCAGACAACTACTTCACCTCCTTTAAGTACTACCCCTGAAACAGGAAGTGTGACTATTCCTCCTATTTCAGAACCAACAACACCTAGTCTTGATAATGCGGCAATAATTAATCATCTATCAATGTTTGCACTTGCGCTTGCTGTTATTTTAAATCATTTAATAAATAGAGTTCAGTGTTGTTTTTAGATAAAAATCCTTGAAACATTTTCAATTTTACAGTATAGAGTTTTTTTTATTAATTTTCGTTGTCTAAATATAAATGTTGCAATCTGACGTAATAACTTCTTTTTGTTGAAAAATACTGAAAAAAAAACTAATTAGGTACTAAGAAACTATTCGTATTTGAAGCATTCTAATTAATATTTTATTTCTATAATCCTTATCCTTGTTCTAAACATAACTAGACAAAAGTTATTATGTTACATGCAAAAAGTGTTTTTGTTGACCACTACGCGAGAGACGTAAAATTGCGGACAGAACACAGAACATTGAATAGGAGAAGACATTAAGAAGAGGAGATTCACTTTGTTCTTTTCGTTAATATTTTGCTTACAAGGCAAACCTTAGGTAGAATGTGAACCAAACATTGTGAGCCATGCACAGAGGAATGATTGATCATGTAAAATAATAATAAACGTGTAGGAGGAAACATTATTTTTTCCGTTTGCCATTACCATTGTCATGAAACGTTATCGTTTTATGCCGACAGGAACTTTAAATGTCAAAAACCTGTATTTTATCTTCCACTATTATAGATAGGTCCCGACAAAAGCTTATTACAGAACTACGATAAGATAGCGATATTTTTGATGATCATAAATTTCGATACCGATAACTTTTAATATTTATGTGAGCTGTTGATTTGTTCATTCGATCAAGTGGTATAATGGTGAGTTCACGAATTTAATTTGTATCAAAGTTAATTTACATAATAATATATTGATATGAGAAATAATTATAAAATAAAATTTATAGGTTCGCCACTGGTTCTTCCTGTTTGGTGCAGTCACCTTCCTTCAGGGCGCATTGTTTCTGAGCCCTATTCCAGTACCTGAAGAAGAATGGGAGGAATTCAGTGCACAGTTAAGAGACTCCGCTTATAGATTGCCTACATCTACGTCACCAGAACGTTATACGGTGACTTTGATACCGTATTTTGAGACAAATAATGATAAGGCTTTTACTTTTGATGGAACGGTTAAAATCAATATTAACGTTATTGAAAGTACTAGGGAAATAGTAATGCATTGCAATGATTTAACTGTGTCCACTGTTGGGGTCCAATATACAGATAGTAATAATCAGATACGCCAAATTGCATCACTAAACCAGAATCTGGTTTGCGAAGAACCTTACAGCTTTTTAAGGATAAGCACGACTGATGATTTGCAGATTGGTATAACTTATGAAGTAAATATGGAATTTACTGGCAGGCTTCAAACAAATATGAGAGGTTTTTACAGGAGTTGGTACTACGACAGTAGTAACAATACAAGGTAATTATCCTGTTTGTATGTCTTACATGATATTATGGCAAACATGTATAACCAAACCCTGAAATTGTTTTTGAACTGAACCAATCACTAATCTGAAACTAGATTCAAATCTTGATGATAAGCGGAAGTTACTTGTATCGCGGGTTTTGCACCGTTGTGGCTTGTGTCGTTAGGGGCTTTACCAAGAGCTGTAAAACAATGTTAAAGGAAAATTTATGAGCAAGATGGCGCTATTTATACGCAGTGTATCGTTACTTCAATATTGCGATAACAGCTACTGGTAGATCCCCTGATCAGAACACAAATATAACGTAAAATAAAAATAGTTTCAATAATATTTATATTACAGTTATTTTTATTCTAACATGCATTGACTTAACAATAACTAGGTAAAATAATGAATGTTGCCTTAATATTTTTTTTGGGTTGGTTGGGTTGGTGTTGGGTCTGAATTTCACTTTATGTAGTATGAGTATGATAGCAAAATCATTATTTCAGATGGATGGCCACCACACAGTTTCAGCCCGGTCACGCTCGGCAAGCGTTCCCTTGCTACGACGAACCCGGTTTTAAAGCTTTTTTTGACATAACTATTCACAGGGAACTGGATTTCAGCCCCACTATTTCCAATATGCCTATAAAAGCAGAGGTACCGAGGTATGGACATTAAAATCTCAATTTATTTTCTTTAGTATCTTGTCGTTTAATCGGTCCCATTATAATGAAGTTTAAAGCAAAACCTATAGTTTTGCCAAAAGCGCTGAACCACTCATTAGCTAGGCGTAACCTTGTGGGGATCGGTACAACGCTTGCGGTTAAACTATAGTAATTGGTTTAAAGAAATATGAGTAAACAACGTAAACTCTCGATAAATTGCTTAAATGATTTTGATGAAATCTCTACAAAAAAAAAACCTTCTTATTATTTTTGGTGAAGGCGAAGACAAATATTAGGTAAGTATACAAATATTATTGAGACTCAGTAGAAATGCTGATTTACACGAGTTCACATTACACACAGATTGAAATGTTTACCCATTTATTTATATAATCAGATAATTTACTGATCTATATCTAATTTCCTTTTTTACTGGCTCAGCGAATTCTATATCTATCAAGCACTGGATATTTTATTCGCTGAGTCAGCCAGATAATAAGCTCAATTTCTGTATTTGAATCTTTTTAATGTATGTATTTGTTTTGTATTTTGTAGCACTGTTGTACCTGGCCGCATAGCTGAAACCTTCTTTACGAGTCCACGCACTTCTACGTATCTCCTTGCATTTATAGTTTCACACTATAAAGTAGTGGCAAACAAAAACGATGATGACAGACCATTCAAAATTTATGCTAGAGATAATGCTGGTACCACAGGAGAATGGTCCCTTGAAGTAGGAGTAAAACTTCTAAGAGTAATGGAAGAATATACACAAATACCTTATTATGAAATGGCACCTGATTTGGACATGAAACAAGCTGCGATTCCTGATTTCTCTGCGGGTGCAATGGAAAATTGGGGACTCTTAACTTACAGGTGATTTTGTTTGAGATTTTCTGAATTGCTTAATAAAATGCATGGAAATATTTCTCCCGTAAGAGTATTCATATTTTATTTTGCATCGCCTTCACTCACTTCATAACAGTACCCATACCGACTGATTTGCTCGAAGTTCTCATTTTTACAAAACTATGTTGATGTTCCGCAATTGGGTTTAATCCTCTTTTGACCTAATGTAGATATTGATAGTTCTTGACATGATTGTTACTGGTACAGTAACTCATTATTATGCATATGGTATTTATTGTTTTATTTTTTTCAGAGAGGCTCTGATTCTTTACGATCCTTTGAACTCTAACCACTTTTACAAACAGCGAGTGGCTAATATTGTGGCCCATGAAATAGCTCACATGTGGTTTGGAAACTTAGTGACCTGTGCCTGGTGGGATAACCTATGGCTGAATGAAGGTTTTGCAAGATATTACCAGTATTTTTTGACTGCCAAGGTATGTGTTTAAAAAATATTAAATCTTTAGAATACATTTTAATGTTACCTTTGAATATTGTTTGATTTTTGAGTTCCGATTTTTAGATAGACGTAGATGTAGACATGGGTTACGAGACGCGCTTTATAGTGGAACAGTTTCAACAAGCGATGAATGCTGATTCCGTAGACAGTGCGCATGCGCTTACAAATCCTAGCGTGAACAGTCCGTCAACTGTAAGCAGTCACTTTTCAGCAATTTCATATGCGAGAGGAGCAAGTATTGTAAGAATGACCGAACATCTGCTAACTGAAGAAACTCTCATTAAGGGACTCCGCAGATATTTGGACGCAAGGTATAAAACAAAATACTGATTTATATTACTAAGTCTGGAGCTAGTCATTACATCGAAAATAACAGGTCAGAAATGCATGTGGATCGAGAAAGCTATTTTACAACAACTCGGTTCTCCGATATATCGAAAACATTTCTATTCTCGTACTTGTAGAGCGTGTTCAGACCTTCAATTCAGCTTCTTTATTTTTGTTTTTAACAAATATTAGGACCTCTAGCTCGTCGTAAAGTTGACCGCAGCGCGCTCAATGCAACGACGTGCTTCCCACCATAAACCGCGCTTTTAGATCAAAGCAACCTTTGGCGTTTGTGTTTGAGGTATAAAATACCCCATTTTAGTGTATTTTTATTTTAATATATTTATCGACGATGACGGTGGTGATGATGATGTTTCGACAATCAAAGCATCATTTCCTGCGGTTCAAGAGTCTTCACGACCTTTTCGAGAAAAAAAAAACAAATTGTAGGTTTGAATTTGAATACGCTCTACCTAAACGGTTTCTTCGATCGATATCTCAATAACGGTGAAAAATGGAAGGATCTTAAAATTATAGAATAGAATAGAATAGAATAGAATTTCCTTTATTTGCTTAAAACATGGTATAAAGTTGTTACAGTTATTTTGAGAAACACATGTTTTGCCAATGAAAATAGCATGCAAACTTTGTATAAATAATCTAAGCAATTACTACATAAATGTCCATTTTAAAATTATTAATAAGATAATGGTATTGAAAATCCAAAGAGTTATACAGCTGATGTCATATTGATAATATTATATAAACTTATGTCACAATAATTATGCTAAGGAAATAATTGTCAGGATTACAATTTCAGGTCAATTAAAAAAATGTTTGATGTCATAAAAGTTTTTGTCATTTAGCCACTTGTATAGTTTGCTTTTAAACATATTAACGCTGAGCTTTTTCATATCATTAGGAATTTTATTATAGATTTTGACACACATAAATAAGCAGCTTCTAACAAATTTATCCGATCGCGGGACATCACTTATGACTAGTTTATTTGGGCATCTGACCCTATTGTTATTAGTCTTTGCGAATAAATCTATGTGCTTATGGACAAAGACGGAACACTCGTAAATATAGAGTGATGGAAGCGGTAACAATCCAAGACTTTTAAACAAGGGTTTACATGATTGGTCTGGTGGAATTCCACATATAGCCCTGATACATTTTTTCTGAGCGATGAATGCTCTATTTTTGTCTGTACTGTTGCCCCACAATATGATACCGTAACGTAAGATCGATGCTACAAATGCGTGATAGGATATAACAGCCGTTTCCCTATTTGTTACATTTCTTAAACGTCTGAGGGCATACACGTATTGGTTTATACGATTACAAATATTATCTAAGTGCCCTTTCCAATTTAGGTCCTCGTCTAATGTTATACCTAGAAATTTTAATTGGGGAACCTCTTTTATTTTAGTGACATTCAATTTAAAATTGTATTTTTTATGTTTAGATTTATTAAACTGTAAATAATGCGATTTTGTCAAATTTATATTTAAATTATTAGATTTTAACCATTCAGTAACTATGTCAACTGTTTCATTAATGTCAGATTCATGTCTAGATAAAGAGTCATTAGATGTTACTATTATTGATATGTCATCGGCGAATAAAATACATTTATGATTTGTCATTTGGGTAATGTCATTAATATAAAGTAAAAATAAAATGGGTCCTAGCACGCTCCCTTGTGGGACTCCACATGATGTTTCCCTTAAGTCTGATGAGATAGATCGCATTTCGTTTCCCACTATTTTATTGATAATAACGCATTGCCGTCGACTGCTCATGTAGGATTTTATCCAATCTAGTGCAAGACCTCTTATCCCAAGATTTTCAATTTTTTTTAAAAGTATTTTATGATCAACGAAGTCAAATGCTTTTGACAAATCAAAAAATACCCCAGTTGTGAAGTACTTTTTATTAAGACTAATTAGTATTGTACGTATAAGTTCAAAAGCAGCTAATATAGTGGACTTGTTTTTTTGAAAGCCGTATTGTTCATCCTTCAATATCCTGTATTTTGAACAGAAAACAATTATTCTTTTCAACATGCACTTTTCAAATACCTTTGAAAGAATCGGTATTAGTGTGATTGGCCGGTAATTGTCTACGTCATCTTTAACCCCCTTTTTGTGTAGAGGCTTAACTAGGGATAGTTTTAATTTTTCTGGAAAAGTGCCTGTAGAGAACGATAGGTTTATAAGGTGAGCCAATACATCGTTCAGTTCCACGACACATGCTTTTAATATCTTAGTAGATATTTCGTCGTAGCCTTCAGAGTTAGTGTTTTTTAAACTCATTATAATTTTTTTTACTTCTTGAGCTGTCACTGGATTTAAATACATAGAGTTAGCTAATGGTCCTTGGTCATATTTGATATTGGGCGTTTGCGAACATGTCCGGTTAATAAAATATTCATTAAAGGTGTTAGCTATGTCAGAAGGATTTGTTAATGATTTTTTGTCAAATTTTAATTTAATTATATTATTGTCATTTTTATTATTTGAGATTTGATTTTGTATCACTGACCACGTAGCTTTACATTTATTTTTACTATTTCTAATGATATTTATATTAGATTGCTTTTGTGAGTTGTGTATACATTTTTCTAATATACCAGAATATGTCTTGTACTTGTCCTTATTCAAGGAACTCTTATGAGTATAATATTTAAAGCGTAGAAATCGTTTTGTTTTACAGCTGATTTTAAGACCTCGACTAATCCAATTCCTATTTTTTGGAATAGTGTTATTTATTTTAATCTTAATAATGGGGAAGCACAACTTGTAGAAAAGTAGCAGTGTCTCGTGAAATTTATCGAATGCTATTTTAATTTATTTGCACTATACACGTCAGACCAGGATAAACTATTAAGGCATTCTTTAAATTTATGTATGTTGTCCGGGCTATAATCCCTTTTATAGACAAAGTGGGATCTGGGCTTTATATTTGTATAATCTACAGGAAAGCTTAATAGTTGAGCTGTTTCGTGATCAGATAGGTAGAGGGGTAATACACTAGCGGTTGCATCTTTCATATTACTTAAGATGTGGTCAATGCAGGAATCTTTACGAGTAGGTACATCGATGTGAATTTTTAGATTATAACTATTGCATAAATCTTTTAGTTCGTCTACAACTTTTCCTGATTTTAATATGTTAATATTGAAATCCCCTGCAATGACAATTTTTGTCTGTTTGTTGTAGCGATTACATATTTCATCTAGTAGTTGGTCCAGTTTACTGAGGAATACAGATGGGTCAGACTTTGGAGTTCTGTAAAGACATAATACTATCATTTTTTGAGACGGAATATAGATTCCACTAGCCTCAAAAGTTAATTGCGCGGCATATTTTTTGGGAAAGGTCAATTCGCTGTAAGCCATATTTCGCTCAACAAGTATACATGTGCCGCCTCTCTGCTTGTCCCTACAAAATGCTGTCGCTAATTCATAATCAGATATCTTTATGTATTTCCTAGTATTAGTTGTTAGGAACGTTTCAGACAAACAGATTACGTTAGGTTTTTTTCCTGATTCTTTTAATTCTTCCACAGTTAGTTCTACAAGCTCTTGTTTTGAGACGATACTTGCTATATTTTGATGAAGAACTATAAAATGTTGTTTAGTTTTTGACGTTTGCGTTAAGAAAAAACTTTTTATTCTGTTTAGGGAAGTAATCAGAGATAGTACGTTTTAAGACTACGGGTTTTTTTTCGTCAGGTTTACAAGCGGAATCACATCCAGACTCTACACGAGAAAAATAGTAAGGAATTGTACCTTTTTTATGTTTATTATGAATTATGTCTCGTGCTTGTGTGTTTCGGCTATCCATCAATCTTTTTAAATTGCTAGCATTTAGATATTTTTTGTCATAATCAATGCTGTCAATTACAAAGTTTAATGAATTACATATATCAAATATCGTGTTACGGCGGCATGTTACAAAATGGCCATTTTTATACATATTGCAAGTTTTATTAAAATTGTCATTCAGTTCATTCACATCCAGATACATATTTCTAAATAAATTCAATATTAAAATGTCATTATTCTTATATCTAAATAATAAATTACGTAATTGTGATAATAGGATTTTCCAGTCATAATCGTTTTCTCCAATGCATATTAGCAATTTGTCATCAGGTTCTAAGTCTAAGTTTTGTAGATTTTTTAATACCTCTGCAGCGGGCGCGAAGGGCTTTGTTTGAGATATAATACTATATTTTTCATACTCAGTGTTTTCTCTCGATCGTACTAATGCAGAAGATAGACCGACGCACTGTTGGGTTCCATATATTAAGATCCTTTTTCTGTTGTCTAGTTTCATTGGTATGGGCGGTGATTGAGAATAGCTTGGCGGTGAGGTACTGTAGCTTTTTAGATTTATTTCTAAGGTCTGGATTTGATAAGTAAGTATTTTCATTTCTGATTGGGCATTTGATAAATGAAGCTTGAGTTCAGTAATCCGATCCTGTAGTGTTTGCATATTGTGGTCAAAATTGTCCTCTTTACATTTTCCCTTTATTGGCGAGAGAAAAGAATTATTTTTGTCAGAGATGTTACATTTTAGTTTCTTTTTAGCACTGTTAGTCAGGCGCCTGCCACTTATTGGTGATTGGCATAACGATTTTAATAGATTTTATAGAGCGTACATAAGCAAGAAAAAAGTATTGCACCGAAATTTTTCGTCTCTCAACGGAGAATCGAGTTGTTGTAATTTTCAAAATTTACCCTTCTCGGTTCACATGCACTTCCAAATATATACGAGTATGTTACAATTAGAACCCGTTCTTAGTTAAAACGCGTTTTCTCTACTTAAAACTACTGAATGCTTTAGTTAAAACTAGAACCAACTAATGTTAAAAAAAAAATATCAGTGAAAACTATTTCTAATAAGACAAAACGGTTAGAACCCGTTCTTAGTTAAAACGCGTTTTCTCTAGTTAAAACTACTGAATGCCTTTGTTAAAATTAGAATTAACTAATGCTAAAAAATTAATGTCAGTGAAAACTAATTCTAACTAGACAAAACGCGTTGTGAACCGTTCCAACGGAATATTGTAATTAACACATAACAAAATTTTGCAATTTAAAGCTTAATAATTCACAAACGGATGCCTGAATCAAAAAACTGTCTTTACAAACCCAATATTTTTGAAATTGTTATCCAACGACACCCTACACTATTGGGTAGACAAGAAAAAAAATTACATACCCACTTCACGTGTAGGGGAGGTAACCTAAAAAATTATTTTTTTTCAAAATTTTACTCTGCCACTTTCTTGGCGTGATAAATATGTATATTCATGCCAAATCACAGCTTTCTGTACTAAGACTCTAGGAGCTAGACTAGGGACGGACAGACGGACAGATGGACATGGCGAAACTATAAGGGTTCCTTGTTGACTTCGGAACCCTAAAAACGGGATTTTCACTAGGTTTAAATTTGTTTCGGAGACTCGTTATCGTTTTAACTTATATTTATTTTTGAACCGCAGTTAATTCTAGTTTTAAGATAGGCATTTAGTAAAAATAAGTTTTAACTTTAACATATAATAATATAATGACTGGAATATACTTTCAAAACCAATAAGTGTCTTCCAGTCAACATTTTCAAAGTTCACCTTTCAAAATTGTTCTTATTTTTGTAACTTCAAATTATCAGGAAATTTAATGTGGCGGAGCCCCATCATTTATTCGAAGCATTAGACTCTGCTGCTGCGGAAGAAGGTGCGCTGACTGCCTATGGTGGCATCACCATAGATCAATATTTAAGATCATGGTCAGAAAAAGCTGGACACCCACTTTTAACCGTTACTATCAATCAAGAAACTGGAGAAATGAGAGTGCATCAGGTAAAGTTTGTTTAGAATCTTAGCTGGTAATAGCGGTGATTTGGACTGCAGATTGTAAGCTGGGATGCATATTTTTAGTCACAATGTTGCACGTTAAATTCATTACTTTTGTTTACATTGCGAACCTTTTATTAATTAATATTTAATTCTAGCTTGTAGCTACAATTATTTGCCTAACCAATAATAGGCAATTTAAGTAGTTACGGAATAACCATGACTTCATATATTTTCATTTATTTTTATAATTTTAAACAAGATAAATATTTAAACTCAACCCGCCTTATTAGAAAACGTGGACTAAAATAGTCCTGGCTTAAAACTGGTACTAAAGTGGTGCTGTCACTTTCATTTTCCAAATGAAAGACAGAATTAGCATCATTTTTAAACCAGGTCTAACTTTAGTCAACGTTTTGTAATAAGGGTAACATGTCTGTTTGTTTTGATCTAGGAGTTTTTAAGTAAGCTTTGTATGCATTTACGAAATAGATCTATGTTATCCGTTTTTTGTAGACAAGACGTAAATCCTCAATGGAAGTATCCAGGACTAGATAGTTAGTCTGACTGTAATCAAATTTATTATTATTTATAGGCTCGTTGGGAACGCAACACTGGCGTGTCACAACATTCCGGCTTGTGGGATATCCCTATTACTTGGACCAGGGCAGGTGCTGCCGATTTCGAAAATCTGAAACCCTCTCAATTCATCACCCTCGAAGATACTATCATACAACGCAATAGCATAGGACGTGAATGGGTTGTTTTCAACAAACAAGCAACTGGTAAATTTCAGATTTTGTTCTATCGTTAAGTTTAGACCGCTAATAATTCGCTCACAAGGTTTATTTTTGTTATTGAGTTTCAATAATCGTTTCCTCAAAAAATATAAAGTTGGAACTGCATCATATTTAAATTTTCAGGTTTCTACAGAATCAACTATGACCCTACTAACTGGAATCTTATCACACGGGCTTTGAGGGAAAATGCTAATGTTATTCATGAGTACAACCGCGCACAGGTAAACACGACCATATTTTGACTATCATTATGATTTAACCTACAAGATTGGTCTTAAGTTCCGTATATATTATTAATTAGACAACTATTAGGCAAATGTATAGCTTTTCAAGAAGAATAAACTAAAAGAGATAATTATTGAGTTCCAAATTGTTGATAAGGTTTTCTGAAAGAAAACCAACATCCTTGTTCGATTTTTTATGGTTTTGATATTTTGTTGCAGATGATAGACGACTTATTCAGTTTTGGGAGAGCTGGTGTTATGAGCTATGACAGAGTCTTCAACATTATTTCTTTCCTAGAGTTTGATTCTCAATACGCGCCATGGATTAACGCTATCGATGGATTCAATTTCCTCATCAGAAGAGTTGCACATGACACCACTAACTTAGTGAAATTACAGGTAAAAAAAATCAACCCTGCCAACTTACACTCGTTATTCTCTTTCTGTTATTGCCATACCTCAAGTCAACTAAGAGACGTCAATTAACATTGGATAATAATAAATCTCGTGTAGTTAAAGATTTTTTGATCTTTGGTTACTTTTATTAGTCACCTTTATTGTTCACTTACTTCTTATTCACGACATTCTGTGTAAAATGGAATTAATTTCAGGATGAGATTATAAATCTTAGTAAAGCAGTAACTGAGCGACTAGGATACGTCGAAAGGGAAAATGACACTTATATGGACGCCTTATTGAGAATGTATGTAATGCAGTTTCTATGTAATATAAGAGAAGAACAATGCATAGCAACGGGCATAGAAAGTTTTGCTGCCTGGAAAAATGAAGGATTGTAAGTAACAACAAAGATTTTATACTACACTTTTATTAGCTTCACTTGTAACTAAGTCACAATGTAAGAAAATCTTGGAATTCAATTTTAACCTACTTCTAATTATCGTATTGATTTGAAACTTTGCAAGTCTATATGAATCTGATGACAATACAATAATTTTATACCATCGAACTGATCTAATGATGGAGTCAAGAGGTGGGCAATAGAACTCTTTAATGGCTGCTAGGAAACCCCTGAGTTTAGGCTCATTTGTTTTGTCCTGATGAGACCTATTCGCTATACTTGATGGTGAGGGTCTGATGATGGAGCAGGGAGGAAGCCAGTGGCACCTCTTAATGACCACTAGGAAACCCCTCGAGTTTGGGCTCCGTTGTTTTGTTCTAATGAGACCTATTCGCTACACTGGGAGGAAGCCAGTGGCACTCCTTAATGACCACTAGGAAACCTTTTGAGTTTGGGGCTCATTTGTTTCGTTGTGATGGGACCTATTTGCTACACTTGGTGGTGAGGGTCTGATGATGGAGCAGGGAGGAAGTCAGTGGCACTTTTTAATGAGGGGAAACCCCTCGAGCTTAGGCTCATTTGTTTTGTTCTGATGAGACCTACCTATTTGCTACACTTGGTGGTGAGGGTCTGATGATGGAGCAGGGAGAAAGTCAGTGGCACTCCTTAATGAGGTAACCCATCGAGTTGGGGCTCGTTTGTTTCGTTCTGATGTGATCTATTCGCTGTACTTGGTGTGAGGGTCTGATGATGGAGCAAGGAGAAAGTCAGTGGCACTCTTTTATGACCACTAGGAAAACCCTCGAGTTTGTTCTCATTTGTTTCGTTCTGATGAGACCTATTCGCTACACTTGGTGGTTATGGTCTGAAGATGGAGCTGGGAGAAAGTCAGTGGCACTCCTTAATGGCCACTAGGAAACCCCTCGAGTTTGGGCTCATTTTTTTAAAGGTTTTGGCTCGCGCTTCCGGTAACTAATAGATTCCACTTGAATTTGTAAAACTAAATACATACAATCACGCCTTTTTCCCTTACGGGCATTGAGTTATAATGTTTGCGGGGTGAAAAAAAAGAGACATGAATGGACTGCGAAATTCATTACCATTCCATCCATGGCTTGCCATTTATTAAACTAAAAAGTAAAAAATAAATATGTAGTTTAAAAAACTAAAAAACTCAATTTTATTTTTATTAGTAACATACTAAAAAGTACAAAATAACCGTCTATTCAGTGACTGAAATTAAAAAGCGCGGTGCGCCCTTTGCAAAGCATGCATTTTAAGTACTTACTTACCTAATATTGACAACGCGCACCACGCTTTTTAATTTCAGTCACTGAATAGACGGTTCTTTTGTACTTTTTAGTATGTTACTAATAAAAATAAAATTGTGTTTTTTAGTTTTTTAAACTACATATTTTTATAAGGTAAATTTATAATTTACAATGTGAATATTAACCACCAGTAATGAATCACGGTGATTAGGACTGAAATACTTAACAATTTGTAATACTTATCTATAATATTATCTATTGAAGAACTGCCAATTCATACAAGTACCTATGGAATATTTTTTATTGAATGGTATAATAAATAAATTACTTAATTTACAGTATTCCTGCTAATATGCGCCCATGGGTGTACTGCGTTGGTCTCCAATATGGAAACTCCGAAGATTTCGACTATTTCTGGAATAGGTACTTAAGAGAGGATCTTGCAAGTGAACAAGTGGTCATGCTTCAAGTTGCTGGTTGTACTACTGACGAAAACAGCCTCGAAAAATTCCTGGATGCTATTGTTGCAACTGAGGAAATAGTGAGGCCACAAGATCTTACGACTGCTCTCAATTCTGCTGTGTCGCGAAACGATGTTAATACACTCCGCGTTTTCAATTGGCTAAAGAACAACATTGAAAAGACAACTGCCAAGTAAGTATAGCACGACCATTTAGATTACTCATAACAATCATCACACAACCAAATATATAGTAAATGTAAAATCAATGTACACTTACGTACAAGTGCAAGTTTTGCTACTACAAATATGATATATTCATGTCAACGTTTGATGTTACCTCTGGCAGCGTAGCATAGTTATTTATAACTTAATAACTGGCTGGTGCCGCAACTTTGTTCACGTGGAAATTTTTGGTGCATTTGATAAAGCGTTTGAGAGTTGTTACTCTGATTTTAGTACAATTGTTACACACTATTAGTTACTTATAGTTGTACACTTTGCAATGTTTTAGATTTGGCAGCATTTCTACGCCTCTTAGCTACATCGCTCCACGTCTTTTGACTGAGCAAGATATAAATGAGGTAAATATTACATTGACAATATTAACGCCAGAATAATCGAACTCTACTTAAGCCTTGTTCGCACTAGTCGAGTAGAAAACGGTGAGTAGAAGTCCATGGCTTGGTGTTTACTAGAATGCTAAAGGCAAATTTATAATAAACAAGCGAGGCAATAGAGTTGCTACTCGACTAAAATACTAGCGTAGTCTGAACAAGGCTTTCACTTTGGGATCGTCTCAAACATAGCCCTGTCACTTTAAATGTCAAACGTATGAAATATACTGCATGCTTTCTAAGTAGCGTTCGAGTATTCGGGCGTAAAACTATCTAACCTAGTAACAATACATTCCAAAAGTTTCAGCCATGATGTACCCTGGTACCTACTGTGCTAATAAAATATTTGAAACTTGTTTTTTCTTATAGTTCGAGAGTTGGTTGCAAGTAAACCGTGATGTCATTGGTGAAACTGCGTTTAACACTGGTACCAATGGGGTGACAACCGTAAGAAATAACTTGGAATGGTCTGAAAAACGTATTCCTGAAATTGAAAAATACCTTGAAATTGGTTATGTTGATAGCGAAGAAGAGGATGATACTGATGAACCTGTTACGGATGAACCCGTCACAGATGAACCTGTCACAAATGAACCTGTCACAGATGAACCCGTCACAGATGAACCCGTCACAGATGAAACCGTCACAGATGAACCCGTCACAGATGAACCCGTCACAGATGAACCAGTCACAGATGAACCCGTCACAGATGAGCCCGTCACAGATGAGCCTGTCACAGATGAACCCGTCACAGATGAACCCACCACTGAAGAACCTGAAGATGATGGAGCATCTACAATCACATTAAGTGTGGTTAGCCTTACTATTTCATTAGCAATCACACTTCTGAATTAATTTGTTTTTTGTTGTTGTTGGAATTTTATTTTAATATTTTTATTAAATAAATATATTTTGTACATTTCAAGATTTTTTAACTACTTTTCCGCCCGCGGCTTCGCTCGCGTGAACTACAAGACGTTATCCTGCGGGATTGTGATATTTTTCTGTTATAAAAAGTAGCCTATTTTCCTCTCCAGGCTACAAAGAACCTGTGTCCCAAATTGCAGCCAAATCCATTCAGCCGTTTTGGCGTGATTGAGTAACAAACATCCAAACATCTGAACATATAAACTTTCATATTTATAATATTATTTACTTTAAATAATATTATAAACTATATATCCAACTATACCTACTGGTAGGTATTGTATGCTGACGAAAACAGATGGACCTTTTTAATTAACGTGTGGTATTAGCATCTGTGTGTCTGTCAATGTAAATCAATCTCTCTAATGGATTGGCTTAATGAGCTCAAAATAATAAATTTTTGGTCACCCGTCCCGTGATCGACCGTTGCGAAAGTTGCAGCGCCCCGATCGCGGTAATTCTATGCAGCGTTTGCGTCATGACGTTTGATTTCGTATTGCCGTAATGACGTAACGACGCACATGTTACGCAAACGTATAGTCCCACAATCCTGTCTGTTCCGGTGACATCCGTGATAGAGGAGCCACTTGCAATACGAAATTAGCTGTCAAAATGTCAAAATAGACTGTCGTATAAAAACTGTTTTAGTTCCAAAGATTATCACCGGAACAGAAAACTTTGTCGCACTGTCAACGCCGCGCGTTATCAAAATGGTTTTGCACGTCGTTTGAACGTCAACTGCATGTACACCTGACTAATGCGTCATAAGATTACCGCGATCGGGGTGTAGGCCGAGCGCGCTCATGACTGTGCCACGGGCTCCTGTTAAAATGTAGATGCTCCTTTCCAAATGTAAAATATATTGAAAGTTTTTTTTCTGGTTATGTGTGTAGGTACTAATTACTATGGAACTACGAATACGATCTATAGAAAGGAAAATGCCTCTTAAACGATAATGTTCTACCCCTAGTATAAAAAACAATCCTACTGGTAATCGAATAGTAAACTATACTATACAGTCCTTCAAAAGCTGTCTAAGTGCTGCTGTCAAATATTTATTGAATTTCAGTTCCTTATACGACGTTTTTATACAAAATAATACGATTATGATAATAGTTGCCATAACGACAGTTTTTCGTGCTAGGGCTAGTGTGGGAATAGTATATTTCATTACAAGTGCGGAAAGCCTGTCATTGCAAAGAGTTCCGACGAATGTCTACCCGAGCCGAGGCGCAGCCGAAGGTGAGGGTTGACAGTCGGAACAAGTTGCAATGACGGTTCCGCAAGTGTACTGAACAACTATTTTTAATACAGTTGCGAAAAAATTAAGCAATTTAATAAAATAATAAAACACAATAAACTCAACTAACTAATCGTAAAAGAATATAAGCAGTGACTTTTTTTTTGTTTTCTTCACCCATTCTGGGTTGGCAAAGGAAACTATGATCATACAGCCAAGGCTTCAGTAGAATTTTTTTATTGATATGAAATGAAAATTAAATTAAATGAGATGAAATGAAAGGAAACCTTACAAAAGCAATCCGAATCCTACAGAAGCGCCTTTCCTTATTTCTCTCTTTTACCACATCGTTTTCCATTAAAGCCACATTATTGCACTAATTCCACCATACTAAGTACCTACCACAATAAAAACCAGAAAAAACTAATTTAGAAAATTAAGAAATAAGGTCCCTCATTTTTTTTTCACTTACTTGCGCAAACTCCTATAAGCAGATACTATGGTAAATAGTGCACGTCATACCATATTTAGTAATCTGTGGTCATACAGCCAATTTGATGTATTTTTTATATTCATAAATTTAATTTGGCCGATACTAATATTAATTTAATGTATAATTAAAATTACTTTTAAATCTGATATTGAAACAAATTAGTAGCTTCTTTTTAGAAATATTTGCATGAATCATAAAAACTTCTACGTTTTTTTTTTGTAAAAACTTCGTGGTTGGTTTTTCTTTTTAATAGACAATATTTTGACAGTTGGGAAAGAAAACGCACGAGTTCGGGAACGGTAAAGAAAAAGTTTGAGTGTGTAATAGCCTACATCCCGAACACTATACGTCCCTGCAATACGCCACTTTTTGAGCAACTGTATTAAAAAATATTTTTTATTCATTACTTGAAGATTCAGGCATATGATTTTTCAGTTATCACCCAGTAAAATTAAGAGATTAAGCCAATACCAACTCAACCCTTTTTTTCATGTAACGTATCGGTATTGTAGGCAAACGCTATCGTTATACTGCTGATGCTGCAATATTATCTATGAGGAATTAACAAGATGCCCAAGTCTTTTTACAAGTTTTACAATCTCAACGAATGCATATTATTACGCCTCTAAAAGATTTGTCTCCTAATTGGTGATGTGAAAAAAAAATTCATATTTTTTTTTCAATTTTTTTTAAAAACTTTATTAGCAATAATATTGATATTTAATGGAAAAACTTTAAAAAAACTTTTTTTCGATTAATTATAAGCAATTAAAAATTGATGAAATTTGAAAAAAGATCACCCGACTATAAACGCTCCACGATTAGCTGTGACGTCATAATGTTTAAACTATTTTCCAACAGTACCTACCACAGAGTTTACGTGGTAAACCCAAGGTAAACCAGGGTCCTTTTTAAAATAGCTCTTATTTTTTTTAATAGGTTTATATTTAGGCTTTAGCTTCTTTTATTAAATATTAGTCACCATCACATACATTGTAAAAATACCAAATTATAGTAGCTCGAGCACTTAATAGTGTTATGGAAAAGGAAATATTGAAAAGTTCGTCTTCAATATTTACCCGACCAAGGATCGAACCCGGGACCTCTAGAGATAGCGGCACCTTGAAAACCGGTGCGTACACCACTCGGCCACGGAGGTCGTCAAATGTCGTCAATGTTAAAAAATAAAAATCCAAGATGGCGGCCATTTTTTTTTGTGGGCCAATTTTGATGAAACTCGATTTTTAGTACTATTATGACAAGAAAACTGTAACGCAGTTTAAAAAAAAAACCAAGATGGCTGCCAACTTTTTTGTTTGTGGGCTGATTTCGATGAAACTCAGTTTTTAGTACTATTTCGTGAAGAAAAGAGTAACGCAATGTAAAAAAAAATTAAAATCCAAGATGGCGGCCAACTTTTTTGTTTGTGGGCCGATTTTGATGAAACTCTATTTCTAGTACTATTTTGACAAGAAAACAACAACGCAATGTTAAAAATATTAAAAAATCCAAGATGGCGGCCAATTTTTTTGTTTCTGGGCCGATTTTGATGAAACTCGATTTCTAGTACTATTTTGACACGAAAACAACAACGCACTGTTAAAAATATAAAAAATCCAAGATGGCGGCCAACTTTTTTGTTTGAGGGCTGATTTTGATGAAACTCGATTTCTAGTACTATTTTGACAAGAAAACAACAACGCACTGTTAAACATATTAAAAATCCAAGATGGCGGCCAACTTTTTTGTTTGTGGGCTGATTTTGATGAAACTCGGTTTTTGGTACTATTTTGACAATAAAACAACAACGCAATGTAAAAAAATATAAAAATCCAAGATGGCGGCCAACTTTTTTGTTTGTGGGCCGATTTTGATGAAACTCTATTTCTAGTACTATTTTGACAAGAAAACAACAACGCACTGTTAAACATATTAAAAAATCCAAGATGGCGGCCAACTTTTTTGTTTGTGGGCTGATTTTGTTGAAACTCGGTTTTTGGTACTATTTTGTCAGGAAAAGAGTAACGCAATGTTAAAATAATTAAAAATCCAAGATGGCGGCCAACGTTTTTGTTTGCGTTTTTTCTACATTGCGTTGCTGTTTTCTTGTTAGAATAGTACTAGAAATCGAGTTTCATCAAAATCGGCCCACAAACAAAAAAGTTGGCCGCCATCTTGGATTTTTTAATATTTTTAACATTGCGTTGTTGTTTTCTTGTCAAAATAGTACTAGAAAGCGTTTTCATCGAAATCGGCCAACAAACAAAAATTTGGCCGCCATCTTGGATTTTTTATCATTTTTGACATTGCGTTGCTATTTTCCTGTCAAAATAGTAGCAATAACCGAGTTTCATCAAAATCAGCCCTCAAACAAAAAAGTTGGCCGCCATCTTGGATTTATTTATATTTTTAACAGTGCGTTGTTGTTTTCTTGTCAAAATAGTACTAGAAATGAGTTTCATCAAAATCGGCCCACAAACAAAAAAGTTGGCCGCCATCTCGATTTTTTATTTTTTTAACATTGCGTTGCTGTTTTCTTGACAAAATAGTACTAGGAATCGAGTTTCATCAAAATCGGCCCACAAACAAAAAAGTTGGCCGCCATCTTTGATTTTTATCAATTTTATTAACCGTATCAAAATCGGTTCAGCCAAACGTGAGATAATCACGGCCAAATATAGGTACTTAGTACTTACGTACATACAGGGTTAATTTTTGAACACCATCCAAATTTTAAGCTCGTCTCAGAATCGGTACGTGAACAACTTTCTTCTAGAAACTTTTGTCGAAATACGACAAAAATGTTTGGACTTCCCATACTAAATCGATAGTGTAATCAGTCTGATTTGTATGAAAAGTCAAAAAAATTATGTCATATTTCGACCCATGTTTCTAGGAGAAAGTTGTTCACTTACAGATTCTGAGACGATGGTGTTCAAAAATTAACCCTGTTTACGGATCAAACTGAGAACCTCCTTTTTTGAAGTCGGTTTATATACTAAAACCTTCTCCTAAATGTAACAAATACTTTCCTGAAAACCGCATCAAACTCGGTTCGGCCAAACGCGAGATAATCGCGGACAAACATACATACATACCTACATACATACATACAATACAGATCAAATTGAGAACCTACTTTTTTTGAAGTCGGTTAAAAACTACGAAATTTTTTATTCTAGTAAGGCTGCATAAAATGGATTTTATGCTCTTGTGCATAAAGTAACTTCTTTTAAGACTACACAATACACCTTCATTTACGTGATATTATTTTTATGAAATATAGGTTATATTATCTTAATTTAATTACGACATATGAATTACTATCTAAATACATAATAAGGATTAATGCAGGGCGTACATTTACTTAAAAAAATAAAACGCAAAAATTTTAAATAACTTGGCATTACGGCTCAGACCATTAGTCGAACGTCATATAGTGGAAAATAAAAAAAAAAAGGGTGGCGGGAAGCTAATTAGTTAGTCAAACAAAACTAGAATAGAAACTACATAAGTAGCTAAATTTGTTGTATTGCGGTAGAAAATTCAATAAGTTATATGAAAGTTATTAAACAATATCTTCGAGTAGTAATAGTGACGAACAAATAATGATTTCGCCTGAGACTAATGGAAAGAAGTGCGAAAAATGTATTTGAACAGATATTGCTGTCTAAGTTGAAGAAAATCTATCTCAGCACATAACTACGAAAGTTTTATGATTTGGAAGTACTAAAAAAAACGTAAACACGTTTGCGGAGTGTGTTTTGTTAAGCTATTTTGACGAATTGTTGAAATTAAAATTAATTTAAGTTTCTTGTATATGCTTAATCCTTGTTTTATTTCCTTGCAATAAAAGTGAAAAGCAGAGTGTATTTGGAGTCCAGTTAAAAATATTGACTGAACTCTACTTATTTCATTTATACACTAGGATGAATAATAATTACCTACTTACCTTATAAAAATGGTGTTATGAACATACATTATAACTCAATGGTTATGAAATACTTACATCGAAATGATCTTCACAACAAAGAAAATTCGATTTTGTTTTGGGGTTATGACGGTTCACTGCTTGGAACCATTTGTTCCGACGTTCTTGGTCTTGGGGAACATTTAAAAATATTTTTTGTCTAGTTCTTTTTGTAGTATTTGTACACATGGGTACGAAACAAGAACGATAACTTTTTAGGTTCGACATTTTAATAGGTATGCATTTGAGTATAGAATAACGAACACTACTTATGTCAAACATCATTGACTTATGTCAGTTTAAACTGCAATGAGTGAAAGTTAACATTATGACGTCACACGCACTCGTGTTTGTTCGGGAGCTGTTTTGGAGTGTCTTCGGTTCTGGATTCAAAAACTATTTTTTATTTTGATATAACTTTTGAATTATTGCAAAAAAAAAAAAAAAAAAAATACTTTGTTAGAAAACTTATATATGACCTTTCGATTTATAGCAAGAAAAAAAAAATTCACATCCCTAATTAAAGAAGATTCCATAAAGAAGTCTGTAATATTTTATAAATAAAGATAACATAACGACGGGTTTTGTCCAGCAGAGTTTTTAGAAATAGTGGCGTCAGCATCGCCACCATCACTATCACCGGGATCACTCATAACAAATGGAAATATTTAATACTGAAGCACACGTTTATTTCACAAATTGTTTATAAGTTACACAGTTTACAATTGAAAAAGACAAATTTACAATAAAGGCCTGATCAAACGAGGGACTTTTGTCCCCGCGGGACAAAAAGTCCCTGAACTTCTAAAAATGTCCACCGAGTACTTGTCACGGACTCGACGCATAAGGTGTGCGGTCATTTGTTGCCCGGAAACGTACGTCACTATCGAGCGCTCACTGTAGACTAAAGTTCGTTGTTGCGCCTAGTTACGTACGTTAATTCTATTTTTTTTTTCAGGGTCTCCCCGTACTCGTCCTGTCCAGTCTCTCGGTGTTCACGGTAATTTCGGGGACTTTTTGTACGGGGTACATTTAATTCTTTGTGTGCGTTATTCGATACGATTTATAAGAGATCCATATTGATGGACAAAAAAGTACCCAGGGGACAGTACCTCGTCTGCCCAGACCTTAAATGAATAAGCTACTCACAAGGTATTTCTGTGTGTCTGATATTTAATTCCATTCCATAATGTGAAGAATGTTGTACTTATTATTAACCTTGATTGACTGGTAACCTAAAATATAATCAAAATGAAACAGATACGATTAACGTTGATACTCCTAAAATGTCGTTTAGTGCAAAATTTTATTACCGTGACTATTAACTTGGCAATTATTTACAGGATTTATGAAACATAAACAGTAACCAGTATAAATAAATAAATAATTTATTACAATTAAATCAAAAATTAAATTGCATCAAGAATCTGTGCCATGAAAACTTGTTAACGGATCTAGCTCTTAACTATTTAACTTCCACAACGCGTCATGGTGTGTTTTCACAGGAGCCATAACACGAAAGTTGCGATGTGGATATTTTACAGTGACCACAACGAGTAATAAGCAGCTTTTTCGCGTAAAGAGCGATTCCATTCTTAGAGCGTAACATATTATAATATATCTGACTTCAGCTTAGGACTATTCTCTCCCTCAGCTAGTACTTTTAGCACCCTTGTAAGATTTTAAGATGTTGGGTTCGATTCCCAAATGTACTCTCTACTATAACTTGATTAGCTTATGCTCGTTTTGGTCAGTGGTATTTGATACAAATTTTACCTTCAGCAGATAACGGTAAATACATACAAAAATACATCCCATATCAATTAACCACATAATTAATACTTGCTTGCTTTAAATAAATTAACTATTTACCCATAGAATTTATAATATTGTTCTTCTTAGCGTTCCGATGGCAAACACTCTAGCTATATTGTTGCGGCCCAGAATTTGGCCACGTTTACAGCACTATCCGTCACGTATCACGCATTAAATCCTCCCGCGTGCAGGTTTCAGGGCATGCGGGGCACAATATAAGATGGGAAATCGTTTGAGTGTCACCGCAATATGTGCTAATTCAAGACTATTAATCCGTCTATGTACCTACCAAACTTTACGTGTACGCGATGGAGTAACAAACATCCAAACTTTCGCAAAATATTAGTAAGAAATAGAATCAAACATTTTTTAAATACGTACCTAAGTACCATCTGTATATTTAGAATAAGTACCGAACTTAAATAAGTGTTACGTAAATAAACAACTTACTAAAATAAATAAATAATTAGGAGCCCGTGGCGCAGTGGTAAGCGCGCTTGGCCTGCAATCTTTGAAGTAAAGCAACTTTTGCAGTGGTCGGCCACGAGATAAACCAAAAATTTATTATCTCGAGCTCGTCCGTGCTCCGGAGAGCACGTTAAGCCATAATGGTCCCTGCTGCATTTGTAGTCGTTAATACTCATCCGCATTAGGCCGGCGTGGTGGGTCATGGCCCATTATCCTTATCCATCCATAAGGAAGGTATGTGCTTCAGGACTGGGGACTTATGTGTCATGCTCACTAAAACATTTCTACGGTGGTGGCGTGTGAGGCGGGTCGTTACGTTCTCTAAAATATGGTTGAGCGAAGCGATGGCTGGTTCATGCGTCATGCTCGTGAACGGGTGCTGCCAGTGGGAATGGGTCTGCTCTTATCTGCTTGTCTTAAAATGTGTTTTCTTTTGTTTTTATTAATTTTATTAAGAATTACATTTGAAACATGTATGGCGCAACTTGCAGTATATAGTAGAATTGTCTTTTGTTTTTAACTAATATTAAAGCTTTAAGTAGAGTTCCTAAGTAATTGAAAATTGTTCACCGCTATGATCATTAGTTCGCATATACTTAACTGTATTTATCATAACCCATTGTGTAATTGTGATGGAAACTGACCTTAGTCATACCATGCTAAGGTCATTTTTCAATTTGACGACTCTGTATGAAATAAAACAGGGAGAAAAAAACAACCCTTGGAGTTTCTTGCCGGTTCTTCTCCAAGGCCTCCCGCTGTAGGGTTTGCGAACCGATGGCGTAGCTTCTATGACGTTCACAAGTATTGTAAATAACAATCTAAATTGAATAAACAAATTTGAATATTGAATCTTGAATCTTGAATCTATGTATAATGACTGATGATGATTAAATAAATACATTGTAACTAGTGTACCCGAACGTTTAGGTGAACCAGCTTAATGTTTACTGAATCACGATGACAAAATTAATAGCTATCTTTTAAATCGTGTCGTTACTAAATTAGATCTATATTAATTCTGGTCGGTGACTGATATAATCTAACTGAGTTTCAATAATCCTTTTAGGGACAAGCGATCAGTTTGAGGTCTTAGCAGTTCCATATATTTCATGTAAGCTAAGCTCATGTCAGGCAAAAACCTTTTGTGCCTCAATCGCGGGGATATCGTTGAGTTGCGGCGGCGGTCTGAATTCAGAAAGAATTGGTTTAGAAAGACATTCAAATTATAAGGTAATGTTTACCCAAAAATCGTCAGATTACTTCAAGTGTCAGCGTGCGTAGGAACTAACCAAGCCCTGCCGCAAATGACAGAGCATTATAGAAAAAATCGGCCCAGAGGGACTCGCACATGAAGGATTGCCAAAATCCACTATCATTTTTGTCAGCAAAAAATAACATTGTTTTTCATAATGTTTGTATGAGTGACAAAGTTGCATTTGCGGTTTTTGAAAATGTGTTATAACCGATGTGATGCGGTTTTTAAGAAGGGTGATAAAACTCTCTTGAAGAACTATATACCCATCTCGCCTCTGAGCCATATCTATAATTTGTTTTCGAGAGTCATTACGAATCGTCTCGCTCGCAGGTTTGACGACTTCCAACCTCCCGAACAAGCTGGGTTCCAAAAAGACTATAGCACCAAATACCACATTCATACGCTGCGGCAAGTTACAACTTGCCACTTTGCTAGGCGTTCGTGGACTATGAGAAAGCCTTTGATTCGATTAAGACTTGGGCGGTGCTGCAGTCTCTCCAGAGGTGCCAAATAGGCTACAGGTACATCGAGGTGCTGAGGTACTTATACCAAAACGTCACCATGTCGGTCCGATTACAGAACCAGAGCTCTAGGATTGTAGTAGTATACAACGCTGTAGGATTTGCGAACCGATAGGGCGTTTGTGCACTACACTGAATTTTACCGATCCGGAAAAAAACGGATGCTTGTATTTTAATAATTAATTATTATAAATAATAGAATTTATTTATTTCGTGTAGTTTAGGGTTCGAAACAATGAAACTACACGAAAAAAATAAATTCTTACTATTATAAATGATTAAATTATTAAAATACAAGCATCCGTTTTTTCCGGATCGGTAAAATTCAGTGTAGTGCACAAACGCCCATAGCGTAGCTTCATTGACGTTCACTAGTGCTGTATAGCCTAAAATGAAGAAATGATTTTGATTTTGAAGTCCGACAACACGAGAAATAGGTTTATCTCATCATAGTGGAACTCTAGGCGTGAACGTTTTCGTCACAATACCACGATAGACCAGGGGCAAAGAATATATACCTATACACTTGCCAGGGGTGCGATACTGTAAGAAATTTCCGCCGTCCCTGCACCTCCACTTAACATTTGAATTCGAACACGAATCATTAAATCAAATTCATAACAAACAAGTAAAAGTCAAGCAAAAAGAACATCGTCATACGCAAATTGGTTATCGATATACAGGAAGAAAGTTACGTTGACAGGGAATCCTGTCTTCCATGCTCGGTCATACTCTCAAATTCCATTTCCAGTGCAAGACTTTTTAATTATACCCCATAAAATTATACTTTTTGCTCCAAAAATGTTAATAAAATGTGTTGATTGATACGTTATCGATGATCGTTAATAGATATTATTCACCTACCTAGATATACGCACTGATAATGAAAGGTTTAAGTCGAATTATTCAGACTGGAGATAATTAAGTGATAACTGATAAATATACAAAATAGATATAATACATATTTAGTCGGTCGTTTGGTGCTGTTCGGACCGCTATGGGTAAGTGTGATTGATTAAATATGAAACTTGTTTTTTATCTAGCCCTAGTTCTTATGAATATATTTTTAAAACAAAAATAATGCGTTAGGAGCACTACATATTTAAGCATATATATTTCGAAATAATATTAGTTTAAATGTTGGCGATTATTCAGATATAATAATATAAAAAACCAGTGCCACGTCGTCAACTGTTCTTGTAACTCTCATTAAAAAAGTTGCTAAGATTGAGATTCTTATATGGCTAAAATATAGTACAAGTTAATGCAGAAGTTCAGAAAGCGCAAGCTGCGTTTACAAAGCTTGTTAGTAGGGTAGATAGTGATATAACTGACTGAACCGGTATTGGGAACCGGTATACCTACGTGCTAAATATATTATTATCGGGATAGGTATTCAACGATTGTGATTATTTGAGATTCCAATAAATGAAGTTACTCGTGTCATTCTAGATATTTCGAAATAATCTTAATGAAATATTTTTTTATAGGGTACACGATGATATTCCCAATACTTGCCACTCTTATCCTGGGGACCGTATTAGCGGTTCCCCCTGAAATAGATATGATGGCTGGTTTGGAAGTAGATGAGTTCAGCACCAATTTAGATAACCCCAGTTACCGCCTAACTGACGCCGTCCAGCCAAGAAATGTCTATGCAGATCTAGACGTTTACTTACAAGAAGCTAGATTCAACGGTCTCGTGCAGTTGGATGTGGAGGTAAGACGCTTTGATACTTTCTAGAGATACAATATTGGCATGAAATATTCAAATAATCTTAGATATTATTTAACAATCCACGAAAATCCATACGAAGAACTCATCCATAACATGGACGCAGATCATTCTTACAATCTTTTGAAATAATAGCTACAAAATATAGAAAATATTGGATAATAACTTTCAGTTGATTCAGACCCGGTTTTTCGAAATACCTGCCAATCTTACGTTTATCAATTTATCTATTGGTAAATGAGGCATTAAAATTATATTTTATTAAAAATTATCGCGAATGTAATTTATCTTTGTCGATTAACTTGGAAACTTATCTATTGATTAATATGATTTATCAGATTAAGTCTTCACTATAGGATTATAATTTAGAGAAGAGAAAAATATACGAAAAAAGTGTTTGCCTGGTACCTTTGACAGGTTGACAAGAAACATTACACTTTACGCTTACTATGATTAATTGCTTACTAGTATTCTACTAGATGATAATAATGCTGATGAAC
Source organism: Crambus lathoniellus (assembly GCA_949710035.1). Taxonomy (NCBI): domain Eukaryota; kingdom Metazoa; phylum Arthropoda; class Insecta; order Lepidoptera; family Crambidae; genus Crambus; species Crambus lathoniellus. The sequence goes on along the minus strand of OX453305.1, from coordinate 18,393,069 downwards.
ATTTTTTTTAATTAAAAGCCAAATTTCACTTTGGCTTGTTCCATTTCGAAGTAGACAGCGTGCATTAGATCAAAGGTCACATTTTTTGGCAGATAGCTGTTATGTACCTCTAACCGAAGGTGCATATCTCCTATGGAAATAAATAACTTATAAATAATAATAATAATAATAAAAATAATAATAATTATTATTATTCCCTTTATTACATTTTAAATACTTACAAAATTATATTTCTAAACATTAAATTTTTACAATGTATAACACTAAAAAATATAACATTTAAAAATACAAAAATGCAGTTCCCCAACGGCAGCAAGATCAAGGTCCCGGCTACCGATGGTTAAGGATCCAGAGACAGGAACCTTCTCACTATACGGGCCGTGTCCAGAAGTACTGCCTTCTGCATCTGACTCCCGATCCATCCACCTAACGCGAGCCTCTTAAGGTGTTTATCGAGGCTCTTGGCTATCAGCCCATGGGCAGATATGACTATCGGAACAACAATTGCTGAATCAATGTCCCACATGTCGACAATCTCGTGAGCTAAATCAAGATATTTGTTTTCTTTATCTTTTTCAGCTTTCACAAGGTTGTCGTCATGGGGAACAGTGACATCAACAATTATTGCGCGGCGTTCGTGTCGATCTATCAATACAATATCAGGCTTATTAGCTACAATAGTCCTGTCTGTAATGATAGATCGATCCCAATACAATGTGGCATGGCTATTTTCAAGGACCTGTTCTGGTGCATACCTGTAGTACGGTACCTCGGATGCCACAAGACTATGTTTCAGAGCAAGTTGTTGGTGTATTATCCTGGCCACTTGGTTATGTCTATGCAAATACTCGCCGTTTGCGAGACGAGAACAACCGGAGATTATATGCCTAAGGGATTCACCCGGACGATGGCACGCTCGGCAAATATCCACTGTGCCATCCCTTAGGATATACTTTCGGTAGTTATTCGTCATCACAACCTCATCCATAATTGCACAGACAAAACCTTCGGTTTCACCAAAAAGATCACCGAAACGGAGCCAGGATACTGAGGCTAATAAATCTACGTCGGGCCCATGGAGAGCCCGGTAGAATCTGCCGTGTAACTCCTTGCTTTGCCACACAGCGCTGCGGTCGGACGTACTAAGTACTACAGGTTTGCGCCAGTTTTCTTTTGCTAAAAATAGAGGAGTCAGTCCATTGTCAACAGCAACTACATCTCTATGAGACCCCATATCGACTTGGAGAAAATACTCCCTAAGATTGCATATCTCGCGGTTATGCAATGTCCTAGCATTTAAGAAGCCACGACCACCGCACTTCCGCGGGATATACAATCTCATGGTCGATGAACGTGGGTGATGCATGCGATGTGCTGTTAGCAATGTACGAACTTTTCTATCCAGGGCATCCAGTTCAGTTTGAGTCCATTTAAGTATGCCAAAGGAATACATCAGTACCGGCATGACCCATCCATTGTATGCGCGAACCTTGTTTCCGCCAGACAAAAGACTTTTAAGGACTTTTGAGAGGCGCCCCAAGAAACGCTCACGCAACGACTGTTTCATGTCAGCATCGTTGATGCCTAATGCCTGTGACATACCTAAATATTTATAGGTTTCGTTAACGGAGAGAGATCTAAGATTAATAGAATCCGAGAGTTGTATACCCGTGGATTCCATTATCTGACCACGCTTTACATGCATGACTGCACATTTGTCCACACCAAATTCCATTTTAATGGCATTACTGAAAGCTTCAGTAACCTTCAGTAACGCTGTCAAATGAGAACTGCTATGGGCAAATAGTTTCAGGTCATCCATGTATAGCAGGTGTGATATTACTTGACCATTTCTCCGTAAACGGTAGCCTAATCCTGAACTCTCGAGAAGTGTACTCAGAGGGTTCAAGGCCAGACAGAACCACAATGGACTCAGACCGTCACCCTGGAAGATACCTCGCTCTATTTTTATAGGGTCGCCCTGACCTAGAACCCGTCGAGATCCTGGATAGAAAAGGACCGTTCTCCATTTTCGCATGCACGATATCAAGAAAGTGCGTAGAGTTGTATTTATTTTATACAACTCCAGCACCCTCATGAGCCACGAATGCGGCACAGAATCATAGGCCTTCTTATAATCTATCCAGGAAGTCGACAGGTTCTTTCGGTTTCGACGAACCTGTTGGTTAATAGCCATGTCAATGAGGAGTAGCTCCTTAGTACCACGGGCCCCATTCCTACATCCATTTTGAGAGGCGAACATAATAGAATTTTGATTAATGTGTTTATTAATTTTCGACCTCAAAATGGACGTGAGAATTTTATAAATTGTTGGTAGACAGGTGATAGGTCTATAGTTTTTGGGGTCCGCAGTACTACCAGATTTATGGAGCAGATGGGTTATGCCTGTTGTCATAAATTCTGGAAGCGATCGAGATAATAAAGCATTGTGAAATTGAGATGCTAAGCAAACGTGCGAGCTAGGTAACCATTTATACCAGAAATTGTGCAGTCCGTCCGGGCCTGGAGATTTCCAGTTGGGTAAGGAACGAACTGCACAAACTACGTCTTGGTAGTCAATGGTTACTTCATTCATATCAGGTATAAGCTCACACGAACGCTCAACATCCCCCATCCACGCGCCTTCAGAGTGAGTGACAGGCACGGACCAGATGTTGTGCCAGAAAGAAATCATGGCATCATCATCCGGTCGATGCATATCAGTATCACTCTGATCCGATTGCTCCCAGGATGCATAAACACGTCGTTGATCTCTCTCGAACATGCGGTTCTGAGTAAAGCGATCGACTCGCACCCTATACCTCCGAATACGATTAGCCCATGCACAAATTTTCTGCTTCAGGAAGTCGATGCGCTCTGTGACACATGAAATATAATTTTGAGGACTAATACCAGTCCCCAAGAATGCACGTTTCACAAAGCGCATGACCCTAGGGCGCATGTTGCCCTCCCTAAAGCAGCTGAGCTTACCGATGAGTACCCTAGCCTCACTGATACGACGTTCAATCCTACACTGCCAGGCTGGTACAGCCAGACGCGGGCGTGTTGCTGTGTCAGTATTTGGAAATTTGACATGAGCAACACGACAAGCCGTAATAGCCGCACAATACAAGATCGAATGAGTATCAGCCAGGTCTTCACTACTATCAAAGTAATTTGATAGTAGTGAATCTAAAGCACACATCAGCGCCCTATTTTTTTTGTGCATGGGAAAACGCGGAAGCCGAGGTCTAAGGTGAACAGGAGTCGATCGAAATTCCCGAACTACATCTTCAAGAGTACTCCTCAATATATCATTGTATTGGGGACTTACAGTAGTAACCATATCAACTCCACCATCACTATCAGCAACGCCAGCTTGCAATGTGGCCGCGGCAGAAGCTTGAGTTGCCGCCTGCGATGCAGTAGTAATGATACGGTTACGTTGCACCTCTGTTCGGAGCCGATCAAGTACAGAGTCATCCAACAAGTGACCCCGTTGAATGGCTCGCACCTGATCCGACAGTCGTTGAGCCGAAACGTTGATAGATGGTTCAAGAGCCTGAAACAGAGAAAGCATCCGAACACGATACGCAGTAAGATTAGTTCCTGCCTCTGTTGCCTCAAAATATGCGCGCATGACATTTTCATTGATGGAAATTGTCCATCGCATGCGCTGCACTCCACCGGGAGCGGGGGCCCTGACCGGAGCCGTTTGCCCCAGAAGCCCCAAACTCTTCGGTGGCCGGCCCCTCCTCCGGCGAACAGGTGGTGGCGACGTCGGCGGAGAGAAGTACTCGTCACTATCGCTCGACGCAACTGCAGATGTCAGCTGAACACACGGCACTAAGGCAGTTGCCGACAACTGCGAGGCGGAGCGAGGTGACGAGCCCGGAGGTGGTTATTATTATTATTATTATTATTACTAGGGTCATGCGCTTTGTGAAGCGTGCATTCCTGGGGACTGGTATTAGTCCTCAAAATTACATTTCATGTGTCACAGAGCGCATCGACTTCCTGAAGCAGAAAATTTGTGCATGGGCTAATCGTATTCGAAGGTATAGGGTGCGAGTCGATCGCTTTACTCAGAACCGCATGTTCGAGAGAGATCAACGATGTGTTTATGCATCCTGGGAACGATCGAATCAGAGTGATACTGATATGCATCGGCCGGATGATGATGCCATGATTTCTTTTTGGCACAACATCTGGTCTGTGCCTGTCACTCACTCTGAAGGCGCGTGGATAAGGGATGTTGAGCGATCGTGTGAGCTTATACCTGAGATGAATGAAGTAACCATTGACTACCAAGACGTAGTTTGTGCAGTTCGTTCCTTACCCAACTGGAAATCTCCAGGCCCGGACGGACTGCACAATTTCTGGTATAAATGGTTACCTAGCTCGCACGTTTGCTTAGCATCTCAATTTCAAAGTGCTTTATTATCTCGATCGCTTCCAGAATTTATGACAACAGGCATAACCCATCTGCTCCATAAATCTGGTAGTACTGCGGACCCTAAAAACTATAGACCTATCACCTGTCTGCCAACAATTTATAAAATTCTTACGTCCATTTTGAGGTCGAAGATTAATAAACACATTGATCAAAATTCTATTATGTTCGCCTCTCAAAATGGATGTAGGAATGGGGCCCGTGGTACTAAGGAGCTACTCCTCATTGACATGGCTATTAACCAACAGGTTCGTCGAAACCGAAAGAACCTGTCGACTTCCTGGATAGATTATAAGAAGGCCTATGATTCCGTGCCGCATTCGTGGCTCATGAGGGTGCTGGAGTTGTATAAAATTAAAATTGGACAAATGTGCAGTCATGCATGTAAAGCGTGGTCAGATAATGGAATCCACGGGTATACAACTCTCGGATTCTATTAATCTTAGATCTCTCTCCGTTAACGAAACCTATAAATATTTAGGTATGTCACAGGCATCAGGCATCAACGATGCTGACATGAAACAGTCGTTGCGTGAGCGTTTCTTGGGGCGCCTCTCAAAAGTCCTTAAAAGTCTTTTGTCTGGCGGAAACAAGGTTCGCGCATACAATGGATGGGTCATGCCGGTACTGATGTATTCCTTTGGCATACTTAAATGGACTCAAACTGAACTGGATGCCCTGGATAGAAAAGTTCGTACATTATTTATTTAATCGTATGGCATAATTTATAATACAGTCGTTCATAATTATACTATTAGTACTTCCGACCGCAGCATTGTGTGGCAAAGCAAGGAGTTACATGGCAGATTCTACCGGGCTCTCCATGGGCCCGACGTAGATTTATTAGCCTCAGTATCCTGGCTCCGTTTTGGTGATCTTTTTGGTGAAACCGAAGGTTTTGTCTGTGCAATTATGGATGAGGTTGTGATGACGAATAACTACCGAAAGTATATCCTAAGGGATGGCACAGTGGATATTTGTCGAGCGTGCCATCGTCCGGGTGAATCCCTTAGGCATATAATCTCCGGTTGTTCTCGTCTCGCAAACGGCGAGTATTTGCATAGACATAACCAAGTGGCCAGGATAATACACCCACAACTTGCTTTGAAACATAGTCTTGTGGCATCCGAGGTGCCGTACTACAGGTATGCACCAGAACAGGTCCTTGAAAATAGCCATGCCACATTGTATTGGGATCGATCTATCATTACAGACAGGACTATTGTAGCTAATAAACCTGATATTGTATTGATAGATCGACACGAACGCCGCGCAATAATTGTTGATGTCACTGTTCCCCATGACGACAACCTTGTGAAAGCTGAAAAAGATAAAGAAAACAAATATCTTGATTTAGCTCACGAGATTGTTGACATGTGGGACATTGATTCAGCAATTGTTGTTCCGATAGTCATATCTGCCCATGGTCTAATAGCCAAGAGCCTCGATAAACACCTTAAGAGGCTTGCGTTAGGTGGATGGATCGGGAGTCAGATGCAGAAGGCAGTACTTCTGGACACGGCCCGTATAGTGAGAAGGTTCCTGTCTCTGGATCCTTAACCATCGGTAGCCGGGACCCTGATCTTGCTGCCGTTGGGGAACTGCATTTTTTTATTTTTAAATGTTATATTTTTTAGTGTTATACATTGTAAATATTTAATGTTTAGAAATATAATTTTGTAAGTATTTAAAATGTAATAAAGGGAATAATAATAAAGCCTCTTTTTTCCGAAAATGCTTAATCTGTCGGTACATTTTTCTACAGGTTATTGTATTATAATATATCTTGCAATTCGGCGTGCCTTTTGGCATAGGCCTCCTCTAGCTCTCTCCACTGAGCTCTATCCTCTGCAACTCTGGTCCAGTATGGCCCCAAGGTTAGGCGGATATCGTCATTCCATCTTGTTTTTGGACGCCCCTGTCTTCTAGTGGTCTCTCTTGGGTACCACAAGGTTACTCATTTAACTTATTTCTTATCATTAATAAATTAATGTTGATATATAAATTTCTTTCTCCGTTTCAGGTTCAAGAATATAATCTCACTCAAATAGTGCTGCATCAAAAAGTAGTGTCCATACAATCAGTGAATTTGGTGGACTCCGCTGGCAGACCCGTCAACCTCCAGTTCCCTACACCCTACGAGATCGATAACTATTATGAGATTCTTATCATTAACTTGGCTGATCCTATCCAAATAGGCAACTACAGCATCACTGTCCGCTATACTGGAGCAATTAACCTTAACCAATACGAAAGAGGGTTCTACAGAGGCCATTATTTCTTAGGCAATGAAAAACGGTGAGAATTTTGAAAAGGCCTTATGAAGTTCTAAATTTTTTTTAAAGCGATCTGTTATTAATTAAATGTTAATTTACAGATATTATGCAACCACGCAGTTCCAACCATACTATGCAAGAATGGCGTTCCCTTGCTTCGACGAACCGCAGTTCAAATCCAGATTTGTTATCTCAATCACACGCGATGCTAATCTCAACCCATCTTACTCAAACATGCCTATATCTCAATCAAGCGTGTAAGTATCTTTAACTTTCTTCTATGGTTCTCTCTTTCTGTTATGGTTATCGACCTAAAGACCCATGAAACAAAAATTTGAAAATTTTGTATTAACTAATTATCGAACATTTTGTTTTCAGACTTACTGGTGGTCGTGTCCGTGAGACTTTCTACCCCACTCCCATTGTATCATCCTATCTCGTCGCTTTCACTGTGAGTGACTTCGTGGAAACAAATTACACCAGCACACCCACCAGACCTTTCGGTATCGTGTCTCGTCCAGGAGTCAACTATCAACATCCGTTTGCCGCTGATATAGGATTAGCCATAACAAACGAGATGGACGATTATTTCGGTATCAAGTACTACGAAATGGGTCAAGGACAACCTATGAAGAACGATCATCTCGCTATTCCCGATTTCCCGGCTGGTGCTATGGAAAACTGGGGCATGGTTAATTACAGGTAAACATGTAGTGAGTTATATTTAATAGCAGCTAGAATAGAAACCACTTGATTTTCTCAAGGTTTTTTTTTTATTCTCTACGGGTTAGAAACAAACATAATGCTTATAATGTGTAGACCACACTGTTTTTCACAAATTCGGAAACCCACGGTTTTAAACGTTTCCATATGAAGCTTAGTTATTTCTTTATTTCGTAAAAATAAGTTTCGTTATTATTCCAAAACTATATGTAGGTATAACTCGTCATTTGGTTTATCATTTGTGTTGATATATTATGTAAACAAATGCTATTCTTAACAGGGAAGCTTATTTGTTATATGACGAAGAAAACACAAATCTGCCCAACAAAATCTTCATTGCGACTATAATGGCTCATGAACTTGCACACAAATGGTTTGGCAATCTAGTCACTTGCTTTTGGTGGAGCAACCTGTGGCTTAATGAGTCTTTTGCCAGCCTGTTTGAATACTTCAGTGCTCACGAGGTACGTGTACATTCATGATTTGTACAAAGTTCAAGTTTTTTTATTAAAGGCTGAATATGAAGCTATACATACATATCAATTTGATTAAAATTGTATGGTATAACACGGTAAAATTTCACGCACACCATGTTGAAAGTATTATATATTATTATAGTACGGTATTTCTTCTCCAGGCTGACCCATCATTGGAACTCGATGATCAGTTTGTTGTGGACCAAGTACACAGTGCTTTGAACTGGGACGCCGGCGCAGGCGCTACCCCGATGAACTTGTCTTCCGTTGCTAGCAACCCTTCGATCTCTGCTCACTTCAGTACAACCAGCTATGCTAAAGGAGCATCCGTATTGAGAATGATGGAGCATTTCCTTGGCGCTCGCACGTTTAGAATGGGATTGAGATACTACCTCAGAGATAAGTAAGTGATATTGTTGGTAGCTTAAAAGTGTGATAGATATTTAATGAAGCTATCTTTGTGGTACCTACCTATTCTAATACTCGAACTCGAAGAATGTTAATGTTTTCAATACGTTTCAATGACGAATAAACTAATTATAGCTTTCTATATTTATGGACGTTAATATTTTTCATTTTAGCGCATATGGTCTCGGCACACCAGAGGATCTTTACAATGCTTTGAGAAGAGCAGCTTCGGAAGACTTAACTTTTACCAGACTTTTCCCAAATGTAGACGTCGGTGCAATTCTTGACAGTTGGGTTCAAACTCCTGGTTCACCTGTAGTCAATGTCCATGTGAACATGAGCTCTGGGCTTATTACATTAAATCAGGTACTTATAATTGTTTTGTTTCTTTTCGCTTGCTACTAACAGAAATAAAGCAGTGCATAGCGTTGCAGATCAAAAATATATGAATACTAGCTTTCCACCTGCCTGCGGCTTCGCCCGCGTGGACTACACGACGTTATGCTTATGCCGCGAAAATGTGACATTTTCCGGGATAAAAAGTAGCATATGTTCCTCTCCAGACTACAAAGTATATATTGTTCCCAAATTTCAGAAAAATTTGTTTAGTCGTTTTAGCGTGATTGAGCAGCAAACATCCAAACATCTAAACTTTCACATTTATAAAAAAATAGTAGGATAGTAAGAAGTGGGATAGCATTTTTGTAACGTAATATGTTGACTTCTGTTATTAGCACTCATGTAAAAATATTCACATTTTTATCGTTTTCTTAATAGGAAAGATTCCTCGTTTCTGGTGCCACACCACCAGCGCATCGTTGGCACATTCCAATCACATGGACCCACAGTGGAAATTTCAATTTCCAAGACACAAGACCTAGCTTTATTTTCAGTGAAGATTCAACTACCATTCAAAATGTACCTGGTCATAACTTTGTGATCCTCAACATTGCTCAGTCAGGTATTCCTTTTAAAATATTATTCTGATACTAATAATAGGAATAGAAATATCAGCAACACAACACATGTATTTATTATTAAATATTTTAAATAATTTCAGTGATATAGAGCATCAAAGTTTCTTATTAGACAAAGACAGCGCTACCTACGTGTGGCGTCACACGTAGGTAGAGCCGCCATACTCCCGCCATTAAAAAAAGAATGGCGTCGTTTTAGAAAGAGATAGCACAGTTGGTTACAATTCAGCAGCTCATTACTATAAACAGATTGAACTTTTTTTCACTTTTCTAATACTTCAATGTTATATTTTTGACATATCATTAACAGTCCTATACCCTATTCAATGAATGTTAATAATACTACAAACTGACCCGGTAACAGCGGTCATGGTGGAGCTACTCGCAATACGAAATTAGCTGTCAAAATGGACTTTTGACTGTCAGCATCAGCAGTACTTTTTTGTTCCAAAAATGACCACCGGGTCAGATATGTTTGTGGTACTATACTTATGATGCAAATATGTCAGTTGGCGTGTGAGTTAAAAAAAGTGTTATTCTTATATTATATTATTCTTTTATGTATTTAGGTCTGTATAGAGTGAACTATGATGACCACAACTGGGAAATGATTGCCAATTTCATGCAACGAAACAACAACAATAGATTGAGTGTGCACAAATTGAACAGAGCACAGGTAACGCGTTTTGTTGTACTTCAATTAAAAATTTACTCACCCAAATTACTTTTGCTGTACTTCTAGACGTATTTTGATTATCTCTGACCACGATTAATTTGGTGGATTTGGTATGCACTTAATAATTTACCTATTTGATAAAGATAATTGAATTAGTCACACGTTTCACTATAATTGGAGCTAAACAAGAAAAGGCCATTGGGCCAAGTAAGAAGCTTTTTAAATTTTGTTTATGTCGAAGATTAGCAGTCATTGATGTCAGCAGCTACTTGACCACGATTTTTAATTTTGACTATTGTATTGTAATTAGATTGGATTGTATTGTATTTTTTTTTGTTTTGGTCATACAACGAATCATCTTAATATAAAGTTTTCTCTCAACTTTTGATAATCGGACATAGTTTCAAATGTTTATTTCAGATGATCAACGACGTCCTTTACTTCATCAGGGCAGGAAAGATTGATATCTCGCGAGCTTTTGATGTTCTTACATTCCTGCGATCGGAAACAGACTATTATGTGTGGGCTGCCGCCCTTGGCCAACTCGATTGGATAAGAAGAAGGCTGGAGCACTTGCCTCTGGGTCATGAGTGGTTCACCGTAAGTTGGCATAGTAATATTATAATAAATAAATAAATAATATTAATTAATAAATATTTTCTTACAATCACACCAATTATCCAAGCCCGTAGTTAATTTCTTAGGAAACTGTGTCTACGTGAACTTGATAACGGATAAATATATACTTATATACTTTTTGTTTGTAAATACATACTTAATATACATAGAAAACACCCAGACCAAGACAAATAGACATGTTCATGCACACAAATATTTGTCTTGTTCGGGAATCGAACCCGAGATCTCTGGCGCAGAAGGCAGGTAGTTTACCCCTCCGCCAAATCGGTCGGCAAAAAAGTTATAAAAGTTAGGAAACCGACAAGTTTAAAGGAATTATCATGATGAGTTTTTAAAATTATGACTCGATTGTGATTGATTTGGCACTTATTATACAGGGTGTTAGAGGCACCCTTGCAAAAACTTTAACCATGGCTTCAGACCTTCATGCTGACCAACGCACAGCAAGAATTTTTTGTAGGAAATGAAACCCCCACTGCTGGGGCACAGACCTTCCTTGTGGACGGATAAGGAGAATGGGCCATGACCCACCACGGGCCCAGTGCTGTCGGGTGGGTAGTAATAACTGCAAACGCGACCGGGATCAACGCAACGGCTTAACGTGACTTTCGCGCCCACTCTCAACTTACCCCTCGTACTTGGGGGGCTACACTTTACTGTGCCCATTATGTGTCCATCTGGTCGCCCACTGGCGGCACAGATGGAGCACTTGGCTCCTCTCCGGCATTTAGCAACCTAGTGTTGGTTACGGTCGACACATTGAATCCGAGAAGAAACAAACCAAATGTTTACTTAGAGTTTTTTGTTTGATGTAGGTTCACACCAGATTGCAAAGCATCAAATTACTATCGTTATATTTTTCAGAGGTACATGCTGCATCAGATGAACACCGTAATCAACCACCTCGGTTACGAAGAGCGCACCACCGATACGACGTCAACCATTTTGAATCGTATGCAGATCATGAATGTGGCTTGCAATCTTGGCCACGCTGGTTGTATTAGTGACAGTCTTAGCAAGTGGAACAGATTCAAGCAAAATGCTACCAATTTGTAAGTATACCTTTTTCTATAAGAAGGTTCTTAAAAAGCGGAATATCATATAAATTACGATCCTGTAAATCAAAAAGATTCAACAGTTACACAGTAATTAGATATATTGTTTTGTAGAAAGAATTACATACAAACCATTAATTAGTCACGTTTTTCGTTTTGTAACTGGAAGTAACCAAATACATTAAAAAGAAAGCTGTCGTCACAAAAAAGGATCCATTCATACAAATACTTTATTAAAGATATAGATAGATGATACATATTATGGATGAATTCGTTGGGTAAAAAGCTACCTATAATGGTTTTAATAAATAAGGGAGTGACTTTTGGTATTTAACTCTGTATTAATAATATTTTATCGCACGTGCCTATCATTCTTTACATTATGATATGATACGCTGAAAGATAAAAAAGTATTGCTTTATGCTCTAGAATAAAATATAGTTACGTTATTTGTGAGATTGACGTTGTTGGGGAATTATGTTACGTGTTGCGGCGTCATCATAAAATTTTCTATATGACGTCATTACAAATATTTGAATCACAGCAAAATATTGTGACGTGTGATATTTTCCCGGAGTAAAAATCAACTTATATACTTTTTAAGACCATAAACTATTTTTGTGCCAAATTTCATCCCGATCTTTTGAGCCGTTTCGCTGTGATTGAGAAACAAACATCTAAACTTTCGCGTTTATTATACGAGTATTTAGCTTTCCGCCAGCGGCTTTGACCGCGTGAACTACTCGATGTTTTACCGTGGGAATGAGATATTTTCTCAAAATTGAATCTTTATGCTATGCTATAGAATTTAATCTATCTCTGTGCTACATTTCATACAGATCCAACCATCCGTTCAGCCATTCGCCGAGATTGAGTAACAAACATCTAAACTTCCGTGTATATAATATTATTAGTAGCTGTATGTACCTACCTGTTGAAAATTGTAAATAGCTTAATTGATTGATTTTATCCAGGGTACCAAAGAACCAGCGTCGTTACGTATACTGCATCGGTCTGCGAGAGGGTGACAGTTCGGACTATGACTTCCTCTTTAATCAGTACATGACATCCGAAAACACTGCCGACATGGTCGTTATGCTTCGAGCACTCGGCTGCACCAAGAACAGCACTTCACTGAACGAGTAAGTAAATATAAATATTGGACACCATCATCAACATTTGCTCCAATCCAAAACTAAGTAACTTAAGCACCTGAACCGACCCAGAATATTAATTAATATTTTAGTACTGGAACTACGATCGTCCCACGTAAACACGGCGTGGCAAGCATCACAACCATTATGCTTGACGATTTGACCATAGTAATTATGGAAAAATCCATGTGCTTTGCACTTTAGGTGCAGCTCGTAAAAACCAGAAGACAAATATGTAATGATGACTAAAAACTTTTTACAAATTATACATATCGTTATTTTAATTTTTAGTTTTTTGCATTCACAATGCCATTTTTATTATTGAAAAATGTAAAATGAAGTATTTAGAAAAAATCGACAATCGACAAAGTTTCAAATTGTGAGACGGGTAGATTTTTTCTAAATACTTCATTTTCCATTTTTCTATACCTATCGTGTTTAATAATAGCTGTTGTCATTGTCATACACAAAGTAAACGTTTTACACGCAAAGTCTAATACACATACACACAGGGGCGTGCATCAGTTTTCCAGCGCAGTAGGCACTGTAGATGTAACTAGTGGTAGTTGCACTTATCATTTTAAAATTCGTAATATTTAGGCCGAGCGACGGCGACGTGACGCGGACAAAGTCGCGAGCGGAAGGCTATGTTGGATATAAATTCGCTTACCATATATTTTCCCGCTTTCTTCAGACTGTAACTAATGTTCTGTATGTTATGTGAACTTACTTCCTAGTGAACTTGCTCTGCTCTTATCCTTTGGCACCTGGCGGTCGTGTGCGGTGGAGCGAATTTTTAACCACCACAGATATCTCAAAAATGCATGAATATAACATGACTCGTAAAGAATCACACATGTCATTTGAGCGATAGCCGTAGTGGCTTTAAGAAAAGCCGTTGTATTTGTTTTATGTCACTTCACATCACTCACGATCACGAATACCGGGTTTAATTAATTAATAAACGAGTAATAACACACACATATTGAGAGGTATTTAAATTTAACTAGATTTAATAAAATTTAGAAATAATGCGAGTAAAAAAGATATTGCTGCAGTTTGTGTCGATCGTACGTACTTTTTCGGTTTGTATTATAATTGTATTTCTAAAAATTATTTATATACAAGATCAACTCGTCTGTCTTTTTGTAAATAAATATCTAACACGTCTTTATGGAAAGTTCCTGATCGTTTCAAACTCGTCAAAAGATTTTTTTCTATAGAAATTTGTGAGAGATCAGTGAGACGATTTTGCCCTTGTGTATTACGCAAATACGTATGAATACGCTTTAAACAAGAAAAAGATCGCTCGGCCGATGCACTACTAACCGGTATTGTCACTATTAGTTTTGCTAAACGAATGACTTGAGGGAAAAGTTGATACATATTATTTTGATACAAATGGTCTATTATTTCTAAAGGATTCAATTGTCTAAATTCGTCATTATTATAAATGCATTTAAGTTCGTTGTACAAACGATCAAAATTAAAATTAAATGACCCGTAACGACTTTTTAAATCGTTAAAAGCAATTTCCGGAAAATCTGCAGAATATTTTGCAAAATTTTCCTTGGAAAGTAACTGAAAAAATACTAACTTTTTGATGTCGCTATATCTATTGCGCGACTCCATCGAAATGTTATCGGTTATAGCTATTAAAATCCGCCTGTAATGGATTTTAACATCGTCAACATTTCGTTTTCGTTTAGGAGGGCCACACAACCTTTTTGTATTTTGGAAAATCGTATTAAATTCCTCAATAAAGTGACTCAAAAAATTTTCGAAAGCATTTATTTGTTTAAGACAAGAAGCAATATCAGACGTTTGCTTTTGCAAAGAATTGTAAAGTAAATCAGTTTTTTCAAATATTTCGCTGAATATTTGTAATAGAAAAATAAATTCAAAATCTTTTAAAGTCACTAAAAAAGTGTTTGCCTGTGTTAAGGTTTCACCGTCCCACGAGTCGGGATTATCTATAATTTGTTCAAAAACGTGTATTAAAAGGTCTAGCTCATTTTTAATCACGTTTACTGTACGAGAATTATAAGTCCAACGCGTGGGAGCACAACGGGGGATTTTTTTCGCACCCGGTTGTTCGTTATAAAAAGCCAGTCGTTTAGTACTGTTACTGAAAAAGTTACTTATTGTTTTTATAACGTTGAAAAATCGTTTCGTCTCACTAATTCTTTCACAAGATTTGGAAAGGACTAGATTTAAAACATGAGCCGAGCACCATACATATAACGCGTGAGGGCAGTGCTTGCGCACTAATCCTTGGACTCCGTTCTCCCCGGACATAACATTAGCCCCATCATATGTTTGAGCAACTAATTTAGAAATACAATCATATTCTTTAAGACACTCTATAACAGTCTTGCTAAGAAACTGAGCTGTTCGATCCGAACTGACATCGATAAAACCAACAAATCTGTCTACGATTTCATTATTATCGAAATATCTCAAAATAAGAACTAACTGTTCTTTTCCACTAACATCCGGCGTTTCATCTATCATTACTGCAACGAAATCAGTTTTACTAATTTGAATTTTAATATCACGTAACATATACGTGGCAATTGAAGAAATCAATTCATTTTGTGTTCTATTCGAAAGACCAGTGAAAGCATTCGAATAATTATGAAGATGATTTTCTAAAAGCCCGTCGTATTTAGCCAAAAGTTCAACGGTTTCTATAAAATTACCTTTATTTAAAGAAGATTCTGTTTCGTTATGTGCTCTAAAAGGTAGCTCCTGTTTTGCCAAAAAACAAGTTATATCAATTAAACGAAAAAAAATATTCCTATTGCGGTCGACTTTCGCGTTATGGCGCTCAATGTCGCCTTTTAATTGCGCACTAATACCTAATTCAACGCGATTTTTTCCAAAAGAAAGCATAGACAGACATGCTTGAATATGTTTGTCGGATTGATCGTGTTTCTTAGCAAGATTTGTTAAATTATTCAAATCACCGTAACCAGTATCATTCCACACGGTCTTCGCTGTAGAAAACAAAAGACACGGAAAGCAAAATAATAAATTCGTATGGTGGCAACCAGCTAACCAAGTATAACTGTCGTAATATTTGGTATTAAAATGTCTGAAATTTTTACCTTTCTGTTGAGTTAAACTAATATTTGGCATAGGTCTATTGAATGAAACAATTTTTGTTTTATCTATGAACGAAAACTGTGCGAAAGGATACGTACGTAATTTCTGTAAGCAAATCGAATCCGGACAATCGGCACATTCTAATTTCTCCATTATATTTTAATTATTGATTACCTATATTAAGCACAAACACACACAGCAATTTCTTTTTATCACAGTACAATCACTCGATCGCTCAACAGTAATTATCTAATTAGGTCTCGCGCGCGTGTGATGCCAAGAAGACAAAAACGAACTAAAAACAAAATGGCAGGAACTTTCGTTGTTGCAAATTACATCCGTAATTATTAATAATTCTATAACTCAATCACGGGTGCGGGCGGTTAACAATCACTCTTAAAATCAGCGCAATAAGGTTGAAACTCGTTGAACGAACACGCACTGCAGCGCGCGGAACTAGAAAGAGACGGGTCGGAAACCATCGGTTCATTTTGCGACAGTTCGTCTAAGTAAGCTGAACTACCTAACCCGGTTAAATTGAGAACATATGCATGTCCTTAGGACGACGCACATTTTCGGTAAACATTATACGCGGTTGTATTACCTTGACCAGTACTTTTTCTAATTTATGTTGTATGAAAGGCTGCTTGCATCGAATAGGCGATTCGGAGTCTGCCTACCTTAGAGTTAGGTACCTAAGTATTTAGTATTTAGCGAGGAAAAACTTATTGGGTGAGGTGTTGAATAGACGTTTTATTATAGAACTAGCTGTTGCCCGCGACTTCGTACGCGCGGTGTAGTGACTTTTGTGTTAGTTTAGTTTATGTGTGTTTGTTGCTCAGATTTCATAACGCTCTTCTTGAAGTCCTATTCTCTACTAAAAGGGTCTAAAGAATATCGAATATGCAGGCTAGGGTATGAACATGGTATGTTGTTATCATATGCTGCATGAACATAGTTGAGCCCTCATTCAAAGATCTGTCCGTCTGCCAAGAAACTTTTTCTCAAGTATGCGTGGGAGGTATCAAGCTAAAATGTATGTCAAATTAAATACTGAAGTCTGCAATCCCTTAGAGGCGACAAAAAAACAAACTTCTCTTCTCTTCTTCATAACTCAAAAGGGCCACTTGGATCTCGATTTTCTTTTAAATCCCATTTAGCTACTTGTTGTTACTGATCCCGATTTAAATTTAAACCGCTATCTAGGTCGGTTTAGGCTGTCAAATCTCGGTTTACAGTAAGTTGTGATATTTTATCTATATTTTCATATGGTTTTTATACGCAAAAATGCATGTAACACACATAACAGTGTATAATGATAACGATTATTTTGAACAGCCGTTCTTCGTTCTTCGACGTTGCTTGCTAGCGGGCAATAGATCTATTCTACGCGAGGTTCATAAGACTGAACCACACCAAACGATCCATCTTGGATTGGCCAACCACGATCTAAGATTGGGGATCATGGATCGTGAATCTAATTTGTTCTCTTGGTGCTCTTGGATCGCACGAGGCACGTCCACTCCGACCACTACTATGGAGCTCCAGTGGTGAAGCGCACTCTTGCCGCGCGCGATTAGAGTGCGTATTATCGTTTTGCGCATATGCGCGCTTTCACGATTCAAACAGAAGTTCTTACTTAGTAATGCATAATATCAGGCCAATCATATTTTTACTATAAAATGTAAAAGAGATTGTGTGTATCCATACTAATATTATAAATGTGAAAGTGGGTTTGTTTGTTTGTCCGTCTTTCACGTCAAAATTGGTGCAACGGATCGACGTGACTTTTGGAATGGGAATAGTTTGGCAGCTGAAAAGTGACATACTTAGGCAGCCATTAGACAGTCAATCTGGATCAATGATCAATGATCAATGATCGCGATGCAGATTGACTGTGTACGAAGGTGATTGACGGCTCGCGATCTTGATCGCAAAATATCTACAAAGTAAATCTCGATCGCGATCAAGATCACGATCAGTGATCGCGATCTGGATGTAATGGCTGCCTTTGGCTACTTTTTATCCCTGAAAAATATCACATTCCCGTGGGATAACGTCGTCGTTTAGTCCGAGCGGGCGAAGTCGCGGGCGGAAGGCTAGTATTTTGATATGTAGACATTTCTTCTTTAAGTAACAGGTATAAAATGTAATGATATACCATTTAATTATTTAATTTTAATCAATCATCACTTATGTAAGCTTTCCTAGTACATAAATGAATAAATAAGTTAGATAGAAAACTATTTTTAATATTCCTTTATTTTATTGGATGGTACCTACGGCTGAAGGCCTAAGTAGCCAGAGCCGGTTAAATGACATAAAAAATGGTAGGTATAGTGCGCCAATCTTTTCTGTTCCGGTGATTATCTTAGGAACTAAAACAGTTTTCATACGACAGTCCATTTTGACAGCTAATTTCGTATTGCAAGTGGCTCCTCTGTCACGACTGTCACGGGAACAGAAAAGCTTGTGGCACTGTAGGTGTAGGTAACTACGTACTGGCCACTTAGCGTTTGATCAAATTTTTCAAAACTACATTGGTGACATTTTGTCTACATTGCGACAAACTTATTTCACACAGTTATTTTTTGGTACTAAATATACTGTTGACTGCCGGCAGTCCATTTTGACAGTTAATTTTGTATTGCTAGTGGCTCCTCCAGGACCACTGTCACCGGTTCAGATATATTTGTGGCACTATACTTACTGTAGCGACATCTAGCGTCGAGTGGAAATGCGAAATATAAATTTTACATCAATAGGGTAAGAACTTTAGTTTTGGCCACTGCCCCGAGTGCTTACTTAGCTTAAAACATTTCGTTAATAACTTTTGCTTGATAATATACTTTTTATCTATGACTTTTAAGTCATAATAACAATAGTAATAATTCTTTATGACATAGGAATATTATTCAATAAACGCTTTTCAGTTTACATCGAATTAGATGTTTCTTTTATTTTATCTAAGTTGGTTAAGTATTGATTTCTCGATGTATCTTTTAAAATTTGATTGACAAAAAACACATCAATCGGCACCCTTCGCACATTTTAAGTTTAAAAAATAGGTTTTTAATTGACTAAAATAAAACTAAATTTCGTAAGTATATGAATACTTGGTTATATGTTTTTACTATGTATGTCCACGAATTTCTCGAAATCTAAAGGCATTCTAACTTTGGGAACAGTCTAAGATTCATCAAAATCGGTTTAGTAGTTTTCGTGGGTATGTTATTGTACAATATACACTAAAACTTAGGAAATAAATAGTAATTTAAAAAAATAAACTGACTGGCACCGACCTCAAAAAGGTACCTTCATTATAATATTAATTACCTATATTTTTCCTTTTCAGTTGACAAATACTTTTTGGAGTCGGTTAAATTTTTTAAGTAGTTTTTTTGTATTGTAAATTTAAAAATTTAAAGAAAAGTATAAGATACATTCTTGACAATTTTAGATACCTACTTAAGACCATAGGCGAAAGAAGTGAAAAAAAATTAAAGTGGCAACAGCGGGGGCTTTCACCCTACTTAATATAGATAATCATTCGGATGTACTTTTGTGAAAGGTATATCGTAATCTTACTGACTTCCCGCGCCATCTATTGCTTAGTTGTTATGATGCCAAAGAAGTGAAAAACATCTTAAAGTGGCAACAGAGGGGGCTTTCACCCTAATTAATATAATCATTCGAATGTTCTTTTGTGAGAGGTATATCGTAATCTTACTGACTTCCTGCGCCATCTATTGCTTAGTAGATATAATGACGTAAATAACATGAAATTATTTTTATGATTTTATATGAGCCTGGATGGGTTTTAAATTATATTATGTTTTGAAGCAGGTAAAAAAATATAACATGATTCATTATTAATTGAGACAGCGATTAAATATAACGTATTTTCATAATCATGTGGCGCCATCTATTTTAGTAAGAATCAGTTTTTGTATTTTCCCGTAGGAATAATTAAATTTCCCGCAATAAAAGGTACCCTATATGTTGACCCGGGTTATAAGCTATTACTACACAAAATTTGGTAAAAATCTGTCCAGTAGTTTTTGCGTGAAAAGCGAACATACAAACAGACAAACAGACAAACAGACAAACAGACAAACAGACAAACAGACAAACAGACAAACAGACAAAAATTTTAAAATCTATCGTTTTGGGGTCTATATCCTGTACACATCACATAGCAGTAATTTTTTTTTTTTTATATTTCATGTACAGACTTTTTGCCCGTTTCTGTTTTATTATATGTATAGATATCTGAACCATATTAAACTAAATTAACTTTAAGTATATAATTAAATTAGTGGAAAATTAGTAGCATGTTATTTAGGTTTTTAATGAGGTAGGCACAGCCTAATTGCCTATATGGTATGCACGCCCCTGCATACACAGAGACCCAATAAAACTAAGAAGAATTATTTTTCTTACAGCTACCTTCAGCAGTCCCTCACCAATGACAGGATTCGCGTTCATGACAGAACTAACGCCTTCGCGTTTGCTCTGCAGGGCAACAGGGAGAACCTAGAAATTGTCTTAGACTTCCTATTCCAGAACTTGGCGGAAATCAGAGAAGCGTAAGTCGATTTTATAGTTTTTTATAAACATACCATCGCGCCGCGACACTTGCCAACACTCTCAATTTAGCCGTGTAACGCAAACGTGTAGGTATCGACCGAATTTTGAGATTTGGCATTTTGGAATTGACAAAATTGGACCTCTGGCGTCAGTCAATCAGAAGAATTTGTTACTTACTTTTTAGTTCCCATTCCATTTTTACTGCGTGTGATGAAATATTTTATCTACAAAGAAAATAATATATTTTGAAACAAGGATTGTCTATAAACGAAGTGGGACTTGTTTCCGGCCGGGTCTTAAGTGAGGCACCTACCTTATTTTAAATCTTAAAAACCTGTTTTTCATTTCACAGACATGGTGGCGAAGCAAGATTAAACGTGAACATCAACAACTTGGCCACATTTTTGACAGCCTTCGATGATATCGAAAGAGTAAGTTAAAAAATTTCAGAGTTTAAACACCCAAATTAAAACTTACTTTGAAAATCAATAAAAACAAAACATAAATTAACGATGTAAGTATGCCGTATTAACATTAACTCTGCATACGCGCAAAAATACAAACATGTAGGTAGGAGATCTGTATTAACACGAAGGAAAACAGATACATAGGAACGTACCTAATTATAATAAGTGGATAAATGACTATCGAAAAGTCGCGGTGATGCTATTTTCTCATACCTAGATATTAAAATTAAAAAATGACCATTCAAACTCAGTTGACATTGACACTGACACACTTTCAAACTTTATAGCAAAGTGAGTCACGATTCAATTGGGTCGACTCTACTTCTGACAAAGTATTTGCAATAATTAAATTATTTAGATCAGGCAGCGTACTGGGTTTTATTGCATAAAAATACATACAAAATAGTATGTAGGTCGCAGTAAGATAGATAAAGCCATAATATAATATCGTATGGTTTCAAGGCGTAACTATCTCAAATTCTATACAGATTATAGTTCAACTAATTATAGACATAACTCTTATTTAAATCGTGTAACTACTAGTTTCAACAATAACTATTCTCGTGACAGTGACCTATTTACTGCGTGTAAAAATTACTTTGTGAAAATGATGAATGCAAAATTTTTCAAACAATATTTTTTTGTCTTTTGAGCTTGATGTAATGTAGCTTTATTTATTATATGTGTTAAGACCTTATTTCCATTCATTGAAAGAATGGCTTATCAATAACATTTATATGTATATTAAGTACCTTTACAATACTGTTCGTTTCTAGAAAGTACCTACATTGTGTGATTGTAATACAATATTTTTTTTCTATTTGTGAAAACTGTATTAAGCTTTTTGTTTTTTTAAGAAACACTGTACTTACTATTTTTTAAGTAAAATAACCGTTTGTTTTCTATGAAATTAAGATAAAGTATTGCAATAAAATATCCCTAGGGATATAATTATATATCGTACGATAGTTATACGAAAGGAACAAGAGCCCTGTGGTGTTAAAAAAAATAACCACAAAACCAAATTTAAGGCGATCGCCTTAAATTTCTAACCTATCACGACTACACTCTTACAATTATTTCACAAAACAAATCTACTAATATAATTATATCACTAAACTTGAATATAATCATATCCCTGGGGGTATAGCTGTATTACGGTTTTATCTATCTTAGGGCGTTTGTGCACTACCACTGAATTTTACCGATCCGGAAAAAAACGGATGCTTGTATTTTAATAATAAATCATTTATATTAGTAATTAATTAAATACAAGCATCCGTTTTTTTCCGGATAGGTAAAATTCAGTGGTAGTGCACAAACGCACTTACTGTGACATGTAGGTAGGTATATGGTTTTTGATGCAGTATTAGCTACAGTTAAAAAAACGTAGTAACATTTGGTACGTCAAGCTCAGCCCAAACATTGTTCCAGCACATGTTGTTGTTTAGCGTAGCGTGTTGTAATAGTTGGTCAGCTACGAGACGTAGACAGGTTCGTATAAAAAAATTGATATTTTGTCATAGTCTGTAGGTATTGATCGTCACTTGTTGAAAAAAAGCCCACATAACTAATAATAGGTCTTTACCTATGAAATTGCCGTTTTGTATGGAGATTTCTGTAATTATTTTTTTTCCATAGTAACGTTTTTGTTATTATTTAACGACTAATATTATGTAAATTTACAAAATTTTACACACGTTTTTATGGATATTTTAACTACTAAATGACACATTCGATAAGAGAAAAAATTTTTTTTTTCACTAAGTTACAACTAATAAAGTACGAAATTCTGGAAACAAAAATAGTCGTAACTTTCGGAATAAGTTTTTTCTATGTAAATAATCAAATATCGTGGTTATTAAATTATCAAAAGTTGCTCGATACGGTCTTAATGTAACGCAATATTAAAGAAATTATATATTTCTAATATTATAAAAGTTGTTAAGTTATATGTACAAAAGAAAAAAACGGCAATTTCATATGTAAAGACCTATTATAAACTATTGTACCTGTACACTCGGAGATTTGATGTACAGATCGACAATCTTTTCTGTTCCGGTGACAGCGGCGCTTATGGTTGACAGCTAAATGAAATTATAACCAAAATACCAAAGTTAGTTCCAAAAAAAATGGAAAATGAAGTATTTAGAAAAATCGACCCGTCTCACAACCAGCTCCGATGGGATGGATGGTTGTGAGACGGGTCGATTTTTTCGAAATACTTCATTTTCCATTTTTCAACCATAAAAATTGCATTGTGAATGCAAAAAATGTAAAATTTAAATAACGTTAGTTCCAGTTTTGGCCACCGGAACAGAAAACGTTGTCGCACTGTAACGTGACACCCGTCAATCTCGAACATGTAATGACGAATGAATTCGAAATTTGAACTGTATTAATTACACTGTAACAGCATTTTTCGAGTGGTTGGCTGAGGCACACATATGTGACTAATCAGAGTTACGGCGATAAAATGTTTAGGACGTCTGTGTGCCTAATCCGAGCGTACTAATTTTGGTTTTCTTTTTCATCAGTTCCGCGGGTGGGTCAACGCAAACGCCAACGCGTTAGGCCTCAGCAGTTTCAATGCTGGGTCTAGCGTCGTTGCCACAGCAGTAAACAACCTTCAGTGGGGAAGCGACAATGCCCTAGCCGTTCACACACAGACCTTGGCTAGAAGCTCTGCGGTCACCATCGTAACACCATTAGTCCTTATGCTAACAGCTTTAGCTGTACATTTCTTACGTTAATATTTTAAATAAAACAGCTTAATTAATCTTGCATCGTTAAATAAACACATTAACGCTTAGAGCTCGATCTAAATAGGATGCATTGATAGATTACTACCATCCGTAGATAACGCGCTTCATACAAAAATGCGCTTCAAAACTGTCACTTTTTTGACAATTATATTGATAGTCATAACAATAGATTAGTTATTCCAAAAACTGCAATTTTGTGATGCCAGGTTTATTTCTAAGTTTTTATTGTAATCAAATTAATCCTCGGTATTTATTTAAGTAAAAAAGCATTTTTTACTTCTTTTTGTACATTAAATAATAATAGTTTTATAAGATGAGTTATTGTTTTATTGACACGTACTCATTCATTGTTACCACCTTTATCTTAAAGTTGCATGGGGATATTATTTAACTTATTGAAAAACCTTTTCAATTCAATTTAATTCAATTATTTTATTGCACTCCATAAGTAGTACTAGGTCTTATGGCGATATTTCGTCGGAAAGCTGCACTTTGTGATAAAGGAAAGCCGCTTTGCACAGTGATACTAGGGACAAAAATAATCGATTTCACCCGCAACAGCGAAAGTTTCATCCCTTAGGAACATAGGTGGCGCCACTTCTTTAAAAAAATAATTAAAAAATTCTACAAGCCAAACCACCGCACCGATTTTGATAAACATGGTGTCAAATGAAAGATAATTACATAATCTATCAAAGAAAAAACATATTGTAGAATAATACATTAAAAAATGCCCAAATGTTAGCTTTGCTTGAAAAAGAATTGAGAAATTTGTCGGATTTTACTAAATTTATAAAAATAATTGTTCCGTGGGGTATCTTCTTATCCACTAATATTGTTGACAATTTAATAGAGTATTTGATAAGAAAAACTGCTTGTCGATATCTTTAATAATTATGGAGATATAAGATTACTAATGAGGGCAGTAATTTCTCGGGCGCACCGATTTCAATGATCTATGTATGAAACGACTTTTTTTTGTCTTTATGCATATTGCATATTTCTTATATGCTTTTAAAAATATATTTTAAAAAGTATGTGAAAGTTTATTTTTGTTAGGTTTAAAAAATATGTCAGAAGTTTTACTTTAGCAATACCTAAAGCAAGTAAAATACATAACAAAATAATTTTATTTAATCATATCTTCTTTGAAACCGACGATGATACTGTTTAAACTTAAAAAAAAAATCTTATTATTTAGTGCAAAATGCAATAGTTTAATGATTTTGAAGTATCTACTCAATGATAAAGTTAATTGAGACTTTAAATTATTTTCATGCATTCACAATGCAATTTTGTAAGTTCTTAATAGGAAAAATGTGATAGTAAAAAACCACGAGCCCTATAAGTAGCCCGTAGCAGTAGTATCCCGCCTGAAAGCTACTGATAAAGTAATTGTTACATTTTATTGGAAATAATTTTGAATTGTGTATCTTTTATACATTAACCTTGGATTTTCACAGTCACGATTGCAAAATTTGCACTGTAGAGTACATGGTAGGCCAATGCATCGACAGGAACAGCGCATAGTACCTATTGCAGAAAGTTCTGCACCCGCAATGATCGAGAAGGTTTAACTCTGACCTGACCAAATCGGCGTAGCAGTGAACCATTTAGGAGTCCATCCCGCTTGTGAAATTTTGTGCCATAACCCCAAGAAGCTGGACATGGAATTGGGGCTCTTAAATTCAAAGCGTTACCCCATATATCGCCTGCTTGGTAAGCTGCACGCAAGGCATGTTTTGTTGAATGCGGCTAATGTCGGGGGAAGGCTTGTCACTAGCCTATTTTTGTGTCCAAAAAAAGTGTGAGAAAATCCATCGAGGAATTAGAAACTAAGAAATTAATAGCAATGCTTTGGGTCCCAATATGTCTACTGCACTCCGAGGGTTTCATGCTTTTACAGGGTGTGACATCACGTCTTACTTTAATTCGAAGGGGAAAAAATCTTGTTTCTAGACGGTGATGTCATACTGGTCATACCCTGAAGTAAGAACAGCAGCTTTTGCTAGCATGTCTTATCCACCAGATACCCTCTCCAAAGAGGCAATGGCTCAATTGGAACGGATTTCATGCTTAAAAGAGGAAAGTATATATGCATATAAATAATAGTTAGATTGTTTCGAAATTTACTTGCAAATTATATGATGCTCAAACAGTGTCAATGCTGTAAGCAAAGACATGTTTGCCGGCAAAAATAGGCTAGTGACAAGCCTACCCCCAACATTAGCCGCACTCAACCAACATGCCTTGCGGCGTGCAGCTTACCAAGCAGACCGTATATGGGGTAACGCTTTGAATTTAAGAGCCTCAATTCCATGTCCATCGTCTTGAGAATGGCACAAATATTCACAAGCGGGATGGACTCCTAAATGGTTCACTGCTACGCCGATTTAGTAGGGTCAAAATTAAACCTTCTCGACTATTGCGGGTACAGAACTTCCTGCAATACTATGCGCTGGTAGCTGTCGATGCATCGGCCTACCATGTACTCTACAGTGCAAATTTTGTAATAGTGGCTGTGAAAATCCAAGGTTAATGTATAGAAGATACACAATTCAAAATTATTTCCAATAAAATTTAATAATTACCTTTATCATTGAGTAGATACTTATCTAAATTAAAATCATTAAACTATTGCATTTTGCACTTCCTAAATAATAAGATTTTGATTCTTTTTCAGTTCAAACAGTACCATCGTCGGTTTTAAAGAAGATTATGATTAAATAAAATTATTTTGTTATGTATTTTACTTGCATTAGGTATTTCTAAAGTAAAACTTCTGACATATTTTTTTTAAAGTTCACAAAAATAATCTTTCACATACTTTTTAAAATATATTTTTAAATGCATATAAGAAATATGCAATATGCATAAAGACAAAAAAAAGTCGTTTCATACATAGATCATTGAAATCGGTGCGCCCGAGCAATTACTGCCCTCATTAGTAATCTTATATCTCCATAACTATTAAAGATATCGACAAGCAGTTTTTCTTATCAAATACTCTATTAAATTGTCAACAATATTAGTGGATAAAAAGATACCCCACGGAACAATTATTTTTTGAAATTAAGTAAAATCCGACAAATTTCTCAATATTCTTCCAAGCAAAGCTAATATTTGGGCATTTTTAAATGTATTATTTTACAATATATGTTTTCTTTGATAGATTATGTAATAATCTTTCATTTGACACCATGTTTATCAAAATCGGTGCGGTGGTTTAGCTTGTAGAATTTTTTAATTATTTTTTTAAAGAAGTGGCGCCACCTATGTTCCTAAGGGATGAAACTTTCGCTGCTGCGGGTGAAATCAATTATTTTTGTCCCTAGTATCACTGTGCAAAGCGGCTTTCCTTTATCACAAAGTGCAGCTTTTTTTCCATAAGACCTAGTACTAAAGTAGGTACCTATACAAAAGGTCTTAAAGTTAGGCACATAGAACATTATGGGTCCGGATTGGACATGACAATATAATTATATGTACAGGGCACTATACTTATTTCATTATAAACAATATTATTGTTGTACACTAGCTGTTGCCCGCAACTTCGTACGCGCAGTGTAGTGACTTTTGTGTTATAATATGCTGCATGGACATAGTTGAGCCCTCAAAGATCTTTACGTCTTTTTTTTTGTATGATAAAAAAAATAGATTTGCCGCCATTGCGAATGACATTCGCAAACTTCAGTCCTGTGGTTACGTTTGTGCATTACGCCCATTCAGGGACAAATCAAAAAATACATAAGAGAGATCAAAAGGGCAACAGTTTCAATAAAATCGACCTTACCGTTTGACAAGTGACGTGGTTACAGACGCTATACTAATTTTGCTATACCCTATAAAGGGTGCTATGTCGCTCAATGGGGTGACGATAATATGGTCAATTATAATGCCACCAAAACACAGGCGTGTTTTTCACCGCAAATAGGAGTCCTTTCACTTCAACTCTTACTTTCCGTGCCACAACTGTTTCAGTTACCAACAACATAGATCTTCTTGGTATGAAGTCAACATCAGCAACATTGAGTGTAAGGCTCAAGCTGCGGCCAAAAAGCTGGGAATCCTGAAAAAGGTTAAGCGATACTTCACGCCGTGGCAGCTTTCGACTCTTCACAAAGCGCAAGTCCAGTCATGCATGGAGAGAGCAATAGCTCTCACCTCTTGGATGGTTCAGCTAAATACTAGTTAGCTGTACTTGACTCAGTGGAACGCAGAGCCAGAAAACTAATCGGTGACGAAGAGCTGGTAAAAACCAAGCTCCAAAGTCTAACCGTACGTAAAGTGGCTTTCTTGTCGGTATTTTACAGGCTGTACTTCGAAGAGTGTGCTTCTGAACAGCATGAGCTCATTCCGCCATGAGTATTGCGTACCAACCTTTGCTAACGAATATTGTCAAGACAATATTCGTTAGCTTTAAATAATATTTTTGGTTAGCTCAGCGGGCTTTCAAATTTCCACGCTATGTTTGACGTAAACATCGCTATGTTCTTTTTTAAATCGTTAAGTCAGCGATGGTTGCTGTAGCAATTTACACGAATTACAATACAAAACTAGTTTTAACTATTTGTTAGTGGCTTGCTATCGCTCAAATCCTTACTTCCTTACTTATAATATAAATGCGAATCTGTCTGTCTGTGTGTTACACAATCACGCCTTAACTACGGCACCGATTTGAATAAAAATTTGTACAGAGATAGTCTAGAGCCTGAGAAAGGACATAGGCTACTTTTTTATGTGAACAAAGGGCTGTAAGGGGTTGAAATAGGGGATGAAAGTTTGTATGGAAATTACATCATTTTTAAAGCTAGAAGCTTCAAAATTATTTTATAGGCTCTTGATTAGATAAATAAATACGACATTCAAAGTTTGTAAAAAAAACTACCCTAAAGAGGGTGAAAACAGGGGATGAATTTTTTCGTGTGATGACGTCGCGTCGGCAAAAAAGTTTACGGAACGGATTTTGATGAAAGTTTTTTTGTTATACAGCTATTGGTCCTTGCCAACATATAGCTATAATTTATTTTAAAGGTCGCAATTTCTGATGTGGAACCATAGCAGTCCAGCCAAACTATGAGAGATATAAAAATACCGTTTTAAGGAAAATTGTTAAACGTGATGAGCACTTTCTATTGACGTACAAAGTTTGAAGGTCTGGTACATCTGATGTGGAACCCTAGCAGCCAGATTAAACTATATGAGATAGCGTCTTAAGAAAAGTGGTTTAACGTCATGGACATTTTCTATTGACGGAAAAATATCGAAGGTCTGGTACTCCTGATTTGGAACCCTTGCAGCCCAGCTTAACTATAACAGATACAAATACAGCATCTTAAGAGAAGTTGTTCAGCGTGATAAGTATTTTCTTTTGACATCCTACTAATATTATAAATGTGAAAGTTTAGATGTTTGGATGTTTGGATGTTTGGATGTTTGGATGTTTGTTACTCAATCACGCCAAAACGGCTGAACGGATTTGGCTGAAATTTGGGACACTGATACTTTGTAGCCTGGAGAGGAACATAGGCTACTTTTTATCCCGGAAAAATGTCAAATTCCCGCGGGATAAAGTCGTGTAGTCCACGCGGGCGAAGCCGCGGGCGGAAAGCTAGTACAATATAAACTAATATTATA
This sequence comes from Crambus lathoniellus, assembly GCA_949710035.1. Classification (NCBI taxonomy): domain Eukaryota; kingdom Metazoa; phylum Arthropoda; class Insecta; order Lepidoptera; family Crambidae; genus Crambus; species Crambus lathoniellus. The sequence continues at coordinate 18,363,665 of OX453305.1, read as the reverse complement.
AATGTGAAAGTGTGTTTGTTTGTATGTCCGTCTTTCACGTCAAAACGGAGCAACGGATCGACCTGTTTTTTTAGTATGTGGATAGTTTAGGAGCTAGAAAGTCCCATAGGCTAATTTTATCGCGGAAAAATATCACATTCCCTCGGAAAAACGTCGTGTAGTACACGCGGCAAAACCGCAGGCGGAAGGCTATGTGATATAATTTTTTAATGTGTTAATACGTAGGTACTGTTTATGTAATATACACGGTATTTTTTTATCACCCCGGATATTTTTAGGGATTATTTTACTCATGAAAACAAACAACTTTTATTATAGGACCAACACTGAAATCGCGAAAAAATATCAGCTGTTCCATACATTTTGATTAAATATTTTTGCACTTTTGTATGGAATAGCTGTTTTTTTTGCGATTTTAGTGTTGGTCCCATAATATTTTTTTTTTGTTTTCATGAGCAGAATAATCATTTTAATTTTATCCGGGGTGATAAAAAAATTACCGTGTATATTAAGTAAATAAATAAAATAATTCATACTTATTATAAAACTGTATGCGATTCTATTCAGGGGGCTACCGGTTAAAAATTATAGGTATGGAAATGGGCTTTATTTGACATTTGAAGCCCATATTATGCCCTTAAAAGAACAAAATATAGGTATCAAATGTCAAATGAAGCCAATGTCCATATCCATATTTTTTTGCCGGTACAGGGGCTGTATACATTGAAAAGAAATAGAAAAAATACCACCAAGGGTCTTCTTAAACGAAACAAATACCAAAAATATAGTTTTTGAATTTTTTGTCTGTCTGTCTGTTGTCCACGTTTCAGGCAAAAACTACTAAACGGATTTTAATGATATTATATCATATCGCGTGATAAAAGCCGTTCATGCTAGGCCAGCTGATGTGGAACCCTAGCAGCCAGGTTAAACTATATGAGATAGCATCTTAAGAGAAGTTGTTCAGCGTGATAAGTTCTTTCTTTTGACATACTGTTTGTATTGTTTGTATATCCGTCTTTCACGTCAAAACGGAGCAACGGATCGGCGTGTTTTTTTAGTATGTGGATATTTCAGGAGCTAGAGAGTGACAAAGACTAATTGATATCCCGGGAAAATATAACTTTCCCTCAGGATAACGTCGTGTAGTACAGGCGGGCGGAAGGCTATGTGAAATATTTTTTTAATGTGTTAATATGTATCATAGCGCTAAACTTATATTTATAAAATAACAACACAAAAAATCGAAAAACCTTATTAGCTAAAAAAATGACAAATGCTGCCGAAAGTCACTATTCCACGCGAACGAAGTCGCGGGCACAGCAGTAGTCCTTACTTATCCTTACTTACATATTATAAATGCGTCTCTGTCTGTCTGTGTGTTACACAATCACACTTAAACTACTGAACCGATTTGAATGAATTTTGGTACAGAGATAGTCTAGAGCCTGAGAAAGGACATAGGCTTCTTTTTATTCCTGAAAAATATCACCTTCCCGCGGGATAACGTCGTGTAGTACACGCGGGCGAAGCCGCGGCCGAAAGGCTAGTATACTATAAAACACACTTTTACCATAAAAATAGCCCCATATCCCACCAAATTCCTCATTTTGAGTTAACGACAACCGTCGATAACTTTACGATCGTTAAAAGTCGGGACTGTCACCCCTGGAGAGTTTTTAATGTAAAGACTAGTATTCGGTTTCACATTGTGTGTAAGTCTTTCTGGATACCTTAAACTCCTGTTTGTGTCGTTAACTTTGAATGTCCTAAATAAATGGCTGTTATTTTTTATAAAACACACTACACTTAAAATATACATACAAGGTAGTGTCAATATGTGTAACTCCAAGAAAAAAAGGCTTACATTCATCAGGAGCTAAGCCATGCATAGCTTCGATGCATGCATCGATTACTAAAGACGATTGTCCCTAACTCAGTTAAAAACAAAATATGTAAAAATGATTAAAAATAGCTTGTTTTCACATCGTAAAATAATCAAAATCAAAATCAATCAATGTATATTATAGAAGAAAGTGTTCAATGTGCGTGCCGCTAACACTCGGAAATGAGTCCCGATACGATCAAGGGAGTTATATTAGAAATAGAAATTTCTAGAACAGTCCAGAACAATCGAAAGTATTCGAGAGCATTCCACAACATTCTGGAATTTGGGGAATGTTTGGGAACATCCCCGATTAATTGTGGAACATTCCAGAAGACTTTCAAATGTTGTGGAATATTCTGGAACATTTTGGACGATGTGTGATCCTTGACATTATTTATACACACGTTTGCAGAAAACACTGGCACGTGCATAATTTTCATATTAAGATGCTCAATTGCTCACTGCACGTAATCTCTCTCTATTGCACTCGTAACTTCTCCACACTATCACTATTATCAACAAAATGCGAAATAGTCGAATTTTGAATAAAATCCTCAAATAAGAACAAACACTGCCCTATTTTCATATAGCGGCAAAAGATTGAAAGTATGTCCACGTTCTATGAATCTAATATTTTACATTTTTGGAAGTTTGGGGATATGAAGAGATTTTCAAAGTGATTTCAAATGATTATCAGAAAATCAATCATTTATCCAGTATTTAACACAGAAGTTAGAACTCTACTGACAGTTTTATGACAAGGCCATGAATGAGCGGTTTGTACTTCGAATGATCGAAGGGTTTGTATGAAAATAATGCCATTACCCGTTTTTTCTGTTTTTTTTTAAATATTTATTTATTTATTGAACACTTTATGCACAAAAAAGAATGTACAGAGGCGGACTTAATGCCTTAGGCATTTTCTACCAGTCAACCTTAGGGTGATGTGGAGTCTATGATGTGGTAGGGTGCACAACCAGCTTTTAGAAGAAAAAAAAGGAACAAGAAGAATAATGTATACTCTTTAAAATAAAATATATTACAATTGCGATACATAAGAAATATAATATAATACTATATACTACAAATAAAATATAATATAAATATTAAATCATAATTATATACAATATATATGCATATATATGTCTATATATATATAGATAAGTAATAAGTTAATAACAAACAACAAGTTTTAAGAACGATCTGCTTGTTCTGTTAAAAATTTGCAACAAATATTGCGCATATTGAACTCGTTTGAAACTACAGTAAAGTACTAAAGAGTACTAAAGTATTCCAAAACATTAATTAAAACCATCTAAATATTTAGAGATATGATAAATAATAACGTCGTGAAATTCAAAGACTTTTTAATAACCGTCATAATCTTATCTTCATTGCCAATAAAGATGATAATGATATCCTAACGATAACATTTACAACAGAAAATAAATAATTTTCATTATCACAATTTTAACATTTAATTTTTCCACCAACGTCGGCCGTCAAACAACATAGGTGCGAATAACAGGATCAGGTATGTTCTTATGTTTTTTTTATAATACGAATTACAACATACTCTTTTTGAGTAAAAGTCAACGATTTAAAAAGGATTTCAGGATTTTTACATTCGTGGATGCCATTTGTACCAAAACATAGGACAAGGAGGTCCCTCCCCAAGTGCTAAGCTCAGCAGGCATCTCCTGAACAAGCATGCAACATCTTAGGCCACATCCTGTTAACAAACAAGATGGTGGTCAAATGCCTGCCCAGTTTTATATATAAAAAAAAACAACTGTTGGTTTAACAATTGACCGCTATATCTTGAATTGTTTTTAAGAAAAAGTGTTTTAACTGTGGTAAATTTTTGCATAATGAGGACTACAGAATCCATACTAAAGTTTTTCTTTTTGCAGGAATGTTTTATTTGAAGATAGCACTGAGCTTTGTGCTCTTAGTGCTATGTAATGGTGATTACCCTTATAGTTATAATGGAGAATTTGATGAGGCACCTTCAGAGCTTGTTAGTACCAGGAATGAGGAACAGGTGTACAGGCTACCAACAAGTGTCATACCTTTGGCTTACGAAATCAACATAGATCTTTTCTTTAGAGAAAGAACTGACAAGCCATTTAGTTACGAAGGACGAGAAGCAATTCTTATTCAGGTAAATAAATATGTTATGATCTCTATTCATCATCATTATCAACCGTACGACGCCCACTGCTAGGCATAGGCCTCTCCAAGTATCTCCACAGAGCTCGGTCCTGCGCTGCCCGAATCCATCACACCTATGTGAAGATAAGGCTGAAGGTGAAAACGCACTACTTCTGGGATCTTCAACCACCGATGAACTTTCAATAAAAAACTGTATGTAATAAATAATAATAAATAAATAACTTCTTACATTCACACCAATTATCTAGCCCATTTTAATTTCATTAAGAAACTGTATCATGGAAAACTTGATAACGGATAAATATATACTTAAATACTTTTTGTTTGTAAATACATAGGGCAGGCGTACCGGTTTTGGCCACTTTAAGGATTTTTTCACTTTTAACCGCTTAGTGCTTAATGATCTTAAGTATTTTAGAGAAACTTTATAATGTAGAGTTATAGATAATTTATCGACCTTTAAGGGTACAATCTACAAAGTAAAAAAAAATCAATAGTTTTTTTTTATTTAGAACAAATTCTGCGGAGGGGGCCAAATACACCGTTTGCATTGGTTTTGGCCACTTTCATAAAATTACTATATTTATAAGTTGAGTTTATGCTTAATTGATGTCTTATTAGAGTTCTGGACTAAAACACTACATGAAATAGTATTTCAATCACAGCTAGCTCCTTACTACAATTTTATAAGTATACTTTATCACTTGATTAAAAGAAAATTAGCGGATTGAGGCTAGTGTGGGCTAGTGCCTACACTAGCCTCAATCCGCTAATTTTCTAGTACGTTAGCTAACAAAAGTGAGTTGTGAGTCTTTTAAAATAAATGAACTTTATGATAGGTTGGAAACTTTCTACTAATGCCAAAGTGGCCAAAGGTGGCACAGTGCTAAAATTTCTAGCCCCACTTTTGGCCACTTATTGTTTCCCAACTTTTTGTAAGAACAGTGAAAAAACAACACTTAATCCATCTAGAAGAAACATATTCCAATATGATATAAAATATTAAATAACCATAAAATAATTTTATTGTATAAAAAAAATGATTTTACAAAACCTTTACCTACCCTTAACATTTTGATTAAGAATTTTACAAAATGTTAACTTTGAAACATAACACGTGTTTATTTCTAAAGTATCGTACTACATAAAAAAAGCTAAGTGCTGTAATTATTAACTAAAAGTCCAATCTTTTATTCGCCATTAATAAATATAAGCAATAATTATTTAATTCCTATTTATATAACTTTAAAGTGAAAAGTGACCAAAACCGGTACAGTGGCCAAAACCGGTACGCCTGCCCTACTTAATATACATAGTAAACACCCAGACCAAGACAAATAGACATGTTTATGCACAAAAATATTTGTCTTGTTCGGGAATCGAACCCGAGACCACTGGCGCTGAAGGTGGGTAGCCTACCCCTGCGCCAAATCGGTCGTCATTACGGTCGTCGTATGTACTAGAGTTCATACAGTTTTTATGTACTAAAGTACTTATTATAGTTTTTTGGGTCCAGTGAACTGGAATAAAGAGGTCGTAGGTAATGTAGATAAGATGAACATGGACAAGTCAAGACGAAAATCATGTTCAATGCCCATGTTGCACCCGCTCCAGTTAATGTTGGGAACATTACACTCGAAGTTGTTGACCACTATGTTTACCTAGGACAGACGGTCTCCCCCGGATGGATGTCATCTGTTATGCAGATGACACTCTAGTCACCGCCCGGGGTCGAGACTTTGAAGAAGCGAGGCGCCTTTCAAAGATTGGAACAGAGGCGATGATACGCCGCATCAGGACGTTGGGCTTAGAGGTGGCCGTGGCGAAAACCCAGGCCATCCTTTTTCACGGCCCGCATCAGGGTCCACCGCCAGGGGCGGACATAGTCTTAGATGGGGTCGAAGTTCGTCTGCGCCCCACTATGCGCTATTTGGGTCTATTACTTGACGGTTGTTGGTTGTTCACCGACCATTTTAAACAGTTGGCACCTCGACTGGTTGCCGCGGCGGCCGCGCTTGGCGCACTACTGCCAAACATAGGCGGGCCTAACGGCAGTTGTAGGAAACTGTATGCAGGGGTCATCCGTAGCATGGCCCTCTACGGAGCCTCTGTATGGGCGGATGCCTTAAATGAGCCTAATAAGGCCGCCTTAAGGCGACCCCAAAGGGTAGTAGCCTCCCGAATGGTGCGAGGATACCGTACCGTGTCGTGGACGGCGGCATGTGTTTTAGCCGGGACGCCTCCCTGGGCACTGGAAGCCCAGGTACTCGCAGAGGCGTACAGGCGGAGAAAGGAGCTAAGGGCGGGGGATAGCCGCCTTGCTCCACAGGAGTTTTCCGGCATTATGCGAGCGGCAGAGGCGCGATGTCTTGAGGACTGGGAGCGGCAACTGGCAGAACCAATCGCCGGTCACAAAACGGTGGAGGCAATCCGCCCAGTCCTCAAGGAGTGGAAAGCTCGAGCCCACGGGGCTCTTACATATCGTCTGACACAGGTACTTTCCGGACACGGGTGTTTCGGAAGATACCTGTGTCAGATACAGAGGGAGGAGTCCCAAGCGTGCCACCACTGTGGCGCGCCCCAGGACACCGCACGCCACACACTCGAAGAGTGCACAGCGTGGGCGGTGCAGCGCCAGGAGTTGGTCGCTGCGGTTGGGCCGGACCTGTCGCTACCCAATATCACAGTTGCGATGCTGAGTAGCGAGGGGGGATGGCAGGCCGTGGTCTCCTTCTGCGAGGACGTCATCTCGCAAAAGGAGGCCGCGGAGAGGGTTCGCGAGGCGGACGTCGCAGCGAGCCAACTCCGACGTGCGCGGCCGGGGAGAGCGAGACGACAACGTGCGCGACTCGATCTCCCCGCGCCGCAAGGGGGGGCGCAGTAAGGCCGTCTGTCCCCCAAAGGGTGGAGCCCTAACGGGCCACTCTCCCCGGGTCAAGTGGCGCGTGCTACAACGTTCCCACAGACCCGGCGGTAAGGCGCAGGTCTTCGAGAGGAGTTTAGTTGGTAGTGGTGCTTCCTCCTATTCGCCCCACCTGGCCTGCCCCCACGAGCGGGTAGCCACGTGGGGAGCTGGGGAGGACGCTTCCTCCTTCTGCCCGGCCCCCTCTCGAGCTTTCGAGCTCGTTGGGGGGCGGGGCAGAGGTTAGAACCACCCAGCCCTGACGCGAAGCCTATTAGGCTTGGTGGGAGGGCTGGGCGCGGCGAGGAACATGCCCTAGGTGTGACCGAGTCCAACATGCCGTTTGGTATGCCTAAAGATCGCATTCTCCTCTTGATACAAAAAAAAAAAAAAAAAAAAAAAAAAAAGGACAGACGGTCCAGTTAGGTAAGTCCAACTTTGAGAAAGAGATCTCTTGTCGAATCCAGCTCGGATGGGCAGCGTTTGGGAAGCGAAGGATTGCATCATTGAAGTGGCAGTGGGCGGGACACATAGCGCGGAGAACCGATGGCCGTTGGGGCGGAAAGGTTCTCGAATGGCGACCGCGTACCGGACGACGTTCCGTGGGCAGGCCCCCTACAAGGTGGACCGACGATCTGCTCAAGATCGCGGGAAGCCGCTGGATGCGGGCAGCGCAGGACCGATCCTTGTGGAGATCCTTGGGGGAAGCCTATGCCTAGCAGTGGGCGTCGTTCGGCTGACATGATGAGGTAATGTAGTCCTAATTATGTGTTGAATCAATGAATGAAAAATTTATAACAAGTTTTATAGGTTGAAATCTTGAACACACCTTTATTGCATAGCAATTGTGGAAGTTGATGAGGCCTATGCCCAGCAGTGGGCGTCGTACGGCTGAAATGATGATGAGTTGTCAATTGTATTGTGTAAGGATAAAAAATCAATTAATTAATTTTCAGGCAGTGGAAGCAAATGTAAACGAGATAGTTCTACATGCAAACGTTGACAGCATTGGCGAAGTTTTGTTGTACTCGGAATCTGGAACTGAAATTCCGATAAACGGTTTTTCTATAGAAGCACAGTATCATTTTCTGAAAATCAGTTTGACTACGAACTTGATTATTGATAGCAACTATACGCTTCATATAAGTTACTCAAACACAATGAACGACGGTCCTATGAAAAGAGGAATCTGGAAAGGGTGGTATACTGATGCCGATGGTGTGGAAAGGTAACTGAATCTTATTTATTCAAGGTGAAAAACATACTTACTTGTATTGATAACGAAGCGATCAAAATAATTGAAACCGTCTTCCAAAAAACTTCAAACAAAAACTCACTGCCTGAAACACCAAAAAAAAAACAATAAAATAATTGAACCATTAATTCAAAGGATGAAAATGCGTGACTTTTTCTTACTTGTGTTGGAACCTATTGATCTGTCTGAAGTTGGTGCTAAATAGTAATAGTATGCGATAGGTTACGATTCGCACCACCTTTCAAATTGTGTTATTTGTGTCCTTTTTGAAATTTTGAAGTCAGTAAAAAATTTTTTTTTTGCCGTTTGCCAATCTTGTACTGAAAGATTGCCTCCGAAGCTTAACAAAGGTCGGGCTGCCAGAGGAAACTATGTACGGAAACTACTAAGTATATTAAAAAATAATAGCTCAATCAAAAATGCCTGTAATAAAAATTGATGATTTACAAAGTGTGTAAGCGTGTGTATGCGTGTCGGCATGCCAATCCAACGCTGGCGTCAGACTTGTCGGCCTACTCTAATTCAACGAACAACGAATTCTAATTCTATTTTAATTAGGGTAGGCCTACCTGGTATGGAGTAACAACTGAATACTTACTGGATTTAAATTTATAGGCGCCTTTCCCAGTAGGCAAACTTTTCGCCGCCGACTGAGTCAGCAGCGTATCGGTTTAGTACGCCCTTCCATATATTTGAAATGGAGTGTTCACAATTTGCTAGTTTTGCCAGGCGTCTGTCACTCGAAGTACTTGCGCGCATTTCTCGCCCTCACCGCCGGCAGTTAAAATCCATAGAAATTAGGTCCGCAAAAGAGCTAGAATATATGCGATAGAAAGAGATGCAACGAGCGGCCGTTCGTCATTTGCGCCGTCCAAGCTGAATTCCACTTTATTGCGTTATAGTTAGAGTTGCTATATATTAAAATGGCTTAGCGGAGTGCAGTATCTGTTACTAGTAAGTAACTATTTAGTAATCTCTGGTTTTGCGCTCACATCTGTGCCAGTTAGTGATGAAAGGACTCGAGGTTTTTAAACCCTTTTATTCAAAACTCGCCTCAATTTTTAGGACTCGACTCAAAAAATACGACTCGAGTCTTTTTACTAATGTAAGATGACTTCAGTCATTAGAGTTCAAGTCTGAAATAAAACGACTCGAGTCTTTTAATAAGAGTTCTAACGACTCAGCCGCGAGTCTTTTAGTAAAGAACTCGAGTCGTTTAACATAAGATGAGCATCATGTTAAACATAACATGAGATTATAATCTTAGGCTTAGATCTTTAAAACTACGCAACGGATTTTGATGCGGATTTTTTTGAAAGATAGAGTGATTTAATAGGAAGGATTATGTGTATTAAACATGCATAATATAGTGGAGAAACACTGATAACTTAAGAGTTTTCTAATGTGATGTCGTTAATAAACTCATTTTTTATGCTTAGGTACATTGCATACGCTTGCTGAATCCTACGAGATTGATAAAAATAATGTAGGTACTACAGTATTGTACAACTCAAAAAGGTCCACAAAAAAGTCCGCGATGGTATATGTCTATCTCTTAGAGATAACCCACAATAAGCATTTTTATCCTTTACTTTTTACGAAAAATAATGGCTTTATTTACGAAGCAATTTTTAGCAATACAGCATTAATTTTTATCCAATTAAGTACCTTAAATACCTACATTGTGCAGTTAATATAGATCAATATGTCCTTTTATAATATGATTTAGGTGCGGCGCGTAGCGTGCCAATACATATGTATTCTCGTAAATAGCGCGTTAATATTATAAATGCGGAATTAACTCAGTGTCTCGGTCTGTCTGCTACGCTTTCACGTCTAAAATGAAGCAATTTTGGTGAAATTTGGTACAGAGATTAATTTTGTACTGACCCTGGGAAAAGACATAGGCTAATTTTTATCCCGGAAAAACATCATGTTCCCGTGGGAAAAACGACGTGTAGTCCACGCACGAGAAGCCACGGACGGAGGGCTAGTAAAATTTCAGTGCTTGGTTATTGCTTTTTTTTATTGAGATTTTTAATTTTGCGTCATTTAAATTTTTTATTATTGCAATTAAAAGATAATTATCGTTATTCAAAATTATTACAAAATAGGTTCTTAATTATTACAAAATTTTGATTAATTATTAATAAAATATAACATGATTATAATGAAACAAATATTTTTAAGTCATTTTTTATATTAATTAGTTAACTTAGTCATCATTTTTTTCTTGGCACTCTAATACGTCGAGCCATGAAGGTAAGCACATAGATGCCCTAATAGTTTTGTGTCCTAGTCGATTCCTTTTCTTGGTGATTAGATTTCCAGCCGCTGAAAACGCTTGCTCACTGGGAACACTAGCTGCCGGTACAGGTAAAACATCATACGCCATTTGTGTCAAAAGTGGCAAATAATTACTTTGCTTAAACCACCAAGACAACTCATTTATATCTTCTGTTTCAATGGGCAATGAAAAATATTTTTCTATTTCATCTTGGGTTGTCATTGTACTTTTCTGTTTATAAATAACAGAAAAGACAGTTTTTTTGTTCGTACTTAACGGTTGTGAACTGTTTAGTGCGTTTTGCCCGTTATCTGTTTCTAACGTAGAAGACGTAAACGTAAACGTTTTTTCATTCGTAAACGTATGAGGCTTTTCGTATAAACAAGAGGTCTTTGGACAAGTAGCCTAATTTTCAAAAGAAAGGTTTCGAGGATATGGGTCTATTCGTCGGGGCTAAGACTGGTCCTCAGACAAGTAGCCTAGCCTTATCTCCAAAATAACGGTTTTTTGGCGTATAAGGGGAATGCATCCGACCTACACCTGGTCCTCAGACAAGTTATTTAAACGTGAAAGTTTATTTGGTTAAAAATAACTTTAAGTAAGATTCTTAATATTTTTAAGATTGCGCTGCTCTTTTACTGTCAAAATAGTACCAAAACACAAGTTTCATCGAAATCGGCCCACAAACAAAAAAGTTGGCCGCCATCTTGGATTTTTTATATTTTTAACATTGCGTTTATGTTTTCTTGTCAAAATAGTACTAGAAATCAAGTTTCATCGAAATCGACCCACAAACAAAAAGTTGGCCGCCATTTTGGTTTTTTTTTAATATTTTTAACATTGCGTTGCTGTTTTCTTGTCAAAATAGTACTAGAAATCGAGTTTCATCGAAATCGGCCTACAAACAAAAAAGTTGGCCGCCATCTTGGTTTTTTTTATATTTTTAACATTGCGTTGCTGTTTTCTTATAAACTTGACTGATTTTATAAGAAATCGAGTTTCATCGAAATCGGCCCACAAACAAAAAGTTGGCCGCCATTTTGGATTTTTTTATATTTTTAACATTGCGTTGCTGTTTTCTTGTCAAAATAGTACTAGAAATCGAGTTTCATCGAAATCGGCCCACAAACAAAAAGTGGCCGCCATCTTGGATTTTTTATATTTTTAACATTGCGTTGCTGTTTTCTTGTCAAAATAGTACTAGAAATCGAGTTTCATCGAAATCGGCCCACAAACAAAAAAGTTGGCCGCCATCTTGGTTTTTTTATATTTTTAACATTGCGTTGCTGTTTTCTTGTCAAAATAGTTCCCCAAACAGAGTTTCATCAAAATCGGCCCACAAATAAAAATACGAATAAGAAGTTGATGAAATTTTAGTTCTTTATTTACGTAAGATGAATATTTGCACACACTCACAGTTGACAGTACATATTGTCTAATTGAATAAGAAAGTAAAACGATAAAGATGCGATCGAGATTCTAGCCTATCTATGATGAGCTCGCCTCACGACTTAAGACTCCCGCAAACCGAGTCGTTTTAAAAGAGTTCGAACCTTTTCGTTGAAACCGAGTCGTTTAAAATTTGGAGTCATTTCAAAAAGACTCAGTCTTAAAATATGCCTCGAGTCCTAGACTTGAGACTCAAATAAGGCTTAGGGTTTAGGGTTTAAAGACTCATTGAGTTGTTAACCGTATGAATTGAGTCGAGTTCCCTTTAAAGGGTTTAAAAACCTCGAGTCCTTTCATCACTAGTGCCAGTCGCGCGCCGACTGTCTCAGTGAAAGGCCGACTCACAGGAAAACCGGTTCTTATACGGAGTCGCTAACGACTCCGTAGCTCAGTGGTTAGAACATTCGCCCGGACAGTGAAAGATCGTGGGTTCGAGTCCCATCGGAGCTAGTTGAGACTCGGGTCGATTTGTTCTAATACTTCAATGTAAAAAAGTTATAATTTACGTGACTTTTTTTACAGAATTTACGCCACTACTCACTTCCAGCCCTACAACGCTCGCCAGGCGTTTCCCTGCTGGGATGAGCCTTTATTTAAAGCCGAATTCACACTTCATCTCTCAAGACCTTTAAATTACTCCAGTACTTTTTCCAACACAGAACGCAGACAAACGGAAACGTAAGTGCCAGTCAAAAAGCTATGAATTCTTTGATATAAAAAATAATTATAATAATTGTCTTTTGTCAACTGTCTTATCAATTTTACTAAGAAAATCAAATGGTATTAAAGTAACTATAGTATCAATCAATATATTATAGCTATTAATTGAGATTTTATAAAAACATTGAAAATTATGGTTTCTCTTAATAAAATATAGGTACATGATACTATTTTATTAAGAGTTATAAAGTCCAACTAATTGAATCGTGACCGAACATAAATTCATTTCTTAACAGATATAAAAATTCAAACTTGTTGACAATGACCCGTATACTTTTTAAGCTTTCGAATAAATTATTAGTGTCGACCCACACGTACCACAACCACACCACAACCACAACCACAACATTTCGTATTGGAAATGAATAATAAATTAATAAATAACTTCTTACATTCACACCAATTATCTAAGCCCATTTTAATTTCATTACGAAACTGTATCATGGAAAACTTGATAACGGATAAATATATACTTACACACTTTTTGTTTGTAAATACATACTTAATATACATAGTAAACACCCAGACCAAGACAAATAGACATGTTCATGCACACAAATATTTGTCTTGTTCGGGAATCGAACTGGCGCAGAAGGTGGGTAGCCTACCCCTGCGCCAAATCGGTCGTCAAATCCACACGTACCACATTTTGCAGTCATTATCGACCACGTGAGTGATACCAACCACAACGCAACCAGCAGCGACGAACGCTGCAAACTAGCGGCCGGCCACATCGCATACGACGGACGTTACAATATCACAAATACTAGCGACAACGACATTTTGTCGCACAACCACAACGCAACTGCAAAACGCTGCATCGACACTGTTCAGTATTCACACGTAACCACATTTTGTCGCTGCGATATGGTATGGTTGTGTTGTGGTTCGTGTGAGTCGACACGATTCAATTGGTTAGACCGTAAATAGACAAATTTATATCCTCTTTAACCATTAGGAATAAAAAATAATTAACCAGCAGTTAGGAACTTAGGACCTCAGAACACAAAAAGATTTTTTGTTAGGACTTTGAATATGACGGATGATGATAAATTAATTTAAAAAAAAACATATATTCAATCTTTGTCTATGCTAATGCGATCGATTAATAAATAATTAGTGTTATCTGTTAATTTATCGTCAAGATATTAAGTTTGATTACCACGATTAAGTGATTTTTCTAAATACTTCATCAAACCTCAACATAAATCAGCATTCAATAATATTTGTCATTTAAATGTAGGTTAAACGTTGAACAAATTATATTTTCAGGATTGGAGATAGAGCTGTAGATCATTTTCATACAAGCCCAAAAATGTCATCATATCTTGTGACTTTCCTCGTGAGTGAGACCTTCCAGGTCATTGCTCAAGACACAAGTTTCGAACCACCCATCAGGATTATAGGCAGGTCGAATACCGCCGGTCTTGGTGGTCATGCTTTGGAACTGGCTGTTCAGATGACGAGGTTCTTTGACGAGTATTTTGGAATACCTTACTCAAGTTTGCATCCCCATCTTCTTAATGATCATATTGCTTCACCTGATTGGGCTTCTGCTGGCACAGAAAACTGGGGTATGGTTAGTTACCGGTGAGTTCAAATTCAGTTCTACATATTTAAAGAACATACACACTCTATATGAAGTACAAATTATTTCCAACCAAGTAAGCAGAGCCTATTGACCTACTCGAAGAACTACACGCTGAACTCCTAATCAATGTTTAGCCTTAGCTACTACAATGTCAAAAGCAAACTATGTTGGTCAGTCAGTTGTTGATAGCCCATATGACTCCAGCGCTACAATCTTAATAACACAAGAATAGAAGATTAAATCCTATCAATTAAACGATGCGAACAATACGAAATTTTTCCTTTAACGTCAGAAATATTGATTACAGAGAATTGCATTTGATTATCGACAATCAAGTAACCGTTATGTCTGTGGAGCACTACTCTGCTACTTTGGTGTCCCACGAGTTGGCTCACAAGTGGTTTGGCAATCTCATCACCTGCTACTGGTGGAGTAACACCTGGATCAACGAAGGGTACGCCAGTTACTTCGGATATATGGCTGCCCATGAGGTGTAGTAATAAATTAATAAATTTCAAATAGGTATAGCATTCTAATTTCGCATTCTCATTATTTAAAGAATAAGACATTAGAGCTATGGCCGGCTTGCTGACACTTTTAAAAACGTTTTGCAAACTTTAGATATATTTGAATTTCTGAGGCCAAATTCAAAAAGCTAGCTATATAACTTTTGACAAATTTATCAGATTAGCTGTAATTTAATTAGGTACTTAATATAGTTTTCATTGCAAGGTAGGTAGCTCAAATACTGTTAGTTGTAGTTTTGGTATTTCTTTTTTATTTTTTTACACCTATAAATGTAAACTTATTTCATTAGTTTAGAGTTTCATTTTTGTAATTAATGAGTAGCATAAAAGAATTAACTCGAGCATAATGGTGTGGGCTTCACTATTAAAAAGTTATACTTAAATTATACTACTTATAATAATTTTAAGACATATCGTAAATGCTGTTTTTTAACCCAAATAAACAAATAAAAAATAAAATATGCTTTGTCGAAAAATAATTAACTGAATCGCTTCCATTTTATCACGTATTTTAGTAGTCTGTCACTCTAACTTTTGCTTATTTAGAAAGCATTTTAATATGAAATGGAATGATTGCCGTCCGTGATGATACTTAATTATTTAGTTAGGTACTGTACCTACCTACGTATTTTAACATAATTGCTTTAATGTTTCAGAAATTCCCACAATACGAATTGCACGAGCATTTCAATTCTCGATACCTTCAAAACTCACTCTCTTTCGATTCTGGGACCGGCACTGTTCCAATGAACCATGACGTCAACACTCCTGCGCAAGTTACTGGACACTTTGGCACTATCAGCTATTCCAAAGCTGCTGCATTTTTAAGGATGACGGCAAACATAATCACTCCAGAAACCTTTAGAAAATCTTGTCAATATTTCCTTAAGAACAAGTAAGAATATTGAGCTTACCAAATTTATTTGTCAGGGCCAGTTTCTGAATACAAATTCAAATACGAAGTCTATATCTACAAAACAAACAGTTATGAGAGCAGTTGGAATTTAGAAAAAGAAGTTAAATATATTGAGAAGTTAAATAGGTTGAACTTACCAGGCAACGTATGTGTCAATTTTCAGTCCTTACAAAGCAACAGACCAATACGACTTATTCGAAGCATTTGATGAAGCCATAAGGGAAGATGGAACTTTAAGCGAATACCTTCATTTTAATTTCACGCAGTACTACGACGTATGGGTAAATCAACCGGGCTACCCCATTCTGATCGTGGATGTTAACCATTCGACTGGTGAAATGGCGCTTACTCAAGTACGTATAGCTAACTATTCAAAAATTTTTAATCGGAAAGGAATTTTTGGAATATACGTTTTACTGCTCCATCAAGATATGGTTATGAACATCTCATTTTGTGGCAAATGAGATTTTTTGCTACTAAATGATTATATCATGCGTTATTAGTATAAATGAGAATAGTGCTAAGGATTATTATGGCAAATTAAATTATTGCAAGGAATATTATGAAAAACAAGACAATAATACCATCACTTCAGGTACGGGTACCATGCAACTGAAACCGCGTGTAGCCGTTATAACGAATAAACTCAAAAACTGCGTAACCGATTTTATAAATTATTTCCCCTATATAAAGCTTCATTATTCCTGAGTTACATAGGCTACATTATATCACGATATTTCTACGGAACGGGTAAAAACACTGCGCGAAGCCGCTGTGACGAATAAACTCAAAAATAGCTGGACCGACTTTGAAAATTCTAACCTAATAAATTCAACCGCCATGTCTAATAAGTTTTTAGTAAAAATAGATTTTTTATGACAAGCTTTTTTGCTGACTGTACTTTAATTGTCATCTAAACCAAACCTGTATACAAAATTTCAGCTCCATCGGACACTGGGAAGTGGGTCAAATTAAGCTTGCAAGATTTGTCCCCCACTAACTAACTAACTAACATGGCAAGTTAATAAAAAGCTTGTAAAAATAGTTAAAAGTATTTTTTTTAGCATAATGTCGCTTGATTACTTATCTAAATTCCACGCAGTCGAAGTTGCGGGCATGTACTAATCTTCTTATAAGTCAACAAGAAACTTTGATCAACAATACCACTAGATAACCAGTAGGAGTTTTAGAACGGCCGAAAGAATAAGAGCGCACTTCAAAGGTGCTCTTATTGCTCAGCGCTTCTTGTCATTTCATTTCATTCGTAACACTCGTAACCTTGTTCTCCGTTTGAAAAAGTCAGTCGGTGCCATGTTTGAGTGTCTTTTAGTTCGTGAGGCGTTATCTAGTTACCACTTGAGTTACTATAGTTGATCGAATACAAAAAAATAAGAATGAGAAAAAATAAGTTTCACTATCCAAGTAGTCATCCCATCCCATCGTTTAATTCTTCTCAGTTTAAGAAAGCGATGAGAATCAATTAATCTTTATTGACATTTGGCATTCTTCAACAGGAACGTTTTTTCATAAATGCAGCAGCTTCACCTACTAACCAACTTTACCCAATACCTATAACGTTCTCTACAAATAGACAACGCAACTTTGTTCAACTTAAACCGACACACATGATGGACACCCCAAGGATGGTCCTGCAGAAAGAAAGTGGTGAGGAGTGGGTCATTTTTAATCATCAGCAACAAGGTAAGTCATCATTAAAAAAAAATACCGTATTACATTTTAAACTTGGTCATTAACACCTATAACTATTATGCAAAAGGGATTTTCACCAGTTACTTTGTGATCATGGAGTGTGCAACTGCGCCAAAATATGGGGAGCTTGAAAACATATATAAACATGGTAAGAATCCCGTTTTGCATAATAGTTATAATTTACCGAATATTATAAGATAAGATAGATAAGATAAAAATATTCTTTATTCACTTAGACATAATAAATATGTACTTATGAATCGTCAATATTTTCCTACCACCCATTCAAGACTTTTTTAACTGACAAGAAGAATGGGCGCAAGAAACTTGCCAGTGTTTCTTAGTTAGGTAACGACATTTACAAAAAAAAAACACATATCGTGACTAATACAACAATTGCTTAGTATAAAAATACATCATATTAAACAGTGATTATGTTATGTGTTACATCATGACCATGTATTGCGGTCATTCAAATAATCGTCTACTTTATAGTATCCTTTGCTCATCAGCGACTCTTTAATGTAACATTTAAATTTATGCAATGGTAGTTCAATTATATGCTGTGGAACTTTATTAAAAAAGGCTATGCTTTTCCCCAGAAATGAGGCTCTGGATTTTTCTAGCCTAAACTTGGGAACGACAAGTTTATCTTTATTTCTTGTGAATAATTATATTATTTAAAGTTAACATAACTGTAGGTACCGATCCCCAGTTCGTTGGGCAGTAAATTGCTTGATTGGTTCTTCTTCGTATTTTTAAAACATCTCTTATAGCATAATATTACTTACATTTTCATAAACTACTTCGACAACATAATTTGGTTGTTAAGGTGGTTCGATCAGCTCAGTAGCGCCACCAATAGAAATAAATCATTTACGATTTATCAAGGGTTTAGAATAAAAGTTTCGGTTATTTTGCGCAAATAGAAGAGTAAAGTGCAATTTTTAAGTATTTTTTCATGGCCTCAAATATGAGCATTAAGTTATGGATTTCGATATTGCTAAATGTGGCCACTTTTGGCACTATTGAAACTCACGACTTATTGCTTAAGTTTGAGTTCTTGAAAGTATATTTTCATCCCATCGATTCGAAAAGCGATGATTGTTTATCTAATAACAGGGTCCAAAACGATTCATTTTTTACCTGTTATGACAAGAGGGTATAAATGAGATTTGAATTTTGAACAGCTTCATAACAGGGTCCAAAACGATGAGATTTGAATTTAGAACATAATTAAAGAAACATTGGTTGGAGTGTAGCAAAGGGTGTGCAGTACTTAAAAAAAATTCAACTGATTTTGTATGACCGAGAAATTTTCAAAAACGGAATTTTATAAAATTGAGATTATCTCGTAAACGGTGAGTCGTAGCTAAAATCTAACAAAATTTACAACCCCCTACGGCATCCCCGGAGATACCTACTTATAAGGAATCTGATGGACATATTTTTTTTTATTTTTTTTTTATTTCAAAACTCAAATTTTTTTTCTTGCCCGACTAGCGCTATGATGTATCCGAACGACAAAGAAAGGTAGGTAGTTTGAGTTGTCTTTACTGCTTTTCTTATAGAGGGGGATGAAAAGCAGAGTGTATTACAAGGGAGCAAAATAATATATTTACGGCGAGGGCGCTATTTTGAATCCAGAGCGCAGTGAAGGATTCTACTTTAGAATCCTTCACTGCGCTCTGGATTCAAAATAACAAATAATAATTTTGCTCCCTTGTAATACAATCTACTATTATAAAATGCATTTTACTCTTTTATTTGTGCAAAATAACCGAAACTTTTAATCTAAGCCTTTAATAAACTGTAATTGATTTATATCCATTGGTGGTGCTACTGAGCTGATCGAACCACTTTAATTAATCACTGAATACCATCTTGGTACTTCTCTCTTCTATGGTACTCCATTTTCATCTTCAAGTTTATAGAAAGCAGCAAAACTAATTAATGGCTACTTTACGGTCAAATATTTTTTCATGTCTCATATTCTGAAAGTAACTCCTAACTTGCCTAAAATGCGGGTTGAAAGTGGTATGTGGCGGCCCTAGGGCCGTTATGAAATTTAAAAAAGGAATAGGAGAGCTCATGTCAAAATCTGTAATAGCATCTACACACGTTCCGATCCGACAGCCGATTTGGTCTGCTCCCAGACCAAATCTGCGCTACACACGTTCCGATTTGGTCTGGGAGCAGACCGAATCGGAGGTCGGATAGGAACGTGTGTAGAGTCTCTTTGGACATTTATTTACCAAAGTTATGCAGGCAAAGGCACAGAAGCCTACACAGCCATGTTTTGCTATTATATAAAATAATTAATATCGTAGACTTATTATTTTAATATCTAAAACATTGTTTTTTTTAAGAATGCGTTTTTAGAAACAGATTAAACCTAATAAGTTATTTGTAACATAAAAAATCAGGCTATTAATTTCATGGAATTGCATAGAGTACGGGTCAAACACCAAACAAGACTGTATAGACTTAGTTTCCCTTGCCTTCCCTAAAACAGAGAAAATGAACAAAAAAGTTAGTCTTTCGAAAATTCCGCGGCCATAGGAAAAATATTTTTTAGATTATTTCTGTTTATTTTTACTTTCCTCATATTCAAAATGAAAAGTAGAGTGTTTACTTCGGGCGTATGGACCCATAACAGTCTCGAACTATCGGCGCCCTCACTTCGTTCGTGCGCCAAAACACTCGACTGTTATGGGTGCCATACATCCCTTGCTAAACAATCTACTATTTACAAACTAATAGCAAACAATGTTCTAATTCAACATTTTCATTTCAATTATTAAAAATAGGTCATTTACTGTTGGCAAAATGAAAACATGTAATTTAAATTAAAATTTCAGCACATTACAGAGTAACTTATGATGAAAGAACATGGAATTTAATCGCAGAAGCTTTAGAAAATGACCGCGCTGCTATACATCATTTGAATAGAGCTCAAGTAAGTGAAGATGAATATTCCTATAAAAAAAATTAGTAAATTTTCAGTTATAAGCATCAGTTTCTTCTTTGGTTTAACCTTCAGCCTCAGAAGACTGCAGTTTGCCAGGAAATTGAAAATATGTTGATTTGATGAATATACGTATGCCCAATATCAATCCATTCGTTAGAGTTGCCTTTAAAAGAACCATTACTATTTATTTTTGTTTTTAGGTTGTTGACGATGTGTTTGCTTTGATGAGATCAACAAGAATCAGCCACAGTCAAGGTTTTAGAATTCTCCGATTCCTAAGCAAAGAAGATAATTACCACGTTTGGAACCCTGCTATATCTGGATTTACATGGATAAGAAATAGATTCAGGCATTTGCCAGATAGCCTAGCTGAGTTTGACGTAAGTAACCCTAGAGCCGTAACAGTGGACAAAATGCTTAATAGTAATTCTGTTTGCATAATGAGGATAATAAGGATAGAATAGAAATATTTGCTTTCAAACATATTATTAACTTTTAATCAAGAACGATTTTTATATTTTATTTTGTTAGATTTGCCACTTAATGTGTTCATTTTCATATTCTCTATCTGCTGGTTTTAGTCAATAATCCTCTCTCACATGGATCACGTTATCAATGAGGTAGGATTTGAACCGAAGTCAGGCGAGACGCCTACTGTGAGCATGTTGCGCCAAGAATTGTTGCAGTTTGCCTGTAATCTAGGACACGAGAAATGTATCGAAGAGTCAGTGCGGAGATTCGTTGAAATGCGCGACAATGGTGCGGTGTACGTATGAACAATAATACTAATGATTGGCATGCTTGTAGAGAAGCATGCACGTAGCAAATGTATGTTTTGAATTAATTTAATAAAAAAATTACTTGAAAATACTCACCATTTTGAATATGGCAGTAATCGAGAAGATTAGACCACACAGATTCATTTATGGTTAATTTTGTAATAATAAATGTGCCATACAATAATGATTAAGATGTGTTAACATATTTTCAGTGTTGATCGTCGTATTCGCCGTAATGTGTACATGAATGGGATCCGAGAAGGTGATGACAAAGATTTTGACTTCTTGTGGGCCCGATTCTTCTCTTCGAATATAGCTAATGACCAATTGGAAATGTTGAGAGCGATGGGATCTACCAAAGATCCGTTACTGCTGACTCGGTGAGTAGGGTATATGGTTATTGCAATAAATAAATAGGTAAAATTGATCTTATTCCGAGAAAAGGTAGCTTATTCACCTATGTTAAGGAAGCCAGAACCAACGATGGTATTACAAAATATAAACTTAAGCATAGACAGATATATGACACCCAGATACGGAAAAAACACACACAAATATTTGTCCCGGGCGGGGATCAAACCCCTTAGACCCAGGCTCAGTAGGTGTGGTCAGTACCATTTACACCATCATCAGGCCCGTCAGTATAAGGAAGGTTAACAGTATCCTTCAACGCCCCAGAAATGAGACCTAATAGATTTTCCATTGTCCTCCGGCCCTATTCGGCCAGCCCGGCGTCAATGGGTTGATTTGGCGCAGGGGTACGGATAGGCACCTTCAATCAATCTTCAATCGGTACGGGTGTTTTCCGCAACTCGACGTCTTATTGCGCCTATTTTGCGTGTGGAGGGTGTGCAGCCGGATTACTCCAGCCAACCCAGCTCTGCCAGGAAAGCACCCAGCGCCCTCACGTCGGAGACCGCTTCGTGGACGCTTACCTTAGCCGAGGTACCTCGCCCGGTAGCGGGCCACTCCGTCACATTCTACCAGGACGTGAGCAGCTGTTTCTTCGGCCCTCATGCAACCCCTGCATAGGGGGCTGTCGGTGATACCTAAGTTGAAAAGGTGTCTGTTGAAATTTCCATGTCCTGTTATAGCACCCGTCACCAGGCGTAACTGTGATCTACTTAGCTTAATGAGAGATCTGGACAAACAGGCGTCCAGGCGCGGTAGTGCCATTTTCGCCTGCCTGCATGTTTCCAGTGAACTCCATTCATGTTGGTGCGTAAGGGTTCGTAAGCGTAGTGTGTTCACGGATTTTACCAGCAAACCAGCTCGCCGGTATGGGTGCGACCGGTTCATAGGCACCTGCTTTCTGCGCCAGAGGTCTCGAGTTTGATTCCCGAAGAAGACAAGTATTTATGTGCATTACCATTTCTATTTATCTTGGCCTGGGTGTTTTTGTATATATTATGTACCTATGCATTTATAAGCAAGTGTTTCAGTATAATTATATTTATCCGTTATCAAATTTTCCATGACACTTTCTTAATGAAATTTACATGGGCTTAGATAACTGCTGTGATTGAGAAATAATTTATTTATTTATATTTTTTATTTATATTCCGCCCGCGGCTTCGCCCGTGTGGACTACACGATGTGATCCCGCGGGAATGTAATATTTTTCCAAGATAAAAAGTAGCCTCTCCATGCCTAACTATCTCCATGCCAAAAACCACTTCGATCCCCTACTCCGTTTTGACGTAAAAGACGAACTAACAAACAAACACATTTTCACATTTATAATATTTGTATGGATTCATAATAGAGCTTTTCCTATATTAAATGGGGTAGCCATGAATGGTATGAACCTGGAATTTTCTGACACGCATTCACCGAACCATTTCTATAAATCTTGCACTTTAACATCATGTATTTTCAAACACTCGCACAAGGTTATTGTAGAAACCGTTAAAAAGTATAGTCGTCTAATCGGTCTAATCGTTAGAAACACCATCACATACCATACATTGTTATTGTTACAATACCAAACTGTAGTAGCTTGAGCACTAGTATTATGGAAATTGCAAGCAATGACAGGAATTACCACATACACCTAGACCCGAGGAAATATTGAAAAGTTCGTTTTATATTTACCCGACCAGGAATCGAACACGGGACCTCTAGAGATAGCGACTTAGGGTGGTCAATAATAATTAAATACCTAACTAAAGTGTCAAGTTGATGAGTCATTAAAGCTAATAATTAACGTCATTGCTGTAATAATCCTGACTATCTGCTGTAATTAGCGATATCATATCAATACATAGGCGCTAATAATGAATTTCCGTTAACACCATTGATATATTTTATTTTACCGGAAGTTATAATTTGGTGATTCACATTACATTTTTTAGCTTTAGCGTGACTAACAACTATATAATTAAAAAATTGTGTTCCTGAAAGTTTTTGATGTGAGATTCAGTTTCAAGCAAATTATTCATACACTATCTATCTACATCTACACTTAAATTGATAATGAGAAAATTTTTTTGTTTGTTTCTTTGTAATGGATAAACACAAAAGTGTTGGACCGATTTTCAAATTTCTTTTACCGGTAGAGAGCTTAATTTAATCCTGACTGACGAACGCTATATTTCAATATTCCACGACATCGGGTACCACGCGGAAAATCCGCGCAAAGCAGCCTGTAAAAGATATTTTTGTTTGTTTGTTAAATTTTGTTTTTTTCTTATAGTATTGACAGTCGTAAGAAGAATTGAATGCTCCGGCATTATAAATATCTAGGCGGATAATGATAATTTAAACTTTTGGTTTTCAGCTATCTCGAGTTGACCCTTAGCAAGGATGTGAGATCGCACGATAAGGCAACTTCGTTTAACTATGCTCTTCTTGGGCATCCAAGCAATGCTGATACTGTTCTAGAGTTCGTCAAGAACCGTATCGACGATATAAGAATAGAGTAAGTAAAATACTAGTAATTGAATACGAATCACCTAATCGAGAGAACCCTGGCATTATTATATACAGATAAAAAGTCTCAAGCAATTTGACACATTTATTTTTCATTCTGTTCGTAAATTTAGAATTGTAAATTTTAAGAATGAAAGTGTTTGTTTTATCTCAATGAATGAGACTATCAATTTGATAGCTCTGCTGCAAGCTGTTGCCACACGTTTTCCTAAGTGCTCAGATACTACATATAATATTTTTTTCGATTCAACGCAAGCGGCTAGGGAAACCCATGTAACTACTTTAACAGAAAATGTATACAGGTAGTTAAAAAAAACAGTACAGAGATTTTAGGGGATGATAGTGTCCATCAATACTAACATTTTTTACGATGGGGCCGACCATGGAAACGCGAAATAAAATCAGCTGTTCCATACAAAAGTACAACATCGACTCGACTGAAATGTATGGAACAGCTGAATTTTTTTCGCGATTCCGTGGTCGCCCCATTGTAAAAATTGTTGGTATTGATGGACACTATCATCCCCAAAAATCTCTGTACCTACTGGTTTTTTAAATACCTGTATAGTAAATGAAAAAAACACGCGGTATTTGAGTGTGTGTATTTAATTTAAATTATTTCACAGATACATCGAAGATGCACCACCCACTCCGGTAAATACAGCATTGTCAAACCTTGCATCATATTTAGACGAAGCCGGCTTAGCTGACGTGAGTAATTATTGCCAAATCAATGTTTTCGTTAATGAATTGTATTGATTTATGATTGAGATCTAAGTAAGTTTTCTTTTTCTAATATTTCAATATCAAAATAGTTGTGAAACTTAAGTACTTTATTTATTTAAAATCTCAAATATATGTTACAGTCAAAACCCGTGGACGTACTTTTTTGAATTTACATTGCAATTTTTATTATTGATAATGGCGTATTAGAAATAATCGACCCGTCTCCCATCGGAGCTAGTTGGGGAGACGGGTCGATTTTTTCTAATAATTAATTTTAACCTAACCTAACCTAACTTAAGCAAGGCTCTGTTAATATCCTAAAATAACGTGTTTTTCTCTAATTTCTCAGTACGAAGAGTGGCTCCAAAGTACACAATCTGGCTCTGCACAGTACAACAGCGCGATGAATGCGATCAGATCGGCTAGAAGCAATATGGAGTGGGGCACAGCCAACGCCGATACAATATTGTCAGCAGCTAGAGATGGGGCTGCCAGCAATGTAGTATCATTATTCATGGTTATGATCTCGGCTATTGTAGTTTATATGTTGTAACATTTTTTTTAATAAATGTTTTAATAATATGTGTTTATTTTTATGATATCATTCAGAAATATTCCGCATAAACTGGTTTTACAAGCAAAATTTCCCTAAATTAGACAAGAAGTGTCGTTAAACCTTAAATGTGACGATATTATTTTTGCTGATATTTTTAGTGAGCCTTGAGATCCGTTCAGACAGAACCGACAAATCCTCTCGCATCCTCAAGCCTTACCTGGCCGCAATTCACATCGCTACGAGACGGTCAGACATATCAAACCACTCACAATAGTACATCCTCAAGGACTCCCGAGCGGGCAAGAAAGCGTGCGCCCTAATCGCGAGCATACGCAAGCCGAGTGTGTCGATATTAATAAAAAAAATCTTCTTTAGGCATTACTTAGTCTTACTCTCAATTGAGCCAGTAAATTGCTCGAGCATTTTTCTGCTCTGTCTGAGCTGACCCTTAGCACAGTAAATATATATGCTAGCCCTTAGCGAACTGATTACGTAGTTTTTACAAATACTTTTGATTTTGAGTTAGAAAGAGGTAGAATAGTTGAAAGACGATTAAACTGGTGTAAGAAGTAGCGATGTAGCTAATTTTCGCTTTCTAAAAGTTTCTAAAATATAACTAATAGAGACCGTCTAGGATAACTCTGCGCGCGACTGGGGTACTTTGGCGCTAGTTACAGTAAACTTTTTTATTCTAAGGTTAGGGTAGTTATTATTAGTATAGTAGTAGTTGCTGCTCTCTATGCTAGGGATCGACATGGTTTTATGTATGGTGATAGTTTAGGGCCTGGACAATGTCAAAAGTTTTATTTATTTCTATCTCGAGAAAATGTACGGTTCCTGTGGGATAAAATTAATTTTGACTTAGCAAAGTATCGAGATGATTGTTTCATTGTAGTTCAAGAATAGGAAACTGTCCTAATATTTATACAGAATAATAGGTCTTGTCTATTTGTCTAGGTATCTGTTACCTTCTCACGCCTTAATCACTGATCTGACTTTGATGACATTTGATAAAGAGAGCCGGCCTACGATCGCTGAGGTTAAGTAACTTTCGCAATTGAGGGTCACGGGAGGCTGTCCAAAAATATATTATCTAGAGCATATTTAAACCTATACCTACCGTGCTTCTGGCACGACATGATAAGCTGATGGTCCCGGCTGCATTTGCATTGGTTAAGCAATGGTGTGCAAGCAATGGTGCAATCAGCCCGCGTGGTGGGTCTTGGCCGGTTCTCCTTGTCCATCTATAAGGAAGGCCTGTGCCCTAACAGTGGGGACATAAAAATGGATTGATGATGATGAGAAGATTTTGACTCTAAAATTTGAAGTGATTAATCAAATTACTCGCGGACGAAGTCTCTGGCGGCCACTAGTACTTTAATATTAAAAAGGGTGTTATTAAGCGTAACTTATCAAGTACACAAATTTATCAATCTATTTAATCTTTTGTGATATGTCCTTTATCGGAGATATATTTTTTTATATTATCATCCTTTTTGATTTATATCCTCCGTTTATCACGTGCATATTTTTAAATTTGTAAGTATTCGTACCGACTTGGACAAAGTGATTCATTAACATGTATCGAAAAATATCTGATTTAAAAGCAGAGCTTGGGAACGGTTCGAAAACACTGCTTAGTAAAGATTTTAACCAGGTTTTTCAAAGTAAAGATTTTAACCAGATTTTGCAAAAACGCTGTCTCGGATCAAAAGCGAGCATTATAACCGCTGCGATTAACTTCGTTATTTTCAAGCAAGCGGAATGGGCGGGGCCGCAAAAGGGCTCTATTTGATTCTTACTTGTGCGAGCGAAACCAAAATGCAAATGCTCTTTTGATAATGTACAGAGTTTATTGCGAACCCTGCGCGAGTATTAACCAGGTTTCCGACCGAACCCTGTATGAAGACATTTCATTTGTTCCTAGGAAGAAAATGATTAGAAACTATACAAGCATATACACTGGCCTGCAAAACTAAGTACTACGCTTTTAAAATTTCATTTTTTTCTAAACAGCAAGATCAGCATCGATCCATCACCCATATTTGCTAAATACGGCCCTGCATACTCGTTGTGAATCTCTTGGGCATATCCCCAGTCAGAGTGCACTATTTTGTGGCCACTAACTCTGTGCGACCTTCATAAGGTCTATCTACTCTATGTACAGGATATATACTCCAATTAAAGCAGATAAGTTTATTGCGCATGTTCTTCTTATCAGTTAAAAAAGTCTTGAATGGGTGGTAGGAAAATATTGACGATTCAAAAGAGCTTATTTATTAAGTCAAGTTGAATAAAGATATTTTTTATTTTTATTCTTTTAAACCAGCCCTAACATGTAGCCTGCACCTCTTTCTGACAAGCAGTCTTGAAGGTTTCGCTCACCAGGCCGCCTGTAGACACTTCGCCTTCCATCAGAAGTGTAAAGTGAGAATCGAGACTCATCTGTGAACAAAATTTTTGACCACTCTCCTTCATCCCACTGTAAGTGTTCACGAGCGTATCGCTGTCTCGCTACTCGATGCTCTCTCTTGAGTTTGGGACCACTCACTGGTCGTCGGGGTTTCAGATTTGCTTCAGCAAGTCTTCTTCTCACTGTACTGTTACTAATGTAGTCCCTTCGGGTACGAAGTAGCTGTTGCTGGACTTTAACTGCATTTAGGTGGCAATTTCTCAACATTGTGAATGCAAAAAACTTAAAATATTTACAGTGGAAACAATGTAATGGTCTTCTCGGGCACTAGTACCTACACCTGGGCGGTAGTAGGTATTTATATCTATTCTGTGACCTGGGTCTGCCATTACAAGGTCTCCTCACGTGGTTTCCAGTCTCTTCATACCTTCGCTTCACCTTCTGGACCATTTGTAAAGTCACACCCACCATTCTTGCAGTACAACGCATATTGAAGCCTAGTTCCAGAAAAGTCATGATCCTAGGACATTCGTTAGGTGCAAGAGGCATTAATTAAAATTTATGTGCTGTTGTCTAACTTAAGTAGCTTTTGTGAAAAGATATACAAGACTCATCGATCAAGAAAAAATTTGAAATCTAAAACAGATTTAAAATGTAATTCGAAAGAATAATTTTTGGTTTTAAATCTCTTTCCAGCCAAAAGAAAGTTCTCGACTATGAAGTTTTTATATACAAAAGTTACTCTTTTTTGAGTCCTTTTTATTTCGAAAGTTGGTCTGTATATATCTTTTGTACTTAAAAAGTTATTCCAATTTCAAAAGTGTGACACTAGTTTTGCGGGCCAGTGAATATATTTATATATGTCGCAGGGATTTTGTCAAAGTCGTGATATTATAATTCCACTAGTGAAATTATAATTTCACGTGATATTATGAATAGACAGTACGAGACAGTATGCACACGGCTGCGAGCCTCGGAAGTCCTGTAGAACACGTGATAGGTTAGAAATTTAAGGCGATCGCGAAGCGCAGCGATTTCCTTAAATTTCGTGGTTATTTTTTTTTATTGATACAAAAATACTGTCTATTCATAATTTAACTAGTGGAATTATAATATCACGGCTTTGACAAAATCCCTGCGACATATACATATTATTAGAGGTTGTTCACGACGACGTATCTAGTGTGTATTTACAAGCTTTTTATTAACTTGCCACGTTAGTTAGTTAGTTAGTTAGTGGGGGACAAATCTTGCAAGCTTTATTTGACCCACTTCCCAGTGTCCGATGGAACTGAAATTTTGTATACAGGTTTGGTTCAGATGACAATTCAATATTAAAGTACAGTCAGCAAAAAAGCTGGTCTATAAACTGAAATTTTTACTAAAAACTTATTTATTACAAGCTTTTTATTTAACTTGCCATATTAGTTAGATTGTTAGTTAGTTAGTGGGGGACAAATCTTGCAAGCTAAATTTGACCCACTTCCCAGTGTCCGATTGAGCTGAAACTTATGCATACAGGTTTGGTTTGGATGTCAATAATATTAGTACAGTCAACAAAAAACTTGTCATAAAAACGAAGTATTTACATAAACTTATTGTGAAACCGTTATACTTTGGGTCGTCTCTACGAGCGAGAGGATCGTGGCGATGTTATCGTCGTGCCACAATATTTCACCCTTGCTTTGGAGGTGGTCAGGCTATAAGTAAGACGCAGGGAGGGAGTTCCACTCCTTTGCTGTGCTCAATATAAATGATGTTGAGTAGCGCTTGGTGTGACATTTAGGATATCAACCAAGAAAGAGTGGTAGCCCGCTGTGCGTCTGGATGGCCGATGGAAGAAGGGAGATGGCGGTATGAGCTCATGCAGCGCCTGAGCACACTCTCCGAAGTATAGTCTGTAACGGACAGACAGGCGACTTTGCTGCGGGGAGCTAGGGTGTGAAACTTGCTCTTTACCAGTTTTTTGTCGCCAATTAGCCTCTCAGCTCTGCGTTGGATCGTGTCCAGTGCACCTAGTTGGTACTTCGCTGAGCCCTCCCAAAGGTGACTGCAATATTCCATGCAAGATCGACTTGAGCTTTATAAAGAGTTAAAGCTGTCCCGGGGTGAAATACCGCTTGACTTTATTTAGGACGCCTAACTTTTTGGCTGCAGTTTGAGCCTTGGAGTCGATGCTGGTGCCGAAGTTGAGGTCTGAAGACAACCCCATACCTCTAGCGATAGCGGTACCTTGAAAACCGGTGCGTACACCACTCGGCCACGGAGGTCGTCATTGAATCCTTATAAGAAAGATCTGCGCCTTGACAGTACGTAGAGCCTTTAAAATGGCTGTTAATGCAACCCCACAAACAAAATTTGAACAATGATTGCGCCATTGGCCATGACTGTTCCCAAGAATTTGTAGCCCGAACGTTTTTTAGATCAGGGTACATTGGCATCTTCTTGATAAGCTTGTTTCATTGTAGATACCAACAAGTAAGATCAAGGGCAAACCCATTTTTATATTGAAAAAAAATATTTTAGTACAATTTTAGACAACTGTATTTACTCCAACTAAAAAAAACAAACATAAAAACGTGACGACCATTGATATTATATATAGGTATCATAGAAATTGTATCATTATCAATACTTAATATCTTATCTTAATAATAACTAGATATATTGATAGCAAACAGGATTAATAGGAGGAAACATTTTTTTCTGTTCATTTTGTGTCAGTCCAAGTGAGGAGACATTGAGCATTGTCTACTTAAAAGTAATGAACAAAAAGTGAAATTTTGATCTTCTTACAGTTTTTCTGTAAATAAGGTACAAACCGTAAATAAGTTTTTTTTAATATTTATCAGTGTCTACAGTACTTTAAGAGTGCCTTTTAAAATAAAGGTAGTTAAACTCTTAATTTTTAAATTATAAACGCTAGTGGATGTGATGTAATGTAAAATCTAGGTTTGTCTGGAAAAGCTTAACTTTGAGTGTGGAACAACATTTCCTATGTGTTCCTAAGTTTACTATATTATAATAACATCACAAAATAGAAACAATGGTCAGGTTATGATTTCGCTCGCATGAAAATCACACTTTGAAATGCACACAATTAGGCTCGTCTAAAATCATACTCCATACTAATGGTTACTAAACTGTGACGTCACCTTTTATGGAGTTTGTATCAACGCGGATGATATTTTTTCGGCAGCTATATTAAAAATGGTTTTTTAGTCAAATTTGCTAAACATTGTATGTGCTATTAAATGGTTTATTTATTTTAATAAATTTTATTATTTTTAAATGGACTTACCCACCTAACTTTGATGGGTCATAAAACTAAGTAATAAAACGCAATTTGTAAAACGAAAAGGTCTACAGTTTTAAATGTTCCCGTTTTAAATAGTATTTCATTTTTGTATTGATCAGTCATCATTCCAATAACTCGGTTCTCCTTTGAGATACAAAAATTTTGATGTGTGATGTGTGAGGCGGGTCATTACGTTCTATAAAATATGGTGGAGCAAAGCTATGGCTGGTTCATGCATGCGTTATGCTCGTGAACGGGTGCTGCAAGTGGAAATGGGTCTGCTGCTTGCCTTAAAATGTGTTTTTTTTTGTTTTTATAAGAGTTGCAGTCGAAACATGTATGGCGCAACTTGCAATGTATAGTAGAATTTTCTTTTTGCTTATAACTAATTTGCTTTAACTAGAGTCCCAAAATTGTTTACCGCTATAATCACTAGTTCGCCTATACTTAACTGTAATTATCATAACCCATTGTGTAATTGTGATGGAAAGTGACTTTAATTTCAATTTGACGACTCTGTATGAAATAAAACAGGGAGAAAAAAACAACCCTTGGAGTTTCTTGCCGGTTCTTCTCCAAGTTCTCCCGCCCGCCGCCGTAGGGTTTGTGAACCGATGGCGTAGCTTCTATGACGTTCACAATTATTGTAAATAACAATCTAAATTGAATAAACAAATTTGACTTTTTTTTAACTTCGACTTTTAATTTGATTCAAAACTCTTTTATTGCTTTTTTACGCTCTACAAAAGGCCCGGTTTCTAAGAAAGACGGTCATTGGGGTTGCAGGTTAGATTTTAAATGAACGTATAGCTTTTATACGTAAGAAATAAATGATTGTTTTGAAGTTTTAGGGGTAATAACAAGTTAAAAAAATATTTTTTAAATCAAGGTACTTGCATATATATTTCAAAAAAAGCATTCATGCAGACTAAAAATAGGTTTATTTATTTTTTCTGAGTACAGCTTAATTGGCATTTAAATAGTTGTTCGGAAAAGATCGACATTCCTGAACGCATCTCTAATGTCACGTCAAATTGACATTTTGCTGTCACTTGAAGTTGACAGCTCTCACTTGATTGGAATTCTTGTAAGAAAAACATGTCGGATTAATTTTGCTGAATTGTTAAAAACCGCTCGTGTTGAATGTGCCTGGCATATCGAGTTTGAATTGAATCTTGAATTATCCTGTCGATCCCGTGTTGTACGACCAAGATTTTGACGCCCTCTTGACGAGTGGCCGGTCGCGATGCTTTGAAGGATAACCATCCACCACGCGTTGTTGTCGGGACAATATATCGTAATAAAAAAAGCTCCCCCGTGTGTGTTGGTGTATATTGTTGAAGCGCCCAGTGTCTTGGGACCGCTGTGTAGTATTTGTTTTGTGAGTAAGGTGACGAATTGGTAAGGTCTGCAGAAGAAGAAGGAGCTACCAGGGGCGCGCGCCCCCTCTCTCCGCAGCCCAGGAGACTTACGACCCCACAGAACCGTATGTAAAATCACCTTACTTCACATAAAGTCGCTGTGTATCGCAGTTTCAATTGTTCAGTTACATCCCGGCTGAAACCAAGTTTTGTCCGGAGTCTATACTCATGATAACCTTCCACTGCGCCATGCCGGCCCCGCGGGTCTACGCAGGGGTGTACTGAACATTTCTTGGTAGCAAGAGCGTAGTTTGAAGGCCTGAGAGGCCCACGCCAAAAACTTTGTCTATTAATCAGTGCCGTTTTGATGACCATCTGGTCCGGACTGGATTGATTTGTACTTGTAAATGGTAATTAACTTGCATTTGAGAAGTAAAGGGCATTCCTTTGTTATTGGTTCCATGTCTTGTAATTAATTGTCATGTATTGAAGTTCCAAAATGTAAACAGATGCCTTTCTTTGTTCATAATAATTATTCTTTAGTTTGTTAGCAAATTTGAGTTGTGAATATTGACAACTACTTAGTGAAACTTAAATGATTTAAGACATTGTTTACACATTGAAACTTATTGAAACTTGTGCTTTGAAATAATTAAAATTAACTTGTTGTGTTGATATCCAAGTGAATTTCAATAGTCAGTGATTTGTTTGAACTGAATAACTTTTGACTTATAAAGTCAAAGTTAGTTTGTGTCTAAGTTATAACCTCTTGAGAGTTAGAGTTATAATTATATACTTGAGTTTTGTTGTTTTCTGATAACCTCCAAATATTTAAGAGTTTGTGTCATTATAAATACTTTGTTGTTGTAATATTGGAATTTTGTGGTTATTAATAACCTCCAAATATTGGAGATTTTGTGTTATAGTGAATATTTTGAATTTGTTGTTTTTGTTGATAAATTTGTGACGTTACAATGACGGCCTCCTCGGCTAAAGCCAAAATACGTTCTGAGTTACGGTGGTTAGCTTCTGCGGTTGCATTGTTGGATCGACCGGATAGGACGGAGGCCTTGTTGAACAGATACGTAGATCTGCCCGTACGTTTGGCTGTTGTTGATGAACAGTATGCCTTATTTTTGGAAAAGACTGTTGAGGCCGATGTGGAAATGCGACAAGAAGTCGGTTTGGATGTGGACCAGTGTTATGATTTTGCGGACAGAATTACCCAGGTGGCTCGACCTTTGCAAGTGGCAAGAGAGAATGAACCGAGCCCGTCCCCGGTCACATCTAAGAGTATGCCCTCTCTATTTGCTAGATTGGCTCCCTTAGACTTAAGGCGTTTTGCTGGTCGTCTAGAGGACTGGGAGGGCTTTATTAATATTTTTGATAGTCTCGTACATGCCCGGGACGATTTGACCCAGGGCCAGAAGTTGGCTTACTTGTTATCCGTGTTGGAAGGGGAGGCCCTTGAATCGGTTCAACATTTGGCCCCCTCGGATGAAAACTACCCTATTGCTAGGGATTTGATTGCCCGTCGGTACCAGAACGTACGACGTCTGGCGGACAACCATGTTGCCGCCATTTTGAATTTACCCCGCGTTGCCAGCGTGATGCACTTGAGAGTGGCTTTGTTGAATCCGCTGTTGGTTGCCTACAACGCATTAAAAAACTTAAAACTCCCAGTGGAGCAGTGGTCGTTTTTGTTACTGCACATTGTCCTGGGAAAGTTGCCGGACTCTGTTAAGGTCCGTTTTGAGCAGCAGTATGGTGGGGATAGTGCGACTTATCTGCCACCCTTCTCGGACCTCTTGACGTTCCTGGAAGGAGAGAGTAGACTGGCAGATAATTCCTCTCTGGCCGGTCCTATGGGACCCGAACGACCTGTGCCACAGAGTAGGTCTCCCACCGGACCCCCCCGTAGGGTGCGTATGGCCCCTCGCGCGCCCGGCCGCTATGCTGCCGTCCAGGAGACCGCCCGCTGCTTGTACTGTCGGGAACCGGGTCACAGCACGACCCGTTGTGATAAGTTCCTCGACCAGCGCGTCCAAGGCCGTCGAGCGATCGCGCGACAACGGACATGGTGCTACTCGTGCTTG
Source organism: Crambus lathoniellus (assembly GCA_949710035.1). Taxonomy (NCBI): domain Eukaryota; kingdom Metazoa; phylum Arthropoda; class Insecta; order Lepidoptera; family Crambidae; genus Crambus; species Crambus lathoniellus. The sequence goes on along the minus strand of OX453305.1, from coordinate 18,329,114 downwards.
GGCCTGCACATGCAGCGCGAATGTACCCAAGCGCACCCATGCCGCTTTTGTAAGGGCAACCACCATCCCCTCCTCTGCATGAACAGCCCAGAGGGCGGCGGAGCGCCGCAGCGCGTCGCTGCAGGATCACCTCGTATGGGTGGGGGGCTCGGACCCCCCGCGGTGTTTGCATCCCGCAGCAGTTCTAGTGGCCACCAGAGTGGCCCCAGACGCTCTCCGCCACGTTTGGAGCCTCAAACGGGCGGGGGTCCCAGGGACCCCCCCATGGGAAACCGATCCCCAAGGATGGGGATGAGTTATGCGAGCGTTGCCGGAGGTCGTAGAGGCCCCCCGCGACGTTTTGAGCCTCGCACGGGCGGGGGTCCCACGGACCCCCCCATGGGAAATCGGTCCCCAACTAGGGGGTTCGATTTTGCGAGCGTTGCGGGAGGTCGTAGAAGCCCCCCGCAACGTGTTGAGCCTCGCACAGCCGGGGGTCCCCGGGACCCCCCTTCTGAAAATCGGTCACCGTGCCCCCGCGACTATGGGGCGACGTACACGGTGGATGCTAGGCACCGATTCTCGCCGCCGCTCGCCGAATACCCGCGTTTGGAGCGGCGCCCGCCCCGTCTTCAAGGGGCCGGGAGATATAACCCGCCTGATACCGGGCGAATTGGACGTAGGCAGTATGTGGGAGAATGGGACCCACTGGATCGCTATGAGCGACCCCCTTACCATGGGGGGACGTCTGGGGACCCCACATACTAGCAATCAACGTGTTTACGGTCGATTGTAGCCACCCCTCCAGAGACCGTTTTGTTGCCCACGGCCTCTGTGCTTGTCAGGGGATTGAATGGCGACCTTGTGGAAGTTCGCGCCTTGTTGGATTCCGGTGCTCAGGGGTGTGTTGTGTCATCTTGGTTAGTTAGGCGGTTGGGCCTCAAGGTGCACCCCCACACGGAAGGCGTGAGAGGTGTTGGCGATGTGAAAGTCCCCGGGTTGTTAGGGCATGTTGATTTCACATTTACATCACGTAATAAGTCCACGCCAGGCATTAAGACCTCGGCGATTGTGTTGGACACAGTTGTTGGCCGTCAACCTTCAGTTGACTTGGGACCGAGTATGTTGTCTTTGGTGTCTGATTCCCCACTCGCCGATCCAAATTTCTTCCGCCCAGGCCCGATTGATGCTCTCCTTGGAGCCGATGTCCTGGGGCGAGTTTTGTTGACGGGGAAGCGAGTTTTGCAGCCAGATGGCTTGGTAGCTCTGCAGACGACACTCGGTACAGTTGTGATGGGCCCTGCTCGCCGCGTTTTGGATTCCCTTGATGAGGATCGCGGTCTTGTTTTTAATGTGTCTCTCTCCGAAGTGGTGCAGAAGTTTTGGGAGGTTGAGGAACCTCCACCAGCCCCGCGGGTTGACCCAGTAGCGGATGAATGCGAGTTGTATTACCAGAATAACACTGGTCGCCTCCGCTCTGGTCGTTTGATCACCCGTCTCCCCTTTCGTGCCGGCCGACCTCCTCTGGGCGAATCCCGACCGCTAGCGGAACGTAGGCTAGTGGCGATGGAGCGTCGCATGAGCAAGGATCCGGTCTTCCGCCAGAAGTATGTTGAATTCATGCGGGAGTATGAGGAGTTAGGGCACATGTCCGTGAGCGATTTGGATTGGCGCTCCGTTGAGCACTTCTTTTTGCCGCACCACGCCGTTTTGAAATCCGGAAAGATTCGGGTGGTCTTTGACGGTTCGGCTCCCACCTCTACTGGAGCGTCCTTGAACCAGTGTCTGCACGTAGGTCCCAAGCTGCACACGGAGATCTCAGACATTTTGACCAACTTCCGGCGGCACCAAATTGTATTTATGACTGACATCCGGATGATGTTCAGACAAACGGTCATCCATCCAGAGGATAGGAGGTACCAATTGATTTTGTGGAGAGAGAGTCCTAGGGACCCCTTGTTGATTTATGAATTGAATACGAATACGTACGGTTTGGCTTCGAGCCCGTTTGTTGCGATTCGTTCTTTGTTGGAGTTGGCCGAGAAGGAGCGCTTGAGATACCCTCGCGCCTCCGCCATTTTGGCCAGTGACGTCTATGTGGATGACATTGCACGGGCGCCTCATCTGTCTCAGAGGCGATTGTCCTGAGAGACGAACTCACCGCCCTTTTGAAGTCGGGAGGTTACGAGTTGAGGAAATGGATATCCAACTCGCCTGATGTACTGGTAGGTTTGCCCGAAGAGCACCAGCAGGACCCCCACCTATTCGAAAATGTTGATAATCCCCATGTGGTGACCGTCCTTGGCGTACAGTACAAACCGGTCTCTGACACGTTCACTTATTGTGTGGATTTACGACCACCGAAAGTCTGGACCAAGCGTTTAGTATTGTCTACTGTCGCACGTACCTTTGACCCCAATGGGTGGATTTGCCCCGTGCTGTTTATGGCCAAGTGTTTCTTGCAACGGTTATGGGCTTCGGGTGTGTCGTGGGATGAACCCCTCTCGGACGAGTTACTCCGAGATTGGTCGAGCTTCGTTTCATCCCTCCCCGAGATTAATGAAGTGCATTTGCCGAGGCTATTCCTCCCTTCTGAAAATTGTAAAGTTACTCTTCACGGCTTTTCCGATGCCTCCGAACGTGGATTTGCTGCGGCCGTGTACCTCCGCACCGTTACTGTTGACGGAGTTGTTGCTGTGCATCTGGTGATAGCGAAAAGCAAAGTCGCTCCCCTTCGGACTCGTCATACGATCCCGAGGTTGGAATTGTGTGGAGCTGCCCTCCTAATGCGTTTGTTGAACCACGTATGGCTCACATTAGGTCGATCTATTAAGATACACGAGGTTTATGCTTGGACGGACAGTCAGGTCGTCCTTTGTTGGTTGAAGGCTCCGGCGCACACCTTGGACGTGTTTGTGGCCAATCGAGTGTCGCAGATTTGTAATTCCGACATCGAGTTGATTTGGAGACACGTGCCGGGAACCATGAATCCCGCGGATTGTGCGTCTCGGGGTTGTGTAGCCCCAACCCTAATTAACCACCCCCTCTGGTGGGGCCCACAGTGGTTGATGCGGCCTGAGTCGGAGTGGCCGCCCTCTCCAGCGTTGTCGAACGTAGCCGTTCCTGATATGCGGGCATGCGTCCTGGAGACTAACCCCGCCGGGGAAAAGGATTTGTTGTTGGATCGGTACAGCTCTTTACAGAAGCTGCTTGGTGTTACCGCTTGGATCAGACGTTTTGTGTACAATTGCAGAAACCCACGCGCGAGGCGTGATTCGTCGGTTCTCACTCCGGACGAGCGTAGGGACGCGCTCTTGTTTTGGGTCCGGAGAGTACAAGCTGATAGTTTTGAGTCCGAGATTGAAATTTTGCGTTTAGGCCGTCGCAAGTTGAAGGGCGCGGTATCGCGATTGAATCCCTTCCTGGACGAGAGTGGGCTTTTGCGAGTCGGCGGAAGACTTCGAAATGCGAACCTGCCGTATGGAGCTCGTCACCCCCTTTTGTTACCTAAAGCCGGACATTTGACTCAACTGATAATAACAGATCGCCATGTGAATGCACAACATGCTGGCTGTAATGCTTTGTTGGCCATTTTGCAGCGTGAATTTTGGATTTTGTCTGCTCGTCGAGCCATTCGCACTGTGGTTTTCCGTTGCCTGCCTTGTTATCGATTGAAGGCCGCGACCATGCAGCCCCAGATGGGTGATTTGCCTGCTGATCGCGTCACGGAATGTAGAGCTTTTGCCGGAGTCGCCACCGACTTCGCCGGTCCCTTTACTGTAAAGGCTTCGAGACTGCGTAATGCTAAAACCTATAAGGCGTACTTGTGCGTGTTTGTGTGTTTGTCCACCAAGGCTGTCCATTTGGAAATTGTCTCGGAATTGTCTACCGAAGCCTTTGTCGCCGCCTTGAGCAGATTTGTTTCCCGTAGAGGACTGCCGACATTGATACGTTCCGATTGTGGTACTAATTATAAGGGAACGTGTAATTATCTTAAGGAAGTAGTTAAGTTTTTTGTTGATAATAAAATAGACATTGGAACCACCCTCTCCCGGCGTGGGATAATCTGGAAGTTTAGCCCTCCCGCTTGTCCGACCTGGGGAGGAATTTTTGAAGCTTGTGTAAAGGCTGCCAAGACACACTTGCGTCGCGTGATTGGAGAAACTATTCTCACGTTTGAGGAACTTGATACGGTATTTTGTAAAATTGAGGCCGTCCTCAACTCGCGACCCTTGTGCCCGTTGTCTTCGGACCCGAATGACCTGGAAGCGTTGACCCCAGGTCATTTCTTGATCGGACAGCCCCTTTTGGCTTTGCCTGAATATCCGATTCAGGATGTAGGATCCCATCGTTTGTCGCGATACCAACTTTTGAAACAGATGTCCCAAAATTTCTGGGCACGTTGGTCGATGGAGTATTTGCATATCCTACAACAGCGCGTGAAGTGGACAGATAAAACCACCCCACCCCAGACTGGCGACCTCGTGTTGATTAAGGATGCTAACCTGCCGCCCCTATGTTGGCGAAGGGGGCGCATTGTTAAACTCTACCCCGGAACTGACGGAGTTCCTCGTTTTGCTGAGGTTTTGGTTCGAGATTCGGTTTTGAAGAGAGCAGTTAGTGGGCTCTCCCGATTACCCGTAGATTGACGTACCGTTCTTAACGGTCCGGGGCGGGGGGATGTTCGGAAAAGATCGACATTCCTGAACGCATCTCTAATGTCACGTCAAATTGACATTTCGCTGTCACTTGAAGTTGACAGCTCTCACTTGATTGGAATTCTTGTAAGAAAAACATGTCGGATTAATTTTGCTGAATTGTTAAAAACCGCTCGTGTTGAATGTGCCTGGCATATCGAGTTTGAATTGAATCTTGAATTATCCTGTCGATCCCGTGTTGTACGACCAAGATTTTGACGCCCTCTTGACGAGTGGCCGGTCGCGATGCTTTGAAGGATAACCATCCACCACGCGTTGTTGTCGGGACAATATATCGTAATAAAAAAAGCTCCCCCGTGTGTGTTGGTGTATATTGTTGAAGCGCCCAGTGTCTTGGGACCGCTGTGTAGTATTTGTTTTGTGAGTAAGGTGACGAATTGGTAAGGTCTGCAGAAGAAGAAGGAGCTACCAGGGGCGCGCGCCCCCTCTCTCCGCAGCCCAGGAGACTTACGACCCCACAGAACCGTATGTAAAATCACCTTACTTCACATAAAGTCGCTGTGTATCGCAGTTTCAATTGTTCAGTTACATCCCGGCTGAAACCAAGTTTTGTCCGGAGTCTATACTAATGATAACCTTCCACTGCGCCATGCCGGCCCCGCGGGTCTACGCAGGGGTGTACTGAACAATAGTAAAAGCTGGATAATATAGTTTTATTTAAAACAAGGGTTATTTACATTCTAACATAATGAATGCAATCATTTACATTAAAATATGCATACAGACTTCTTACACGCTAACTTTTTTGTTTTACTACAAATCAGTAGATCAAAAAGTCTGTTTCAATGATTAGTTTTAGTCACTTATCGGGAATGTTTTCTTGTGTTGTCGCATCTAAATAATTTAAATAATTTATTACAAGATTAGGTGGCTTCTTCAGACAGTTAACAAATACACAATTTAGATTATTATCAATCACCTCTGACCCATGCATTAAAACCGTTTATACTAGTGAAGGCAAGTTATACCAATGATATTCCTCAACAAGCATTAAGGCAGTATCAAAAGCGTAATTCTAAAATGTTTGTGGATTTATTTTATATCCCGACGATAGGCTCTGCAGAAAGAAGACACCGAAGAAAAACAACACTTTGAAAGCAATAGACATTTCGGCGAACAGAAAACGCTAATGAGCAGTACTGATATGTTACCACTTCGGGTGCACAAAATTAATTGTTCCTTGTATGCTATTGCAACTTCTTTTGTACCTGGAGGAAGAAGGGTAATTTGTGTATCCTTTAACGATTAATGACGTAGTAATTTGACCATCGACATTTCAGCATATGGCGGGACCACTGTGCGCCAGTGTGAGAACCGCCAAAGCGAGATGGCGTTATGAACAATGTATAGCTTGGTCTTTCAACATTGCGTCAAGATTCCGCTAACAACTGTCGTAGCTCATGACGAAGTATAAAACAAATATGTACCAATAATAAAATTATATTTTCTGCACAGTAGATATGAGTTCTAGGCAAAGTGAAACAAATATGCTTAATTACACGCTTTTAAAGTGAAATGTATTCAATGAGAACAATGACATGGCAACAATCAATACCTATGCATACAATACTGATGTGGTGTTTGCATCTAGTCCTCTACTCTGATGACTTTGAATGTGGTGTTGAATTTTGTTTAAACATAAGACAGCTGCATAAATACTGTATAATGCTTGGGATACTGAAACAAAAATTATACTGGAGTCCAAGTTTTGAAATCAGTTGCATTCGTGCCTAGTCAAACGCGAGAGTGACATATGATTTTCCTAAGATATTTAAAATATAATGATTCCTTTGTGGAAGTCGTTTCCAACGTAAAACTGGATACTGTGAATTATTTGTTTTAGTTAAATAGTTTATTTATTAATAATAAGTGAAATTATCTGAAAGCCTCATGAATCGGAAGAATAGAAAAATTTGTATTTTTTTACTTCTCATCATGGGGTGAGCGTGTCTATAAAATTAAAGAAAAATAGAAACGCGTATAACATGTTTAAATACATTTAAAAATTAATTAAATAAATTTTGCTTTTCTAGGAACTAATTATAAAACAAAAAGTCAGTTGAACTGAATAATTATCATTGAATTATCATTATTTTGTATATTACAAAGAAGGAGTTAATTAAAAATTATTATTTTTTCGATAAATAAACATTTATTGCACTCTTTAATTTATGCGATGTCGACCATGCGCAGACAACTTCCGCGCACTCTAGTAGGTAGGAGGAAAAAATTAGTTTACTTTTGCGCCAAAACACACGTATTTTACCCATTAAAAATTTAAGAGGTAATATTCACTCTGTGAAATACGTGCAATCGCTTCTGCTTTGCTATGTGCCGCGACGCGCTGCAAACCGTTTCGCTGCAAGGGATTTTTTTTGGTTGCGTGAAATTTTAAATCTGTGATAACTTCTAAAGTATTTATTTAAATTAAATAAGGTAACGGAAAATTTTGATCTACCTATATTAAATGACCACGGTAACTAAATAGCTTTGCAAATAAAGTAATATTTTAAATTAATTACTTACAGATAAAAATTTATTACTCTGAGTCAATCTTATGAGATAGATATAGAATTGCGTACTTTTTATAGGCCTTTCGAAGGTATACAATTGCGTAGTCCATTATTTCGATGTATCTCATTCGCGCTGAAAAAATCGATTTTGACAAAACACAAAACATGGAATTTTCCCTATTATTCAAATACTTAGTTAGAATGTTTTGTGTGTATAAACCTTCGGGAATATTTTTTTTAAATAACAGTGAAAACTGCATCAAAATCTGACTTAATTGTCGTAGGGAAAAGATTGATAATTTAATGTAACTGTTTCAGAAGTGAGCTCTCTGTACCTTTACCTATGTGTTATGTTATGTTCTGTGCCTAGGCAGAACATGACAATGAGCCATGTTTTTTCTTGCGCGGGGCGTTCATCAATTTCTAAGACGTTATCACGTCAAAAACATAATTTTTCAGCGATTAGACCGCCTTTGCCCACATACCTATGTGTCACTTTTTCCTGTATTTTTGTATATTTTATATCTGTGAGCAATAAAAAGTTTATCAATCAATCATAATTTCCCATTTGGGATTATTTATTCAACCGTTATGTTGCATAGGTCGGTCATACTAGTGTTCGTCAAGTGTCGACTAAAGTCGAAAAAGTTAATTAAGCTATCTATGTACAAGGCTTCAACATACCTGATAAGTAAACTATACCAGATCCCATAATTATCTATACCCACGATGTAGGTACTTAAAATAGGTATGGATAAGATTTTTTTTCATTCAAACAATAATAAATGCATGGGTAAAGATAGTAAAAAGAAAATCAGCGAGTAACACATTTTGTTAAAAATCGACACAAAATAATATAGAACACTAATTGATTTTGTATATATCTACCTTTCAGAAATATGGCGCTTTTAAAATTAATGGTAGTATCAACGCTGTTGGCACTCAGTAAATCTGAGTTCCCCTTTGACTATAGCCCAGACTTAGATGTTGAAACTTTCGAAGATAGAAACGAGGGATCAATGTCTTATCGTCTTCCTGAAGATGTGGGCCCTATTCATTGTACCATTGAAGTCACTCCATATTTCGACACAGCACCTGAAGGAAAGACCGCATTTACTTTTGATGGAAAGGCAGCGCTACTTATCAGTGTAAGTTTAATCACAGAATAAATAATAGTGCTTAGGCACAGAAGACTCACTCTGCAAGCTCATTCAAATAAAAATAAATCTTTTTGCGTGGAAATAAAGTCCAATTCCGGTTGCTTTGTCATCGCTTGCCTACTGTTATAATAACCTAGAGTTCGCGCATGCAAGCAAAACTGTACCCAATAGCTACGCGCGAGCGTTTCTATTTCTATGAATGTCTCAAACAGCTCGCTCGCTGGTTAGGGTTGCGAGCGACTTCCGAGTTCGGTTTTGTTGTTTATTTTGTTCTTTCTTTTATTTATACACCCGTAAACACAACAGTATCTTATATACGGATTATAAGAACGTTTAGTAGTAATTGTTCGGTGCACAAAAAACACAGAAATGATCGATCGTTTTACGCGCGAACGTCGAGCGTACGAGCCGAGCGGCATCCTTCTGCCATACGCCTGCCCGGCAGGCGCGCCGGCCGAACGTACCTAAACTGCGGAGTGACACCCCCCTGGTTTAATGCCTTATCATTTGCAATTGCTTATTTCTTTTATTATTAAATCATCACCTCTTTTTATTCTCAGAGACATTGATTTAGCAACCGCTATTTTAACATTCGTTTTATGTTCGAATGTATCAACAGAGAAAAATCTTTTTATGTTCTGTTGTATCCACAGTGGTCACAAAATATAGTGTGATAATAACATAATAATCAAATAACCGTGCAATCAAAAAAGTTCATATTAAATTTTAAAATGCATTCACTATGTTAGTATTTATATAGGTTAAAATATAGTTAAAAAAACTGTTGTGAGACGAGACGACTTTTTCTAATACTTGCATTATAAAAAAAGTAAAAGTATAAAAAAAACATCCATACTCGGACGGAGACACGTTGTTCTTTTGTTATTTAGTTTTAAGTTTTAATACGAGTAGCTGTTATGCGAATGTGAATATAATCCGGAATTCTAATTTGGCTCATTGGTCAATACTTCGTTTGCAGCCCTTGAAAGCAGATCTTACAAGTGTCATTGTACAAGATAATGTAAGAGAAATATTAAAAGTTACTCTGACGGATGCTATAACTGGTGAAGAACTGCAACATGAGACCACTCCGTACGAACGGATTCGTGATTATCATTTTTTGAAAGTAAATTTGAGGGAAGGTGTTGATACTCTTCAAATTGGACGCATATATATAATTTATGTTGAATATATTGGAAATATCAATGAAACACCATTATCGAGAGGAATGTTCAGAGGTTTTTACACAGACGAAAATAATAATACTCGGTGAGTTAAGAAAGAAAAATGTTTGAGTCACAGTTTTACTTTTTTCATTGTCAAACTTTAACTATAATATCCCAGTGAAAGTCTACCTTTCACAATTTGGTACAATATTATCGTTTTCAGGAGTACCAAATGTACCTTGCGGTAACATTTAAGTTGTTCAGACATTCTTAATCAAAAATTCATAAATCTCTCTCTTAAACCGTTCTAAACACTTTATTCACTAAATACAGAGTCATCGCAAATCCCAAGTGACCGTGAAAATAAACCGCTTTAGACAAACACAACTAACTAAAAAGTACAATTTTATATTTTTTATAGGTAAATGTGTTTTTTTCTTATCGTTTTTAATTCAGTTGGTATGCTGCGACTCATCTGCAACCGACACATTCGAGGCAACTGTTTCCTAGCTTTGATGAGCCGGGTTTCAAGTCTACTTTCGATATCATTGTGAACAGACCGAGAAATTTTTCTGAAACTTTCTCAAATATGCCACTTTTACGAGAGGAAGAGTAAGTTCAAGTTTTTTTTACTTTCTTATACAGATAAAACAGATTAAAATTTTGTGATACTGACAACAGCACACAGCACATACAGCACAGACATCACTTTAAAAAACAGTCATTAATTTAATTTTGAACCCAACATTAATTCACAACTAAGTAAAAGTTAAAGGTCGATTAGAGAAAAAAAAAATTGTTTTGTAAAGCCCAACGTGACTGTTGTCCATTTATTGTCCACCAGTGATTTTAAGCAGAGTATATTTCCATGCGAACTTACCACTTACTTTTCGTTATGTGTTCATTTTTAGCGTGCTAACTACGCTCAAATAAATTTTGAATGAATAATGCATAATTCTTAATCCACAGGTCCCCAGAAGGTCCAGATCGCGTAAGAGAAATTTTCCAAAGGACACCCATAATGTCTGCTTATCTGATTTCCATTCACATCAGTGATGGGTTCAAGGTCATAGCTGATAACAACGATAACGAAAAGTCCTATCGTATAATTGCAAGACCAACCGCTGAAAACCAAGGAGCATACGCTTTGGAAGTCGGTCCTCCACTAACGAAATGGTTCGACGATTATTTTGGAATCAACTATTACGATATGGAAATGGACATTAAAAATGATCAACTAGCTTCACCGTTTTGGGCGTCTGGTGCTACTGAGAATTGGGGATTGGTTACATACAGGTGCGTTGCATTATCAAATACATTATTGTTTACCACATTTAAGAAAAAGTTATCACCGGGGAAAATATAACTTTCGGTTAAAAAGTTGATGGAAATGGATAAACCAATCGAGGGGAGGAAATGTAAATCAAAAAACACACAAACGTAAGATCTGAATGTTTTCAAGGTTAATGTTTTCTCATCCAAGCATTCATTGATTATTTGATATCATGCATTGTTTGTGAAAACTCACTTATTTAAGTAGTAACTCTGGTACATTTGTAAAAAACTTTTCATACTTTTCAGGGAGGTCCGCCTTTTGTATGAAGAGAACGAAACAAATGCGTTAGACAAGATGTACATCGGAACTATCACTGCTCACGAGTTGGCCCACAAGTGGTTTGGTAACTACATCACATGTCGGTGGTGGGACAATGTCTGGATCAACGAAGGATTCGCCAGCTATTTCGAATACTTTGGCATGCATGGGGTAAACGATACAAATGTCTAACTCTTCTATCTAACTGTTGAAATGTACTTGCTACGAATAACTAGGAGCTTAGGAGCATCATTTTGACTAACAAAATGCCTGACTGCGTGTTTGAAAAACTATGACCGTCACAATAAATTAGGCATTTATTTTTTGCACTTCTATATTAAGTATATCTCTTACTTTCAACAGGTTGATGAAAAATTGGAGCTTGAAGATCAATTCAATATCATGTACATGCAAAGTGCACTGTCTGTCGATGCAACTCCAAATACGAGAGCTTTGCAACACACTGTTAATAGCCCAACTGAGGTGACAGGCCATTTCTCTGGAATCAGTTACTCGAAAGGAGCATCCCTTCTCCTCATGCTGAAGCATTTGGTCACCGAAGATACGTTTAAGAGAGCCTTAAATCACTTCTTGGTTGACAGGTAAGGCAACTTATTATCAACTCGCAATTACTCTTATCCAAACGATACACATCATTTTATTAATGTTATCTTAATCAATGTAATTCGGCGGTCTATTTCTTTTGGCGTCATTGACGATAAATGGATATTCATGAAAAGCAGATTAATAATATTTAACGATCATAATAATATAAATTCTCACCGCAGTGTTAACCTCAATTATTTTAATAAAATGACAAACCTTTGTAAAAATGAAAATGGACACCTGCTCACATAAAAAATAATATATACTTATCACAAAATTTACTAACAAAAATGAGTCTTATGGTACTTAAATAAATGAATTATATAACAATAATTAAATACTGCTCCATAAATCTGGTAGTACTGCGGACCCCAAAAACTATAGACCTATCACCTGTCTGCCAACAATTTATAAAATTCTTACGTCCATTTTGAGGTCGAAGATTAATAAACACATTGATCAAAATTCTATTATGTTCGCCTCTCAAAATGGTTTTAGGAATGGGGCCCGTGGTACTAAGGAGCTACTCCTCATTGACATGGCCATTAACCAACAGGTTCGTCGAAACCGAAAGAACCTGTCGACTTCCTGGATAGATTATAAGAAGGCATATGATTCCGTGCCGCATTCGTGGCTCATGAGGGTGCTGGAGTTGTATAAAATAAATACAACTCTACGCACTTTCTTGATATCGTGCATGCGAAAATGGAGAACGGTCCTTTTCTATCCAGGATCTCGACGGATTCTAGGTCAGGGCGATCCTATAAAAATAGAGCGAGGTATCTTCCAAGGCGACGGTTTGAGTCCATTGTGGTTCTGTCTGGCCTTGAATCCTCTGAGTACACTTCTCGAGAGTTCAGGGTTAGGCTATCGTTTACGGAGAAATGGTCAAGCAATATCACTCCTGCTGTACATGGATGACCTGAAACTATTTGCCCATAGCAGTTCTCATTTGACAGCGTTACTGAAGGTTACTGATGCTTTCAGTAATGCCATTAAAATGGAATTTGGTGTGGACAAATGTGCAGTCATGCATGTAAAGCGTGGTCAGATAATGGAATCTACGGATATACAACTCTCGGATTCTATTCATCTTAGATCTCTCTCCGTAAACGAACCTATAAATATTTAGGTATGTCACAGGCATTAGGCATCAACGATGCTGACATGAAATATTCGTTGCGTGAGCGTTTCTTGGGGCGCCTTTCAAAAGTCCTTAAAAGTCTTTTGTCTGGCGGAAACAAGGTTTGCGCATACAATGGATGGGTCATGCCGGTACTGATGTATTCCTTTGGCATACTTAAATAATAATAAATAAAAAATAAATAAAATATTTATTGATCACTTCACAACTCTAAGGTACTTATTGCTAATACAAGTATTCTTGAGAGCCTTGTGTGGGACTGGTGCCCGAGATAGGTATCAGAGAAGACCCTGTACTAGGTCACCAGGCCCCCACCCTCAGATAGCATTTTGTCAACATCACTATTAGTTACACTATGTTAACACATAGGTTTGTATAAAAAACAAAAATAAAGGAAACAAAAAAATTTAAACAGTAACACAACAAAGTCTATGTTCTAGCCAGATTATATATCAAGTGTTGATGATTGTGTGTGTGTGAGTGTATGTGTGTGTCAGTGAGTGTGAAATGTATGTATAGGTGCATGGGCGTTTGTTGAGGGTGAGCATGATGATACGTGATGTGAGGTTTGTATGATTTATATGATAATAAAAATAAAATATAATAATACAGAATGCAGACAAATAAATATATCCTTGATTTGAGATGTGTATATTAAATTATTTTAAAGGAAGGAGCAATTTTTCAGTCGTCTCATAGTCTAATGATTTTAAATACCCTGTAATAACTTTTTTACAAGGAGCTTTTGTAAGATGGTATATGTGGAGAATTGAATTTATTTTATTATAAATGAATGGGCCTAGAAACGAAAAGAACCTCTGCGCTAGAGTTGTTTTAAAATGTAGGATGACACAGACTTTGTGATTTCTACGCTTGTCTTTGTGTAACTCGGGGTTGTATGGTAATTGCGAGTGCTTTTTGAGCGCGACTTGGAGGATGAAGGTTTGTCTCACACTTAGTATATTCCAGTCTCTGTATAATCCTGCTGTGGGATATCGATACGGAAATCCAGCTGCTACTTTCGGTAGAATGCGTTGGGCTCGCTCCACAACTATCATATGTGATTTTGCAGCACCACCCCAGACAGCGATACAGTACTGTAGGAGTGAGTGAGCGAGAGCGTAATAAACGGTCTTGATAATAGAGCGATCAGCAACGTGCCTCAACGTTCTAAAGATATAAATTAGTTTGCGGACTCTAGACGCCAGTAGTTCGAGATGGGACTTGAATGTAAGGGCTTGATCTAGATAGACACCAAGATATTTAAGGGTATTAGTTTTCTCGAGAGTAGGGCAGGAGCAGAGGGCTAGAGGTGACCTTACGCTACATCGGTGGGCCATGAGGTGGTACGTTTCTGGTGGGACTTGGTTGGTTTTGCATGCAAAGGCAACATATTTCGTCTTAGGGACGTTCAGTGTTAATACGTTGCATTTGAGCCATGAGTTTACCTTATCAAATCCCTCCTGAGCAACATCGAAAACCTTTTTCCAGGAGTCGCTTTGGAAGAAGAGTGCGGTGTCATCGGCAAAAGCATAGACTCTACCACCAAGCTGCATTTGGCACAAGTCGTTGATGTAGACGAGAAATAATGTGGGGCCAACTATGCTTCCCTGTGGCAAACCATACGTGACCTTAACGTCCTCACTTACCCACTCTCCGATTTTTACCCTCTGATTTCTGTTGGATAGGTAGTCCTCAAATGGACTTAAACTGAACTGGATGCCCTGGATAGAAAAGTTCGTACATTGCTAACAGCACACCGCATGCATCACCCACGTTCATCGACCATGAGATTGTATATCCCGCGGAAGTGCGGTGGTCGTGGCTTTTTAAATGCTAAGACATTGCATAACCGCGAGATATGCAATCTTAGGGAGTATTTTTAACCGACTTCAAAAAAAGGAGGAGGTTATCAATTCGACTGTATATTTTTTTTTTTATTTTTTTTTTTATTTTTTATGTGTGTTACCTCAGAACTTTTTAGTTAATGAACCGATTTGGATAATTCTTTTTTTATTTAAAAGGTGACGCTTCTCGTGTGGTCCCATTCAAATTTTATCAAGAACTGGCAAGAAGTTCAGGAGTTATCCTGAATAGTGTGTATTCAGACTTTATTTGGGTATATGGACGATTTCATAGTTTCATCAAATTGGGGATCATTTTCAAAAAAAATTTTTTTTCGAAAGTTGGTACTTCTGACCTGATCTTACTTTCACCAAGTCAGGACCAGGGGATCAAATCCCAGGCAAATCGAGAGAAATTCTCAAATATAGGCAAGCCTTATGCGTTCCATTTATTTTTGAAGTTAGTCAAGTATTTGCATCTGGTAGTCATCATCTCATAGTGATGAGCTGGTGATGGAAGCTACAACTCCTTAACGGTTAGGAGCTGGAGAATATTGCTTTAAGTATTAATCGTACGTATGGGCCAATAGTTATATTCTTTCAGGTTATTAGGGTGAGCTGCTGATGAGAGGTGAAACTCCTCAACAGTTAGGAGTTATATTATGATGTTTTATAAATACCATATGCACGAATGGACCTTCAGTTGTATTCCTTCAAGTTATCTAAGTAGCTAAAGATGGGAAGCTGAATTCCGTAACGGATAGGATATTTACAACAATTTATCATAATCACCATGTAGTTTCTTAAGCTACTTTACTAAAAATCGAAAAATAAAACGTTTTTGAAAAAAAATGTAACCGCCTTCAAAACGGATCTTCAAACAAAAATTAACAAACACTAAAAAACGAAAAAAATAATAAGATTTTTTAATTTAAAGGACGATGATACATGACTTTTTCTAATTTATCTTGGTACTTACTGAACTGTTTGAAGTCGGTGCCAAGCCAAAAAGAATAAGAACGAAAGATACTGAGTGAAATAACTAACAGATAAAAAAAACCGGTCCCAAGCGTGAGGTGTAGGACGTAATTACCTCAATACGTATAAGACGGCACCGACTTCAAACAGTTCAGTAAGTACCAAGATAAATTAGAAAAAGTCATGTATCATCGTCCTTTAAATTAAAAAATCTTATTATTTTTTTCGTTTTTTAGTGTTTGTTAATTTTTGTTTGAAGATCCGTTTTGAAGGCGGTTACATTTTTTTTTCAAAAACGTTTTTCTTCAAGTCGATATGGGGTCTTATAGAGATGTAGTTGCTGTTGACAATGGACTGACTCCTCTATTTTTAGCAAAAGAAAACTGGCGCAAACCTGTAGTACTTAGTACGTCCGACCGCAGCACTGTGTGGCAAAGCAAGGAGTTACATGGCAGATTCTACCGGGCTCTGCATGGGCCCGACGTAGATTTATTAGCCTCAGTATCCTGGCTCCGTTTCGGTGATCTTTTTGGTGAAACCGAAGGTTTTGTCTGTGCAATTATGGATGAGGTTGTGATGACGAATAACTACCGAAAGTATATCCTAAGGGATGGCACAGTGGATATTTGCCGAGCGTGCCATCGTCCGGGTGAATCCCTTAGGCATAAAATCTCCGGTTGTTCTCGTCTCGCAAACAGCGAGTATTTGCATAGACATAACCAAGTGGCCAAGATAATACACCAACAACTTGCTCTGAAACATAGTCTTGTGGCATCCGAGGTGCCGTACTACAGGTATGCACCAGAACAGGTCCTTGAAAATAGCCATGCCACATTGTATTGGGATCGATCTATCATTGCAGACAGGACTATTGTAGCTAATAAGCCTGATATTGTATTGTTAAATCGACACGAACGCCGCGCAGTAATTGTTCATGTCACTGTTCCCCATGACAACAACCTTGTGAAAGCTGAAAAAGATAAAGAAAACAAATATCTTGATTTAGCTCACGAGGTTGTTGAGATGTGGGACATTGATTCAGCAATTGTTGTTCCGATAGTCATATCTGCCCATGGTCTGATAGCCAAGAGCCTCGATAAACACCTTAAGAGGCTTGCGTTAGGTGGATGGATCGGGAGTCAGATGCAGAAGGCAGTACTTGTGGACACGGCCCGTATAGTGAGAAGGTTCCTGTCTCTGGATCCTTAACCATCGGTAGCCGGGACCCTGATCTTGCTACCGTTGGGAAACTGCATTTTTGTATTTTTAAATATTATATTTTTTAGTGTTATACATTGTAAAAATTTAATGTTTAGAAATATAATTTTGTAAGTATTTAAAATGTAATAAAGGAAATAATAATAATTAAACATTTAAAAATTTAGTGTTTAGAAATATAATTATGTAAGTATTTTAAATATAATATAGGGAATAATAATAATAATAGCCAAAGTTGAACAAGTACTTGAACGGTGGAGACGGTAATGCGCAGACCTGGGTGCCTACCATCAACTCTTATTGCGGTTTTGTTTAGGAACCTAAACTGATCTGCTTCGCTTATTCGTACCACGACAGCTTAATATCAATGACAGCGATTCAGTGATCATTCAATGACATTTCACAGCCGCTGAGCTGTCATCAACTCTTATTTGACTTATAACTCGGCCAAGTTAACATGACACATGCAGGTTATATCCGTCCCTTTCACTCTCCGGGCATGACAGAATCGAGTGAAAGAGACGGGTAGAAGAAATAAGGACACAAATCGTTCGGTCATTCACACTTAGCAATTCATTTGCGATCCAGTTTTTAGAAGGTCAGAGTACGAAAGAAAGCAATTCATTTTAGGAACCTATTCTGCATCGCGCTATTTTTGAATCGCTGTCTTAAAGTTGATGGTAGGCACCCTGTACGATACAAGCGACCCTGTGATCCAAAACAACCTGTGGACACCAGATGATATAATTCTTCCCAGCCTAATTGAGCTTGAAAGCAAGAATGCAATTTAACTACTTTTTAAAGATAACATCACAATTTTATATTTTTTATCCATAGAGCTTACCAACACGCATTTCCTGAAGATTTGTACAAGGCATTTGACAATGCAACTATTGAAGACGAGATATTAGTTGAGGGCTTGCAAATAGCATCCTTCATGAAGACTTGGGTCGATCAGCCAGGATATCCAGTTCTGACAGTCGATGTCGAGGCTACTGGTCTCATTTTACTCACTCAGGTAGATATTTTTAGAATACAATTGAAGTTTATATTTGGGATACCAATAATTTCAACACTGACATACATACTATTATGATTATAGATAATAAATATGAATTAAACATTGTCTTTAATGTTAAGAGTTATATTGTACTTAGCTTTTCTGCCATTACAAAACTGAGTACTATGATGAATTACACTAAAGTATTCATCTTATTTCAGGAACGATTTTACATAAATGCTGCAACTGAACAGACCGATGAAATTTGGCCTATACCTTTGACGTACACTAGCGGAAGCAACCCTAACTGGGACGATTTAACAGTTACCAAGGTATTGACAACTAAAACGGGACGTATTCAGAAAGCCGCTGGTCATGAATGGGTCATTTTCAACGTCAAGCAAAAAGGTAAGAAAATTATAACCTATAATTTAATCTCAATGTGAGCAGTTAAATCATATAAAAATGAAATATTAGGAAATTTTGAACCCGCGACTTTTCACTGTCCGAGCAAATGCTCTGACCCTTTTATTTATTTTAAATTTTTATTTTACGAATACAATTACAATTTATAGTACCTACATTGTCTCTAATAAACCTTGAGCCACGGATTCAAGGGTTGTAACGATCCTGAGATTGAGTGCTGATTAACAGCGTAAGAAGTATCAGAGAAATTCGACGCATCTTCTAGCAACTTCGTAGCTCAGCGGTCAGAGCATTCGCCCGGACAGTGAAAGGTCGCGGGTTCGAACCCCGCCGGAGCTCGTTGGGAGTCTGGTAGATTCTTTTCTAATACCTATTTCATTTTCATATATTTGTGTATTACAAATAGCATTATAAATGTAAAAAAGTGATAAAAAAAGTTAATTTATAATTTATTGTTCGTGTCATTGATCTCTTTATAGAATATTTTAGGAAAATTTGGCACATAATAAATATTTTGTGTTTGTCACTTCTTATTTTTTCTGTTATAGTTTATGTTCTCCTAGCATACTAAAGAACACTAATTACTGAAAGCGAAGTAAGTTTTAATTTTTAATAATGTTTTTCTTTCACTTTCAGGAATTTATAGAGTAAACTACGACACCCACAATTGGGGAATGATTGCTAGTGCTTTGAACCGAGATGTCAACAGCATTCATTATCTAAACCGAGCACAGGTAAATTGCATCATAAATAAAAATAATTAATCAAATCAGATCTTATTCTGTAGCAATAACACAACAAAATAACAGCAGTGGTGTTAAAACTATTTCTTAACTTCCGATAGTGCAAATAAATATTCATTTTATTTCACATACATTGCTCCAATCCCAAGCCAAGTAGCTTATGCCCCTGTGTTAGGACAATTTGGAAACAATGACGGAGATTACCACTTCGTCTTCAATATTTACCTGACCAATCATTTTCTTTAGAGATAGCGGCACCTTGAAAACCGGCGCGTACACCCGTCGGCCATGGACGCCGTTAATATAATTTATTATATTCGTGGATACATGTTTGGTCTCGCTACATCTAGCTAGATACTGAATGCTTCCAAAAAAATAAAATTTTAAAAACCCCCGACAAAAAGAACCTCACAAAAGTCAGAAAATAAATTTTCTAAAAATTAAAAAAAAAACCGCATTGAAATCGCTAATTTCAGCCAAACAAATCGGAGCAACTTAATTTTTGGCGGCCATCTTTTTCGCCACCATTTTGTTTTTTTTATTGCCACCTAAATTTGCCCAGGGTGTACATTATTTTAGTCAAATCACCACGTCTGTATCTTTTTCCGTTTCGGCAGGCAGTTGACCATCTCTATAAATAATAAAAATGAATGGAAGTCCGAGCTTTTTAGAATATTGGAACCATAATCTTAGTTGAATTTGTGTAAATTAAATTATTTAATTTTTAATTTTTGTAAGGAATTTATTTGTGAAAAACTTATTTAAATTTAATTGAATTACTTACGTAAGAATTGTATAATGAATTTTTCTAATTGTTTCTAATTTTTTTTAATATTTCGCTGTCTGCTTTTTTTTTACTTTTTTTACTATTAATGTTATTCTTTTATTTTATTTTATTTAATTATCAATTTAATATTGTAGCGTGCGAATTTTGATGTTAAATGCTTGTCATCCTGTGTACAAATACTTGTGGGATTGCAGCCTATCATAATTCTATCTATTTGTATTTGTTTAAACATGTATTTGCTGTCACTCTGTTTTGTGTACCTAAATAAATAAATAAATAAAAATGGCCGGATGGATTTTCATCAAACGTGGCTAAGAACCATCTATAGCTCATCATCATATAGCTTTCGATTAAAACCGCAATGAAATAGCATGATCAGTTTAGGCACTACAAAAACACGTACATACAGACATAGGCTTAAACTCAAACTTATAACAACCCTATTTGGACTGCGTCGGGGCACAGAATAATATGTCGGGGGTAAAAGAAGGGGTTTATCCTACTAATATTATAAATGTGAAAGTTTAGATGTTTGGATGTTTAGATGTTTGGATGTTTGTTACTCAATCACGCCAAAACGGCTGAACGGATTTGGCTGAAATTTGGGACACAGATACTTTGTAGCCTGGAGAGGAACATAGGCTACTTTTTATCCCGGAAAAATGTCACATTCCCGCGGGATAACGTAGTGTAGTCCACGCGGGCGAAGCCGCGGGCGGAAAGCTAGTTATTTATATTATTTAAAAAGGGATCAGTCAAGGTCTCATAATATAATGATAATAACGTCTAAGATTTATTGAACAATTTGAAAAGCACTTTTGGTTTATTGGACGCATTTTATAATGGTGTAAAGTTGTTCAATAAATATTTGACGTTATTCACAAGACCTTGACTGATTCCTTTTTTTAGAAATTGGGTTTAGATAAAAGAAATAAAATAATATCGATTGGCGGCGCTAATTGGCTCATGTCAGCCTCTTAACTAGCTTACTTGAGTCACGCCGAGTGCCAAGTCACTGCGATCTTGAGTCAAGCAACATGCCAAGCAAATGTGTTGGTAAGGTTTAAGTTGTTTTATCGGATTTTGAAGCTGCTGTGAAAAAGCTCGGTATCTTCTTTTTCGTCTGAAAGAGGTGAAACGTCGCATCGCCCAGAGGCATGGCAATGAGGCCGTGCTTCAAACGTGATTAATCATTAATCTATGAAATGAGTCAATTGTTTTGTAGTAGAAACCAATATGTCACCGAAAAATACTTCATACTTACCTACACAATAAAAGATTGGCGAAACAGTTATTAATTCCCAAGCAACAAGAAATTGTGAGACCTCTTAACCGCTTATGAATTAACAACGATTACGCTCAAAGCAGATAATAGTGATGAAATACAAATTAATTTTGAAACTTTTAATCTAATCTTTGTTTGATATTTCTGCGATATCAAATATCTATAAGCGAATCCATGCCGCGTAGTGCTAGCACATAAAAATAATAGCACTACCTCCTGTTTTCCCGTGGGCGTCGTAAGAGGCGACAGAGGGAAAACCGCAATCAAGGCATCTCTTGATGGCGGTTTTCCCTCAGTTGCTGCTGCCCGTCGGCAGCAGCGAATCCCTGAAACATCAGGCCTTACTGCGATCGACAACCCACCTGCCAAGCGTGGCGATTGTGGCAACCCCCCTTCCCCCTTTAAAACGACGTGGTCTTTTACTATGGGTCTCATAAGAAGGCTCAAGGTCACGCAGCAAGTAATAGAGAGAGCGATGCGTATTTCCCTGCGCGATTGAATCAGAAATGATGAGATCCGCAGGAGAACTAAATCTACCGACAACGCTCGAAGAATTGCTCAGCTAAAGTGGCAGTGGGCGGGCGAGACACATAGCGCGGAGAACCGATGGCTGTTGGGGCGGAAAGATTCTCGAATGGCGACCGCGTACCGGACGATGTTCCGTTGGCAGACCCCTTACAAGGTGGACCGACGATCTGGTCAAGGTCGCGTCCTTCGCGGCCATCCAAGGCCTCTGGATGCGGGCAGCGCAGGACCAATCACTGTGGTGATGGAGACCTTTTGGGGGAGGCCTATGCCCAGTGGGCGTCGTATGGCTGATGACTATAATGATAAGCAAGTCATTGCACTCGTTACCATATTCTTGGGTTAAACTTACATAGTTTTTTAATTTTATGTTTAATTCTGTTTTTAGATCTAAAATTCGTCATACAATTTTTATTTTATAAAATGTTTCCAACTATTTTTGTGTAAGTATGTTGTTTTTGTTACAATTACGATCCTTTAATGATTATAATTGCTCTTTTAGATAGTAGACGACTTATTTGCTCTCATGCGATCTGAGAGAATAACCTACAATCTTGGATTCCAAGTTCTGGAATTTCTGAAAAATGACACCAGCTATTATTCCTGGTATCCTGCCATTAGTGGTTTCAACTGGATTCGCAATCGGTTTTTACATTTACCAACTGAATTAGAAGAATTTGATGTAAGTTTTAACACTGTTTCGATACTCTCTATCGATATCCAAAATTAGGCCACCTCATCAATGCTTTGTAATATTAAACATTGATCTTTACTACTATATAACATTAGTTTTAACTCGAGCTGTGTGTAATTCAAAAATATTTTGTGATCTATAAATTTGTTGATTCAGATAAACAAATCGATATAAGGCAATATTATTTACATTAATTTTATTATGAATTCGTAAATAAAGCGAGATCGTACAAAACTATAAATTTCGACCACAACAACCCCATCGAGGCCTGACACCTCGAATGATTGCGACAAACGAAGAGATGATAGTAAAGGAATCTAATCTACTGCTTTGTTTTTAGGAAATAATCTTCGAATATTTAGATGCCGTTATTAAGGAAGTAGGCTACGATGTGGTTGCAAATGAACCTCTATCTACCACTTTGAACCGACTGTTCGTTCTTGCATTTGCTTGTAATATTGGACACTCTGGTTGCGTTGCGGATGCGGAAGCCAAGTTTACAGCTTTCATAGACAATGGAACTCCGTAAGTAATCGTTTTTTATTTCGTGAAGTACCTATTTAGAATTTAATTAAAGGTTGAAAATATGCAATAATGCATTCTATTCTTAGTATTTAAATACATGATGCGTTGTTAAGATCTCAACCTTACTAATACCAATTGGCGAAGCGGCGGCGAGCGTCGTGGTCCGGTCGTGCTGGGATGGTTTGTGATGGATGATTGTGAATAACTAATGAACACTGGATTTTCTTGAATAGGTACTTTACTGAGCAACATAAGTAGGTACATTTAAATTGTTTACAAAACTTTAATTATAACAATACAATGAAATAATTTGGTTAGCCGCGACTCGACTATGTATGCCGCGCGGCGCCGATCCAGAGCGAGTGTGTGGGCAATCGCGCGCGAGGGGAGCGCGTTGAGAGGCGGAGGGTGCAGGCGCGGGCGACGGACCATTCTGGCCGTATGCGTGTGTGTGCGTGTGATGCATACATATGCAAGGCGTCAACATCAATGGCTAAATAAAATATCATGAACCCTCATTTAACATACCTACACTAGGAACATAAGGCATCACGAAATATCTTGTCTACTGATAAACTATAGCATTCATTTGTAAAATTTAACGGTTTTAAGCCTTCGAGGGCTTATAGCTTTTAACCTCTTTTGTTTACTGAATAAAAACTGTAGTGATTCCAAAACGTGCGTGACCATTTGCCATTATCCCTCAGTAATTGCCAATCGTGGTAATGGCATTATATTGGGTTAGCAGGAAATTGTCTTTACAACGTATGAAGATTAATATTACCTCATATTTATGGCTTGTGTATGTATGACATAAATATAACGCATGATAATACGAACGACTTCTGCAGGTCGATTCCATTCCAAATTCCATCAATAACTCCTCCACTTTTGAGGTATTGATTCTATTAAAATATACCAGTCACTTTAAATACACTTCGCAATCACGCCCGAATGTTTATCTTACAATAATTATTTTGTTGAATTCAAAACAAATGAAAGTAAACAACGATGATCGGATTTTAGATAATTGACCAACGTTTTCTTATTCTTTGGATGAAATAGAATCATTTCAATTATAAGCTGTAACTTCAATGAACAATGTGTCTGATAATATAAGGTTGATAAATATGCACGTGTGAAGTTAAATATCATCTATTTTTTAGAGTGAACCCCAATTTGAGACGCCATGTTTTCTGCACCGGTCTCCGAGTAGGAACTTACGAAAATTGGCAGCGTATATACCAAAGAAGGAGTGCTTCTAACAATCAAGCTGATGAAGTAGCGATGCTGAGAGCTCTTGGATGTTCATCTGACGAGAATGCTGTGCGAGAGTAAGTATACTTAGCTAAGCTATTGAAAGTTGTTAGCTACTACTGAACATTCAATTAATTAGTCGTAGTAATCGTAACAGTTGCACTATGAAAACAGCTCTTTTTGCATAAGGATTTTGGTTAGCGGTACGGCTTGTTCAAAGTCCGCTTGGCTAGCTACCACCATATTATCTAAGTCTGACGCCATAACAACGATGTTTTCAGCGTTATTGTGTTCCGGCAGTTAGAGATAAGATAGCTGATTCCTCTTTAATTAAGGATTCCGGGAGTAGTGCGCTTCCACCTTCAGCTTTATCATCACTTAATATCAGGTGTGATGAAGGCTAAGTGCTACCTCGTTGTGGATAAAAAGGGATAAGAGCGGCTTCGTGGTCAAAGTGTAAATCGATATGATATCGACAGTAAAATAATGTGGAAGCAT
The DNA here is from genome assembly GCA_949710035.1 of Crambus lathoniellus. Lineage (NCBI taxonomy): Eukaryota > Metazoa > Arthropoda > Insecta > Lepidoptera > Crambidae > Crambus > Crambus lathoniellus. The sequence continues at coordinate 18,304,454 of OX453305.1, read as the reverse complement.
TACAATATGGATCATCTTATCATGAGCACATTCAAACGTCAAAGCCAATGCAGTTTTTTTGAGAGATTAATATCTTGGGTACTAAATACAATATAATATCTTATCGCGTTTATGTACATAATTACTTGATACTGAATTGCCTACTTTAAACGTCATTTATCTACTGGCTGCTATCCGCCTATTTTAGTTCTGCATGTGTTTATTTATCCCTACGTCTTCCTTTTTATGATCTCATAATCAGGACTAAGACCAGGAGGATCAGGACCTTATGACAAAAGGTCCTTCTCCAAGGTGTAAATCATATCTCTTATACAAAGTTCAATCAAAATATTTAGGTAACCGAGGGACAGAACGACTAATTTACATTACACATAACAGTAATTGCTTCGTAATCTTGGAGTTTAAATGTATTTTATTATTTTTCAGTACCCCTAGTGTAAGTTTTTATGTCAAGCAAACGCAAACTATTTCGAATCCGTATTTATGTCAATTTGTATGAAAACTATATAAGCGCGCTACTCACCGCTAGAGGCGCTAATACAGTTTTCATACAAATTGAAATAAATACGGAATCGAAATAGTTTGCGTTTTTTGACATAAAAACTTACACTACGGGCACTGTCTTCTTTGCTTTGTATGCCGTTTATTCCCTAAACTATTTTTTATAGTTTTAGTCTATTCTTATAGTTTTCCGTTTTCACAGTTACTTGGCCATGATCACTACCGATGAAGTCAAGGCTCAAGACAGGTTGAATGCGATCACATGGCTTCTTGCCGGAGACAAAAAGAATGCTGCAGCGTTCCTCGAGTTTTTGAAGACCGGTGATAACCTCCAAAGGATCAGGATAGCGTAAGAATTTTTTAAGTGTTAAGTTTATATTAAGTTTCACCGTGAAGCATTATCCTAGGTACAGTCTTTGACTTTGGCACTTTGCTTTTAGTACAAAGAGCAAGCCATATTGCTAGCTGGCAAGCGAGGTAACGAGCCGGGCGATGCGTTGTTTCACCTCTTTTCATATTGCGAGAGAGAGCGCAAGAGCTCTCTCTTGCTCTCTATCTCACAATATGAAAAGATATAGAAGAAAAATATGAAGAAAGGTCGCCTCCGCGACCGACGTAGCTTGCGGTGTGAACCGAAATATGACAAGAGGTGAAACGTCACATCGCCGGGCTCGTTAGATTACGCGCCAGTTGGCTCTGTGACCTGCGCTCCTGGTAAAATGAATGCGGGCCTATAATGAATAAAGATCTTACCCATTGATCTATGAAGGCATGAATCTTGTGTTCGATCCCCATCTGAAACAAATATTTTTGTTCTGTGTAATAACACCAGACACAGAACAAAAATATTTGTTTCAGATGGGGATCGAACATTTTTAGTATGGTTTGGAATACTAACGTTGCTTCTATCTACTATCAGTTAAATTAGTGTTTAAGCTACTTATCACCGAATCGAACCGATGTAAGTATTCAAATAAGAAAACGTTTGCTTTTTGTTATTTCAGTGTGGTATTACCGGCATCATTTAATAGCGTATTATCAACACTAGCCTCATACCTAGACACCGACGGATTGATTGAGGTAAGAGTTAAATAAAAAATATTTTTTAGATTAATTAGAAATTTTACTACAAAACATACAATGCAACTTATTACTCTGATGGTTTTTTTTATTGAATCATCAATATTCATCAGTAAGTATTGATCATCAATTTGTAATTATCAAAGAAGTAAAAGGAAAATAAAAATGGTTTTTAAGGCTTCATAATTTTTAGAAAGAGTTTTAAATTTGTACCTAGCTACGTCAAATAGTTTTTTTAGCCCAACAGTAAGATCTAGCAACCTAGATTTTAATATTTCTATTTTTCTTTATCAGATGGAGAGGTGGCTCAGTGATAGCCAAGCCACAATACCCGAGTACAACGTCGGTCTGAATGCCATAAATGCTGCTCGTCAAAACCAACAATGGGGTACTGAAAAAGCAGCCGAAATATTAAAAGCAGCAAGAGGCTCAGCATCAGTCTTAATACCGACAACTACCTTATTACTCTCTACTCTCCTTGCTTTGATGTTAAAATAAGTTAAGGCATTCTTCTACCGTATAAGAAAAAAGACTTTTTTAAGCCTAATTAGGTACGTTTTCTCTCTAACGTAGATTCTGACCAATAATTTATTAGAGAATTGCAGAATATGTGAACACCAAGAATTGTGATAGTTTGTGCCTTAAAATCAAATTGTTTAATAGAAGTCACACAAATGAGTGACGATTATACAAAAGTATAGTACCAAGTATGAGTAGGTCCAAGCAATAAATAAAACACAACACGGGTGTATCGTTGTAGCAGATTGTAAATAATTGTAAATCAATGTACCTACCTATTTATAGATAATTTGATAAACTATTTTATACTATTAATAAATAGACTAGATATTTATAAATGTTTTTGATTAAAATTTTTAAGCAAGTAAATATTTTTTCATTTGCCTAAGTTTTAATTCTGTTTGCGGTAACTTATTTTTATTACAGTCAAAAGAAAAATGAATCTACTAGCCACTTTGCTTGTTAGTTAATAAAATACTTTGATTATTTTAAATGGGGGATTTTTCTGACAGCTATAAAGAAAAAAATTGTTGATTTAAAGTGGCGACAGATGGCCCTTGCAAATAACGAAATGATCAAAAGTAATCTAAAAGACTAGAAGTTAGGTCAAAAACACGCACGCACGTCGTTGCCAGGCTATGCTTGTCATGTCATTCCGGTGGGTCGATCGAGCGCGGGGATTTTAGACACTTTTTAATTGCTTATGCTTCAACTAGTTGATTTACGTTGCGTTCTCACTGATATTATTTTTGTTACTTCGTTGTTATTTTACTGTTTTAATATTAGACAGTGCTACCTACTTGCTACCTACGAATTTGAAAACAAATCAAAAAGTTATCAACTTGTCATTTTAGTTTATTTCTGGTCACACCGACTTCGCTACTTGTCAGCGCCATCTCGTTTCATTATTAGAACTATTTTTTTTTCTTTTTTTTGTGTCCCTCAAAAATCTCTCATTGTGTTGAGAAATTGCATTCACAAAGTATACCCTTTAAGCACCAGACAGGTTCTTTTTATTTCATAACTAGCTGACCCAGCGCGACTTCGTTCCCGTGGCCCTACCCCCTACTCCACCCTACCCTACCCATACTCTACCCCTACCCTACCCTACCCCTACCCTACCCCTACCTCTACCCTACCCCTACCCCTACCCTACCCCTACCCCTACCCTACCCTACCCCTACCCCTACCCCTACCCCTACCCCTACCCTACCCTACCCTACCCCTACCCTACCCCTACCCTACCCTACCTATACCCTACCCTACCTTTACCATACCCTACTTCTACTCTACCCCCACTTACCCCCTCCTCCCCTATTTTCTCACCGTAAGAACCTTCCTTGGACTTCCACGAACATTTCAAGACCAAAATTAGCCAAATCGGTCCAGCCGTTCACGCGTGATGTCGTGACCAAGGGAAATAGGGATTCATTTATATATATATAGATAAAATTAACAGTATTTTAATAGAACAGGCTTATCGACTGGCATACAATACAAAATCGTTGCTTCTCAGGTAATTTTCACAACGGACTTCGCTGTTTAAAATTTCAAAAGTACCTAATCCCACAGCTTAAGTAAAGTTCTGGAATAAATTGAAGTTACTTCATTTACAAACAGTATTTAACACTCATCAGAAAAATACTTGTGAAATTTTTACATATTGCAATAATCAGGAACTAATACACTTGGCCGATGGGTTTCTGTAGGCGTACGCTCATATCATAGAATACTAGGCGTATTGCGTGCTGATACCAGCTTTTTGGTGCCGTTGTTTTGATTCTAAATACAATTAATTTGAAAAATGGAAAATGAAGTATTTAGAAAAAATCGACCCGTCTCACAACCAGCTCCGATGGGACGGCTGGTTGTGAGACGGGTCGATTTTTTCTAAATACTTCATTTTCCATGTTTCAGTAATAAAAATTGCATTGTGAATGCAAAAAACTAAAAATTAAAATAACTTACAATTAATTTATTCTCAGCTTTCTGAAGTTCTAATTTTTTATAATCCTTGTAGTAGGTATATCTTTAGTAAAAGTTATTGTGTTTATTGCGATTGTGTTTAAATATAGAGCTGAGCTGAATATCCATACATTGGCAGTTGATATGGCACCGCCTCTTGTGTAAATTGAATGAAAACACAGCTCTGGGGGGCTACCAGTTAAAAAATGTGGGTATATAAGCATTATATGTGAAGAGAGAAACAGTTTAGATGTTTGTAGCTCAATCACGCCAAAACGGCTGAACGGATTTGGCTGAAATTTGGGACACAGATACTTTGTAGCCTGGAAAGGAACATAGGCTACTTTTTATCCCAAAAATATCACATTCCCGCGGGATAACGTCTTGTAAGGCGGAAAGCTAGTCCATAATAATATATTCATATTTTAAGCCGGTAGTCCCCCAGCTCCGCTTCCGTGGAAACACACCCTAACCCAAAAATGACCGCAACTACGAAATGTTACAGTTAAACCACGAAATGAAGATCTTTTGGGTGAAAAACAAAAAAATAATCTTTGCCAGGCACAATGAAAATAACTTTCATCAATGTACTCTGCAGATTAGATAGTTGCTCTGCACCTTCACCGTACCTAGTCTTACCAAGTTATCTCAGAAGTGTGCTAAGTAGGTACTGATAACGTAATTCTTGAGATGATTCTTATCTATTCGGTTACTCCACTACTTCTTTATGGACGGGACTAGTTTCAGTTTAATGTGTCATTTTATGTTGTGAAGACAATAGGTAAGTTATAGTTTTGTTGTTTTCTTTCATAGTTCAATAATAAATACCAATTATTAACTAAAGTCGTTCAAATTGTACGAACAAACTACAGCTTTATTTTATCTCTTCTATGAAGCTAAATTATGTTTTATTTCACATTAATTTGTTATTTAAATGTTAAGTTTGTAACGACGATTGAACGATTAAAAAATGTTTTTTATTTTTGATTGTTTTAGAGAAAACATTTATTATACAGACAATTCGTGGATTTCATTGAAACAGATTAAGCTTTAGAAATTGACATTTTTGTAAGATGACAAATGCGAAAACTAGCATTTTTCTGAATTAGTCTATTGACCAGCAACATTTTTCTTGAAACCAATTTCAAAATACTTTACTTTATTTTTCAGCCATGTATCAATTAATTATGTTGGCTACCTGTCTTCTCGTACATAATGTGAATAGCGATCCAAACTATCGACTAAACACGCCGATAAAGCCATCAGCTTATTCAATCTCCATAACACCTTATTTTGATACAAACAATGACAGAGCCTTTACTTTCGATGGCGAAGTGTCAATTAATTTCAAAACAGATGTAGTAACGAACCAAATTAAACTACATTCTGAAAATTTAACATTTACATCTGGAAATATATCAGTGGCTGGTGCCAGCCAAATTGCATTGAATGAAACTAACCCACTAGAATTTGACACATTTTATACATTTGCTTACATCAACTTACTGAGTGACCTTCAAGTCAATACAGAATACGTCCTAAATATTGTTTACACCGGTCCTATACGGGACGACCTCAATGGGTTCTACAGGAATTATTATATCGATAACGGCGTCAAGAAGTAAGTATTTTATTTCTACATTTTTTTATTTTATTTGTTGATGTTAAGCGTTGATGCGATCTACGATGAATCGCGCTTGCCTAGAAGGTACCGGTTCACTCTCGACTTGAAGACCCCCAGATTGTACCTATCTACATAACATTTACTGTCATTATTCTCTTTTTGAAGTAAGTATTTAACTCATTCTTGTCTTGACTGGGACTTAATCACAGTTTATCATATTTTATGTAAATATATTGAATCCCGATCAAGGAACATTCCTAAGATATTTATAAGTTTCCTTAATTATGAATATGCATCACAACATTTGAAAACAGTTTTTTTTACTGTTTTCAATTGTTGCGATGCATTAGATAGATATATAGAAAGATATATAATTTACTTGCACCAAACATGCACAACAAAAATATTAAAAAAAAACATCGAGTTGCACTCTGGGAGTGCCGGCAGAAGTGAAAACTTGAATATTAACGTTGCGCATTTTCGATATTCTTAAATTGTTTAACCCGTTGATTTTTAGAAAATATACTTAGAGATGAATTAGATGCGTTCATAAAGGGCTCCCTAGACTTTTTCATAAAAAAAAAGGAATTTGGACAAAAAAAAAGAAAATAATACGGACTGGATTTGAACCGAGGTCTTCTGTTCTGCCGCCGCCGCCGCGCGCCGCCTGTTTTCTAACCGAGATGCCAGAGCTATCACAACATTGGGAAAGATGGCGAAATTTGCCTTCGTATTCTAATGACATTGTAACAGTTTTTCGATCAGGTCACGTGTACGTCTTACGGCTTACGTCTTACTTAAAAACTGAAAGTCGCGTCAGGATCACGTGACCGTAAGACGATCACGTTATCCTGACGCGACTTTAACAGTTTTTACCCATCACAAAAAGTGCACAACGCCGCTAAAGAAGGTTTCACTTCAAAAATAAAATTAAAATCTAGAAAATAAAATTAATTTAAATAATTATCATTTTGTGTGCTGTTGCGATGCAAAAAGGCGAAAACTCAGTGGTACATTTAGAGCTCGCAAATCAGTGATTTTCAGTTTCCCCAAAAAACTAAGGTCATTATTACAATGCCCTTTGGGCCTATTTCAAGTAAGTTCTGATTAGCTGTTACTTGACAGATAGGCCATACCAAACTGTCAAGTAAACTGGAAATGGTGATTCTAATTAAAAAATACTAACTATAAGGTTAAGATACTATAATAATAAAAAAACCTACTTTACATTCTATAACCTAATGTGATTCCTATGCTTATGTTTTATCTAACTATCTAAAAACATGTCCTGCTTTAATTAAATATTTTAACCTACAGACTTCTAAACTTATTCTCCCTACCTTTTTCTATCCCTAATTTAAAATGTGATAACATAAAAAAGGCTAAGTATATAAATAAATCAGTGGAAATTTTCACCGTCGTGACAAATCCATTAGTTCTAGAAAAGTGAGTAATATAAAACATTGTAGACTTTTAGTTATCAATGATATAGACAGATCTAAACCTGTTGATCGTGATCTACGATGCTGATACGATTTAACAAACACTTAACAGTTAGGTACCTAAACTAAAGATTGTAGAAAATGTTACGAAATGTTCAGCACCTTGATATAGTTTTCATTACATTTTTGAAAGAAAGCATTATTTTCCTTATCAAACAGGAACAACAGATATTGCAGATATTTTTTGGAAAAAAGACAAAATGAAAAGCAAGCGAAAATTTAGAAAGTAATATCCCGAAAGCTAAAAAATAAATTAAATAAAGCAAAGTGATGCAAAAATAAAATTATTTTGTTCTGCTCAGCATAAATAGCGCAGAACTACAGCGTCTAAAAAAGCTCTCGTACAACTATATGTGTTTTCAAAATAATTTCATTGAAGTACGAACAAAGTATTAGCTAGACGTCGACTTGATTATTTAAAGCCTAAATGGTTTTGTATGCAACTTTTTAAACTATAGACAAACTAATTACCGATTTTGTTTCTGTATCTATATAAAATCTATATATATTTATGAGAACAAGTGTTGGCAAAAAATATTAATAGTATTTTCCTGCATACTTATCTTAGCTTTGTATTTTCTAGCACTGCCTTATGAAACTGAAGTGTCCATTCATAGCGAAGGACCATTTTTATTCCCCAGCGTTATCTATTTCGATTGGCTATTCTAGGATTTGTATTTTTATATCTAGTTAAGTGTCTTCAGCTTCAACTAAGCAAATAAAGCCATACGATAAGTATATTATTATTGTTTGCCTTGCTATTAAAGGCACGAGTTATCATTTTGGTATAAGTACCTTATATCTTTACAGCTCAATTCTAAGCAGTGATATAAGTGATGCGTGAATGGCAGAAATTCTTATCAGTCATCTAATAATGGAACAAATTTTCTTTGAAGTTGCACAATCATTTATTTAAGATAGCTTAAAGAATCAGCGTAGGATACGAAACTGTTGTCTTTAAGATCCCGCGTCGATTTCCTTACGAGAAATAACTTACAACAGCCACTTTTTGACGTTGTTTAGGAATTTTGTTTCAAGTTATTGTATAATTTTTTCAATATTTTTATATGTTTCTTCGTGATATAATAATTTGCAGCAAAGCAGAAAACCACTCTCATGAAAGCGTTATGGCTCTTTAAGGAAAATCAGATTATAAGCAGGTTGTAATAAGAAAAGTAGAAGCAGTTTATATTTTCCCTCCTGCTGGGGGCACAAGCATTTTTTATGAATGGGAATAGGTCAGGCGGCTTATAAATGTCTTCCAAACCAAGGAGGAGATCAAGATATTTTTTTTTTGATATGGTCCAACAAGAGTGAGAGAAGAAAAGAAATAAATATAATAAAAGGTGCGAGATGGGGGGAAATTAATGCGAAAGGATGAGTGAAGAGAGAGTGTGTCGTTGCCTTCAAAAGATGCATAAATTAGTTCTTTGAATTTGCATCTTGGCTGCTTCTTGGCGCCAGCCAATTCTAATGCCGCAACTTTCAGCCGTGATCCATCTTGTTTCATTTAAGTCGCAACAAGCCAATATCAAATAATCTTAACATATATATTATTATAAGGCAGCTTTTTTTTATATAGTATGGGCTTGCTCTTGGCTTCATACATAACACAACCCTAATTCTCAGATGGCTCGGTGCAACTCAAATGGAACCTACTCACGCAAGGAAGGCATTCCCTTGTTTCGACGAACCGGAACTGAAAGCCACCTTCGCCTTGACAATAGACCGGCCTGAGAGCTATAAGCCGTCATTGGCAAATACCAAACTGCAATCATCCACTTCTTTGTAAGTATAAGTTATTATTATTATTAGTATATATGAAGAGTAAGAAGTAGAAGTAGTAAGAAGTTTTTGTCGCTTTTCATTTGGTACTTACAGTGGAAATGAGTATTTTGGGGACATGAACATAATATGTTAAATATATCATCCTTTTAAAATAAGAACATACTCATGTAGAGTCCTTTCCCCAAATATCAGTCAAATCCAAAATGTAAAATTATTTTCTGCCCCTGAAAAATCGTATCAAATACTCGGTAATTGATCACTATATCAAATAACTAAAATAACAATTTAATAAAAAAAACATTGATTAAACTTTCACATTGGCCTCCCGAAAAAATGCGGGCGTTACAATAAGGTGAATTTATTGAAGTTTGCGCATGAAATTCACCGAATCAACCAATAGCAACCATGCTTCATGCCCACTTTGCCCGTGTCCCTGCACCTCCGTTTAATGTAAAAAAAAATTCCATAATTTGAGTACAAATGGGCCGAATGGATGCCAATGACTTCAAAATCATCCTGTACTGTATATGATTTGTAAACCTTAAGCCTTATCTTAACAATAACTGACCGCTTGTAACACCGGCAATACATTTATGAAGTGAATTTTAGAAATATCCTTACCACCTTCTCTTACAGAGCAAACGGGTACGTCAGAGAGGTATTCCACCCAACTCCTCGTATGTCGACTTACTTAGTCGCGTTCCTTATATCTGAATTTGAATCGGCGCGGTACAACGTTAGTGGCGATAAGGAGTTTGGCGTCTTCACGAGACCACAAGCAGTCAACCAGAGCGAATATGCCTTCGACTTCGGCATGAGAGTCGTTGAAGAATTGGGAAAATACTTTGGAATCGATTACTACTCAACCAACCCAAATCTGAAGTTAGACCACATCGCTCTCATTAATTTTAGAGCAGGGGCCATGGAAAATTGGGGTTTAATTACCTATAGGTAGTATATGTATAGTCTTACTTAAATTCTAAAATGGGAAATTATGTTAAAACCTAATTCTAACCTGAATGAACCCATCCATTTTCTTAAGTAGTCTCATAATAGCAGATTGAAAAATTACATTAATACTAATGTCATATATGTAGTTCTCCAATATAGTGTATCAGTGTTGTGTATTTTATAGAGAGTCGTTACTTCTATACGTTCCTGAGGAGTCTACACCCTACTACAAGTACAGGGTCGCCCAAATCGTCGCTCACGAGACCACCCATATGTGGTTTGGGAACCTCGTCACTTGCCACTGGTGGAGTAACACGTGGTTGAACGAGGGTTTCGCGAACTACTTCCAGGATTACATAACCTCTTTGGTAAATAGTTATGCCCATTTCATGTTAATACATCATTTCTAAAACATATATTTGAAAAAGATACGTTTCGATTGCTTACTTTAATACTCGACCGTACTAGGTAGACAAATCTATACCATCATCAGGTTCAATATGTAAAGAAGATTGCTTCTTTCCTACCTTTCGCCCTTTTTCCTCCTTTAACGGCTCCCTACTTACAAAATCTGCCACTACGTGGACTTTACCTACAACGTCCCGTTGCACCGGAGACTCATCCCCGCTCATCTCTATATTATTATTAACCGGTATTATCCCTGGCTTATCTAACTACTCGCTCGAAAAAGAAAACTTACCTATTCTCCCCTCTGATAAACCTAACAAGCCCCGCTTATTATACCTACCTAAATACTTCACTACCTTAAAACATTTCTCCTCTACGCCACACGCAACGTCGCGCGAATCCGAACCATAAAACATTATCACTCCTACTCAACCCCTGAAAATTCATCGTACCTACTACATCACAACCCTTATTGTCAGCTGTTCCCCTAAACTTCATTTGTTCGCTCGCGATCGAACTCGAACTGTCTAGAAAAATCGACTCTATCTTTTGTTCTGAAAGAATCCTATCACGAATCGTGTTTTGTTTCAGACTGTCATCACAAAACAACATTTTTTTCTGGAACAAATGTACACATGAATTAACAAAATCTATATTCATCCTATTCTTTACTAGAAAATCTACCCCTAAAATAACACTCCGGTTCAAATCAGCTACTAAAAATTCACGGCAAAAATTAAAATTATTCAGAGAAAAATCTACAATACATTTTCCTACTATCTGTAATAAGCTCCCATTCACTGCTTTCGCACACCTTTCATCATCAGCCACACGCCTAGCAATCATTTGCACCGCGGCGGTCCGGCTGATGCATGAAATTGTAGCGTCTGTATCGATAAGGGCCACATCTACAAAATTACGTGCACAAATAGGAACAAGTGGTCTGACCTGCCGATTCGATGACGCTCCGTCCGCAACAATATTCGCATATCCCAATCGTCCTACTTCCTCCGTGCCACGCTGCTGCATTCGCCAAGAGAGATGCTCTCTCTGTCCTACGTCATTGCCTTGGGCACGACGTGGTACATATTCCGCTTGCCATGAACATACATTGAAACCGAAACCATTAACACTATGACTAATATCAGTTTCTTGAGCACGCGGTGACGACGAATATCTCGCTCGGTTCTGTACCGGCGTATTAAATGGGATAGACCGTGCCGAAGCGAATGGCCTACTATCTCCACCCCCCCCCCCCCCCCCCCCCCTATTAGCTGTGGCCATATTTGGACCAAAACCCGCCGGGTTTCTGTACACATTTACATTCTCTTCCTTTCTATCAGGGCTGTCTATCTATCATTTTCTCTATTTGGATCAAGACTGCTTTCAACGCCTTCTTGTCCGTAAAATGGGTTAGCATCAACCTACTCCGCAAATATGGATGTAGATTCCTCAGGAACTGTGTTATAAATATGTTATCCTCTACAATACCAGCCTTCCCCGCTAGATTCCCTAAATAATAAAAATAATTCAGGGGACTCCTGCTCTCCTGCCTCGCATTGTAAATAGAATTTTTCACCATAATCTAACTCTGGGAACTCTTCCCTAAACTTCTCTACAATTTATTTCATCAGACGTTTTAACAGAGCGTTTAATTTCTCTAAAGAAATATAACGCCCCGTTATTTAAATATGATGGCAGCAACATTATGAGCTCATTTGAAGAAATGAACTTCTGTTTGGCCGCCGCTTCCTTGAACTCCTCCAAGAACGATGAAAAGGATTCATGCGGAATCCCTGAAAAGCATGTTGATATCGACTCCATTGTTTTTATTGAAGTCCCAGAGATTCCAAAAAAAACAATCAAAAATTTTCCTGTGAAAATCTTTCTTCACAAAATGTCCGCTGAAAAAAACGATATTATTTTATTATATTTAAAATGTCAGCGCTTTTCACAAAATTATTTTCCACTCGCTTTGCTTAACGTAGGTACCTTGGGAAAAATATTATATATCTATACTTTACTATTTTCACTATACTTCCATTTGTCTATCCTGTCCGTCGATAGCCCGACCAGTTTTCATATCTTCACTGCACTTCACCAGTTCGGCCCCTCCGCCAGTTGTCGTGCCTCCTAATTTCTTCTATCTGCTACTGGTGTTAATTGAGAGATGGGGCTTGGTTCTTTTTCTTTATTGCATAATATATCTGATACATCTGCTAATATGATAGCATATTTTCATACCCCGGAACACCTATTCCAAATCATGGCTAAGCATTCACTCTGTCAAACCAATCTTTTCTTTTTAAAATAATATTTCTAAAGATTGATTTAAGAATATAATTACAAAGCAGTTTCTATTCATTTTTAAAACCTAACTGCTACAACCTACAATTCCATCTATCGGCTGCACACAGTATACATGCTCTACAGTACCTACCTACTTAAGTTGAATAGAATGAAAATTAATGAGAACAGATATAAACAAACATTTTTTTTTTGGACTATTTTCCGAGTTTTTTGCCATTTTTGGTCAAGTTCTCTCTAGCTCTCTGTAGCTCTTAGCTCTCATAAGTAATCTAGTTAACTTATTTTTTGCTTTAAGAGCTATTGACTAGTATACGCAAAAGTTACAATACAGACTTAAGTAAGCAGATGGATCACAGATAGCCAAAATTAAAAGCTTTTTATTATACGCAGTAATCACGCCATTTGTTTTTTGTACATACATACGTAGTCTTGCTTTTTTAATTTGGAGCTAATCGTTAAAATATACTGCACCTACAGTCCCGCCTATTTGACCTATCTCTCTCTAGCACTAGCATCGCGGCGACGACGACGGCAAACCCGCAGCGACGATATATTGCGATCAAATCCTTAGCTCAGCGCGTTGTCAAATTTACACGCTATGTTTGACATAAATATCGCTAAGTTTTTTTTTATCGTAAAGGTAACGATCATTGCTGTCGCAATTTACACGAATTACAATACAAAACTTGTTTGCACTAATATTAAGTGGCTTGCTACCGCTCAATCATACTCCAAAACACACTTTTACAATTAAAAACAACCCCATACCCCACCAAATTCCCCATTTTGACTTAACGACAACCGTCGATAACTTTGCGATCGCTATCTCTGTAGAGATTGTAGCCCGGTCAAATAAGTTTAACTTCAAATTTTTCAATTAACTGAAAAACTAATTTGATGCTTCAGAATAAATGGCAGAGTAAAAATTCAGAATGTAAATATTTGGATTAATATTTTGTAAGATCAATATTTTTTTTTTTTTGTAAATACCACTATAATAATTATTAGTATGAGGAAAGCAGCAAGCTTACCATTTTTGGGTTTATTATGAAGTGAAGTTTCTTGTGGATCTTGAGTAAAGCTTAATCATTATCATTATTTCTTTTTAAGATTGAACCAGAAGTTGGTGCAGGGAACCAGCTCGTGATCGGTTCAGTGTACTCTGCATACGACGCCGATGATTCACCAACATCAGCCGCAATCACTAACGATGATGTGAACTCACCTGCTGAAATCAGTGGCCACTTCGGAACAATATCCTATCAGAAAGCAGGTTCAGTCATTCGAATGATGCACCACCTCTTGGGTGATGATGCGTTCAGGACAGGTTTGAACATTTATCTAAGAAACAAGTAAGTGCATTTTCAGTTTTGCTTTAAATCTAACATCTTTTGTTTTTATTTTAATTTTGCAAACCATACTTGCTTAACTATTGGTAGGTTTCGGAGATATTTGCAGTTCTGTCTGTCGCTATGTTAAAAACTATCACTAACTAACAGAAAGGGTATTATTCGTCCTTGATGAATAAATTCCATCAATGATTACCGGATGATTGGCTCAGTTTTCAGTCCTCCAGCTAAAAATCGACAAGTTGTTACGGGTAGTTGACTTTACATCTTTCAACTCCAAAACTCTCAAGTTTGCTCAACATCAAACTCCGATCTGCCGGCCTAGCATGAGCGGCTTTTATCGCGCGATATGATATGGTATGGCAAGTTGTCTTGCTTACCCCACTAAGGTGTGAGCAAGACGGCATGCCGTACCATATCATATCGCGTGATAAAAGCCGCTCATGCTAGGCCGGCAGGTGGAGATATCAGCAGGAGATAAAAATACGTTCCGTAGTGTATGTCTTTAAACTTTTACTAATATTTTTTATATTGAGCATTAAAGTTCCCTACCAGATACAGTTCACGCTCCTTTCGTATCTATATATCCTAACAGAAAAAAAGGTTTAAAGTGCAAATTTACTCTCTAGTACTTACATCATACGCGCGGTGTGAAACGAATTTGTAAAATCTATTTATCTTGAAAAATTGTTTAGCTATATGTGAATGCTTTTTTTTCAGTGAATTTAAATCTGGCTATCCAAATTACATGTTCGCTGGTTTACAAGAAGGTGTTAATACCCACAATGCACTGGTAGCCTATCCAGGAGCTACAGTGGCTTTAGTTATGGGATCTTGGATAACACAAGCTGGTCACCCTGTATTAGATGTTAAAGTAGATTATGAAAACAATACAGTTACTCTCAGTCAGGTAAATTTGTTTCTCCGAAAAGAAAAACTATACCAAAGTCCTTGTATTAGCGATTCTTGGACATTTAAGTAGTTCAATTCTTATGTAATAATATAATAAAAAACATGTTTTTTTTGTTACAGAGACGCTTCTATATTAATGGATCTCATTCTTCAGACGAAATTTACAAAATACCTGTAACATACACTACTGGTGTTTTGCCAAACTTCGCTAATACCAAACCATTATTTATTTTGGAAGAGAAAACGATATCTCTCAATGTTTCTAATATTGGTGAAAAACACAGTTGGATTATTTTCAACTTGCAAGAAACTGGTATAATCTTTTTTATTTTACACACGCTTTTGGAAAAAGAAGTCAAAGATTTAAAGATGATTGATTAATTTAAATGTTTACTTTCAGGTTTATATAGAGTAAAATACGACGATCATGCGTATGAAATTATCGCAGGCGCCTTGAAAGGAAGTCAACGTACAGTAATTCATCATCTCAATCGAGCAAAGGTAAATTTATTAATTTCAACAAATTCCTTTAATTTTTAACGATATTAAACCTTTTTTTAAGATTTTGATGTACTTCTTCACAGATTGTCAATGATCTCTTTGCGTTCTTCTACGCTGATGAGATCAATTTTGGTCTACTTAATGAGGTCTTACAGTTCTTACATGGAGAAACTGAATATACTGTGTGGTATGCTGCCATTAGAGGCTTGAATAAACTGAGGAATATATACTTGGGCACTGATGCTTTGGCTGATATTGAGGTAATTTATAATAATAACTTTAACAGATTTTTAATGTGTAGAAAACGGTTTTATTAATTATAACAACAAACATTATATTTCGAACAATTGAAACGTAGTTTTAGAATTTCCTCGGCCTCTACAAAGATACGTCTAATTCTAAAAACGAAACATGAAATATACACTAAAATTAAATTTAAAACTGTTTAACTTCATTATATGCTCGAAAATTTAAAAAGTGAAAGATAGAGATACCGAAAGTGATTTATCGAACCATGGTATTCAAATCCAAACTTGAGAAATTTATTACTGTTCTTTTATTTTAGCAATATGCATTAAGTTTAATGGAGAACGTAATCAATTACTTGGGTTACGAAGAGAGGGAAACTGATGACTTCGAGACACTGCGCAATCGAATGCAAATCCTTGAATTCGCTTGCAAACTCGGGCATGCAGGCTGCATCGAACATGCAGCTGGGATATTTAAAAACTTCGTAGAAACTGGTGACAGGTAGCCTATGGCCAATCCAATATAAAGACTAGAAACACTTAAAACTCTTCCCTTTACTTCTGCTTGAATAATTTGCAATTTAGCCTTAATTTAAAGTATCATTTCTCAAAATATCATTTGCATCTCAGAAGTCAATATCTGGGACGTCCAATAACATTGTAGTTTTTTGAGTTGTCAAAGAATCAAAATTATAAAAAAGGCATGGTCAATTATTCAGACATGGAGAATTTAAATAGTATCTCACTACCACTTAAGTAATTGGATCACTAATATTTTTCATTAAATATTATTAACATAAAAAATCTTTGACTTTGATGCAGTTTACCGTAGTGATTTTTGTGCCTAATATTATCGATACTGCTTGTTGAAGAACCAATAACAAAGACGATTAAACTCCATTCAAAATTATTTTATAGGATTTCACCAAGCTTGCGACCTGTTGCTTACTGCTCCGGTTTGAGAGAGGGTGGAGAAAGTGACTACGAGTTCCTGTGGCAGCGGTCAAAAACGACTAACGTGGCGAATGAGGCACGTCTTATCGGCGAAGTACTTGGATGTACCAATCATGAGGCCAGTTTAAAGAAGTTAGTAATTAATTAATTACTTCATCATGTCAGCCGAACGACGCCCACTGCTGGGCATAGGCCTCCCCCAAGGATCTCCACAACTATCGGTCATGCGCTGCCCGCATCCAGCGGTTTCCCGCGACCTTGACCAGGTCGTCGGTCCA
This sequence comes from Crambus lathoniellus, assembly GCA_949710035.1. NCBI lineage: Eukaryota > Metazoa > Arthropoda > Insecta > Lepidoptera > Crambidae > Crambus > Crambus lathoniellus. The sequence continues at coordinate 18,287,564 of OX453305.1, read as the reverse complement.
CCTTGTAGGGGGCCTGCCCACGGAACGTTCGTCCGGTACACGGTCGCTATTCGAGAACCTTTCCGCCCCAACAGCCATTGGTTCTCCGCGCTATGTCTCCCGCCCACTGCCACTTCAATGATGCAATACTTCGAGCGATGTCGGTTGTTTTAGTTCTCCTGCGGATCTCATCATTTCTGATTCGATCGAGCAAGGAAATACCAAGCATCGCTCTCTCCATTGGTCGCTGGGTGACTTTGAGCCTTCTTATGAGACCCATAGTAAAAGACCACGTCTCACTTCCATAGGTCATTACTGGCAACACACACTGGTCAAAGACTTTCGTTTTGAGACATTCAGGTATTTCGGACGCAAATATATGCCGGAGCTTCCCGAACGCTGCCTATCCGAGCTGGATTCGATGAATGATCTCTTTCTCAAAGTTGGACTTACCTAACTGGACCGTCTGTCCCAGGTAAACATAGTGGTCAACAAATTCGAGTGTAATGTTCCCAACATTAATTACTTATAATCTATATATATAAAATTCAAAGTCCTGACTGACTGACTGACTGACTGACTGAGATATCAACGCACAGCCCAAACCGCTGAACCTAGAGACTTCAAATTTTGCACATAGATACGTTATATAGTGTAGGCATTCACTAAGAAAGGCTTTTTGGAAATTCCACCCCTAAGGGGGTGAAATAGGGGATGAATGTTTGTATGAAAGTCCGTCAGTTTTGAAGTTAGGATCTTCAAATTTTGTATTTAGGCTGGCAATTGAAAATTAATATTTACTTGTGTCAGCGTTTTTGACAATTCCACCCCCGAAGGGGTGAAAAGGGGGATGAAATGTTGTATCTGGAAAGTCCTTCATTAAATTTATAATTTAGGCTTATAGTCGGAAAGTAAAACAAATAAGCAAACACATATTTCGTATTTTTTCGAAAATCAACCCCTTAGAGGTTAAATGGGATAAATAAACCTAAAAATCGATATGGATGTCGTTATTGAGGTTTTATGGGATGATGATTGCAAAAATGGCATTTATTTTAATGTTTAACACGCTGAACATGATTCAACCCCTAAAAGGTTGAAACAGGGGTTAAATTTTAAATGAAAAATCAGGGGTAAAATAGAAATTTCAACTTGAAACTTTTTAGGCTTACTTCTTAAAACAAATAGGAAACCCATTTCGTAATTTTCCCAAAATCAAACCCAGGGGGTAAAATAGGGGATGAATATGTGTTTAAAAGTCCGTCAGTTTTGAAGTTGGGATCTTCAAATTTTGCATTAAGGCTGGCAATTGAAAATTAATATTTTCCTGTGTCAGTGTTTTTGACAACTCCACCCCCGAAGGGGTGAAAAGGAGGATGAAATGTTGTATCTGGAAAATCCTTCATTTCATTTATTATTTAGGCTTATGGTCGGAAAGTAAAACAAATAAGCAAACACATATTTCGTATTTTTTCGAAAATCAACCCCTTAGAAGTTAAATGGGATAAATAAACGTAAAAATCGATATGGATGTCGTTATTGAGGTTTTATGGGATAAAGATTGCAAAAATGGCATTTATTTTGATGTTTAACACGCTGAACATGATTCAACCCCTAATAGGTTGAAATAGAGGTGAAATTTTGAATAAAAAATCAGGGGGTAAAATAGACACTTCAACTTGAAACTTTGTAGGCTTACTTCTTAAAACAAATAGGCAACCCATTTCGTTGTTTTCCGAAAATCAAACCCAGGGGGTAAATAGGGTAAGATAGAAACCTAAATCATCTTAAGTACCCTAAAAGTTCTTGGTACCTAAGCTACTCAGAACTAACTTTTTGATTGTGAACTAGACACTTATTATTTACTAGCTTCCGCCCGCGACTTCGTCCGCGTGGACATTCGAGAAAATACTTAGGGGACCAATAACCAGGATAAAAAGTATTCTATGTTTTAATTGCATAAAAATCCGATCAGCCGTTTTTACGTGATTAGGCGGGTCCTCCCTCACCAAACGAGCAGCCTCGTGCGAGGCCAGCCGCACGTGCCAAACGTTCTGCCTCGCGCGAGGCTGCTCGCTTGGTGACGGAGGACCCGCCTAATCACGTAAAAACGGCTGATCGGATTTTTATGCAATTAAAACATAGAATACTTTTATCCTGGTTATTGGTCCCCTAAGTATTTTCTCGAATGTCCACGCGGACGAAGTCGCGGGCGGAAGCTAGTAATATTATAAAGCTAAAGAGTTCCTTTGTTTGTTTGGTTGAACACGATAATCTCAGGAACTACTGGACCCATTGAGAAAGTTCTTTGACCATTAGAAAGCTATATTCTTCTCGAGTGACATAGGCTATATTTTATCCCAATATTTCCACAAGAACGGGTACCACGCCGGTAAAACCGCGAGGATCCGCTAGTAAACAATAATAGGGATACTGTTTTTTTTGACCAGGCACCTTGGCCTGTTGTTCTTCATTTTCGAGGGTTCTGGTGAATTGATTCCGAGTAAATATTGAGGTTTGACCCTAAGGGTCCAACTGAGTTTACATTTTAGACTTGGCATGAAATTAAGATAACCAAAATGAAACTCATGTCTTTACTATACAGATTGATTATTTTTATCAATAAGAAGCAAGCGAGATTCATTATTACATTTAAGTCATATTATTTGTTTGTCTTTCCAGATTCTTAGTCTCAATGCTAGAAGAAAACAGCCCGATCATGTCGCAAGACCTGACGGTGCCGTTAAGCGGTGTATTGGGTAACTACAAGCACGTGCCCCTCGTGATTGAAGATCTGAAGAGCAACTTAACAGCGTGGAACTCCATGTAAATAATGACACCTTTGCAATTATTTATACTAATTTATTTCCCTCAGTTATAAGTGTTATAACAATAAGAATGCCCTCTGAAAAAAATAACTCCTTTGAACACATAAACCGATTTGCTATAGCTGGTCTAGAAAGCTTTACTGAGATAAGACATTGAAATTCACTTCACTAATGAAATAATGATTTTATGAACATAATTTGTTTTAGATATCCATCGATGGACACCGTGTATACGTCTATAGCATCAGCACTTCACACTGAGGCAGATATTGTAGAAGTAAGTACATCACTTCAACATCCATTTCTACTTGTTGCTGGTATTATGTCACTTTCCAAATAACAAAAAGTAGGTAATGCTATTAGCTATAGTATAAAAATCTGAAAATGTCAAAAATAATGGGCATTCATTAGCTAACCCCTATTGACGGCCAAACAAAGGGCTTTGTAATGAATGTATACTTTGTGGAGTGTTTGCCGGGTCATTGAGGGCGGTGCAATTAGTGGAAGATGGGAGTTTTCGTTTGTTGATCGTCAAATGTTTACTCTCTTTCGGGTGGGCGGGGACTTTTGCTATGAGATTCTAACTATATTTTGGTCACGTTAGCAAAATATGTACCTATTTCTTGGATAGTCCTTTTTTATTAACGAGAGTCGAAAGTCGAGAGGCTTTAATCATTTATTTTTTGTCTTCCTGATATGAAAAGAATACTATAAAATTATTAAATAATAATTAACGGTCAGTCGCCTGAAATGAATCATAATTGAAATATCTGAATTTCATGACAAGGTCATGATGACCGGAACCACTTTTTCACATTATAATAAGTAACAGTTGGATCATTTCCAATTGCGAATTCCAAATTAGATGACCTTGACAACGGTGGTGATTATTTTAAACATAATAATATACCTAAGTGTTTAGATTCCGATATTTCCATATTCTTTTTATCATTTATATTATAAAAATGTGAAACTATGTTTGTTTGTTTGTCCGTCTCTCACGTAGAAACGAGGAAATGGATCGACGCGATTTTTCGGTATGGGGATAGTTTTAGGGCTGGAGAGTGACATAGTTGTAACTTTTTTTCCGAAGTAGTCGAAGTCTAGTTCCTAATGGATAAATTAAACAATTGAACCATATTTTACTATGAATAATAGCCAGTTATTTTTTTACTAAAATTTGAAGTTGAAATTTCATATGGAAACAATAATGTAGACGTAGAAAAGGTTGTTTTTTCATGATCTAATTAGGTGACATACTTATTATTCCTTTTTTTTTTTTAAATAAATAGCAAACAATGTTTTTTGTTATAATAAAGGTTATTCATAAATTATCCTGCGATTTATCGTCAAACCACGAGTTATAGATGTACTAAAATATTAAATGTACTTTCAAAAACTTCAATAAATCCTTATTATTATTGCAAGTTTTGGAGTTATGTCATTGCAAGGACAATTTAGACAGCTGCCAATTAATGGCTTGTTAATGAATGCAGAGTAATGCAAAATGACCTTGTCCCGTAGTTTGGACGTTATTTTATCTCCTAACAGATATTAAAAGGCAGTAATATGTCCGCATTTTTCTACAGCATTAGATTATTGCTGGTAATAACGCTAGGTCTAATAATATTTTAATTGCGTAATTTAATGACTTGGAAACATAGGTGCAATTCTGATTATCAGATGAACTCTGACAATCAGAATTGCACCTATGTTTCCATGTATAGTCAACACAACAAGAAAGTGTACAAATACAGAATTGTAAAATAATATCTGTCGTATAAAAATATTGAAACAGCCTATTTTTAATATTAGTGACCATAAATTAGGCTTGAGTTGTATATAACAATAACTGAAAATTGGTCAGGGGACTAATTATTTAACTCAACATCTATCACGATTGCTTTCAATTTGTTGACAACATACATCACTTGTTGTTGAACGCAGTTGAAAAAAATTGTTGTATTATTGCAGCAATGGTTGTACAACATCTTTCAAAGCGATTGCGATAGATATTCGAGTTAGACAGACAATCAAGAGGCAAATCACAAAGCTTTTCTCAAGTTTTATAGAAACAAAACAGATATTTAATTGATCGTTAAGGCGAATTGTATCGTCAATATTCCTACGTAGGTATTTATACGCGCCCATCTCACTAAAGTCACAAAATGTGTTTTTTGATAGAGGTATTTCTATAATAAATAATATAGGACAGAGTAGGTAGGTATAGCTAGTTTTTAAATTATTTGTAAATAATTATCTTTAATTTATTTCATTAACAAGAACATTATTACCTTTTCAGTTCGAAGACTGGCTGAAGTCTTGCGAAGAGTGTGGCAGCAAAGATGGAGCACTCGGCAAGCTCTCAGAAGTCCGAGCGACCGCTCAATGGGCTCAAAGCCATAAGGCAGATGTCTTGAGCAGTGTTAGTAACGCAGCGAATATGTTCTTTGTGTCTCTACTTACTATTGTCGCTGGTTTTGCTCTTACTTTGACATTCAAATAAATAAGATGAATGTTACCATGCCATTAAAAATGTTGACAATGTTTTATTTTTATAGGGATTTGAAAGAAAAAATACTGCATTCAAATGTTTCTGATTAGGTACTGTTTTCACAACGCGTTTGAGTTTAACGAAATGTCATTTTGACGTCACTTTGCATTCCTATTTCAAAACTTTGTATATAATTTTAGAGTTAAAATACTTTGTAATTAAGATGACTAAAGAGTACGTAGGTAGTGATATATTTCAAAATGTTGCTCAAACTAATGTACCAAAAAATATAATGAAAATGAGGTTATATTTTGTACTTAAGGTTTTCTTATATAATATATACAATTTAAAGAGATCCTTCTCCACTTTCATAGATTGTTTTCATTGATACTTCAAACATTCTATTACACAATTGTGTTGTTAAGTGTTATACTAATTAAATACAGAATAATTTGTTTTCGAGTACAAAATAAGTTTTTTTTATTGATCCTGTATAAAAACACACAAATAAAAATTACGGCGGACTTAATGCCCTTGGGTATCAAAAACATTGCAGCGATAATATATTGTGGCCTTTATTGAGCAAAATATAGAACTTCAAACAATCTGGATAACTGAATAAGATACAATTTCACTTTGTACAAATGCATGTAAAGTCGAGCAGAAAAAAGCTTTATCAGTTTCGTTAACAATTCCCAAACATTCAAAATTTTGCTAGAGCTCAGGGGCCCGATTCTCAGGCATTCGAACTTTTTCAGTGTGGTAATTCGTATGTCGAACATTTTCAAACTAAGCTGTCCCACATGTCAACAAATTCATTTTTAACCGACTTCTAAATCAAAAAGGAGGAGGTTCTCTATTCGTCTCTATGTATGTTTTTTTTTTTTTTGTGTATGTCCACCGATTACTCGAAGACGGCTGAACCGATTGAAATGGTTCAAACGTTATTACATCAGGTTGGTTTCCAAATTGGTCCCATTTTTTGAAATTTTGAAATCGGTTCAGGTGTTTTCAGGAAATCTTGAAAATACTGTTGTTTTCGTTACCACTTTATGTGAATTTAATACGTATCTTTAGGCATAACTCCTTTGTTTATAAACCGATTTAGATGATTCTTGTTTTGTTAAAAAGGAGATACCTCAAGGTATTTTAACCGACTTCAAAAAAGGAGGTTTTCAGTTTGATCACATACCTATTTACCAGAAAACACGTAAATTGCCTGCACGATGCACTAAAAAGAGTGAAATAAAAATTATTTTTATAAAAAATAAAACCGCCTTCAAAAAAAAACCACATCAAAAAAGTAAGAAATAATTCCTCACCAAATAAATAACGTAAGTACTTTGAAGTCGGGCGGGTTTTAACAAAAACAACAAAAAATTGTACATGTTTCACGCCCGACTTCAAAGTACTTAAGTTATTTATTTGGTGAGGAGTTATTTCTTACTTTTTTGATGTGGTTTTTTTTTTGACAGCTAAGTTCGTATACGAACATCTATTGGTTTTTACCACTCGTAGCGTTCGACTGGTTTTCGATCGAACTTTTTCAATTGTGAAATTCTGACAATACAAAAACTCTGTTATATTTGAATTTTGAGCTTATAAATGTGAACTTTTCTCGATTGCTTGAGAATTGGCCCCCAGGGGCCCGATTCTCAGGCATTCGAACTTTTTCAGTGTGGTAATTCGTATGTCGAACATTTTGTTTGTGGTTTCTATTGAAAAGTTAGAACGTTTCAAACAAGCTAAGCTGTCTCACATGTCAACAAATTCATTTTGACAGCTAAGACATTCATTTTGACTGTTATATTTGAATTTCGAGCATAGAAAAGTTCACATTTTATAGCTCGAAATTCAAATATAACACAGTTTTTGTATTGTCAGAATTTCACAATCGAAAAAGTTCGATCGAAAACCAGTCGAACGCTACGAGTGGTAGAAACCAATAGATGTTCGTATACGAACTTAGCTGTCAAAATGAATTTGTTGACATGTGGGACAGCTTAGTTTGTTTGAAACGTTCACAGAGGTTCTAACTTTTCAATAGAAACCACAAACAAAATGTTCGACATACGAATTACCACACTGAAAAAGTTCGAATGCCTGAGAATCGGGCCCCTGATCTGAATGACATTTCAATAACGTCATGTGACAAAGACATTAATGAAAATTGTCACTTTGAACTTTCAAAGGATATCAAAGCTTATCGATGTACAGCATGCAAAGAATTTTAAAACTAAAGGTGATAAACTTCGATCAACAATAACACCCTAGTTCTAGATACATAGTTGGAGTGACAGATATGGCCGAGCGTATACTCCCACTTGAGAGTACAATTATAAGTAGATTATTTTGACAGTGTCAATAATACTAAGGTATTTCAAACTTGCAACGGTTCCTGTCATTTATAATATAAGATCGTAACATTCGAAATTACTCCGTTTAAAAAAAAGTCAGTCTATGCCATGTAAAGTTTTCATTTAGTTCGTGAGCCTTTATCTAGTAAGTACTATTGTTGATCGAAGGTGATAAAGCAATTTCTTAGTCGAGTTTACATACTAGAAATGTCTAAAGCTCTTTTTACATTCCATACCTTCTAATAAAACGTGGGTGAAAAAACCTATTGTTAACCACCACCTACACAGGAAAGTACAATAATACCGTTAGATGTAAGTATTATCGTAATTCATATTCTTCATTGAGAGATTATCACATCAACCTTTGTGACAAATCACAGACCTTATTACTTATAAAATAAAACTTATTTATATTAGTCGCTTTTTACTTATGAGTCTTGACTTGAGGCACAGAATATAATAATATAATAGTAGGTACTACTTAACGCTTGAGGGCCATATGCGTATTTTTTAATTTTTTGTAAATACTTTCTCTACTTATAATAAATATTTTTTTTGTGTTGAATGTGGTGATGTGTTTTTGGAGTAGGTAGTAACTACTTTATGTACTTACATTAAAATAAAATAGAAACGAAAATGTATAAATTTCAATTACTCTTTAAACGTAAATTTAATAAAGGGAATTACGTATTTCTATATATTTTTTATAAAAGTTTTGATTTATTGCAAATGTAAAAAATTAAGTTTATTAAATAATGCCATTTTATTACTAAAGATAGTGACGGTAAGTTCTTGAGATAATTATAAAGAAGGAAATTTTTAAATTGGCAAATTTTACATCATGCAGACAAAATGTAAACAATTGTTTTTTGCTATGAAACACATGTATATGAGTCACTATGCATTCAAGCAAAACAAATACGGAGCGTAACTACTATCCATTGTATTATGAGCCGCGGTCTTACAATAATGTTCCCGTGATTTACCGTAGATATTACGATGTGGCGGGAGAGGTGAAGACCAAGTTATGATAGTCGAATGCCGGCCGGTGCCAAGTCCGAATGCGACTAACAGAAAAGAGTTTTCGCTCGCATAGCGTGCGGACGCTTTCGAACGCTCCGATATTGGCGGGAATAAAAAAAATATAAATGTCATTTTCAAAATGATTCGCGCGTTATTTTTTCTTTTTTTCGTGGCAAGTACCCAAGGAGCTTTCCAAGTGGACGAAGAATGTCTGAACTACACGATTTACCCGGTGCAATATGAGCTTACTATAAAGCCCTATATTTACGGTGATAGAGCTTTTTATGATTGCCAAATATCGATAACCGTGATCGCGAATGCGCCTGAAATTCGGATGATTGAGTTAGAAGCAAAGGATTTAACTATAAATGGTGAATCAATAAAAGTTTTTAAAGGAGACAAAAACATAGTGGATAGTCCTCGGCCTTATATTTACGATAAAGCGCGAGGAAAACTTTATATTTATTTAAATGAACCTCTTATACCTTACAAGGGAAGACACTTGCAGAACTATGTGATTAGCATGTCCTTTAGAAAAGATGTGACTATCGAGAGTACTGGTATATTTTTGGTGAAATATTTGGACGAGGAGCAGAGATACAAGTAAGTAGACGTGTTTTGTTTGAAATTCATCATTTTTTATTTTCCAAAGTAAATAAATCTTGATTAAATCAGTCAAACCCAATCTAAATTATATAATATAACCTAATATACTACTTCTTAATATTTTTGACATATAAGAGTTCTTTTTTTAAGTTATTTAAATTTTTACTTTTTTGCATTCCATTCCATTCCATTGAAAAATGGAAGATGAAGTGTTTTTTTTTAAATACGGTTGTGAGACGGGTCGATTTTTACAAAAATACTTCATTTTCCAGTTCTTTTTTTACTACTTATGATTGATTAGTTTTTGGAGGTAAATGATCTAGACTCAACAAATATCCAACAAATATAATAATATCAGGATCTAAATTAATACCGAAACATTACAAATTATTAATTAACCAAACACAAAAGTAATTTTAGCACCTTTGGTAATGATCTAAACCTTTGTTTGTTCAATAAACAGTAATGTAGATAAACTGTTTGAAATGATAAGGTCACTAAAAGTGCGTTTTGTACAGACTATTTTTTTTGCATATCAATGTTAATTAGTTTATCACATTTTGCACTTACTTTAGAGTTAGCGAAAGTGTGCTCATTTCAGGTTTTAGACATACCTACCTCGATATAAGTTACGGTTGGAAAAGTTTTCAGTGCTGCCTTTTATTTAGGAGATCGTTAGCACAGACAAAAAAAAATTTGCCTGCCTCTTTGTGAGTTTTTCGACGATCTTCTTATCTGAAATACGTAGAAATATAACTTTTTGATAGTCGCTCCTATATTAAGCTTCATATTTAACAATAAATTCTCGTTGAGTCGAGACTAAAAATTGCCAGGCAGTAGGTTCTTGGAGTAATAAAAAGTCTCGTAAACGTATTGTTCTATTATTGTATTATTATTTTAACAAAGTACCTGAGCCCTAGTGTTTAATGAACGTAAATTAATATATTAATATCATCATCATCAGCCATTTAATATCCCCACTGCTGGGGTACAGGCTTTCTTTATTGATGGATAAGGAGTGAGAGATGGATATAACCCGCTATTATAATCAGTAATATTTCTAAAGACGCTTTTTAAGGTAACAATAACATTATCTTAATATTATGTATATAAATAACAATTTAAACCTACCGTTCTTGAGATTAATGTTTGCTTTTTAGGTACCTACTTAATTATTGGTGAAGTAAGTTAAGTATCTTTTAATTATTGGGTATTCCGAGTTATTTTATTTAAATTTTATTTTCTGTTAAGTTAGAAGTTTTAGTTTCATATTTTTCAACGAAAGATGCCTGACGTTTATTCTTATCAAAAGGTTTCACTTTTCGACTTAGTAATAAGTATTAATACGCGACTAGAATTAGGTCAGGCCTGTTTCGCATCGCTGTGTAGTGTTTACCCGTCGCAAGGTCACAGTATAAGAGTTATTATCTTAGGCAAAACTAATCTGGGAACGCATTCGGGCGGCTAAGGTCATTGCTGTCGCGGTGTACGAGTGACTTCCACGTAACCATACGTAACTTAACGTGCAGTTTTTTTTTGCTAAAATCAATTATTCATTAATTCATGTTTAAGCAGTCTGTCGATCTATCAAAAAATCGTCTATCTTTTTCGCTTGACTTTCAATAATTGTTTGATAATTTTGACATTAAAGATTCGTGAAAATGAAGTATTAGAAAAAATCGATATGTCTCACCACTAGCTCCTAGACGGGACTAGAACCCACGACATTTCACTGTTCGGGCGAATGCTCTAACCACTGAGCTACGGAGTCGTTATGCGAAGCGTCATCGTCGTGGGTTTGATGAGTCCCATCGGAGCTAGTTGTGAGACGAGTTGATTTTTTCTAATAGTTCATTTTCAATAATATGTACAAATTGCATTGTGAATGCAAAAAAGTATGAGGAGTGGAGATGGAGAGACGGCGGAATAGGTCTCCTTAGATAATCGCACCGCCTGGAGAGGATTGAGATAAGAAATATATATTTTTCCGTAAATTTTAGACTATAGAATATAAATAAATACAAAAATAATAGAGATATCACTTTAGTTTTCAATATATTTGTGGAATTAAATAAAAATATTTTTTTCCGTACTTAAATATTATTTAATCACCCTCTTTTTAATTTTACTACTTATATAATGTTTATACATAAAACCTACATATTTAGATGGAAATTTTTATTTTATTTCCAAAGCAGTCATAAGATTTTCATTATCTATTGTGGATCTCGAGAAAATGAAAAAAAAAGTGGCGATAGGTACGCCGGTACGCACTTGACGGCTATTGACGTTTTTGAAGTAGACGAAAATTGTCTGAAATACGTCATGATAATACCCGGTGTAATACAAACTCACAATAAATCCTTCTACTTACTACTACTGCTGTATAAGAGTACTTTAAGTCAAAATAATATCATGGAGCTCATTACTGATCTGAAACTCCAAATTGTTTTAATTTTTACTTTTTTACATTCACAATGAAATTTTTATTTTTGAAAATGCAGTATTAGGGAAGTCGACCCATCTCACAACTAGCTCCGATGGGAATGGAACCCACGACCTTTTCTAATAATTCATTTACAATATGATCTGAAATTCAATCTGTATGTGAATAAAAAGAAAAATGTTGGAGACCATCACAATTTTCCTATATCAAACTGATATTTTTAAGTAGGTAAAACTCGAATTAACACCATTTCAAATATTAAGTAAGTTCTTATAGCCAGGTATTTATTTTCCCTATGTCAAAACTTTGTTGTGACTGTGAACAGCATGATGAAAGTTCAGGGTGCCTACCATCAACTCTTATTGCGGTTTTGCATAGGACCTAAACTTATCTGCTTCGCTTATTCGTACCATGATAGCTTAATTGCGATCGAGATTCTATTGCGTCAATGACAAGCGATTCGGCGACATTTAACAGCCGCTTAGCTGTCATGAACTCTTATTTGACTTATAACTCAGTAGAGCTAACATGACACCTGCAGTTTATACCCGTCCCTCTCACTCTCCCGGCATGACAGAATCAAAGGAAAGAGACGGGTAGAAGAAATAAGGACACCAATCGTTCGTTCATTGACATTCAGCAATTCATTTGCGATTCAGTTTTTAGAAGGTCATGGTACGAAATAAAGCAATTCATTTTAGGAACCTATTCTGGAACGCACCAGTTTTAAATTGCTTTCTTAAAGTTGATGGTGGACACCCAGTACTTAATAAAATTCCAATACTTATAAACTCAATCAAATAGAGTAGGTAGGTACATCAAACTTCTATGGATTGTAAGTACTTAGCGTTCTTTCAACCGAGTGCACCCGTCTCGAAATCCGATGACACCTGTTAAAATTATGATAACAATAAGATTTTTGTAAAACTTTTATTTTCAAGACAAGCTTCTATGCTGACTGTACTGTAATATTGTATTGTCAGCTAAACCAAACCAAAATGCAAAATTTCAGCTTTATTGGACACTGGGAAGTGGGTCAAATTTAGCTTGACCCGAACGGACACACATTACTTGTAATAAAATAAGTAGAGTAGGTGTACCTATCTAAAACAATAGTAAGTAGTTTAATTATCAGAATGTCTTAATGTAAGTAAAAAGTCTAAAGGAGCTTTAATAGTAGTTTATGTGACTGTCACATAATGGCGAGTTTTTTAATAGTATTCCACGAGTGTTTTAATACCGAGTTATGTGCAGTCTCATACACTAATTTATCTAGGTACACTCATTACATTTATTATATATTTCAAAAATAAAGCAAATCCAAAAAAGTGAATGTGCCAAACCCCACTCATAGGAGTCTATACGGTCTATTCCTTCTAAATTCAAAATTCTAATTTTAAAAAAGTTTCTGATTATTGCAGGCTAAAGAAGGGCTTGAAAGAGTTGGAAGTCAGGGCCGGTAAATCCTACTGTTGCCATGGAGACTGTAAAATTAAGAAATATAAGTGTTTTATAATGAGTGACAGCTGTATCCGGGTGTTTCATAATGGTCATTATGAAACACCCGGATACAGCAGTTTTATTTTTTATAGTTGACTATGGCATAAAGTGTATCATTAGACGTTCAGGCATGAGTTCATAATTCGAATATTATAACATGAGTGTAGATAAAATGTATTATAGGTACCTATCTACTATACGAGTACTATCAGACACTCATAAAATACAGTGACGACAAATTAAATCACAGTTTTATTACTTTACAACAAGGCTGATCAGTTCTATCAATTGATGTTAGCAATGTCTTGTACTCAATTTACTTGTTTGGTCGATAATAAAACTTAGAATTTATCCGAGTGTTTCATTTTTATAGTAGGTGAACAACAAGAATAACAAAAGCCATATTTTTAAGAAAATATTTCGAATATTTTGATAAATATTATAGGTATCATTATTTTTCAAACATAAGCTTTATACTTTTGCAAAAAAGGTATTAGATACGTATAGCAATTCAACACAGACAATTTCAGAGGCTTTTGAAATAAAACATAGCATTTTTTTTTTTTTCATGTCTCTTTCAAACCAAATTTATTGTGAGGTTTTGGTTTTACAGCATTTTTTTATCTTCTTATTAGAACTTTTTCTTGGATTAAAGCGCATGAGATGATGGGGGTAGATAGCAATAGTAGAGACACAATAGCAACAAGTAACAAAGGGTCAAACTCAACAATAAACAAAAACAATAACAGAAACAACAAGAAATCTACGAAATAATGAAAAAGAAGCACTTTACGCGAAGCAGATAGGAGCCCGAGTAAAGTAAACAAAATAAAAATCCAAAAATCACACAATTGTCAAACAAGGTTTGTTACCCTTTGCGAGTTGCCAGTACGTGAAAAAAATATTCTTCTGACATCCCTTTGAAAAATTATTATATTGTTTACTTTTATAAATAATGTGAAACAAATAATGTCTCCAGTCAAAGCATAATTTGAATTATCGAGAATGTTCTTCACAAAAAAAATCCACAGAATGTGAATATAGAGTTTTATGTCATGCCTTTTATTGTTTTATAATTAATGGCATGACAAAAACAAAAGCATTGTAGGTTTAATAGTCATCATAACAAGACTAAGAATTAGGTTCTTATTACTTACCGTTAAACAATGAAACTAAGATAAAACTTCTGTAAGGCTCAGACCAAATAAAAAATAAAAAACTTTTTTATTTGGTCTGAGCTGTAAGGATACAACTATATTTTGAAGTTGTTAAATTCATGAATAAACTAGTCACTAGTGCATGAATAAATGGCATGACAAACGTTATGGCAATTCCTAAGAATCCAGATATTTATGTTAAGGAGGGCGTAACAAAAACTCGCCTTGTAGGTTTTCTAGCTAGACAAGACGGCCTTCTCTCCCACGTGCATTACGGACAAATAAGGTGTCGCCATTATTGGTCAAAAGCGTCTGATCGAAGCGTAAACTGGCCTTAATTCACTACGTCAACAAAGATGTTTGTAGTAATAATTCGAACGAGTTATTAATTAAATAAATACGTGTCACTGCAATTTTTAAGTGAAATCCTACTAATATTATAAATGCGAAAGTTTAGATGTTTGGATGTTTGGATGTTTGGATGTTTGGATGTTTGTTACTCAATCACGCCATAACGGCTAAACGGATTTGGCTGAAATATGGGACATAGATACTTTGTAGTCTGGCTTCGCCCGCGTGGACTACACGACGTTATCCCGCGGGAATGTGATACTATCCTACTAATATTATAAATGTGAAAGTTTAGATGTTTGGATGTTTGGATGTTTGTTACTCAATCACGCCAAAACGGCTGAACGGATTTGGCTGAAATTTGGGACATAGATACTTTGTAGCCTGGAGAGGAACATAGGCTACTTTTTATCCCGGAAAAATATCACATTCCTGCGGGATAACGTCGTGAAGTCCATGCCGGCGAAGCCGCGGGCGGAAAGCTAGTATAATATTATAAATGTGAAAATTTTGATGTTTGGATGTTTAGATGTTTGTATGTTTGTTACTCAATCACGCCAAAACGGCTGAACATATTTAGCTGAAATTTAGGACACAGATACTTTGTAGCCTGGAGAGGAACATAATAGGCTACTTTTTATCCCGGAAAAATATCAATTCCCGCTGGATAATGTCGTGTCCACGCGGGCAAAGCCGCGGGCGGAAAGCTAGTGATTCATAAATATGCTGTTTTGTCCCAAAATTTTTTTCTAATAAATAAGTATACATATATTATGATACAATTAAAAATAGTTTTTAACGAATCTTTACACGCATGTATAATTTTAACATGCGCTAGCGGATCCTCGCGGTTTTACCCGCGTCGTACCCGTTCCCGAGGGAATATCGGGATAATATATAGCCTATGTCACTCGGGATGAATGTAGCTCTAAATCGGTCCACTAATTTCGAAGCCAAGGTATTCGATGCAAATAAACATACAAACAATCAAATCTTTCCTCTTTATAATACTAGGTATAGATTAGATAATATAAGTAAAGGTAAAAAAGGAAGAAATAGAAAATTTAACAAATATGCCAGCTTATGGCATTCTTTAATGCCCTAATATTTTAACCTATGTTTTTGTTATTTAATGCTTTGTTAGGCTAATCTAATCATACTAATTTAAGATATTTTATCAGCACAAGAGAGCGACTAAAAACTTATTGGTCCGTGTAAATATTAGTCTGTGGCATTGCCATCATAGTAACGCACAAAAGTGACCTTGAGAATTCCAATAGGTGGGAGTGAGCTAAGATTTATTGTCATTACGACAAGAACAATAAAAAATCACCAAGTTTGACGCCTTTGACTGGCGTGCCAAAGATTATGAATAAGAAATATGGCGTAACTCAGACAGTAATTTTTATTCTGCATGTGTCTCGTGATTTTTACAAGCTTTTTTTTAACTTCCCATGTTAGTTAGTTAGTTAGTATGTTAGTTCGTTAGTGGGGACAAATCTTGCAAGCTTAATTTGACCTACTTCCCAGTGTCCGATGTAGCTGAAATTTTGTATACAGGTTTGGTTCAGATGACAATACAATATTAAAGTACAGTCAGCAAAAAAGATTGTTAAAAATGAAATTTTTACTAAAAAAAAATTCCTCTGTAGTTCATGTATTTACCACATTATTATTGAACATGTTCCAAAATCGCGATTAATAAATAGCGCGATTTAAAACACTGTGCGGGGTATGTCCTTTTAGCCCAGTACAAAAATGTTCACAGAAAAGGACAAAGTATATTTTCCTATTTACTAGGGTATTAGGTTTTAAATGCATGTTTTTTAAATCATAAGACTCAATTATTATTGTTCGTGTACAATTGCACTTTTGTTATCTGTTTTAGTATACAATAACAATCATTTTTTTTAACTAAGCCATCAACTCTAGCACTCTTTAATAACAGACTTGTCAAACGACCATTTGATATGCAGATACTCTACTAAATAATCTTGATATTTTTTTAAATAAAGCACTAATTATAATCTTGTTGAATTACTACAACAGTGGGTTGAACTTGAACAATCTCTAATTTCGGAATAACATCGTTGAAATAAATATTCATAGTTTACTATTTTTATGTCACTCGTAAAGTGTTATCTTTTGTTTAGCTGTTCTTGAAAAATTATGTTACAAACGATATCATAATTGGTATCGAATAAAACTTATTGGTGTTTTTTTAAATAATTACTTACCTACACTATTTTTTTCTTATTCAGGTATCTTCTTCAGACACGTTTATCGCCAGACAACGCGAAATACTTCATCCCTTGCTTCAACAACCCCCAGTTTGAGTCGGTCTTCAAGATTACGGTATACGAAGTGCCTCCTGGGACCAACGTCCAGTATACCAATACCAGTCTGGTTATAGCACAGGAACTGAAGAGAGAGGTGTAAGTTACCATGTGTTTCCTCATTTAAACAATTGTTTTGGTAATGTATTTTTAATAATTAAAAATAGATTATGTTAAGTTTTTAAAGAAAATAAGGAATTGGGAATAAGTAAACTGAATTTATTGTTTAAAGAGGCGCTGCTCTGGTTTTCATATAATTTAATAAGATCACGATAACAATAGTTTTTTCATCTCTCAGATTCGGAAAGTGATGTATATTTAAACTGAGCAGCGGGTCCAAAACTATCCGTTTCACCCTAAGGTGGAAATGAATTTTAAGAATAGAACTGAATTTGGTTACAGTCAACCATAGAGTTACCTCATCGGCAATGAAAAAAAATTTCAACTAATTTTGTATGGGGACAGGACTTTAAAAAAAAAAATTAAAAAAAAATTGAATTTTATAAAAACGAGAATATCTCAAAAACGGTGCGTCTCGTAGCGTAGCTAAAATCTAACAAAATTTTCAACCCCCTATTATGGTACTCCGGAGATAGTTAGGATTAGGAGGCATCCGATAGACATATAAAAAAAAAAAAATTATCAAAAAAAATTTTTTTGTTGTAATTTTTTTTCTTGTTATTTCAAAACTTCAATTTTTTTATATTCCTATTATAGAAAAAACAGAGAAAGCGAAGCCTCCCGCCACCTTTATTTTATTTTTCTAGATAGTTTTTGTTGTCTTAATTGCTTTTCTTATAGAGGGGGATGAAAAGCAGAGTGTATTTACTTTCCTTATATTCGAAATGAAAAGTAGAGTGTTAATTTTTGCTAGTTTAAAAAACATCATTTTTTTTTTATTCAATTAATTTATTTACAAGAAACATGGAAACAATAATTAATATCATAAATGTCCATACACGTTTCGCCAATTAGGCATGTAAATGTCAAATAAAATTACATTTAATAATAAAATTAAAATAATACAACATTATCTCATTAACACACAAATTATTCATTCATTACACATTATATTATCATTATACATTAATACAAAATTACAAAGTTATTAACATTATTATAAGTGCTTCATTATCATCATCATGCCAGCCTAACGACGCCCACTGCTGGGCATAGGCTTTATAAAGTGCTTATGTCACTTTAAATAAATATCATCATTATATCATTTGCTCATTACCAGTACATTTAATTGCTCTTAGATCTCTGACAATTAGCTGTCCTGGCTTTATTATGCCATCTGAGCAATAAGATGGATGTCGTAATTGTCAGTATATTATTTCCGGGCATTGCATACGTGGTAGGTGCAGTGACCCGCGAGCTTGCGGTTTGGAAATCGATCATGCGAGAATATGAGGATGACATAACAATCCAATATTTATTGATGCTGATTTCTTCATCATTTAATCGTAAGTGATATCAAAATGTATGTTTGATTGTGTACACGAAACAAAATGCAACTCCAAATAGTTCAGTCGTTATAGAACCCGCAACCTATGAAGTAGTGATTAGGTACGAGTCCCGTCTGATCATTTTTGTAGACTAGTTATTATTTTTTCTAGCTTTTAACTGCGGCCTCATAAAAAAAAGTATTGTGAATCAAGACACTAAAATAATAAATTAGTGTTTGTTCCTTTAGGTACTAGACATTAACAAACCATATACTTAAGGTATCATAATTTAATATCTACAGATCAAAAGCCAAGCTCTTCAAAAACCGTTCCTAAAAATCAGAAAATCTAATCGAACATAATATGTCCGTAATACGTGACAGATGTTTACCAAAAATGACACGAGACTGCGCGTGCGCATCTCAAAGAGTCGACAAACCAGACAAAGATCAAAAAGCAAGCCCTTCAAAAACCGTTCCTAAAAATCAGAAAATCTAATCGAACATAATATGTCCGTAATACGTGACAGATGTTTACCAAAAATGACACGAGACATGCGCACGCGCGTCTCAAACAGTCGACAAACCAGACAAGTCGGTGACATTGTATCGTGCGAGCACAATAATTGACACCATTCCCAGTGTACAAATGCGGACCATATTCCTAGTATGGTGACGGCTACTTTGAGGGAGAACATACATCGATAGCTATAAGGAGGAGAGGCGATATTAAATTTAAAGCGATAAAATAATAAAAAATGAATTGGGAATGACTGTGAGACGTAATGGCGCAACAATATATATAAACAAAATGAGGACCAAAATAATATTTTTTGTCGAAAGTTTAATTATATCATCTAGAGTTGTTAATTATGTGGAACAATTAAAGGACATGGCAAACTTTGCTTTTTAGACGATCGGTCGGATAATAAAATAACAAAGCATGATATGATTAATTAGTTATAGAAAAAAACATAGCTATATTAAGAAGTTATAGAGCGCTTATACTGTGACATTACCTAACATAACATAGTAAAAACCTACACGAGAAAGTTGATAAATATTTTCTAAATATTGACGTATCACTACTTTATAAAGGAAAGAAAGTGCTCGTCATTCATTTCTCTAATGTAGACACTTCTTTAAAGTAAGAAAGAAGGAACTATACTCGCAAGTTGATAGCAGCTAGGACGAGACAGCATTATAATATAATCTATCTATCAATTTTGAAGGCATGCATTAAAAAATCATAAGTAAGGGGGCGTCTATTGATTAAGACAAATAACGGTATCTAAAGAATTTAGGTTGGGTACAATTTAAGTTCATTCTTATTTTCAGGTTACCAGATAGAAGGAATATCATTCACTACGTACCTTCGTCTCAAGTGGCTCTACACCAGCTAGGTTTTCATTACTCTCAGTTTTCCAATATACAGCTTTCTTCAAGATACACCAACGACACGCTAGTTTTGTGGGCACCAGCTGGCGAAATAAAGAACTGCATCTTCTTACTTCGCTTCGGAGTCCGAATTATAGATCTCATTCACAAATACTCCTCGGTTAACCGCTCTTTAGTCACTGGACCAATTAATGTTGTGGGTATTCCAGCTTATCTGAATGGGTATGAAATTGGCAGTTGGAATTTATTGACAAACAAGTGAGTACTAAATTTTCTCCAGTACGATGTATTTGAATTTCAACTTTAATCTACTTTATTTATTAGCATGAGATAAGTAAAGATGCCACTTGAGGAGAGCGGAAATAACTCTGTTTGTACCTTTTCAAGCTTAAATTGAGCAAGCTGGAGACTTTCATTTATATAATACAGACCACGGTAGAAATTAGCTTTAGCTGCTGTTAAATAGTTCCAAGTAAATGAGGGAAATAAACAATACTTAAACATTCAATTAATTAATTGCAGCGTTATTCGTGTCATTTATCGTCCGGAGCTTATGAGTACAAGGCAAATAGAACAGATGGAGTTCGAGTTGGCCCAGCAACTGAGTAGAATATGGCTTGGAAACCCAGGGGAGGAAGCCAGAACTAGGTGGAAACAGGAATGGTTCAAGGAAGGAGTGGCCAGCTATCTAGCATATTACTTTTTAGCTCAGGTAACTGTTCTGTCACGATCATCATCAGCAGCTATTTAATGTCCCCACAGTTGGGGCACATGTCTACCTGATGGATGGATAGGGAGCTAGAATAGGCCATGACCAACCACGCGGGCCCAATGCGGATTGGTGGGTATTAATAAGTGAAAACGCAGCGGAGACCAACGACTTAACATGCCTTCCAAAACACGGAAGAGCTTGAGACAATCAATTGTTGATCACCCATACCGTGACCAATTTTATTGCGAAAGTTGCTAAAACTCAACAAACGCACGCTGAGCGCGCTAACCACTGTTATACAGCCTCCTTCATTCTATACTTTTTAAATACTACTAATGAAATATAAACTCAAAAATAATTAATTTTCAGCACGATTATGGAAGCCAGCAAGAAAAATACAAAAAGTCATTAGATCATCATCTTATTCGCACAAAGCACATAGCCATGTCTCATGACTGGCACCACAGCACTCCAGCCCTCATAAATTTCAACGAGGAACTAGCTGTCAAGATTCCTTGGAGGTATAAAGACCTCGTCACGATGAAGACAGCGTCTCTTTTATGGATGGTTGAAAACTGGCTGGGGTCAGAAAAGTTTCATCAAGCTCTCGTCAAGTATATAAATATCAGGTGATTTTCGGATTCTTATTATCAAATAATTTTTACTTTTTTTGCATTCACAGTGCAATTTTTATCATTCAAAATGAAGTATTTGAAAAAACGACCCCTTCTCACAACTAGCTCCGATGGGACTCGAACCCACGAGCTTTCACTGTCCGGGCGATTGCTGTTACTAATCATTTCATAGAATATTAGCAGCTTTACAACTAACAATAAAATTGTGCAAGATATCCAGAATATCTTGCACAATTTTATTGTTATAATTTTTTGATTCCAGGAGAGGCAGGTATATCTCATTACAGGATTTCATGCAGAATCTAGATCGTGATACGGTGGAATGCTTCCATCAGTTCTTTAACGGTTCCACGGCATCTAAGATTCTCAACTCGTGGTTCCATCATTCCGGCTATCCAGTTATCGAAGTGACTGTGATGAGAGGTTCATTTGAAAACGTTATCCAGCTGAAACAAGTGAGTAAACTATTGTTTCTATGTGAGCAAAGAAAGGTAATCTAATGGGATAAGTTTAATAGTTACTACACATATAATAGATCATCACTTTGCATAAATCACCCTGAGATGTAAGAGCATTTTAAAAATATTAAATAAAGGTACATAATAATGTTTAGTAGGTAAATGACTTGGTGTGTAATTTTATAAGAAGCCTTGGTTTTTGCCTCTTTTTGCTATAAAACTCATATAGATAGATAACTTTTCGTTATTTTTGCAACAGCTGTTAGAGTTCCTCATGTCGACTTCCTACCCTACTTCTTACTAATATTATAAATGTGAAAGTTTAGATGTTTGGATGTTTGGATGTTTGTATGTTTGTATGTTTGTATGTTTGTATGTTTGTATGTTTGTATGTTTGTATGTTTATATGTTTGTATGTTTGTATGTTTGTTACTTAATCAAGCCAAAACGGCTCAACGGATTTGGCTGAAATTCGTGACACAGATACTTTGTAGCCTGGAGAAGAACATAGGCTTCTTTTTATCCTGAAAAAATATCACATTCCCGCGGGATAACGTCTTGAAGTTCACGCGGGCGAAGCCGCGGGCGGAAAACTAGTAATCTTTCAATGCCATTATCTATTTAAATTTTTGTTTTCTTTAAAAATTTTAAGACATTTGTTGAGTTTGAAAGGTATTACTTATAAACCTTTGATATTCACGATTAAATTATTGTTAAGTATGTATTGCAACTGGTTGGCTTCTAGCATATCAGAATATATTGATTTAACCTAGATTTAGTATTGATATTTCGCTACTCTTACAAAAGTTTGGCTATCAATAAGTGGCCAAACCTGGGGCAAATGGCACCTTTCGCACATTTTGTGTTATATAAAAAAACTGTTTTTTAAGATGTTCTCTTTAAGGTAGATAAGTTCTCCATAATTGAATGTATAACGTTTGTCTTGCCTTTATGAATAGTTAAGTGCTTCAAAGTGAAAAAATCCTTAAAGTGACTACAAAGGGGCCTTCTGCCCTACTACAGTACCACAGAAAACAGAAAGATTTTTTTCTCTTGTGCAGTACTTTTTTATATAACATTGCTTCAATTGCTATGATAGCTGAGTCTTAGGAAACACTGCTTTTTAGTTAAAGTTAACGAATGTTTTACTACACACAAACAATAAATGAGAGAGTTATAGAAAATGTGTCACCTACGCCTGGCTGATCAATCTAATTTGACCTTTACTTCAACCCATACGCACCGCCTTATTCCAAGCAAGACGAATTTCAGTTTCTTAGATGACAAATTCGTATAGTTAAACTAATTTTCCGACCATTGTGCGTATTGCCAGTTTGTATTTGAATTATAATAGGTAACAACATTAATCTTAAAATTTTAACTTTCAGAGGCATTTTAGTTACACCAATGAGAATCGACAAGAGACAGACTACCTCATACCGATATCTTATATCGTACAGAATGTGTCTAATTGCTATAACTGCTATCAACCACGCTTTACTATCGGCAGACAAACTTATACCTTTAAGGAAAACTTGAACAACGGGTGGATCATTCTCAATCGTCACGCCTCAGGTACCTAAATAAACAAATAAATTTCTTAACATGAAATTGTTATTCTAGCCCATAGTCAATTTAGTTATGAAACTGTGCTATCGTGTGAACTGTGCTGTGGTCTAGTAGTACACATCACCAGTATCAGACCACGAGGTCCCGGGTTCGATTCCCAGTGGGAGTACATATTGTTTTCGGTTTTGTTGGTGGTAGGACTTATTATAAGTCCGCCTGGCCAGCTGCTACCATCTTATCTAAGTCTGACGCCATAACAACGATGTTTTCAGCATCGTTGTGTTCCGGCAGTTAGAGATATGACACATAGTTCCAGAGTGTTGAGGATTCCGGAAGTAGTGCGCTTCCATCTTCAGAGCATATCTTCACTTAACATGGTGAGATGAAGGGTAAGTGCTACCCCGTTTGTGGTTAAAAAAAAACTTGATAACGGATAAATATATCCGTATACTCATACTTTTTTGTTTGTAAAAACAAAGATTCTCAATACACATAGAAAACACCCAGACCAAGACAAGTAGACATGTTAATACAAACAAACCTCTGGTGCACAAGGCACCTCTCCCATACCCCTGCACCAAATCGGTAATCATCTGTGATGTGATCTTCATATTTGTTTCATAAATCAATCGGTTGATGGAAGCATGTAGACAACATTATGGAAAACAATGTTCGTATTTGTTTAGTTTTTGACAAAATCGCAATATCTTCGAGAGTGTGGTCGCAATGAATGTATGAAGTTGGGCTTCGAATACTGGCTAATAATTAACTAAAATAAGAACACCCGTCTTGAAAGGAATGGACAGTGTAAAGACGTCCTAGTGCATCCGTGGAAAATACTTGTGGATAACCTAGAATAGAACTGGCTGTCCTTGTTTTCGTCGTTAAAATTTCTTTGATGATCGTACGTCTTTGAATTCACTGTACGAATTCTTATTTTTCTGATTGCACTAAGACAATATGATTATTTAGTTATTAATTTTCCCGACTGATGAATCCGTTAGAAACGATATAACAGCGCGAATTCTGTACAGTGTGACAACGTTTTCTGTTCTGGTGGACAAAACTAGAACTAAAGTGTTTTGTTTTAATGTCATTTTGCTGTCAAGCTGCTTTCTAACCATATAGCCACAGCCATAGCCATATATATATATAGCCATAGAATATATAACAGTACACATAGCGCCGCTGTAAAAAAAACTTTTATTCACTTAGACATAATAAATATGTAGGTACTTATAAATCGTCAACATTTTCCTACTCCACTCAAGACTTTTTAACTGACAAGAAGAACAGGCGCAATAAACTTGCCAGCGTTTCTGAGGTAACGACATTTACAAAAAAAACATTATCGTTACTAATACAACAATTGCTTACAGTAATAAAAATACATCATTTAAAACATTTCAAGTGATTATGTTATTTGTTACATAAGAACGATGCATTGCAGTCATTCAAATAATCATCTACTTTATAGTATCCTTTGCCCATCAGCGACTACTTAATGTAACATTTAAAATTTCTGCAAAGGTAGTTCAATTATAATATGCTGTGGAATTTTATTAAAAAAAGCTATGCTTTTCCCCAGAAATGAGGCTCTGGTTTTTTTCTAGCCTAAACTTAGGAACGACAAGTTTATCTTTGTTTCTTGTGTTAGAGCGATGAATATCACTGTGCTTTACAAATATATTATAAGTAATACTTTTTCACATAAATTATATTTTTATAGATGTATTGTCCTGCATCAGTTAAAATGTTTATTTCTTTAAATAGATCTCTTTAAGAATCTCTCGGTCGGAGGTTGTACATAGCGCGTTTAGCCCTTTTTTGCTGTCACCGGAACAGAAAAGATTGTCAATCTGTAAATCGCGCTGTCGAACGACTGCCCGTTACGACGTCCAACCTTCGATCAACAATAAGATTGAAAAAATATATTTTTACAGGCGCGGAGGTTAATTAGAAAAGTTAATAAGTATGGTCGTTGTGTTTTAGTTTTTTTTCCGCGCAGTACAAATGTTCTCCTAATAATAATAAACACAACAATAAAAGAATTATCTAATTTGGTACAGTCGTTCTAAATTGATGCGCTGACATACATTTTGGCGAACCATTTTTATTGTTCCGTAGTCAACAAGGAACCCTTGTAGTTTCGCCATGTCCGTCTGTCCGTCTGTCTGTCCCCAGTCTAGCTCATAGAGTCTTAGTACTAGAAAGCTGTAATTTGGCATGAATATACATATTTATCACGCCAAAAAAGTAGTAAAGTAATATATTGAAAAAAAAAATTTTTACGTGATCTCCCCTACACGTGAAGTGGGTATGTTTTTTTTTCTTGCATACCCCATTTGTGGTGTGTCGTTGGATAGTAATTTCAAAAATATTGTAGATTCGTAAAGACAGTTTTTTGATTGAGGCATCCGTGTCCGAGCAGTCATGTGTCTCCCCCCCCCCCCCCTGGTTCTACTATTACAGCTAAGTAGGCTTTACAAGTGTTTGAGATATAACACATTTTCGAAAACCGCAAATATAATTTTGTTATTCGTACGAATACTATGAAAAACAAAGTTATTTTTTTCTGGCAAAAAATGACAGTGGTATTTTTGCTAGGTGTCCGTAATCGGCACGTTAAGTGGGTACGGAACCCTTCATGAGCGAGTCCGACTCTCACTTGGCCGATTTTTACCCTATAGATAAGAAAGTTAATGACCATAAGAAAGAAAGAAAATTTATTTTTATTGACACAAGAACATGAGAAAATACAATTTTTAGAACTTAACTTAAAAAAAATAACAGACAGATCTCACGGCTGCAGGAAACCAATTCAGCATGATGTCAGGTTTGTGAGACCTGACGCTGATTTTAAATTGGTACCTTATTATTATATTTTTTTGACAGCTGAACGTCGGGAGTTGTAATAGGACCATACAACATACAAATTTCTTGAATAGGACACACTTTTATTTAATCATAAATAAATAATTGAAATTTCAAAATATCATTTATTTATATATATAAGTATAAAAATAAAAAATAAATAAAATATAAGTACTTACTTAATTAAAATAAAATAGGTACAGAAGTAGAATAAGTAAAATAATTAAAAACAATATTATTTATTTTCAAATACAGCTTTCAAAAAGAGTCCTCTCATAAAGTTATCTTATTAAGAAACAAAAAACAAAAAAAAAAAATGAATTCATAGGGACCAACCACAAAACCAAATTAGTCTAAATAAAAGAATTATTATTAAATAAGCGGGATATAATTCCATATTTTAGAGGCTGCATAACGGAAGGCGCCTCTATACCATGCCGAACTAGGCGCAGGCGTAGCCAACTGCTTCGAGCACTGCCTTTTTTCACACTGCCTCCCAAACCTGCCAAGCTTATCATATAGGTATGGCGGCCCCTGATACTTTACCACCCCGAAAAGTAAGCATGCCAGGTGCAGCTTTTGCCTTGACTTCATTCTTAGGATGAGATGATCATTTAAGAATGGCGTGACGTGAGCTCTAGCAGGTATGGTGAAACAAAATCATGCGCAAGCAAGCTGCACCCGTTGAATGAGCCGCTTCGTTCTACCCAGCAAACGGGGGCCATAGACAGCATCTCCGTAATTCAGCTTGGATAGGACCAGCGACTCAGTCAATTGCACACGCAACTCCTCTGACAAGAATGGTCGTATCCTGTATAAGACCTTGAGACGATAAAAGCAAGTTTTCACCGATTCTAGAATATGCTCTTCATACCTCAAGTTTCAGTCAAAAAGTAGACCTAGATTACGAGCTGTCATCACACGTGCTATCTTTTCCCCCTTCAGAGTCACATTCAAATCCTCTGGTAGTTGGCTCAATTGTTTTTTTGTACCAAACAGCATGTATTTTGTTTTCAGCGAATTTAGCAACAAACAATTTTTATTGGACCAGTCAGCTATTCTATCCAGGTCTTCATTCAGATCCCTAATTGCAGCACGGTAATCATTTGGTTTAAAAGATATGTAAACTTGGGTGTCATCGGCATAAATGTGATATTTGCATTTTTGTATACATTGGACAATGTCAGCACTGTAAAGATTAAATAGAATTGGTCCCCGTATGGAGCCTTGAGGTACACCTCGAGTAAGCGGTCTAGAAGCAGAAACACAGTTAGATCCGTTCGCCAAGTGTATGTTTACTGGTTGACGTCGGTTGCTGAGGTAACTATGAAACCACAATAGCGTACGGCGATCAAAACCATAAGCTAGCTAGCTAGCTAACCATCTTAGAAAGAAGCAGATCCAAATTTATCGCATCAAAGGCGCGGGAGTAATCGAGCAGTACCAACAATGCGCACATACCTTTTTCCTGAGCAGACAAAATGTTATCTGTCACATCAATTAGAGCCGTAGTGGTGCTTCGCTTCTTTCTAAAACCTGATTGTAATGGGGGGAGAATATTATTTTTTCTAGAAAGTCCGTCAGCTGGTCGCAAACTATTCTTTCCAAAACTTTAGAGAGGCACGGCAGTATGCTTATAGGGCGGAGATCCTTTAAGCTTACTGGATTATTTATCTTCGGAATAGGCCGCACCACAGCAGTCTCAGTCCATAAGGTGGATCACGATTCAATTTGTTCGACTGTACGTACATTCAAAAACTGTATTATACTAAAACAACTATAGTAGTAGTAACTAGGATAGCGCAGCGACCCAAAGTGAGTCTTGGCCTCCGATAATAAGAGCTTCCATCTGGGTCTGTCCTGTGCCACCTCCTGCCAGTCATCCGCGTGGAGCTCGCGCAGATCCTTCTCAACCTTGTCTCCCCAGCGCAGTATTCGGACGCCCAAACGTTTCCAACCATTTTCGCCTATAAAAATCTGGCTATCTGGACATCCAGCTCGGTGTTTTTCCAACAAAAATATATAACTAGCTTTCCGCCCGCAGCTCTGTTATGCCGCGAGAATGTGATATTTTTGCGGGATAAAAAGTGGCTTACATTCCTCTCCAGGCTACAAAGTATCAGTGTCCCAAATTTCAGCCAAATCAGTTTAGCCGTTTCGGCGTGATTGAGTAACAAACATCCAAACATCTAAACGACAGAACACAGAAAGATTTTTTTCTCTTGATCTAAACTTTCACATTTATAATATTAGTTATGTACGTCGTAACTATTTAGTAAAAATGCAGTACACTTACCTACCTACAAAATACAATTCTCTTACCACATGGCCTAATGAACTTGAATCCGTTCTAGTTGGCATTGAACAATCCTTGGCCGTAGCTATTGTTAGTATTTGCACCCACGCACAGCTCACATCTAGACGGAACCGAATGATGATTACGCCCAGTCGCCTAGTTTCTTCGGAGACGATTATCAATATTGCATAAGTGAATAATATTGTTAAAAAATGTTCTTTGCTATTCGTGACGTACTAATAGGTATGTATTAGGTTGACAGGCAAGCGCCTAAAAATATTTAGTTTTACCACGGATATCTGGTATGTTTCACAAAGTATTACATGTCGGATACACTTTTGACAACCACCTTTATGACTTTAGAAGTTAAGAAAACTAAAAGCATTGAGATTTTTAAATAATTTTGTGCATTCACAGTGCAATTTTGTAAGTATAGGTACAAGTATTTCAGGCGGATACCGCCTGAAAGCTACTTTTAGGGCTCGTGGTTTTTACTATCACATTTTTCCTAAACTAAAAGCAATTAATTGAAACCAAATTTGAAGTATCCCAGAAAAACCAAATTGGTCATACATTAAAGATTTTTAAATTGAAACTCGACTACTAAGTACATTGTTTTTAAAAAATATCAATAGCAATAAAAACAATTAATAAAATATGAAAAACTTAAAGTGATGATAGTAAAGATATTTTTTAATATTATTTTCAGGTTATTATCGAGTGAATTATGACGGGGAAACTTGGAGACTCATTGCTCATACATTAAAAGAAGATATGTATATGATAGACGAATTAAATAGAGCTCAGGTAAACCAATGCCAAATTTATTCACTTTTAATAGATTTGAATATTTAACCCGCGACTTCAAAAAGAGAAGTGTTATATGTATTGTAAGCATAAGTTTGACTGTGTCTGGGTATAATGTTTTGCAATTATGATGTTTTGAGAATATGATGTTTTGCGAATATTGTGTTTTAAGAATATGGTCTTTTGAGATTATGATATTCAGCGAAGGAGGGGACAGATACACAGACATCTGTGGCGTCGTAGCTCTTGAGTGAATGGACAAATTTTAATGCGGTTGGTTTATTTGAAAGCTGTCGCGATCGAGATGGTTCTTATCTACAATTTGTGAATATCCGTTCAGAGGTTTGTCATCAGCTCTTTAAGTTAGCTGCAGTAGGGATCTTACACGCTATTTGGCAATTACTTACAACACATTGTGTGTATTAAAATTAAAAAAGTAACCCCGACACAAAACAAAACTCTTAAAAGACAATAAAATAAATTTCTCTCTCGGTAAGGGGACCACAAAAAAGGATGTTGTAAAGGTATATTATTCCCCGACCGAGAAAGAAATTTAAGTCATGTAACATTATTATGATTTATATTCCAGATAGTGAACGATGTGTTTGCCCTGTATGTAGCTGGTGACATATCTGTTGACTTGGCCAGATACATCCTTGAATACTTGGATCAGGAGCGAAGTCCTCTAGTTTGGGAAGCTGTTATGTCAGGGTACGAGATGTTAAGAACAGATGGCGCTAATTGTCACATGACCAAAATACAGTATAGGGAATGGCAAGTAAGTATCATTAGGATTAGCTTTATTTAAAAATAATAAATAAACAATTTAAATAACAATAAAATAATAAAAACCACATATACATTATTCCGATACCTACCTACTAAACTTTAGTAGCTTGAGCAAAAATTTTTTCGAAAATTGGAAAAAAACGACGGATACCACATACTGGGTGACCCGAGGAAATATTGAAAAGATTGTTATCAATATTTACCCAACCGGGACTCGATCCTGGTACCCTCAGAGATAGCGGCACATTGAAAACCGGTGCGTACAAAAGAAATAAAAAAAAGGAGAAAGACACTTATAGCATTGTGCAAATGCTACAACATAATATTTAAAACCAATATATTTTAATCGTTATCGATAGGTAAAGTGGGGAACGGGTTTGTTGTTAAATAAATGGCAAGAGCCCAAATAAACTTATATTAAATAATTTTTTTTCTTAAAATAAAGATACTTACAGTATTTGTTATTATTTATATCTTAAAGCCTATTATGATAGGCTTGACTAGATACTCAGCTATTTCTTAATACAAGTAAAAAGTAAAAAATGTGGTTTACTGAGCGACACGCGCGCTGCGCGTTAACAATTAATGTCTACACGCGTTCCTATCCGAAATCCGATTTGGTCTGCTCCCAGACCAAATCCGAACGTGTGTAGCGCAGCTTTGGTCTGGAGCAGACCAAATCGGAACGAGTGTAGCGCAGATTTGGTCTGGGAGCAGACCAAATCGGCTGTCGGATTGGAACGTGTGTAGACACTATTCATCTAAGCCGCACGCAGAGTGCATCGCTGTGTGCGCATGCTAACACCAACATCACGAGTGAGTCTGCGCACAGGACAGGATGCTCCATTTAGAACTGACTACTGCGCTGCGTTGAAATAAAGTAGATAATATTAGTTCTTCCTACTAATATTATTAATGTGGATGTTAAGATGTTTTTTACTAAATCATGCCGAAACGGCAGAACGGATTTGGCTGAAAGGGACACATATACTTTGTAGCCTGGACAGGAATATAGAATACTTTTTATTCCGGAAAAAGATCTAATTTCGCACGCGGGTGAAGCCTCGGGCGAAAAGCTAGTAAATAATATATTATTATGGTAAACTATTTTTGATGCTTTGGCAATACATTTTTTAGGTTAACCTCAAGTGGTTGAGCTAACATTATGTAGCCTTTCTCGGTACGAATAAATAAATAATGTAATGTATTCTTAAGAACCACTTATCCATACTAATATTATAAATGTGAAAGTGTGTTTGTTTATTTGTTCGTTTGTCCGCCTTTCGCATCAACACGGAGCCACTGATCGTCGTGATTTTTGATATGGAGATAGTTTGGGTGCTGGAAAGTGATATAGGTTACTTTTTATCCCAGAAGAATATCATGTACTCGCGGGATAATATCGTGTAGTCCACGCGGGCGAAGCCGCGGGCGGAAAGATAGTTATTGATTAAAACCGTGACCGCCAAATTCCTTGTAAAACTACAAGCTGAGTATTTCTCACGACCTTTGTGTGTTTTATTTAAAGCAATGTTTATATTGACTTGATTTTGTTCTCGTAGAATGTAAATTTAGATGTTGTTTTGTTTTCTGCGACACTAACATTACACGGCTATAGATTGCGAGATCTGAGGTCTAAGTATAACTTTTGGTAAACAAAATAGTTGCTAAATAGCGGTAATACACGGTTCACTTTTGCCTTTCAATTTGGGTGAAGCAACCAAATTGAACATTGTAAACGTAAAAGTGAATCATTCAATGTCAATGTGCGCCTGTATTTCTGCGCCTTCCAACCAAAGAGAATCAATTTGGTAGAACCGTGTAATATTAGCATTATGGTTAACAGAGAAATAAACCTTTAATAATGAACTAAAAGGTACTAAACTAATCATTTAGTGGATATGGATAAATTCTCAGATGATGGATTCAGTTCCTCTCAAACCGCCGACCGTAGTTACATTTATGAGAAACTGACTAACCAAGCAGCTATTGGACAGTTTTACGATATGTTTTGTTTTTATAATCGTCGTTCGAACTCTACCTGGGTTCCATCTATCTGGCAGAATCTCGATCCTCCGAAACTTATTTGGCATAACATACTTGACATAATATTCCTTTGACGAACAGTTGTAAAGCAGAAAGCATATTTAGCATAATTATTGATTGGCCGAATGTTTGTATGTACGAATTTACAATGGCATACTATTCAGATGGCAGAATTTCCTATGGTATATTTAGCTTTGGCATAATGTAAATTTCGCAGAATTTCGTTTAGCATAACGTTTATTTGGTGTCACGATTATTTGGTATAATTTCATTTGGCATACTTAAAAGATGGCAGAATTTTATTTGGAATAATTTCATAATGCATACTGTTCTTCTTATAAAATAACATTTTAAGCTTCAATTGAATTAAAATATTGTGTAAAAAAGTCATTAAATTGTGTTTTCTGGGATGTTGTGCTTCTAAAGTCAGTGCCAGAAACGAATTGCTGCAAAACCGACTTCACGTAGTCTTGTATGCCCTACTCCTAGAGTGTAATTTAAGCCCGCGTAGGCGCGGAGGGGCGAGGCGGCCCGCGAGCTGAGGAGCAGGTGGTTTTAACGCTCACCGCAGTGGCTGAGGCTGGCCGGCGAAGCCGGCCAACAAGCCGAAGGTGGCCGAAGCTACGGTGGTGAGCGAGCCCCGCAGCACCGGAGCCGTGACAGAACCCATGCCTGCTGCACAATGAATGCTTGCTTGACTGCTGCATGCTTGCTTGCACGCTTGCATGCTTGCTTGCACGCTGCACGCTTGCTTGACTGCTGCATGCTTGCTTGCATGCTGCATGCTGCTTGCATGCTGCATGCTTGCTTGACTGCTGCATGCTTGCTTGACTATTGTGTGCTTGCCTACATGC
Organism: Crambus lathoniellus; assembly: GCA_949710035.1. NCBI lineage: Eukaryota > Metazoa > Arthropoda > Insecta > Lepidoptera > Crambidae > Crambus > Crambus lathoniellus. The sequence continues at coordinate 18,254,602 of OX453305.1, read as the reverse complement.
TGCATGCTTGCTTGATTACTGCATGCTTGCTTACATGCTTGCTTGCTACTTGCCTGCTGCTTGCTTGCTGCTTGCTTGCTGCTTGCTTGCTGCTTGCTTGCTGCTTGCTTGCTGCGTGCTTGCTGCTTGCTTGCTGCTTGCTTGCTGCTTGCTTGCTGCTTGCTTGCTGCTTGCTTGCTGCTTGCTTGCACGCTTGCATGTTTGCAAATTTCTAATACGGAAAAAAACATTAAAGCATTACCACCACTGAATATAACTTATATATAAATATCACATCGAATAATGACAACCTCCTACTATAGCAAAAATAAAAAAATATTTTATTACCGCCTGATGAGAAATAAGTAGCAATAAATATCATCGTCGTATGTCCCGGGGAATAATATTTTTTTGTATTCTTATTAATTTTCTGCTATATACTGCATTTCTTCATTTTCTGCTAATTTTGTATGGAGAAACGAAATATTTTTTCATTTCCGTCAAAAAATTCTTGCTGTGCGTTGTTCAGCATGATGGCCTGAAGCCATGGTTAAAGTTTTTGCAACGGTGCCCCTAACACCCTGCATATGACGAAGTTAAAAGGAAAACTATCACAGCTAAGTAGGCTTTACAAGTTTTTGAGATATAACACATTTTCGAACACCGCAAATATTACTTTGTCATTCATACGAACACCATGAAAAACAAAGTGTTTTTTTTCTGGCGAAAAATGATAGTGGTATTTTTGCTAGGTGTATGTAATCGGTACGTTGAGTTGGTACGGAACCTTTCATGTCATGGGCGAGTCCGAATCGCACTTGGCCGATTTTTACTTTTAAGTTAGCTAAGTATACATTTAAAAATAGGAGTAATCTCCCTATTATTGTTTCATCTCTATCTGCATGGTCCAATCTAAATAAGAATGGGTTCAGTTTTACTAGACAAATTTCCTGCATTTAAAATATTCCGTAGAATAAGTTCTAAGCCTCATCGTTATCGTGAAGCAACTTTTGCAATGGTCAGTGACGGGATATGTGACCAAAATTTTAATGTCTCGAGCTTCTCAGTGCTTCGAAAAGCACGTTAAGCCGTTGGTCCCGGCTACCTATCCAACAATTCGCTTTGGACTCGCGTGGTGGGTCATGTTAGTAGGTAGGTATACCTACTATTACATATTCTGTGGTCATGGTCATTCTCATTATTCATCCATAACGAAGGTCTGTTCCCCAGCATTGGGAACAGTATTTCATGTCATGAACCAATCATTAAATTACAAACTTTCTTTAATTTCAGAGTTTCCTACGCATGAAGGTGGTGCCTATGTATAAAATTCTGACAAACAACATTGAGCAACAGAATAACATTCAACTATTCCGAAGCAAAATTATGGAGTTTGCTTGCGCAGTAAAGTATGAAAAGTGCATCGACTATGCAAATCATTTACTATCGCAATGGAAAAATAAAAATCAGAGGTGGGTAATATAATAATCTAAAGGTTATTAATCTCATCTTCTGAAATTTTATTTCGTGTCGTGAATGTACCTAAGATATGTTTTGACAGAAATGGAGTAAGTCTGTAATAGAACAATAGAACAGTTCTTTTAAAGTAAAGGTGTTCTAAAAACCTTTTATCGTTTAACTATGTTTAAATGCATGTTAGCAAAAATCACTTCAGATCTCTTCACCCTATGTATGTACTTATACACTTTTGTCTTTTAAATATATTGAAGTTAAATTCTTTTAAAGAATATAAAGTGGAAAATTATCATTTATCTACATTGAAGCTTTGACCAAACAGACGCGACCGAACGTCTGCGAGCGAAGTGGGAGCGTCAGTTGCGCGGAGGATGCGGATGCGGAGTTTTTGTACCGTGGGCACTTAGTTGTAATACTATAAAAAGGAATGATTTTATTTTTTGTTTGTTTGTATGTTTGCATTGGATAAACTCAAAAACTACTAGACTGATTAACAAATTTCTTTAATTAGCTAAAAGCTATGTTATTCCCTATATTTTAATCCGATATTCTCATGGTAACAGTATGAGACAGCATCCGCCGCGCGACAGCGAGAAGAGGTGGAGCGTCAGGCGGCGCGTAGTGTAGGCAATGAACCGATTCTTTGTATGGAGACTCATACATTAATAATAATTCAATAATTCAAAATCGTTTATTCAATTTAGGTTTGTTTAACAACACTTATGAACGTCAATGAAGCTATTAATTAAGCTATATTAATTCCTCAGTCGATAAAACTTTGCTGGGTTATAAAATAGTGTGAGTCATAAACTTTTATATTAATATAAAAAACCACACACTGAAGTTAGGTATTTAATCTAAAATAAAAATCTGTTTTAAATATATTGAACCGACTAATTTCTCAGTCCAGGGTGCCTACCATCAACTTTATGACAGCGATTCAAAAATAGCGCGATTCAGAATAGGTTCCTAAAATGAATCGCTTTCTTTCGTACTCTGACCTTCTAAAAACTGGATCGCAAATGAATTGCTAAATGTTAATGACCGAACGATTTGTGTCCTTTTTCTTCTACCCGTCTCTTTCACTCGATTCTGTCATGCCCGGAGAGTGAGAGGGACGGGTATAACCTGCAGGTGACATGTTAAATCGACCGGGTTATAAGTCAAATAAGAGTTTCTGACAGCTTAGCGGCTGTGAAATGTCATTGATCGATCACTGAATCGCTGTCATTGATATTAAGCTGTCGTGGTACGAATAAGCGAAGCAGATCAGTTTAGGTTCCTAAACAAAACCGTAATAAGAGTTGATGGTAAGCACCCAGGGTCCCGATCGCGGTAATTCTATGACGCATTAGTCAAGTGTACGTGCAGTTGAAGTGCAGTTGACGTGCAAAACCGTTTTTGATAACGCGCGGCTTTGACAGTGCGACAACGTTTTCTGTTCCTGTGATAATCTTTGGAACTAAAACAGTTTTCATACGACAGTCTATTTTGACAGCTAATTTCGTATTGTAGGGCTATAGGTTTGCGCATGGAGCTAGACTTAATACTGAGGTAACTGGAGTTTTCACCCTGAATAAAAAAGTGTGCCCGGCAAATTTGACATTTAGTATGTAGTGGCTGTCAGTTGTCTCATATGACCATACTTATTTTTTTCAAGTGTAGGTGAGACGGAAGATAGCCACAGTGTATATAATTTGTGGTCACAAAAAAGTATTAGTACTGCAGTCAAATAATTTATAATTTATTTAAAACCATTTCTTTTGTATTTAGTAAAAGAAATGAGGATATTTACAGTGATCATTGTGATTTTTTTTTTATGTTTAAGTAATTCAGTTTCTATTCTTAAAAAATTATAACTAGTAAATAATATGTAAAACTCTGAATTCTAAGGTACTAATCTTTATTTGTCAAAGGTATGAAGAGCGGGGCATACTAACGCAAGTATTTCTTTACTTAAATAAAAGGTTGATCCATAACCGATATTGTTAATGTACCCACCAGTTATCACAATAAAATTATTTTATTTTTATTTTTACTCTCCAGTTACCTCAGAATATAGTCTAGCTCCATGGGTTTGCGTGACGTGTGCGTCGTTATGTCATTACGGCAATACGAAGTCAAACGTCAAGACCCAAACGCGATGAAAACGCGCTGCATAGAATTACAGCGATTGGCCCGCAGATTTATTTTACTAAATGAGTTATTTATACCAGTATGTGATACTTGATAAAAATCCAAAACTTTTTCAAACATGAGTACTGCTTGGCAAAATTGCATTTCCGTAAAAAAGTTCGACAGAAACATTTTCCGGTCCAAAGTCACACCAATTATTTTATTAAAATTTGGTGTTTCTGCTGGAGATTAATATGTCCGATGAGAAAGTTTAAACGGAGCATTTTCCCTTAAAAAGATATCAATGAAACAAGACTTTCATTTAAAAAAAACCTAACTTTCTACTATAATTATTCTTTGGAAATTTATACAATACTTCTAATTTATTGATACTCTATCATACTGTAAAGTTTTTTTCTGTCTGAGGAATTGCTGTGGGGGTCCACCTAGCTTCATTGCCTTCACTAGCGAGCGAATTGTGCTATCATTGCGCGCTCGCGACAGACGTCTAATAAAAAAAAAAAATCTTAACCACTTTACCGTAACGACGAATTTTAGTCAGCAAGTCAGCATATTTCCTCGCATTTCGTGAGAAAAGTTTTATACAAGCCTTGAACGGGAAGCAATTACATTGCCTCGAATGATTAAAGCCCTTGACATGTAATGTCCTCTCGGCTGTAATGTACTATTGAATGATGTTATTTTGCAGAATTGATCCAGATTACCGCCCAGCTTGCTACTATGTAGCGTATAATACTGATTTGTTTTCTGCGTCTGACACATTCAACGCTTTTGAATCTGAAGATAAAAGCTATGCAGAATCAATACAGTAAGTTTGTTTCGGTCTTTGAAAACGTCTTTGAAACACTTGGAAAAACGTATAACCTTAAACTAACTAAATAATATAAAATAATTAACACTCAGAATGTTCCTAAAAGTATAAGATGTCAAGTAGCCAAATAATATGGTTTTATGATTGTGAATGATATTAATAATTTGTTACTTTTATGTTTGCAGCCGAAAAGAAAGTAATTTCTTCGTTAGAATACCTATCGGTGAACCGAGACCACAAGATATCACTATGACCACTGTAAAACCGAACCCTGTGGTAAGTACCTACAGTACCTATATTCTTTAATATACGTAGGTACCTATTGTTGGATCTTGTTGCTGATGAGCTGATGATCCATTATTTTTATTAGCAAAAATGTTATTCAAAACTAAACTATTAAGAGGTCGAGTTTTGATGTAACCGGAGTGCTATCCCGTGGTTTATAAAAAAAAACTATGAAACCAATAAAAAATACCATGATTTGATTTGTTGTAGAGTTCCTGATATTTCGGCTTTTTTAACCGACTTCAAAAAAAGGAGGAGATTCTCAAGTCGTGTGATTTTTTTTAATGTATGTTCCACGATAGCTCCGCCAATTGTGAACCGATTCTGATAATTCTTTTTTATCTGATAGACCAAAGTTTCAATTTGGTCCCATGAAAGATTTACAGTAGTCGGTTCAGAAGTTTCTTCAGAATCTTTTTTTTTTAAATTTTGAATACAATACAACAGATCACAAGTTTCATGGCGAGATTGCGAGGGCATCGATCACCGATGACTGACCATATCACAAATGTATTTGGCTGAACTAGAAGTTGGTTCACTAAGTAAGCTCTGAAAGATGCCTAAATCTAATTTGTTTATATTCAGAGCAGTCACTAGCGTTCGACGCTCTCTCACGTTTTTAACACACTCCGACAACAAATGCTGAACATCGTCGATTGTTCCGCAATCGTCACAATTCGGTGAATCAACCTTTTTCATCATGAAAGCGAACCTGTTTGTCGGATAGTGTCCACACCTTAGTCTGTGCATAATTACAACATGTTGTCTACTTAAACTACAGTTACTGCACCAAAAATACACATTGTTGATGTCTGGAAGTTCTTGCTTTACGCTTCAATATCTTCGGGAACTATTAACCAATTTCGATAATTATTTTTTTAATCGAAAGAGTATACTCCTGAGGTGGTTCCATTGTAACCAAGTTAGGAGCTGATGGTGGAATTCAGGGGAAATTGAGGAAAACTCGCAAATATTATAGGTATTTTACGTGTTTTATATATTTTTTAAACTTTTCAAGTATTTGCATCTGCTAATCATCATCTCAAGATAGCTGGTGATGGAAGTTTCAACTCCTCAATGGTTAGGAGTTGGAGGCTAATTTTTTTAAATACCTATCGTTAATATGTAAAGATTTGTAGTTGTAATATTTCAGGTTATTTAGGTGAGCTGATGATGGAAGGCAAAACTCCTTAACGCTTAGGAGTAAGAGCATGTTTTTTAAGTACCACATGCACGATCATATACCTTTAGTTGTATTCTTTGAAGTAACTTAGGTAAGCTGATGGTGGAAGCCAGTAGAAGGTTAAACTGCATAACAGTTAATATTTGGAAGACGGAGCTTGTCTTGGTGTTCTAATTTAGATATGGACCACCATGTGACAACAGTTTTATGTTGTACACTTGCTCATTAAGTAGTTTGTTAAGGTAGATTTCATACACTAAAAATGGAAAAATAAACAAATTTTATCCAAAAAAAAAATACCGCCTTCAAAACAAAAAACTGCATACAAAAACACACTTCCTAAAACACGTAAAAATGAAAAATAAATTGAACCATTCAAATTAATCAAACGAAAATACTGAACTGTTTGAAGTCGGTGTAACAATAAAAAATACTTAGTGAAACAATATACACAATAATAATGTTAGTGATGTGAGTTGTAACCTATCAAATAAAACAGATCAGTAAGTTCCAAGATAGTTAGACAAAGTTGCGCATTTTCGTCAGATTAATTTGAATGATTCAATTTATTTTACATTTTTACGTGTTTTAGGAAGTGTGTTTTTGTTTGCAGTTTTTTGTTTTGAAGGCGGTTTTATGTAATATTTAAAGTGACCATAAAAGATTAAAAAACTATTTCGATAAAAAAAAAATTCACCGATAGAAAGCCTAATTATTCCAGAGTGATAGGCTTTATTTTATCGCGATATTGTTGGGTACTACCGGGTAAAACAGCAGAAAGCAGCTAGTGTCATATTGACTAACTTTTCTGCGAACTGAAAACTCTTACGAAAATGGCTTAATATTCCTACAATATTGTTTTAATTGTTAGTAATTAGTTTTTTTAAATATTGTGATTTTAGTCCGAACAAATTGACAGAGAAACGTTAAAAGAGGATATTTCGCTATAAAAACCACTTCTGGTACTGTCATTTCACCTTAGTATTTGATATTCGTGTTTCAATAATTTGTATGATTGAAATGAAATTACCATTCTAATTCTACTTTTCTTTTTCAGTCGACACACCAAAGTGCACTAACGGATGCACACAAAGGCAAATCATGTGCAATGATAGCTTCGATACACATTTTAGTTTTCGCTACTCTAAGTGCAATGATTGTAAGATAGACTTTTAATATTATGTTTAGGTATATAATATTTATTAATGCCAGATTTGGTGTAACAAAGGTCTCGCTAAAGTATATTTTAAGAAACTGATGTAAAACTATTAATATATTTTTATTATATGTTAATTTTAACCCGATGACAAGTTATTTGTAAATGGAACATTTATTAGCAATCACATTCCCAATAACTCAGCATCATCTATCTATCCTCTCGACTGTCCCAATTATGTTATTTTTTGAGAAATACTAAGTTCATCAATAACTATCACCAGAACCACACTGGAGAAATAAAAAAGAACTTAACAATTTAATGTTATGACACTGTGTTTTGTATATTACATACATAATGATTATTGACGACCTCTGTGGCCGAGTGGTGTACGCACCGGTTTTGGGTGCCGCTACCTCTAAATGACCCGGGTTTGATTTCCGGTCGGGTAAATATTGAAAACGAACTTTTCAATATTTCCTCGGGTCTGGGTGTATGTGGTTACGGTAATACCCGTCATTGTTTCCAATTTCCATGATACTAGTGCTCAAGCTACTACAGTTTGGTATTGGAACAATGTATGTATGTGAATAGGTGTCTAATATAATATAATATTTTTGTTAGCCATCACTGTCATTATCTAGTCAATCTTATTATGTAAAGTAAACTTATTATTAAGGGCACTTTGAAATAATGAAAATACAAAATAAAATTCTTAATTATGATTTCTTAATCTAGTTTATTTTAACTTTCTAAATAGTTCTATCTTGTAACATGTACACGTTACAGTATTTTTATAACATATTGTTTATAATTCATTTATGTTTAAAAGCACAAGGTAATTATAAAATTTATAACAAACAATACTTAATTAATAATTAAATAGGTATTATACAAGAAAATGTGCCTTAATTTCTATATTTAATTAAAATTTGAAGCAAGAGGACGCGTTTGCTTCAAATTTACATTATGTACCTAATAATAAATTATTTAATATAAAGATTAATTAGTCGTTACTTTAATTTTGAACCCTAAAATATAAGACTTACCGACAATTAACATACATCGACTTACCTATGAGTGAAAATGCAGTATAAACCTTTAGTTTTAAAAGAAAACTTGCTTATAAATACTTAAAATTACGAATTATTTATTCAAGAACTACTACTACTAAATATTTTAGTCACTTTGTGCAATTCGAGCATACCTACATCGAGAATCATACGAACTAGAAGCTTTTAAACAATATTAACATTTAAATATAATTATTATGTTTACATAGCATATGATTTATGAGGTAAAATAATATAATTCATCATAATTACCTACAGTATAATGTAAAAACCGTTAACTGTTCCTGTTACAAAATGTTATAGTAACAAGGAGTTAACCACACTTTTTTTTAAATACAATATTAATAACATTTTTTTAACTCTATAAGGTTTTACTGAAAAATGGAAAATGAAGTATTTAGAAAAAATCGACCCGTCTCACAACTTTTTCTAAATACTTCATTTTCCATTTTTCAGTAACAAAAATTGCATTGTGAATGCAAAAAACTAAAAATTAAAATGAGTCTATAAGGTTTTAGTTTAATTAAATAAAATAACTGCTGTTTTTGCTACCAATGACTGCGTGGGACTTTATCTGCTTACATTGTTGTTTAAACAAAACTTCCCATGGGTATAAAAGGTTTGATCACCATCTTTAAAATAGATAGATATTTAAATTTTTACTTTTTTGTATTCACAATGCAATTTTTATGGTTGAAAAATGGAAAATGAAGTATTTAGAAAAAAAATCGACCTGTCTCACAACCAGCTCCGATGGGACTCGAACCCACGACCTTTCGCTATCCCGGCGCTTGCTCTAACCACTGAGCTACGGAGTCGTTACGAGAAGCGTCGAATTTATCAAATATTTCTTACACGCTGTATAGCCAGCGTTAATTTCATCAATGTGAAGATACGCGAAATATATAGATATCTCTAAAAGATAGATATATGGATCTTTAAAATATTATCCCGAAAAAAGAACGTAACATAATTCGAGGTAAGTTTGTCACTTGCGTTGTTATCTTTGGTGTACTATTTTTCACAAAATATCTAGAAACAACTTCATCTTGACGTTTGATAAGTAATCCGATAATGTCAACAAGTCAAGTGGGTTTCCAAACAACATGAGAATGTTTCAAAAGATTATTATCAATATTGCATTTCAGACACCATATTAAACTACAAGTACTATTGTTAAAATAGTACTGCGTTTCATGTACCTCTTTCATCTAAGCACTAGTTTCGATAAAATGTGTAGAGGTATACCAATATAACTATACAAACACAAAATTAATTACTTAACTATGAACCATCACCAAATAGAACCCTTAAAATAGTTTACTTAAAAAAACACACATTATGTAAAACATTTAACTAAGTAATTAAAACCGAAACCGAAACTAAACTACAATAAAAAAACTACCTACGTTTTCGTGTTTTACCAATAATTTTATGGTTAAGCATCTATATACATCATAAATCTAGTAAAAAAATCCTTTTAATAAAATAATGTTAACATAAAACTCAAGAAGATAAATTCTCTGCTAAATAATATTGTCGTGAGTTTACTTACTTATAATGAGGTAAGTATTCCTCATAGCGCACCCATGTTTAAGCGCACCTAATCTAGCACACCTAAACTATTCCACATAGCGCACCTTTTTTAACCGACTTCTAAATCAAAAAGGAAGAGGTTCTCTATTCGTCTGTATGTATGTTTTTTTCTCTTTTTTTTTTTTTGTGTATGTCCACCGATTACTCGAAGACGGCTGAACCGATTGAAATGGTTCAAACGTTATTACATCAGGTTGGTTTCCAAGTTGGTCCCATTTTTTGAAATTTTGAAATCGGTTCAGTAGTTTTCAGGAAATCTTGAAAATACTGTCGTTTTCGTTACCACTTAATGTGAATTAAATACGTATCTTTAGGCATAACTCCTTTGTTTATAAACCGATTTAGATGATTCTTGTTTTGTTAAAAAGGTGATACCTCAAGGTATTTTAACCGACTTCGAAAAAGGAGGTTTTCAGTTTGATCACATACCTATTTACCAGAAAACACGTAAATTGCCTGCACGATGCACTAAAAAGAGTGAAATAAAAATTATTTTTATAAAAAATAAAACCGCCTTCAAAAAAACCACATCAAAAAAGTAAGAAATAATTCCTCACCAAATAAATAACGTAAGTACTTCGAAGTCGGGCGGGTTTTAACAAAAACAACAAAAAAATTGTACATGTTTCACGTTACGTTATTTATTTGGTGAGGAATTATTTCTTACTTTTTTGATGTGGTTTTTTTGAAGGCGGTTTTATTTTTTTATAATGTGGTAATTGATTTTGATGGTACACCTTAAAGGTGCGCTATGAGGAATAGCTTAGGTGCGCTAAATTAGGTGCGCTATGAGGAATAGTATTACTAGGTATTTCTGTTTGCTGAAACAATCATTCCTGATATTTTACTAACATTTAATCAATATTTTCTGTAAACACTATAAAAGTGACATCCGTGCATAAACCCGTGGTTATAAGCTAGAATTTAGTTAAACAATGTTAAAACAGCTGTTATAAGTAAGAGAATCATGGAAACTGCAGCTGTGCTTGAATTGTTTTCATCTATCCAATCGTAGACATCCTGGAGATGTTCATTGGACCAGTCGATGTTTTCGTTTATTACTTGCAATGCCAACTGAGCTGCTTGTTCCGAGTCAAATAATGTATTTGTAGTGCTCTCTATCCAAAGACGGAACTGAAATTATAAATAAAAAATATTAATTTAAAACTTAACAATCGGCTTTACAACTGTTGCAAGGAAAACAAATATGTCTTTTATACTTACATCTCCAGCCATATCACCATTAACAACGTTGTCGGCAAGCGCAAAGATGCATTCTTCCAAACTTGCACTGCCACCAAAACTGAAAAAAAAACACTTTCGATTAACACATCTATTTAACACTATAATAAACACAATTTAGAAAGATGTCGTATTTATGAGGTTGAGTATCCAATTAACTTGCATACTAAAAGGGCCAAACTCAATTAAATAAGCTATGTTATATGTACAATACTTACTGGTCCCTGATGTTGTTTGTGTTGTCTCTTATAAAGGCCAAAGCTATTCTTGCATTGTTGTAACCGCTTTCAGCGACGGCTTTGAATATTCTAATCTTTTCGGCAGTGGAATAAGGACTGTCACCGGCTACTGTATCTGCGAGGAAGCTAAAAAATACCAAACATAAAATGGATACTTGTCTTGTCTTGTTGTCTATTTAATTAATTTCTTGATACTAACCCACGTATAAAACCTTCATCTGGTGAACATGCAAGTGACTCCAGAATGACCACACGGTCGTAAACAGTTCGCGTTTGAGCGTCTTCTAGAAGTTCAATCAACATTTCTCTAGCATTTTCGTCGCCTTCTTTTATGACCGCACAATAAACCGCGGGCCTCAAGTCTCGTGGAATGTTTGGGTTCCTGTGGCATAAAATTTTGTTTCCATTTTTTATATTTAATTTTACAATAGTTTTTGAAGAGGGTTGTTGTTTTCATCTTCAAAGTTATATAAGTACAAATAAAATAAACGCTTGCACACTAAAACATTTCCAAGAATATCATGTTCAAGTGCACCAAATACTTACACGTCATCATTAGAGCCGTAAAACCAGTCGATAGCAGCAGCAATACAAGGATCATAACCAGCTCGACAAGCGTGGTCCATTACCATTGCTCTTGTTAGAGTATCCATTGGTGGTTCTACAACATTGACTTCAGGCCGAAAGTCCAATTCTCCTTCTACAGTATGAATTGTTCTCCGCACCATCCTCTAAAAAAGATAAGAAAAGAAATTATTAGTATACCTTGCAAACTAGCAACACCGGCAGACTAAATTTGAACTAACAAAAAGTTTTGTCACTGTATCAAAATTAACAACAACAATAATTCACTTTCACTATTCATCCATTCATAGTAAGTCCAATACATAGTATTCTCTTTCGTAAAATTTTCTGCTCTTACCAAATATATATCAGGATCCAAATCTTCGTCTTCTGCTACCATTGCTTCGAGCCGCTTTCTTATAAAATTCATATTTCTAACAAAAGCTTTCCAGACAGCATATTCCTTTTCATGTTCCATAGTCAGAACTATTCGTAATGCAAAATCATAGTTGAGACCAGAAAATAGACGCCTTGCTAAATTAAGAGAGTCATCAAGCAACTGAAAAAAATTTCATAATTATTACTGTTGAATAGAATGTTTACTGTTTTATAGTTCTTATGGCTAATTAAAGTGAAATAGTATGGTCGCTGTTTGCAGATTGAAGCATAAAAATTATTATAGTTTTAACTTACTGTTGCTCTATTTAGTGGATGAATACCTTCTCTGCGCTCAGGATCTTCAAGGGCTGCGATTATTCTTTCCCACAGATCAATGTTGTATTGTACTCGATAATAACCTGTTATTTACAAGCCTTTTAGTAAATTTTTGTAAAGAACTTACTAGGGAATTATCACATTGTGGCTAGCAGCAGATTAAAGATAGGAGAGTATATACTAGTATATACTATCTTACCTTGTCCTTGAATATTGAATAAAATCCAGTCATCATCATCCAGATTTACTCGAAAATCTATAGAAGTTGGTTCATGATAGATCCTTGATGGGAAAATGTTATCAAAATCTGGATTTACACTGGTAGTAAATGATATTGGAATGAAAAAGTTCGATCCGGTAGCTTCGCCAGCGTAATTGAATGTACTCTAAAAATATATTAAATTAAATAGTGATTTCCCATTAATGTAAGAGATAATCGATTATTGTAGCGTCATGCAGTATGGACTTACCCGAGATATTGTAACAAGGTTGCTTTGGTAATTGACTGTTAAAAGAGGACATCCTCTGGTTTGTATATATGGTTGCAAAAAACCTTCGATATCATCAAACTGGTCACCATCCCATATAGCTTCAATGATTTCGTTAAAATTGAAAGTGTTTACTGTATCTAAATTGCTGTAATATAAATCAAATTATTATTAGTAACAGGATATAAAACAAATGGCGGTATAAATTTTTCCTTCAAGACTTTGATTCAAATCCAAAAACTAAAAGTGACGGCCAAAGAAAATAAATGTAATTATTATTGTGAACAGTTTTACGATAATTTTTAGTTATGACGTCAAGAGTGTACGATTAGTGGCCAAGCAACTGCTTTTCAAGTTTGAAAATGTCATTAGTTTTGGTTTAAATACGACCACAATACGGATTGAATCACCACGTAATAATGTAATCGCTTAACAGAATATCGTTTATTATAATATTAAGATCACTTTCTCATCAGCATCATATTATGCTCATCAGCATATCTCACTGCTGGGTACTTACGTGTCCCGACTAATCAATCCGTTTTGTGGTCGTATTTATACGAAAAAGAATGCGATTTTCAAAGAACAACTGTTTGGCCACTAACCCTACACTGTTTGACGTCATAACAAAAAATGATCGTAACACTGTTTACAATAATAAACTGCAAATCATTTTCGTTGGCCGACACTTTTTTCTTTTTCAATAAAACATTATTTAACTAGAAATGAAAAAAAGCCAATTGCTCTTTTTATATTCTGCCTTCATTCACTTACAAACTGGAGTTCATAATACTTATTATACATAATTATATTAGCTCGTACCAATCCATATACCTATAGATAAATAAATAAACAATAATATTAATTTGCTTACAAACTGGACCTGCTGAGTAGTAAGCGCTGAGCTCCATATTGAACAAAATCAGACTCTTCGTCAAGAGCAAGTCTCAACATCCTCAAAATAACCGGTGCTTTATACTTAAGGAGTCCGTTATTTATATGGTTTCTGATATCCACTTCATCTGTCAACAATTCATCGGGTTCTAGAACGGTTGCGGAGAGGTATCCATCGCGGAACAAACTTTCTTGTAATATCTCGGTGACAAATATAGTGTCAAAATCTATTATTTGGTCAGTTCCGCTTTCAAACTGAAAGAAAATAATAATGAACACTCTCATTGTAACGTTGTATTGTTATACAATAAGAAACTTTTACCGTGTGGCATATTACCTCTTTTACTGCCTCAAACGCGGCGTATGTCTGTAATCCACTTATTAGCCATTGGTATATCCAGTTTTGTGGAATGATAGTAAATCCAAACCAGGGACGTGCTAAAGCCTCAGCAATCTTGATGAGAGCAACTTGCCTCTGTTTCACAGAAAATTGTTGGTTCTCCATGAAGATGTAAGGCTCCCTACAGCATGATTATATTACGTTAGTGTGTGCGAAGAGCAAAAAACTTTTGTTTAAACGAAATAGTATGAAATCAATTGATGTGTTACAGAATGATTATAAAGACTTATTTTTTTCTTACCAAAGACCCACAATGGATAAAGAATTCCATTCAATATCAACATCTGGTAAAGCTATCACATTCATGCTGTTTGCTTGATTGAGAACTGTTTCTAAATATGGCTTATCTGTCCACTCGTTGAGGTAATTAAAAATTGCATTGATGGCTATAGAAGCTTGGTTTTCTTGACCAGATAATCCAGGTCTACCAGAGAGGAGAACATTTGGAGTTGGCACGTTATAAGTAGTAAAATCATGTCCGATCATTGCCCACCGCATTGGTGCACCCATTAAACTTTGGAAACTTGTCCTAAAATTAAAAGAATCGCATAAAGTAGGTGTTAGAAATTTTTTCCAAATATGCGTTTGATCCAAAAACGGGACATAATTGTCGGTTACATAAATCGATACTTACGGGTTGTTTTCTACATGCTGCGTGTTTGATATAAGGTTTCCATAAGTGACCCCATTGATAGTCATAGTTATATCAGTGTTTTGTGTGGCCTCGTCTATACATGGAAAGACTCGTCTTGCGTTGGTTGGATAGAGATTCATTCCTATGTAACTATAACAAAATAAAAAATGTTAAACACATAGTAATTTATCAGTGAAAGTTAGGGCTCTCACACAAAACTGCGAATTCGCATCGCATCGCAGTCATCCGCGATGCACCATGCTAATACAGACACCTTATTGCCTGTCAAATACTGCGATGCAAATTCGCATTTGTTTTGTGTGAGAGCCCTCAAACGATTGAGATTCTATAAGAAGCTTCTAGCGATCACACTGCGACTTGCGGCATGACAACATTTAGGATCATTTTATATTCTTTGATTATACATTTTTATAATTTGTTTAAATACACAAAATGCATGCTAATTATACGTTAACATAAACTATATACGCTGAAAAGAAATTACTTGTCTTGTCCCATATACAATCCTTGGCCACCATTTCTTAGATTTCCAGAATATTCTATGATTATAACATGATTTAAATTGGGTCGTGCAGGTCTAATTTCTAATAGGCCATCGTATGTATCGAAATCTGCAGGAACCACGTTATCCTCATTACTAACGTCGGCTGCCACTGAACGAATATTTAACCCTTCAGCATGCATAATCAAGGGATCTTCTCTTGTATCCAGTGTAACAGTGCATCGTAACACTAAACGTCCATCAAAATTGTCACCATCTATTGTTAGCGCTACAGCGTACTGAAAAATTGTAAGACCCGGTCGCACTATGCTATTTCTTTGTAAACGCGTTACACTGTTGTTCATGTCATTTGTTGCAGCAGGCAATTTATCACTGGCACTTTGTTCCGTTTCCATATCAATTTCGTCATGATTAGCAGTGTCAGGTAATTGCTTTTCATGTGTCAAGGCATTCTTTAATTCTAATTTTGATTCGGTCACGACATTACTATACTGAACTATTGGCAATGAACTTATGAAATTACTGAATATAACTAAATAACAAAAACCAACACTCCACTTCACTTTAGTCCGGACCATTGTGATGTGAGTAAATGGCCGTTATATTTAAACATAATTTGGTTCGCTACCCATGAAGCTTAACTACAGACTGCTCTTGCAAAAACCGATCAGATGAAACGAAATTACCAATAAGATAAATCGTGATCAAAAGAGAAGGCACGATAACGTCAAAGTTAAGCAGATCATACAAAAGATATTAAGTGCATATTATCTTTTTTACTGAGATATATCTCAAGTAGGTACCTTGAAATACAAACATACCATTGCAATGAAGTAACGCCCAGAGAACAAAACAAAAAAAAATCTTGTTACACTAACCATAAAGCCATTAACATTTTGTGATTTTGTTTTATTTAACTATTCAAGTAACAAATTGTACCTACGTACAGTCGAAGTAATTGAATTGGGACCCACCATAAGTTCATTTTTTAACTGATATTAAAATTCAATAAGGTCGTAATTCAAACACGTTGACATTGACATTAATGTTTATAGTTTTGACGCTTTCAAACAAATTATAAGCAAAATGGGTCATGATACCATTTTGGTTCGACGGCTATATAAGCACTTGTTGTTACTACTATAGTGTGTGTGATGATGATGATGATGACACAATACCAATCTAACCTACAAAATCAAGTTCAATAGTCTAACTTTTGAACCACTTGCCGAAAGTCGCTGATGTTTTTCTTCTATACTGTATTTAGATACCAACATTTTAATGACCTATCCCTGAATGTACTTAGAGTTCAATACAAACATAATACTATAATATAATAGCGATTAAATTTGAGAATTTTCAAAATCAGCAAAGTAGATTTTAAGTTTATTCGTCATAGCGGCGCCGCGCCGTGCAGTTTTACCCACATAATACTCGTTCCCGTAGGAATATCGGGATACAATATAGCCTTTGTAACTTAGGAATAATGTAACTTTACATCATCATCATTATCATTTCTGCACGCGGTTTTAGCCACACGGTACCCGCAGGAATATCGAGCTATAATGTAGCCTTTATCACGCAGGAATAATGTAGATTTATTTCATCATCATCATCATGTCAGCCGAACGACGCCCACTGCTGGGCATAGGCCTCCCCCAAGGATCACCACATTTATTTTCAAAATCGTCCAGTGGTTTTTGAGTTTATAACATCATCATCATCAATTAGGCTGTGCGTGTATCCGTCAGTCATTCAGGACAAAGCATTTTTTATTTATGTTTAAACTCACAAATTCATACAAATAAAATAATTCCATGACTACCGTTACTTTCAGGGCGCCGAAACATCGGGAAAAGGAACATATTATAGAAAAAATTGTAATAAAAACAAAACAACCAAAAAAAAGCTCCAGCGCTGCAGGGAGAAAATCTAGTTGCAGGGCTGGTGGTTTTGTTCTATCACAATTTTTGCTAAAGTAACAATAGTTGCATAAATTAATAAATATTAACAATCAACTATAATTTAAAAAAATATTATTAAGTATCTATTTTAAGAAATTAAAAGTTTTTTCCTCTATACCAGCCATATTACTCAAACTAAAAGATAGCTCTTTAATCAAATGTAAGTTCAAGTGATTCATGTCCTTGTGAAATTTTGACGGAATAATCATAAAACACCCCAAATGTATCTTGCGACAGCATTAGGTACTATTGCGTAGTGATCCAGTTGTAAATGATTTAAATAAGCTAAATATTTTTCTTATTATTAGGTAAATGCAACTTACGTACATATCTATACTTATATTTTATAGAGGAAAGATTTGCGTTTTTATTCGTTTCTATGTTTGTGACCGATTTAAAAAAATCTTTCACCATTACAAAGCTACATTCTTTCTGAGTGGCATAATGTATATTTTATCCCGATATATCTGCGGGATCGGGTGCCACGCGGGTAAAACGCGGGAAGCCACGAGTTAATATTTTAAATTAAAATAAAAGTAAGGCTCTATATATTTTTTATGAACTTAATCAACATTTCTTTAGATAATTGGATTTTATGGAAGACCCATTTCTGTACCTAAGTAGGTATGTCTTTTTTGTGGTGGTTTACAGTTTCACTTATTTTGTGGAATACAAAATCTATATTTAGTAAGTATACGTCGCTAAGGTATAAGTCGCTTAAAAAGCTGTATGGCCGAAATAAATTGATATCAACAGCACAAAACATTTACGCAATAAAGCGTAATTTTGGGGAACATAATTACAATTTGCCACTCCAAAATGTAATCAGTAAAATTACGTCTAAGGGATGAAATAAATATTGATAAATGTTGGTCAATACTGATAGATATGATTTAAGGTTGTACGCTGATCTACTTTTTTGATTCCACAAGTCTGCCAACTATTCAAATCTAAAAGTACAGTCCAACCAATTGAATCGTTACCCACCATTTAGATCATTTTCTAACAGATGCCTACTAAAATTCAATAAAGTCGAAATTCAAACTTGTTGACACTGACACTAACCTGTATAGTTTTGACCACAGAACTCGGAAAGATTTTTTTCTCTTGTGTTTTGACGCTTTCAAACAAATTATTATAAAAACGGGTCATGGTTCAATTGGTTCGAGTGTACATTCGTAAAGTTAGTTAAATTAAGGACTTAGGCGGTTCTCACACTTGCGATCGAGCGCCGATCTCCATACTGAGCTTTTTTTTGTCCTGGGGGAAACGCCTTCGCGTACCCCCCGCCCGGGGAGACGAGGGACTTATGTGGGGCTTGAAGCCACTAAAACCCCCAGGCACAGATTACTAAATAATTACTAGTAACAGATACTGCACTCCGCTAATCCATTTAAATAAATAGCAACTCTAACTATAACGCAATAAAGGGGAATTCAGCTTGTACGGCGCAAATTACGAACGGTCGCTCGTTGCATCTCTTTCTATCGCATATATTCTAGCTCTTTAGCGGACCTAATTTCTATGGATTTTCACCGCCGGCGGTGAGGGCGAGATTTGCGCGCAAGTACATCGAGTGACAGACGCCTGCCCCAGGGTGCTCCCTCAGCACTTGGACGGAGATAACGCGGCATGTGTGGTGCCGCGTTGCGTCATCAGTGTGTTGGTCTGGGCGTGTTTTCTATACTAATCTCTAATCTGGAGTGCTCACATGCTTATTTATGCACATGCACATGCATGCAATCCCGCGCTATGCCTCGCTCCGCATCGGGGCGCGGAGGCGAACCGCCTACCTTATATCTCAGAATGCGATTTACGAGTACTTGCTAAGTTTTTCTATTGATAAAGAAAGAAGTGAATTTCCGCGTCTTCACTCGCGTGGAATTGATTATATTTTCAGGATAAAAAGTAGCCTACGTCTTTCACCAAGGTTCTAAACCAACTTTTATCAAAATTTTTTGGGCGTGAAAAGGTAACATACAGACAAAAAGACAGATAGAGTGACTTTCGCATTAATAATGTTAGTACGATTACATAAAGGACGAGATGGGACAAAACGTCCCCCAAAACCAACAGATTTGAAATGGATCTCAGGTGAAAGATATTAATATAGTGACAACTTTTTACGATGGCGACATCCCTCAAATGAGTGGGAATTCTGGGAAAATATTATTTTAATATTGTTATTTAAGTACTACAAAAGTAACACCTAAGTAAATAAAAAAATCTTTGATTTAGACCATTTCTAAGAGACTTAAAAAAAAGAAGCTTCTCAGTTTGATCTGTATGTATGTATGTATATAATATGTATGTACGTATGTATGTTTGTCCGCGATTTATCTTGCGTTTGGCTGGACCGATTTTGATGCAGTTTTCAGGAAAGTATTTTGTTGGTTGAAGGTTTTGGTATATTAACCGACTTCAAAAAAGGAGGTTCTCGGTTTGACTAAACCCCATGGATTTTGACATTGAATATGGCTATTAATCTCTATAAAGATAAGTATGAAATATAATAAACATAAAAGGTATGTTGGAGGTGGGGACGGGTCCCAAACAAATTTGCCCATCATCCTTTACTAAAAATTTATCTGTTCAGCTTTTACTTTTAGCACAAAGTTCAGACGTTGCGTTGTTGTCCTATTTCACTTTCTGTAAGAAGAATCATTTACTCTTTTTCCTCTCTACTCTAGGAAAAGACTTCTTTGTGGTTTTCAACACATCTGAAGGCCGAATTACTTTTGTTTTAAAAGTTTACAAATAATAAAAAAACAAGTGAAATACATACTTCCCATTCTCGTAAGATCCAACAAAAAGTCCAACTGACGGATCCAAGTTACCCTCGTACGCTATTTTGAACCAGTAAAGGGTCGAAGTTAAATCATTTATGATCAGAAGATCATCTTCTTCTTCAAATTCCACTTCATTGTATATGCCTGACCCTGCTATAGCCACTTCGACCGATCGTATAGCTAGATCAGCAGCATGGAAAATTATTGGATCTTCTCTAGTTTCTATATCTCTTACGATTGCAGTAATAAACACTGATCCACTGAAAGTACCGCTATCAAAATCAGGTTCTAATACAACTGCATAACTATTAACTACAAGTCCTGGCCTAACCAAACTGTCTCTAGAGTTATCCCTAGTTCTGTTATTCACTGTCACATTTTTAACTATCACTGAGTCCTCAATTTGAGGCAATTCCACTTTATTATCATAAATTGGCAAACAGTTACAAATTACTAATACCGAAATGAGACATAACACTCTTAATGGAATCATTTTCTGTGTCATATATTCACCGTCATTTGTTAATTTTAAAATGTTGCATGATCTACAGACTTTCACGACTTCTACATAATAAATGAGGTTACGGAAGAAGAATCAGTATATAAGTTAATACATGTTCGTATACCAGTTATTCCCATTGATAAACTCGTAGATAACATAACACAGATAAAAATCCCACGATGAGTATCGAAAATTTTATAAGCCTACAGTGTAAGAAAACGGAACCAGAATATTATTCTTTTTATCGACATACATCCTAAAACTTACGTTTTACTAACTGTTAATACGTTACTACTGGTTTTTATTTAATCGTGATTTTTTACCCAAATCTTACAAACTTTTAATGAAGTTGTTCTGAAGTGTGCTCCATTTATAGCGCAGGCCACAGTTGGCGAGCGAGCTAACGAGCCGGGTGATGTGATATTTCTCCTCTTGTCATATTTCGGTTTAGACTGCTAGCACAGAATAAATAATAGTACAATAACCCGAATACTCGTACGCTACTTATCTTTGGGAGCGTCTCCCACATCGCCCTGTCACTTTAAATGTCAAACGTATGAAAGAGATGCCATGATGTTTGAGACGCTCCCAAAGATGATTTGCGTTCGAGAATTCGGGCGTTAGAAGAACAGTACAAGTAGTCGCTGCTAGCGACTTCGCTCGGCTCTCTCTCGCAGTATGAAAATAGGTGAAACGGTACATGACCCTGCTCGTTAGCTCGCCCGCCAGCTGGCAGTATGGCTTGCGTTAGGCTGACCGGACAGGAGAAACCGACCACAACCACAAAACGCCGCTACCGACCTATTTCCTGTAACTTCACTACATAGTATAAAACAAAGTCGCTTTCTCTGTCCCTATGTCCCTTTGTATGCTTAAATCTTTGAAACTACGCAACGGATTTTGATGCGGTTTTTTTTAATAGATAGAGTGATTCAAGAGGAAGGTTTATATGTACTTTTTATCCCGATATTCCTACGGGAACGGGAACCACGCGGGTGAAACCGCGGGCGGCCGCTAGTACATACATATTTTAAAAACTCGCCGCACGCGGTTGATGCCGGTAGTCGTCACTTGTTTCTTCTTCTAGTTTCAAGTAGCGGCGTTTATGGCTTGTGGCTCGTGTGCGGTGACGGTTGGCTTCAGACAAGTTAAGGTCGCAGTACAAGAAAACTAGCATTATCAATAACAAAAAATAACTAACATAATTCCTGTAATCCGAGTACTTACTTTTCATATAAGGCATATTTTTTCTTAACGTATATAATAAGTATTTTAAAGTTACCAAACTATTTAAGTGACACTTTTCTTTGGCCACAAGTGTAATATTGCTACTTTCATCTGCTGAACATTGACTGATACGTTTTCAGCTTATCAATATGTACTATATTTAGTTTATCTTTTACTAGTCTTACTCTACCTCAATATTAAATAACTATAGGCGACTAGAGTTTTCAAACATTTTCTCCAAAAACTTAAATGAAGGTTATATGTAAATATATAAGTCAACAATAAATAAAAAGACGATATTATAACAAAAGAAACTTTTATTTCTAAAAATATGTTATAAATTGAACCACGATTCCAATTCGCTTTGTACAGTAGAAGAATTTGCAAAGAGCTATAAATATTTACAAAAAAATATTCATAAATCTTGTAATTCACAATGAACTTTAAATGCATATTAGTAGTGTGTATTTAAGTACATTTTCACTTATTTCATAAGTTTCATTTCAGTCTACGGTTATTTTGGTTTGCATAACAAGTGTCAATCAACGTTGTCAAAAACGTTCTGAATACAATATTGGGTTGAAGATATCACAGAAAAACCTTTCCAATCAGCAGTCTTACTTAACCATTTTGCAATATTAATTACTTTATACAGGGTAATTTTTTTATCAGTGCACAAATTTTTAGAATCTACTCAGAATCGGTAAGTGAACAACTTTTTCCTAGAAACATAGGTCGAAATATGACAAAATTTCTTTGCCTCTTCATACAAATCGGACTGATCACGTGATCTATTTAGTATGGGGAGTCCAAAAACTTTTGTCGTATTTCGACCCATGTTTCTAGGAGAAAGTTGTTCACTTACCGATTCTGAGTTGATCCTAAAAACTTGTGCACTGGTCAAAATTTTTTCCTGTATTGTGTTTTAACTCTATGTATATTTTGTACATTCATTAAAGTTCATATACCACAGTTTCTTAGTCAACAAACATTATAAAATTACTAGTCAACAATTTAGCAGGCCTATAAATGGTTGAACATAGCTACAACGAAGGACAACATTACTAGGAAACCAGCAGTCATCACGTTGGCACCGCCCTCCGCGTAGTATTCAGTGAACCAGTCTGAAACCACGTCGAAGTTCTCTTGACTCCAAGCAATGGAGGCATCGATGTTCTCGCGAATGGCTGAAATTGACGCCAACTCGCCAGCAGTGAAGATTTCTTGATGACGATTGAAGAGCGCGTCAATCTAGTGCAACAGAAAGTGTTTGATGTAAAATGGAGAAGAGACTAGCAAAGAAATATAGTAGCATAATAATAGCATATTCTGTAAAGTTTTGACGACACCAACCGAGCCGCTTTGAGGTCAGCGTTAGAC
The DNA here is from genome assembly GCA_949710035.1 of Crambus lathoniellus. NCBI lineage: Eukaryota > Metazoa > Arthropoda > Insecta > Lepidoptera > Crambidae > Crambus > Crambus lathoniellus. The sequence continues at coordinate 18,231,347 of OX453305.1, read as the reverse complement.
ACATATCAACTGAAAAAGGGGTTTGCGGATTTTCCAATGAAGTAAATTGGCACGTTTGATACAGTTGTTAAGTATCATATTTCCTTACAATGTACATATTTCGGACATAACATTTGAGTTTTCATGTTTTCCTGCGACTTTGTGAAGAGCTTGTTTATATGTCCGTATATTGTGCTTATAATGGAAATTGTATTGTATTGATTTTAAAGCCAAGCTACTAATTTTTCAAGTTACCTTTTGCGTATGTTGCTGTGATGTAAGTCTTCGAGCCAAGGCGTTAAGAATGTTTGTCGTTCCTGTCAAACCTTGTACACTGAAAGTAAAAATAAAAAATCATTCACAATAATTCATAACACGTTTAGAAAAAATCAGAGTACTTATTAACGCTAATAAGATCTTACTTCGGTTGGATTAGGTGGAAGTTTTCGACGATGAAGTCCAAAGCCACCTCCATATTTTCAGGACCAGAATTGATGATAGAAACAGCAATAGTGTGTCTGTCTTGTTCCCTCACAAGAGAGTCTTCATCTATGATCTGTTGTAAATAGCTAAAAAAATAAAGGTAAGAAATTAAAACAAAAGACTTCGATTGTAGGCAAAACAACTTTATTTTAGCACACATATTCATGTTTGCTCACAAAGGGCTCTATTATATGGGAATATGGTGTGGTAGTAACGACAACAGCCGACGGCGTGGCCGTCGCAACCAAGTCACTGCCAAGTAAGGTAGGGTGGATTGCTATAATAAAATTTCTCTTTCTTCGGCTGCTGGCATCCCTGTTATGGTAAAAAAAGCTCTGATAAAAAAACTTACAAGGTACGTTTCTCAGCATTCGAGGTGCATCCAAGAGCATTTAAAAGGACCGATTGTGCGCTAGAGTCAGTGGTTCGAGTGTACAGGTCCCAGAGAAAATCAAAGTTGCTTGGGCTACCTCCGCGGAGACCAGAACAGTACACCAAGGTCTGGATATCAGGGTTTAAGCTACCACCTGGAAAAAATGCAGAAATATGTATCGTCATCATTATCAGCCGTACGAAACTTACTGCTGGGCAGTGGGCATAGGAATCCCCAGAGGAGGAGGCCCAGAAAGGATCTCCACAACTATCGGACCTGTGCTGCCTGTATATCCAGCAGCAATATTAGAAAGTTTATTCAAATGAATTATTGAAACTAAATGATGTCTAATTCAGTTTTTGTATAGATCAAAACTGTTTTTTATTTTTATTTTTTATTCAATATGTGTGCTTTTATTTTCACAAATGTCATAAGCTTAAAAATATTTTTGTGTTACCGCTTTGACTTCAAAGCAGTAACTATCTTACCGCTTTGAACTTGCTGCAGAAGCTGCGTGGCGGTGTTCACACAGTTTTCGTTCTCGTATCTGCAGTTGATATCCAAGATCAAGCTCCTGTGGTATGGTGTGACATGCTCCTCATTCGGAGAGGCTTCGAAAGTGAGACGGTTGTAAGAGCTCTCTGTCAACTCCAAAAGGAATCTCTGCAAAAATTAAACGTTAATATTTATCTCAAAAGTGCAACGGCTTAGAATATCCGATCTGCAATATCGATGGATGGGTAGATTTGTACCGAATTTGATAGCTCGAACTCGTTTCTTTCTTCACATCAAGCTGTCGGTTATGGTTACATATGTAGTCGTCAACACCCTAATCCGAATTGGTAAGGATCAAAACTTTTGTCACGGAATATAGTATGATAGTATAATATGATATAAGTACTATGTAATTACCTGGAAAAGTGGGTACACTTCAGTGCTAGCGAGCACAACATCCAGATAATTGAAGGCAGCATTTGCTGCGGCCCAGGGGATGTAGTCGAGCTCGGCGGTCAAGTACGTGGCGATCTCCAGTGGGTGAGTGTAGGGCTACACAAAGGTATACACTTTATTATTAGTTCAAATTCAAAGATATTAAGTAAAATATTTTTTATTACAGAATGTGGAATTTCATCTGTTTTGAATATTTATGTGCTTAGTTGGGTACTTTTACCTTTCTAGGTTGTGTTTCTGGGACTTTACTTACAGGGCTTTACACACACACTCTATTACGCGTGATATAGCAATCGTTTGCGAAAAAGCGTGTGAAGGGAAAGAACGTAGCCTTCAAAATAACAGCGCTTCTGGGCCATTCTAACCATCTACGGATGGCCAAAGAGCTTTTGTGCTGAGCCCTTTAACGTCACGCACACGCACTACAAACTATAGTAATGTTTTTTTTATTATTATTTTTTAGTATGCCTGTTTGTTAATGTGTTATGTTTTATGTGTGTGTCTCTAATAAAATGTTTTTCTTTCTTTCTTTCTTTCCTTCAACAACATCAAACTGGCAATCGCGCGTGATTGCGCGTGCGGGCTTTCCCGCACGCAATCCTACGCAATAGAGTGTCAGTATAAAGGGGGCTAATAGAAGAATGGAGCTATGCTTTTCTACATTTGTCAGTAGACGACCGCCTGTATGTCAATGTATGAAAAGGGATCTACGCTCCGCTTCCCTTCGCTTCAGTGTAAGTAAATGCATAAATAATTTGTTAAAGACAAGATTGTTTAAAACCACGTCTTAAACGCCATGGCATCTGACCTTAAGTATCTAACTTATTATATTAACTATGTAAACATATATTTATGAATAGGAAAAATGTGATAGTAAAAAACCACGAGCCCTATAAGTAGCTTTCAGGCCGGATTCCCGGAGGTGCGGGTTCGAATCCCGCCTGAAAGCTACTTATAGGGCTCGTGGTTTTTTACTATCACATTTTTCCTATACTTACAAAATTGCATTGTGAATGCATAAAAATAATATGAAATCTCAATATGGCTGTTTCATCTTAATCGATTGTTAAACATTTGTAAAAATGTTTCTTTCGGATGCGAGGGTTTCCTCACATTGATGAAGCAACGCTGGCCTACAGCGTAACAAGTGATAGCAAAATTCGACGAGTCGTGTAAGCCTTTCGGTAGCTTAATTGGTCAGAGCATCGGGCCGGATTCCCGGAGGCGCGGGTTCGAATCCCGCCTGAAAGCTACTAATAGGGCTCGTGGTTTTTTACTAACACATTTTTCCTATACTTACAAAATTGCATTGTAAATGCATAAAAATAATATAAAATCTCATATATTTATGTACTCACCAAACGTCCGTTTCTAGCTAAGTTGAAGGAATCGTCGATGATTTGAGCTCTGTTCAACAGATGAATGACTGTGTGATTGCTTGCCAGAACTTGAGTGAGCGCCTTCCAGTTATCTTCTTCATAGTTGACTCGGTAGTAGCCTAAAAAATAAATGAACAAAATAACATACCTACCAGTATTTTGGTTTAATGAAAAACGTTATTTTGCTTTATTTAGACTCTCGCTAAACCCACCAGAAATACCTTAAATTGTTAGTGATAATTGTAAACTATAGAACTTTTAATATAAAAAATAGCGACTCAATCTATATAATAATATATAAAATTTAAAGTCCTGACTGACTGACTGACTGACTGAGATATCAACGCACAGCCCAAACCGCTGAACCTAGAGACTTCAAATTTTGCCCATAGATACGTTATACAGTGTAGGCATCCACTAAGAAAGGATTTTTGGAAATTCCACCCCTAAGGGGGTGAACTAGAGGATGAATGACAATGTTTGTATGAAAGTCCGTTAGTTTTGAAGTAAGGATCTTCAAACATTGTATTTAGGCTGGCAATTGAAAATTAAATAAATAAATAAATAAAAAATGTATTTATTTTCTCTCACAATAATATGTTCTTAAAGACTATTACAATGCTTATACTATTTACGACATCATTGTGAGAGACTGGTGCCTGATAAAGATTTATTAAAAACCTGAAATTACAGGTCACTAGGTCCCCCCGCTGATAACACAAGTTGACACAGGTAAATATGATAGAATGAACCACAAGTAGGTAAACTAATTTTAAACGTCTTACATATTATCACTACATAGTAAGTATATAAGTTTAGTATTTTAAGAACAATTCAATTCTTATTTTACATTAGATGCGATAAGAGTGTTTGATCTGAGAGTAAATTGTATTTCGTGTTGTGTGTATAGGTATAGGTGTATGAAAGTGTAGACAATGTTGTGTGAGTGTGTGTGCATGTGTGTGTGTATGTATGTGAGCGGGTGGTTGTTGTGAGTGTAATGTGTATGTTGTAGGGTCGGTCAGAATCATCGTATTATATAGGCAAGAACATTCAGTATGTTAGGATATTTACGCATTACTTTGGTGTAAGTATATAATAACAACCAAAAAAAAAATAATAATAATGGAATAAAAATAAGAATAATAAATTTTCGTTCACGTTAGTAGTAGTGGGAGTAGGATCTGGGTTAAGAAGTGTGTGTAGTTATTTTAGATTGACGGCAATAAGGCACTTTCCGTTTCTTCGTAATTTAACTTTTTAAGATATGAGGTAACAGCTTTTTTACACTGGATTTTGACATAGGATATATGTTAAGTTTTTTATTGAATTTATTATAAAGGAAAGGACCGAGAAACGAAAATATTTTGTCAGAGAGAGCTGTACGTCGTCTTTGTATAAGGCACACTTTGTCTTTTCTGCGCTTTTCTTGAAACTGAGCGGGATCATAACTTAAACGAGAGTGCTGCTTGATGATGGTCTGGAGGATGAAACATTTACGAACGGTGAGGAGGTCCCATAACTCGTAAAGGTCAACTGACGGGAAACGAAAAGGTAGTCCAGCACTAACTTTCAGTACGGCTCGATGTGCTCTCTCAACATCAATAAGTAGTGACTTCGCGGCTCCACCCCACGAGGTGATGCAATAGTTGACAAGAGGCTGGCAGAGAGCTAGAAAAACCATCTTAATGACGCGGCGATCGGCGATGTGTCTAAGTGATCGGAAAATATAGATCAACTTTCGCATTCTGCAAACCACAGATTGGATATGATGTCTAAAACTTAATGTTCGGTCAATGGTGACGCCGAGATATTTGGTGTTATCTGTTTCTAAAAGTTCAGAACAGTCACATTGGAAATGGTCCTGGCAATTGGGAACATGAGCTTTAATGAGGAGTGACGGAGGTGGTAATTGGTCTGTTCTCAAAGCGTAAGTCATGTATTTGGTTTTGAGGACGTTTAATGTAAGGACGTTGCGGTGTAACCATTGACAGACCACCTCAAATCCTGATTGAGCAAAAGCGAAAACCTCATTCCAACTATGGCCGACAAAGGACAAGGCAGTATCATCGGCAAACGCGAATATTTTGCCGCCGTTAAGTTTAAGCTGACAGAGATCATTTAAATACACTAGAAAGAGGTCCCAGAATACTACCCTGTGGTACGCCAAAAGCTACAGAGCACTCATCACTAAAGGTATCTAAGATCTTCACCCTTTGCTTTCTATCACTAAGATAACTTGTGAATAATTTCAAGGGTAGACCTCTAACGCCGACGGAGTGTAGCTTGTGTAGCAGGTGGGGGATAGAAACTGTGTCGAACGCCTTGGCCAGGTCAATGAAGATGGTTAGGTACTTCTTTTTTTCTTCCAAGGAGGTGATGGTTCTGGTAAGAAGCCCTTGAACAGCATCATCAGTGGACTTCTCTCGACGGAATCCATATTGGGAAGAAGCAAGAAGGTTATGTTTTTCAAGGAAATCCACTAGCCGCACGTTCATTAGTCGTTCCAGGATTTTGGACAAAGTGGGTAGGATGGAAATTGGTCTAAAATTACCAACACAGCTTCTCTCCCCAGACTTATAAATGGGTTTTATAAGGACGATTTTAAAAGCGCTAGGAAATACGCCCGTTGATAGTGCCAAATTGCAAATGTGTGCGATAGGTGCACAAAGAAACCGGGCATATCGTTTTACAACGGATCCTGAGATCTGGTCAATACCAACGGCGCAGTTATCACGCAAAGATTGAATGATTTTGAAAACTTCACCATTAGTTGTTGGGAGCAACACCAGCGAGTTAGGGGGTGAGTGAGTATTCGTGTGATCAAATCTTAGGTTGCCGGGATTGCTGTAGTTATTTTGTTTGGCTAGATTTTCCAACGTTGGCGAAAAAACTGTTAACCAAGTTAAGGTTAAGGCTAGGATCCTGCGAATTTATGAGGCTCTCAGAGTAGTCCGTTTTTTTGTTAGTACCACAACATTTTTTTATCGTATTCCACAGATTTTTAATATTTTTTGAGCTATTTTCTATTTCCTGTCTTTCATAATTTATTTTAGCCTTTTTTAGAACGTTGGTGCAGAAGTTACGATAACGTTTATAAGTCGTTTTGAGAATGTCATTCTGGGGGTCTTTAAAAATAAAATTATAAAATTAATATTTACCTGTGTCAGCGTTTTTGACAATTCCACCCCCGAAGGGGTGAAAAGGGGGATGAAATGTTGTATCTGAAAAGTCCTTCATTTAATTTATTATTTAGGCTTATGGTCGGAAAGTAAAACAAATAAGCAAAAACATGTTTCGTATTTTTTCGAAAATCAACCCCTTAGAGGTTTAAGTGATAAATAAACCTAAAAATCGATATGGATGTCGTTATTGAGGTTTTATGGGATGAAGATTGCAAAAATGGCATTTATTTTGATGTTTAACACGTTGAACATGATTCATTCCCTAAAAGGTTGAAATAGGGGTGGAATTTTGAATGAAAAATCAGGGGTAAAATAGACATTTCAACTTGAAACTTTGTAGGCTTACTTCTTAAAACAAATAGGCAACCCATTTCGTAATTTTCCCAAAATCATACCCAGGGGGTAAAATAGGGGATGAATATGTGTATGAAAGTCCGTCAGGTTTGAAGTTAGGATCTTCAAATTTTGTATTTAGGCTGGCAATTGAAAATTAATATTTTCCTGTGTCAGCGATTTTGACAATTCTACCCCCGAAGGGGTGAAAAGGGGGATGAAATGTTGTATCTGGAAAGTCCTTCATTAAATTTATTATTTAGGCCTATGGTCGGAAAGTAAAACAAATAAGCAAACACATATTTTGCATTTTTTCGAAAATCAACCCCTAAGAGGTAAAATGGGATAAATAAACCTAAAAATCGATATGGATGTCGTTATTGGGGTTTTATGGGATGACGATTGCAAAAATGGCATTTATTTTGATGTTTAACACGCTGAACATGATTCAACCCCTAAAAGATTGAAATAGGGGTAAAGTTTTGAATGAAACTTCTTAAAACAAACAGGCAACCCATTTCGTAGTTTTCCATAAATCAAACCCAGGGGGTAAATAGGGTACCTATAGAAACCTAAATCATCTAAAGTACCCTAAAAGTTCTTGGTACCTAAGCTACTCAGAACTAACTTTTTGATTGTGAAACAAACACTTATTATTTACTAGCTTCCGCCCGCGACTTCGTCCGCGTGGACATTCGAGAAAATACTTAGGGGACCACCGCCGCACGTGGCAAACGTTCTGCCTCGCGCGAGGCTGCTCGCTTGGTGAGGGAGGACCCGCCTAATCACGTAAAAACGTCTGATCGGATTTTTATGAATTTAAAACATAGAATAATTTTTATCCTGGTTATTGGTCCCCTAAGTATTTTCTCGAATGTCCACGCGGACGAAGTCGAGGGCGGAAGCTAGTAAGAAATATATTTTTCACTTCTCATGCTCGTAAAGTTCGTGTTTATGTTGGGTATAGGCTGCATAAAATCGCTTTTTATGCTCTAGTGCATAAAGTAAAATCTTCGTCTAAGTCTCAGACTCGTCAGGTAAACAGTCACACACGCAATTAAACTTCGATAAATAAACTTGTTATTTCATTCTGTTTCTTCAATTTTGTAGATACTTAATCCATGTTAAATTACCAAATTAATAAAACTAAGCAAAATTAATGAGTTTTCTAAGAAATAAGTATTTCAAGAGCATTATGGACTCCGATCTATGCTAAAGTCACTGTGATGCCACTGCCACGTATAAAAAAAAGAAAAAGGAAGTCTTCCCGCCAATATGGCGAAGTCTTTATTTTTTCTTTTTTGCAATATTGTTATTTATTTTCCTCACACTCGGAGTGAAAAGCAGAGTGTATAAATCGTACATAAAACCCATTTTACCCTCGAATTTACTATCAACCCTCGCCTACGGCTCGGGTGGATATATACGTCTCGGGTAAAATGGCACGTTTTATGCACTTGTTGTACAATCTACTATTTATTGTAAAAACAAATCCTGTATTGACTGCTCATATATTTTAAGAAAAATTAAATTATGTATTGTTTGAAAACATTATCAGTTTGTTTCTTATTCACAATCTACATGTACCTACTCAGCGGTAGTCAACCCAGGGACATCAAGCGACGTGGCCGGGTTCGAAGTTGTCAGACAGACCCACCCGTCAGACTTGGTGTCAGAGAAGTCGAGGTTGGACTAAGTCGCCACGCTAACGGGCAAGTGCACTGAAAAACACCTGTCATGACTGAATAACTTACCAGTCTGTTGCTTATTCACAATGTACCACTCAGCGGTGGTTAACCCAGGGACATCAAGCGACGTGGCCGGGTTCGAAGCGGCGACCCACCCGTCAGGCTTGGTGTCAGAGAAGTCGGGGTTAGAGGAAGTCGCTACGTTGATGGGCACGTGGCAATATAAATCAAGTAAAATAAAAAAAACACATGACTGTGAATAACTTACCAGTCTGTTGCTTATTCACGATGTACCACGTTGCGGTGGTTAACCCAGGGACATCGAGCGACGTGGCCGGGTTCGAAGCCGCGACCCACCCGTCAGGCTTGGTGTCAGAGAAGTCGGGGTTGGTGGAAATCGCCACGTTGATAGGCACGTGCCAGCGGTCAGTGGACGTCAGCGAACGGTCTGTGAGGAAACGCTCCTAATGGAACAGAAATGCTTTAGTTAGGTTGCTTGTTTTTTCTTATATTGTCTTGATAGACATGTCAATCGCACTGTAAAATGAAAGGCACCTGTTGCAAAAGAACTAGAAGGTAGTAGAGACATTATATTTAGTTTTTTGCATTCACATTGCAATTTTTATTATTGAAAATGAAATATTAGAAAAAAAACGTCCCAACCTCCAAGTAGCTCCGCCGGGAATCGAACCCGGGACCTTTCACTGTCCGGGCGACTGCTCTGACCGCTGAGCTACGGAGTCGTTAGAGGAAGCGTCGAATGGGTGGGTGGAGGTTGGGTCGGTTTTTTTTCTTCTTATATTTCATTTTCAATAGTAGAGACATTTTGGGAATTATTATTTAGGCTCTATGAAAACGACTTTGGCACAAGACCTATACATATATAAGCCAAGATCTAATAGTAATGTAAATATTATTAGTGATTGTCAATTATGCAATGCCCCTTGATACTTCCCTCCACGTATAAAATATTCTTTAGATACATCATCCAAAAAGTTCAATATTTTTGTTGGGTCATTATAAAATCAGAGTCATTACCTTACAAAAGACCGTACCTGTTCAAATACCAAGGAGTTGGCATTAGGTCCTGACCTGGTGACAGTTAGAACTGGGAAGCCTCCTTGAGTGGTCCATCGGGTAAGTACGGTTTCGATAAACCAAGGTATGGAGTGGTCAGACTCATCAAGGGTCAACTGCAAGCTTCTGTACAAGTCGTCGGGCTGAGCAGCGTCACGAGACCTGACGGAAATTCAATATTAGATAAATAAAGAATAAAATGAATGTTTTAGTATTGAGCAGCATCACACACATTGCCTGTGGCGTAACTAAAAGGTGGCAAGCCAGCAAAATTCTATGGAAGCCAGCTGGAAGAGGCCCCCGAATCCAGCAAACAAATTTAGAAAAACAAAGATTATGGGCGGGGGTGTAATACGTAGTGAATTTGCTACGGGCCCCAAACAGTATATTATATTAAGCCACTGCACATTGCTCCAATCCCAAACAAAGTAGCTTATGTACTATGTGTATGTGAGTGTGTGAGTGTGTGTGTGTGTGTGTTATTTGCAATGGGAAACAACGACAGATAATAATGTACCACATACACACACATACGAGAAAATATAGAAAAGTAAGTTTTCTACATTTTCCTGAACGAGAATCGAAGCGGAACCGTACGCCACTCGACCAAAGGTAGTCAATCGAAGTTGATTAAGTAACTGTCACGCACTGATCCCGTGCTTAGAGTTTAAGTAGACCTGTTTAAACCGTGGGCCACACCCACCAGCTAGCGAGGCAAGCGATCGAGTCTCTTGACGTAGCTTAAAGCTCAATAGTTAAGCTACGTCAAGAGCGGCGTATCGCGGTGTGAACCGAAGTATGAAAACACTCGACTTGCCCGCCCGGCTCGCTGGCTGCCGCTGCATGTAGGCCACGCTTTACGCAGGGTGAGGGATCCTCAGAGGTCGCGGGTTCGATTTTATTAAATTATTATTATTATTAATTACCACACGGAAAAAGTATTGGCTATGAATTTCTAGATCTGAGTATGGATGGGCATGTAATAATTTACAAAAAAATCAAGACTGTTTTGGTTTTATTTGTTCAACCGATGCAATAAGATCTTATGAACTAACTTTGTTACTCAATTATTATTTTAACATACGTTACTACATACTTACATGGTTTTAATGTAGTGGACCAGGGCTTTACGGAAGAGTTCAGGTGTCATGAAGTGCTGGATCATGCGAATCACGGAGCCAGCTGAAGGATTGCAAATATAAAGTTAATTTAAATAAAACTTACGTAGTTATTGATTTCTAATGATAATCGACATATTTATAATGATAATAATGTGAAAGGTTCTGTGATTGAGATTTCAGGACAGTTAAGTAGGTCGATGCTCTAAAATTCAATCCCCAACTCGCTGTAGCATAAAAAAGAATAGTATAATATAACGTCCTTCAAAAGCTGTCAAACTGCTGCTGACAATCTAACATTCAGCTTCAGTTCCTTAGAAAGAGACGCTGCTCGGGTTTTCATACAAAATAATACTTTCATGATAACGGTTACTATAACGACAGTTTTTCGTGCTAGAGCTTCTGTTTACTTTGGTATCAGTTCGCGCTGTTTGACATAGCTTTAACAGCTTTTGAAGGACAGTCCCACATTTGTACAGTACAGAACCTGTACTTCACAGGACGACACAAAACGTTAAGCTAACTAATTGTTTTAAATACGAATTTTCAAGATATTTGACTATTAGTTAGTTTTTTAACTATTAGTTCAGTTAACTACGGATAAAAAATGGCCCTTAGAGAATGATACCCCAGAATTAAATAAATGTAGAATAAATATAATTTTTATTATCTCTCCTTGTAAAATTTAAAAGTCAATGTTAAGATTCTTGCTAATTTATCACCACGTATTGCTTCACCTCTCATATGAGTCAAATGAGATATCGAGATAAAGAAAATAAAAACATGACAGTCATCTACACCAGTCATAAGGAGTGACTCAGACGAATAAATTGTAAGTAAACATGTAAATGGAATGCTTCTCATAGAATTCTATTTAAAGTAAAAAAAGTTAGCCTCGGCGCAAACGGGCGACCGAACAAAGCCACCGGTAGCCAGCGCCAGACACTTTGTACACGTTACTATTATTCTTATTTCTAGTAGATTGAAGTGCGTGACACGTGTTAGTGGCCACCGACCACTTTTCATGCATACCTAGTCATCACTTGTTTCTTAAACCGGAAATACACTGTTCAATTTTGCCTTTCAATTTGGATGAAGCAACCAAATTGAACAATGTAAACGTAAAGATGGGTTGCCGAGACGGGCCGAAGACCGCAAACTGCAAGCGACACTACTAGTTTCTTTGAATCTCTATGAAATTGATTCCAAGCGCGGCAGCACTGCGGCCTGCAGTCGCGGCGCGTAAACTTCATAGAGATTCATAGAAACAATTGAATTGAATTGAATTGAACGAAAGTTGAACGTGTAAACAGAACCGTGTAATATCGTCATAATAATAACTTAGGGCTGTATCCTATAACCCTTAGGACACCATATTTGCGCCACCATAAGCGATTCTTTTCTTCTAGATACCAAGAGGTGACCTCTACACAACTGCAAACATTTTATTGGAGGCGGAACCATGGTTTCCTAATGAGAAAGAGCCTTTACTCATAACATCAAAGCAGTGATTGAATAATAGTTTAGAAAATATCTTCTCACACTTCTGATAAGCGACGGCGTTGAAAGTGCTCAGGATCTGCGAAGGGGTGAAGACGGGGTGGGTCATGGGGTTGATGGTGAACACGGCGTCCGATTGGAACACGTTCTGCATGTTGATCACGAACTGGTCCATCATGCGCCACTCTGGGATCACCTGTGAAAGAACAAGTAGGTTTATTGTGATTTCTGGAAGACTATTTCATTGAATCGTCTTCCTAGTTCAGTCTCATTTGAGACATTATTGTTCCCAGCGAAACCTGGTCCTGCCTAATGTTTTTGTGTTGTCAATTTTTTTTATAGCGATTGTTATAGACTTATTTATCAACACACAGCTCAAACCACTGAACGGATTGCGCTCAGGTTTGGCGCGTAGGTAGTTATTATAACTTTAGCATTCGGTGACAAATGATTTTCCGAAATTAGTTAAAAATAAAAAGTAAAAAATAAACATAAGTACAGTTTATTTATAAGCCAAAGTTGTTTATTTTTACCCGGCTGTCCCGCTGACACAACACTTCTCAATATATCCCTAAATAGAAATTTCAAATACTAAAATACATGTTTTAAACCAAAATAATCAAATAAAGGTTGTTTCGTGTTCTACAAACAATTTTAAATGTGACGTTAATTAATGTAAGTAGGTATTTCCAATATTTCCACGTTTTTAACTGAAAATATTATCGAATATCATATAACACTAGGAATATCGAGTAACGTATCAACTAACCAAATCTGTAGCGAAATTCTCGAAAAAGTTAGCAAAGCCTTCATTGAGCCAGGTGTACGTCCACGAGTAGGGGCCGACTTCGTTTCCGAACCACATGTGCATGTTTTCGTGGCAAATAATCCTGCCGATGTTTTGTTTAGTGGCTGTGGTCGTCACGCCTTCGCGTACTAGGAGCGCTACCTCTCTGTGAAGGAAAGTAAGAAAGAAATAATTCAAATTAGTAAATGCCCGCCTACCGATTGTGTCCACGGTGTAATCCAGTTCTCTTTAATAACGAGATCACATTAATTGTGCCTTACTGCCGGATACAAGAAAGCAATATACAGAAACAGGGAAATTGTTTAATTTTACAATAACATATGTTAAAAATATAGATAAGACCCCTATGAAAATAAGTTAGAACCCCTGCCTCTTAGCTTTAAATAGCTTTTGCCTCTTCATTACCGCCATAGATGTTTACTCGGTTATAAAATGGCCCCATTCATGGCCTTTAATGGAACCAAAGCAGATTTTATCTAAAAAAATCGGTGTCATGAATTTCAATGCAACATGAAACAGTGTCTTTAAGAGACGTAGTTTATACTTATGCCATATTAATGTATATCGGTATATTGTTGAAGATTCGATCTCGCTATGTAGGGAGCTCAGATACTTTATAACAATGGATATCAAAAACTTCTAGCTGATAAATTGCGGCTTAATACGCATCCTGATAATTAAAACGTACTTGTAAACATGATATACTGCAGCGTATAAATGTCAAGATACGTACTACATAAAAACACTATCCGTTGCAATATTTGTCTAAATAACTGTTTAATTATAATATTTTATTCATAAAGCTTGGTCTAAGATGTTTGCTCTTTAGACCAAGTTGTGATTTCTATTATCCTACACATTATTTGACGTAGTTTCATTATAGTGTGGCATTTATCGGCATCTTTGTTCCACTCTTAGCATTTAGTTGTAGCAAAGTTTAAAAGAGAGCGGTATAGTACCTATAACGCGGCTAAATCAACCCTCCAAAGTCGGAGGGACCCTGAAATGAAGACGACCATGTCAGACCGTTTCAAGCGTATTTACAGTGCGACAACGTTTTCTGGAGGGTTACTCTCGACGGAATCGAATTCACATCGGCCCCCCTAGACAAGTGGCATTCTATTATCGAATTCTCCAGTCGAATAGAAAGAAATCGAAATGTCACCTGACCGCTAATGTCAATCCCATACATTTTCTTTCTATTCGACTGGCGAATTCGATAATAGAATGCCACTTGTCTAAGGGGGCAGGATCGAAATTATGTCAAACCAGGGTGCCTACCATCAACTCTTATTGCGGTTTTGTTTAGGAACCTAAACTGATCTGCTTCGCTTATTCGTACCACGACAGCTTAATATCAATGACAGCGATTCAGTGATCATTCAATGACATTTCACAGCCGCTGAGCTGTCATCAACTCTTATTTGACTTATAACCCGGTCGATTTAACATGTCACCTGCAGGTTATACCCGTCCCTCTCACTCTCCGGGCATGTCAGAATCGAGTGAAAGAGACGGGCTGAAGAAAAAAGACACAAATCGTTTGGTCATTTACATTTAGCAATTCATTTGCGATCCAGTTTTTAGAAGGTCAGAGTACGAAAGAAAGCAATTCATTTTAGGAACCTATTCTGCATCGCGCTATTTTTGAATCGCTGTCTTAAAGTTGATGGTATGCACCCAGTACTAAAGAAACCATAGCAACCGTTTTCAAAGTACCAAAATAACAGATTTTGAAACTTCAAAATCTGTTATTCGATCCTATGTGAACTCGATTCCGTTAGGAGTAAGGGGGCTGTTCCGGTGGCCAAAAACTGGAATTAACGTGTGTCTATTTATTGCTGTCAAGTTGATTAAAAAAAGTAAAGAAAATATAGCGCCGCTGTCACCGGAACAGAAAAGATTGTCGATCTGTACCGACCATGGCTGACGTGACCTAGACAATCAATTGGCGGATTTTATGTGTTTGACAGTCAAAACCAAAACCACTCACAAGGCCACTGAGCCTTGTGAGTGGTTTTGGAGTGGTTATCCAAAAAAACTGACCTGTAAATAACCAGCCCCCAGTTTTCCATAGCTCCAGCCGCAAAATCTGGCACCGCAGCTTTATCCAGCTTTGGGAACACATATTCGAACTCCGTGTATTCCTCCAAAGCTATCATGTTCTTCTGGCCGAAGTCCAATGCGAACGCTGTGGTTTCCCTCGTCCCTGGTCTAGAAAAGACCTTGAAAGGTTTGCGGTAGATAGGGTTCTCCGTGTTGTCAGCGTATTCGAAGTTGGAAACCAAGTACGCGAGAAGGTAGGTTGACATCACCTCTGTATCTTCGAATTGTCGCTTAACCCAGCCATCTTCTTGAACTCTGAAAAGTTAATAATATTTATTTATTGTTTCCCCTTTTTTAAACAAATCTCATGTTTCAAAATAAAGAAGAGGGACTTGTTTTCGCTTTGATCAAAACAGATACCAAGATTTCCTGTCTGTACGAAAACATTCTAGATTTATATTTTCTGTTATTTCTAGTGTAGATAGCTTATTATTTTAGTAATCGTATTTACTTACTCCATGTTAGTTTGTGGCATATTAGTTCTAACAGTAACGTAGGAAGCAGGCGAAACAATAGTAGTCCTAAATCTGGCTTTAAGCGCCGGTTCATCGTAACAAGGGAACGCACGCCGGGCAAAGGTTGGTTGAAGCTGAGAAGTGATAAGTCTCCTGTAATAAAATTTAAAGTTTAACGATCATAGAATGGTGACCTTTATAGGTATGTATACCGTCCGTACTTCTAAACAATAGAGTTGAAATTTTGTTCAACATTTATTAAGGTATCATAGCCAGTTTCAATATATCACAGACTACTAAATATTATACTTATTGAGTAAACTCGAACTTACTTCTCGACATTACTTTCGACATAGCTGGACACATAAATTCCAAACATATTGGTGGCATATTGACCTTCAAAGTCAATGTTAAGAATGAATATCTGGTTAGGGCTTATCGTCTCGCTGACATGAATTCTTAGCAAATGCGTATCATCTGTAGCCAAGTCATAGCTAGAGTAGATGTTTCTCTCAGGGTTATTGTTCGCTGTTGTCCAAACTTGAATGTTGTCGACCTTCATTTCCATAGCGTGGAGGACAATGACGTCAGTCTCATTGTTTGGCGTGATTCTGATGGAAACTTTCCCGGTGAAATAGTCTGCGTTGTCAGGGTTGAGGTTTAGCGTGACGTCATAGAACAGGGGAATGGTTTCCCTTGGCAGGTTGTAGCGGGCGGCGAACTGTTCATTGCGAGGTTCTGTGACTTGCTGTTCAGGTATCACGGAACTTGTGACCGCGCCCACGAGGGCGGCGAGTACTAGAATATGCATTTCTAGAAAAATAAAAAAGCAATAGAAAAATGGAAAATGAAGTATTTAGAAAAAAATCGACCCGTCTCACAACTAGCTCCGATGGGATCTCGATAGTTGTGAGATGGGTCGATTTTTTCTAAATACTTCATTTTCCATTTTTCTATTACAAAAATTGCATTGTGAATGCAAAAAACTAAAAATTAAAAAAAGCAATGTTCATGATCTTGTCATGATTATAACATGAATTTGGTTTCACATTATGATTTGTTATGGTACAATCGAACTAAAATAGAATCGTGACCAACCATAAGTTTATTTTCCTACAGATATAAAAATTATATATGGTCAAATTTGAAGCTTGTTGACATTGAAACAATTTTAAAAAGTATTTAAGTATATATTTATCCGTTATCAAGTTTTCCATGATACAGTTTCTTAATGAAATTAACATGGGCTTAGATAATTGGTGTCATTGTAAGAAGTTATTTATTTATTTATTTTATTTATTTATTGACATTGATCTTTTTAGTTTTGACGCTTTCAAACAAATTATTAGCAAAATGTGTCAAGATTCAATTGGTTCGATTTTACAAGTGGAAAGGATGGCTTTAAATAAGAGTTGTAACCTTCGAGCAACGCGGGTCTTCCGTCCCGGAAGGGAGTAGCCTTAGCGAGTTTACTCTATTCAAATAGTTCTGTCGTTTTTTGGGGGGGGAAATGTGCACACAAGTGCAATTCCGTATACTTACATACAAAAACAATACTGTAAAGACGACACTAACACATAGAAAACGTGTACGGATGAGTCACAACTCACTCACACATGGCCTCGATTTCAACGTAAATAGGGCTGGACTCAACTGTCGATGCAGCAATATCGATAAATTTCAATTTCGGAAGAAGGACTAATAAAGGTAACAAACTGAAACATATTACTAATATTATTTTTATTTATCGGTTAAACAATTATTGCTTAACTAGTGGATCCTCGCGGTTTTACCCGTGTGGTACCCGTTTCCGTGGGAATGTCGGGATAAAATATAGTCTATAGCCTTCCTCTCTAAATGGACTATCCAACAATAAAAGAATTTTTCAAATCGGTTCAGTAGTTTCTGAGATTAGCGCGTTTAAACAAACAAACTCTTCAGCTTTATAATATTAGTTAAGATTTCTTATAATTATTATTAGGTATTTATGTAGGATCTTACTAACAGTTTTTGATATTCTATTATATAAAAATCTCGTGTCACGGTGTTTGTGGTTGCGCTTCTCCAAAACGGTTCGAACGATTTTGTAGTAATGTTTTTTTTCTTGGTAGGTACGAGAATAGTAATAAGACTTAATATTATACCGCTATTTCTAAGAGCTGATGGCTTTATACCGCAATCGCTACTGATGATCTATTTTGTAAGAGTGCGACCACATACGCGCCGTGACACGAGATATTAAAATTCAAAATTGCTATTTAGGTTGAGATTACAACACTTGTGAACGTCAAAGCAGCTACGCCATCAGTTCGCAAATCCTACGGCGGGAGACTTTGCAAGAAGAACCGGCAAGAAAACCTTTAAGGGCAATCTTTTTCTCCCTGTTATATTTTATAGAGTCGTCAAATTGAAATTGAATTCCATCACAATAGAATACTTAATTTAAGTAGTAACATTTGCTCTTAATCCTTACTTCCTTACTTTATATTATAAATGCGTCTCTGTCTGTCTGTGTGTTACACAATGACACCTAAACTACTGAACCGATTTGAATGCATTTTGGTACAGAGATAGTCTAGAGCCTGAGAAAGGACATAGGCTACTTTTTATTCCTGAAAAATATCACCTTCCCGCGGGATAACGTCGTGTAGTTCACGCGGGCGAAGCCGCGGGCGAAAGGCTAGTATTATATAATGTAATAGTAAACCATTTTCAACTAAACAAGAAATCAAATATGTCAACATGTTAGGCATAGCTGAACTTGTAGATCCAGCATTATTGTAAGATGGTTCAATGGGTTATGAATGGCTCTGGAAAATAAGTATAACAGTGAGATGCAATTTTGTGACTTTATTAAAACACCGAGAATACTTAGAAGACTTGCGGCAAAAATGCAGTCTGTTATACAATTTGGTATATATTGAATTCTCCGTTATTATTCTCCTTTCTTTGGAAGGGCTTGAAAATCGGATGACATGAAATGGGTCGAGCAAATTACACTGCTCCGCTTGAGATCCCAGGTTTGCTTATTATTGCAAAAACTTTTCCATGAATTCTTTAATTCAGGATTTTTATGGAAGCTGTAAACACAAAAAGTGCGATAAATAAACAATGAAATCATAATGCTTTCATCATATTTTATCCAAAAAAAAAATAGGCCGCCGTGGTCGTAATCGATCGGAAGGGCCTATTATTTATTTTTATAACGTACTAGCTGACCCAGCGCGACTTCGTTCCCGTGGCCTTACCCCCTACTCCACCCTACCCTACCCGTACTCTACCCCTACCCTACTCTACCCCTACCCCTACCCTACCCCTACTCTACCCCTACCCTTCCCCACCCCTACCCCTACCCTACCCCTACCCTACCCTACCCCTACCCCTACCCCTACCCCTACCCCTACCCCTACCCCTACCCCTACCCCTACCCCTACCCCTACCCCTACCCCTACCCCTACCCCTACCCCTACCCTACCCCTACCCTACCCTACCCCTTCCCTACCCCTACCCCTACCCTACCCTACCCCTACCTCTACCCCTACCCTACCCTACCTATACCCTACCCTACCTTTACCTTACCCTACTCCTACTCTACCCCCTCTTACCCCCTCTTCCCCTATTTTCTCACCGTTAGAACCTTCCTTGGACTTCCACGAACATTTCAAGACCAAAATTAGCTAAATCGGTCCAGCCGTTCACGCGTGATGTCGTGACCAAGGGAAATAAGGATTCATTTTTATATATATAGATATTCTACACCGCCGTGTCTTCATTCATACTTGATGTTACGGAACCCTCAGTGCGCGAGTCTGACTTGCTCTTGATCGGTTATTACTTATTTTAATTACATGCTAGGTAACCCAATAATAATAACGTACTATAGTTCATTATAAAACCATGATAACAATCATTTGTACATATGAATAAATAACGTCTCGTCGCGTGTCGCCAACTGCCACTCAAATTTATCGACAAACATTATGACATGTAACGGTAACATCACTGTGTTGCCCATCGTCGGCGAGAAGTCGGATTTATCGCGCGACCGATCTGAAATTTGTATAAACCGGTCGAGCTAACATGACAGCTGCAGGTTATACCCGTCCTTCTTACTCTCCGGGCATGCGGAATCGAGTGAAAGAGAAGAGTATAAACTGCAGGCGTCATGTTTGCTCGACAGAGTTATATGGGCGAGCGGACTTGATGTTGCTGAACAAATCCGCCAACAATTTAAGAATAAAATATGCGAATTTGGTATTTAAATGTAATTAAATAGCAATAATATGATCAGAATTTACTTGCATATGAAATTTTACACCATCTTTTTGTTAACTTGATGTTCCAGACCTTTTTTCTACAGCAAAAAACTGAGCAATTCGGCATTTTTAATACTGCGGCGTTCACTTGCGCGACTGGACTCGGTCTAGTAAAAAATCTGAGTGCAACTAGTTTTTATAAACGCCTATGCCCACTTGGGCTAGTACTTTGACAGAGGGGAAATGCTTCGTATGCCTACTCCCTTCCGAGACGAAAGGCCCGCGTTGCTCGAAGGTTGTAACTAATAATAATTAACACATAATAGTCATGGCGTTTATTGTATCTAAGTACTTACATATGGATCTTAAATATAATGTAATAAGGGCATTTATAAGTGAATAAGGGAGCGGCAAATCTGAATATCTAAATATATATAGAAATCTAAATATTTAAAATTTTATATTAAGTAGAGTATATATTTAGAAGACTGGGTTGATTTAAGGGTTCAATCGCTCGTATTTTTAACGAAAAACTGAGTTGTTAGGTCAGTACCATTTTGTGATGTTTACAGAAATATCATTAACACAATACATAATAGTCATACAGAAATATCGTAACAAATTCATAAAATATTTAGCGTAATCAATGAAAATTGAATAATTTTCACAACAAAATTAATTGGCAGCTTTTCTTCTTTAGTATGGTTCCTTTGTCAAGGTAAGTAAGATTTTTTGCTGAAAGGTGAAAACTTTAGCGTTGTATCTTTTGGATCTTAGAAAATTAAATATTATTTTATGACGTATTTGTATGAGCACTATTACTCGTAAGATTAAGTAGGATGATAAGTGTATCATACAGTTTTTTGATTTTCGACAGTAAAATAGGTAAGCAAATAGTTCAGGAAACACAATATGATAAGCCTAAAAAACTGAGGAAAGATCTATAGAAGAGCCATTTTTATCAAATGGGTTTATCGATAAGATATCTTTATCACGTTTGTACCGAATTCCAAACGAAACAGAATGATTCAACTCGATTGTAGATAAAATATTGCCAAATCAATCTTATCACTCGCTTCAAGATGAAGAGAATGGGGAAATTCTGAGTAGTAGTGAGTAATCTACAGTTGCTGTAGATTTTTACGACTATTAACTATAGGTTTTTTGTTCTTTTTAAGATTTTTAGGATCAAAATTGAAATCGTAGAAATAAAAAAAAATACATTTTATTGCAATGCAAAAAAGGAAAAATATTTGATTTATGGATATTTATTTAACTCTCCCTCACGTAATAAATGTTTTAGAAAATAAAATGCTTAAACAATATTTAAACTGGTTCCGGACTAGATTTATAATTTTATAGTAACACAACAAGTAAAAAGCTGTCCTTTTATAAAATTGTATATTTTTGCAGTAAATAATGTTTTTACTTTTATTCGTCAACATAGACCAAGAGACAAATAATGTTTAAGTCTTTGTTTCCCCAATCCCCATACTCTAACAGACATATTACGAATATTACCGTTCCTTGAGTAATGTCCAAGGTTTACCCGACCCGTAATATCTCTCGGATCAAAAGGCCATACATCGCCGGCCCCTTTAGTAAATATAGCTGTCGTTCTTTTGAAATACTCGTACAGTATAGTAAATTATCTTACCTGTTTTATTTTTTGTTTTTTACATCAATTTTTATAGGAAATCTACGACACATATACGAATCAGAGGAAAGCCTTATTTGTCAATAGACGTTTTTGTTTTTGCATTGACAGTTACACGGTTACAGAGGCTTGAGAGCGTTGGTGACACGTAAGTTTTTGCTGATCAATCGAACTTTTTAGTTTGACACCAGTTTTACACACCCTTTTTTAGTTATGTGAACAACGGTGGACTTATCTCTAAAGAGATCTCTTCCAGCCGACCAAGACATGTGAGAGATTGAGAAAAAAGAGACAAAATACTCTGAATCTTAATAAATTTCAATGTATAAATATACCTACATATAACACGAATAATATTAAATATCAAAGCCTTTGTTTATAGTCATAGGTATATTTACCAGCTTTGTAATATTTTCACATTCGAATGCAAAATTTAATCCTCTTATCGAACTTGTTCTGCAGACGAAAGATAAACTAGGTGCATTAAGATAGGTAGTGTTAAGGTGCTTACTAGTTAAGTACATAGTTAGATCGAAAGCAATTTTTTTCGCTTCATGTAAAAAAAGGTGACGAATCTTAAGGGTTCTATTTTCCCGTTAAGGGTCTTTGCTAACTAGCCATCTGCAAAATCCTATCTCAAGAAAAACTTGTGAAAGTTGCTTCGTTATGGATGGATAAGGAGAATGGGCCATGACCCACCACGCAGGCCCAGTGCGGATTGGTTGGTATTGACGACTTCAAACGCCGGGACCAACGGCTTACTATGCTTTCCGAAGCACGGAGGAGCTAGATATAATAACTCTTTGGTCACCCATCCTAAGACCGACCATCGCGAAAGTTGCTTCAAAGATCGATAATTTAGGTAAATTAAATGATCTTTGATAAGATTTGATGATATCAAAAGCATAGGTAAGCAAAAACCTTTGATTATATGATAATGGAAATTACGCACATTCAGATAAGTTAAATAGGCTTTAGCGAGACATTTGATTAAATTATGACTTTGCGTAAAACTATTAGTCTCAGTCTTGAATGGCGTTGACCCATCTTGATCCGTGAGTACATGATGGCTCATTTTCACTGGCCGATAACTTGGTCGTTATACAGCATAATGGGCACTCCCAGCAGACGAGGGAACGACTAATGAAAGCTACGATCTTATGAAAGTGATTATTCGATTACGCGGTCGGTGATCCGCCTGCATAATATTTTATTTTGCCATAGGAAAACACACTGTGACAATTTGACAATATTATACAAGATCAAAATACACTATGCACTATTTACATGTTTCTTCATATAAAATCCGGCCAATGAATAAATAAATGCTATTCAGAAATCTCCAGCACCCCGCATGCGGGTAAACGACAAATGAAAACGGGCCCACATGAGGGACTTATGGCATGCCTTTCAGAAATATCCCGCACCTTGCATATCGACCAAAGAAAATAAGACAAAGTAAAGGACTCAGCACATTACATCAACTCGGAAAGGGATCGACACCGTATCGCCTTCGCCTCGCCGTCAACCAGGCGTCAACCTAATAGCCGCTACACACGTTCCGATCCGACCGCCGATTTGGTCTGCTCCAGACAAAATCTGGACGTGTGTAGCGTAGTCGTCCGACCATATTCGTGTTTGACGCGGTCGGCCGGATTTGGTTCGCACGAACTTCACTTCCTACCAAATCGGAACGTGTGTAGGCTTCCGACCGGACCAACTTGGCAGTGTTGACAATTTTGGAGGTTTTCCCCTAGATTTAGGGAGAAAATATGTAAAAGCGGAAATATTTAAAGCAGGTAAATTACGTTTAAGGGATTTTCAGAGGATTCAATTTAATGCTCGTTCATGAGTTTCACGTAGGACTGAACGAACGAAAGGTTTAAATATGGCCATTTATGAAAAGATTATATTTATCTAATTGTTTTTTTAGAATATTTTGTTTAAAAACTAGCAATTTGTCGTAACACTAAATATATATAAAAAGGGCATAACACCTCATCAATAAGTGCTGCTTTTAGTAAATATTTAGCATGTTTAGTATTTTAATGAAAATAACAGAAAATTAAAAAATAATGAAATTGTTTTTTTTTGTAGTAATAAGACATTAAAAACCGATAATATTTTTCTTTTTAATTTATTTATTGCAAGCAAATTGATGTTTTCAGTATTTATAAATAATAATAATATTGGGAGATTAGCAGTGGCTGGCAACACTGCAACAACGGCTAGAGGTCGGCCAGACCAAATCGGAACGTGTGTAGCGCCGACCGATTTGGTCTGGCAGATTTGGTTTGAACGTGTGTAGGCGCGGATCAGATCTGCAGTGAAGTTCGCCCGCACCAAATCGGTGGTCGGATAGGAGCGTGTGTAGCGGCTATTACGCAAGCACGTAACCAAACCGGATAAGCGTCGGTACGTCAGCTCGACTACGGCTAGGCGACACCGCGCTTACGGCTAGGCGACGCCGCGCTTACGGCACTTACGGCTCGCCGCACAGTGGTTCCATATTTAAAAAAAAAAGAATGAGAGAAAAATAATAATAAGTAAAAAGAAAATGTCAAAAAAATGAAAACAAAAATGACAAAAAAATGAGAAAGAAATTAATAAAAAAAAAATGATGTTCATTTTCATTTTCAGACCACTGTGCGTAGAGCCGTAAGCTCGGGTACGGAGAGACGTAAGCGCGTGGATAAGACGGTAAGAGCGGGGATAGCAAGTTGAGCGACCCGCAAAGTGGTTCGTGAGCTGGTCCCGAGGCGAGGCGATTACGTTACGATTCCGATTAGTGTGCTTTGCAGTAGGGGGTTTCATACAAAGAATACTGAACCGCTCGAGTTGATACGTTTACGATCCCTTTCGGAGTTGATGTATGTGCTGTGACCTTAAGGAATACAGCTGCATGAACAGGAAGACGTGCAGTCTATATCTACTCTAATAATTTTATAGATCATCATATTCATCTTATTTTTTGTTTCGTTACTTTTGTTGTCGTTTCAAGTGGTTTTTGTTTGTGTTAATATTCTGGTGAATGAAACAGAACTACTTGAAAATGTAGTAGTTTCAAGTGATTGATTTCAAGTGAATATTAACACACACATGGTTGTCACGATGGGGGTATGAAAAGACAAAACAGTTTATAGATTTGTATCGACAGTACAAATGACTGTGAAAACCGATTAGTTCTCTTGATAAAATTAAAATAGGCCGTCCCGCCCAATGCCTACACAATACCACAGTCAAGAAGAATTTAAGCGTATGAATGATAAGTACTGCCTCGTGAACTGGCTTGTATATGTATACGTCTTGGTAATACTGGCATGCAAGGACAAAAATTGCATGCACGTTTAGCTGACAAATGTATCCACAGTGCGCCAGTTACTTCCACATGGCATTAACATGTATGCATGCTACCGCATGCTTTACAAGCATGGTGTAATGTGTATCGCCGCCTTTGAGGCGGGTCGTTGCGTTCCCTAAAATATGGTTGAGCGAAGCGATGGCTGGTTCATGCGTCATGCTCGTGAACGGGTGCTGCCAGTGGGAATGGGTCTGCTCTTATCTGCTTGCCTTAAAATGTGTTTTCTTTTGTTTTAATTTATTTTATTAAGAATAACATTAAAATTTGAAACATGTATGGCGCAACTTACAGTATATAGTAGAATTGTCTTTTGTTTTTAACTAATATTAAAGCTTTAAGTAGAGTTCCTAAGTAATTGAAAATTGTTCACCGCTATGATCATTAGTTCGCCTATACTTAACTGTTTTTATCATAACCCATTGTGTAATTGTGATGGAAACTGACGACTTTGTATGAAATAAAACAGGGAGAAAAAAACAACTCTTGGAGTTTCTTGCCGGTTCTTCTCCAAGGCCTCCCGCTGTAGGGTTTGCGAACCGATGGCGTAGCTTCTATGACGTTCACAAGTATTGTAAATAACAATCTAAATTGAATAAAAAAATTTGAATCTTGAATCTTGAATCTTTGAGAGGAACATAATATGACAAAGTAGCGCTACGCTCGCGACTTCATCCATTTGGAACTTCGTTAAATTGTGCTCCAATGGCCTTTGCCTTTGAATATTTAGCTTTGCAACCTATATATGAGTCTTTGTTGTCGTGTGATCAAGACGAAAATTTCAAAACAAATGTAAAAATAGTAAAAAATCCTATAAATGGTTTTTTGTTTTAATCACAATGGGGTAGCACATAGCCTACATCACTCCTGATGTTAAGTGAAGATAAAGCTGGGTGGAGGCGCACTTCTCCCGGAATCCTTAATAACTGACGAACTGGCTATGTTATTTCTAGCTGCCGGAACACAACAAGCTGATAGCGTCGTTGTTATGGTGTCAGATTTTGATAAAATGGTGGTAGCTAGCCAGGCTGACTTCAAACAAGTCCTACCACCAACCAAACCCAATACAATATGTACCCCTACTGGCAATCGAACCTGGGACCTCCGGGTCTACCGCTGGTGAGTACCACTAGACAACAGAAGCGAATAAAATGACTTTCTTGCATTCACAATGCATTATTTTATTATTGAGAGCATTTGCCCGGACAGAGAAAGGTTCGAGTCCCATCGGAACTAGTTGTGAGACGGGTCGTTTTTGTTCTAATACTTCGTTTTCAATGGTCTTAAAATATATGAAGATTATCAATGGTGGTGGTAGGAAGTACAACGTAAATAACCTCAAGAACTATCGGCTCGCTTTTAAATATTCTTACCCCACTAGAATGCTACATTATTCCTGAATGACATAGACATATTTCATGCAGATATACCCGCGGGAAAGGGTACCACGCGGGTAAAACTACTAGGCACAGTAAATAAAAATAAAATTACTTACCTTTTTAGAGTCACACTGGTGCCTGACCCGAGCCAACTGAATAATTAATTGGCGTAATTGGTGTTGTTGAGTATTAGAGATAATTTTTATTTTATCTTATAGATTATTACATTATCAAAGTTTTATCAACAAAAGTATGTATTTGGCTTTGTTCTAAAGCCGATATATGTATAGGTTTTCAAAGTGGTGAGAATAAATTATTATTACTCTTAAATTAATTAACCGAATAGGGTCAGAAATATCAGCAGTTTTTTGGGCTTAGAAAATTAAAAAACAAAAATGGAAAAAAGGTACTTAGTCCGTATGAAGATGTACAATATTGTTTTTTTTTTAAATAGTTCTACTTTTTTCTAAGGACTATCACTTTAGAATATCTTTTGTTTTAAAAACTCTACACTATATTCCGATAGCTAATTTAATTATGTTTGACCTTTGTTAAACAATTATTTTAAAGTTATCTACAAAGTTTTGGAGAAAAAAGTGTCACATAAAAAAGGCGACATTTGGCCGCTATTTTGAAAAACAGTCCGGCCATTTTGTGGAATAGCTCTCTTACATACATACAAGAGGTTAAGACGGAGTCGATATTTTGTTTCGAATGGTCTCATCCATCTGCTTTTCTGAAATCCACTTGTCTTAACAAATTCGTGTATCATTCCCTTTCTAAATTTTTATTTTATAGCTAGGTAAGCATTGACCACTATTTATTTTGGCAGACAGGATGCAGGCTAGTCTAGGGTGTTGCATGCTTATCCAGGAGGTGCCCAATGTGCCTATTCACTCTTGCTTAAAAAGGCCAAGGTTATAATTTATCGGAGAACACATTCGCAGGCAGCGCATTGCAATCTTTAGCAGCTCGCCAAAACGCTTAGTACGAAAGAGGTGAAACATCTACGATGTATAGTATGTTACCTGCGTCTGGTACCCCGATGGTGGAAAGGGGCTAGAGGAACAAGATCTTGCAGTTCCTGTGCATTGCACACTCTCCAAAGTGTATCCGGCTAAACACCGACAGACAAACAACTCTACGATACGGCGATGTACGGCTTTGATTCTGTAGTTGCATAAATATTTAGCTGCAGTAAAACTACTATGAGAATTTTATGAAGTAAGTATTTAGTAATCTGTGATTGAGATCGGTATTATAACTCCATTAAATCGTTTCGTTGACGAAAATCTGAATTAAATAATTTCTGTTGGTAATCAACATAAGTAATTATTATGTGCTGCTTATGTTAAAAAAATATTGAATCTACAGATACCGTTTTATTATAATTATGTAGGTATATTAAGATAAAACTAATAAAAAAAATAAGGAGACTGATATTGCAGAATTCGTAAAATTACCCATTCAATGTTTCCGATAGTACAAGTAGATAATGAGAAATTTG
Organism: Crambus lathoniellus; assembly: GCA_949710035.1. Taxonomy (NCBI): domain Eukaryota; kingdom Metazoa; phylum Arthropoda; class Insecta; order Lepidoptera; family Crambidae; genus Crambus; species Crambus lathoniellus. The sequence continues at coordinate 18,203,755 of OX453305.1, read as the reverse complement.
AATTTTCAAGCACATGTGAAACTATAATATAAGTTCTAATTCAGCCTACGGTCTTGTTTCTTTTTTATCTCCTTATTACCAAAATAGATTGTCATCTAAAAATGAGTAATACTTTAAATTAAGTAGTAGGGTGAATGACCCAATTATCAGCACTTTAAGAGTTAGCCCCAACTTAAACCCGTTTATTTCATAGAAAAATACTTTTTCACCCGTTATGACGAGTTTTCTAGTTTCAATATTTATTCGGTAAGATTATATTTAAAAAAATGTTTATCTTTTGTCCTTTTTTTTAGATAGGCAAGAGTAAAAAATGACCCTCGCACCATTTGTTAGCATCATCACCACCAATTAACAGCATAGAGTGAACCAATTATCAGCACTGTGATAGTGGTATTGAAATGATATGAATTAAAAAAATGTTGATTAAATATTTTTTAATATAGGTAGGTATCCTGTAAATAAACATAAAAAAATATTTTACTTATAGTCTAACAGTATTTATAAAATTGACAATAACATCTTAATAGTTATGTAGGTATTTAAATAATTTGTTTAGACTTAGTTAAATCTCACTAGAAAGTGACTTACATAATAATATGGTAGGTAGGTATTTGTTACTAGCGGATAGGTAGTTACAACTATTATGGAACATAAATTGCACTTAATAAAGTATAGCAGTTTAGCAGAAAGAAAATTTAAATAAAAAGGAATAGTCCTTGCTCTACATCTTCAATCAAATATATTCTTTTATTTTATTCTTCTATTCTCTTGCTTCTTCTTTCTTTTATTCGTCTATCTTCTTCTTCTTCTTGGTTTTCGTTTGTGTATGTTTTTTCTTTTATAAGGTTTATTTACTTCCTTTGGTTTCATGAACTAGGGGGTCTGAAAAAAGGAAATTATGATGAAATGCTAGGACAACCAAATTATCAGCATGCTTTTGATCCTATTATTAACACTATGCTGACAAACGGCAAATGCAGTTTCAGCACCATGCTAAGATATAGATTTCGAAGGTATAATCCACTTTTATATAAAAAAAAACTACATATAAAATAAACACAGTTAGCAAAAATAATATGGAATAAGTATTTACGTAATATTTTCCACATATTTGCACAAGTGCTGATAATTAGAAAATCGCAAAAGAGTGGATCCTATATCAGCACCACATATTTACCAATATATATCACCATTACAGCAAGTTCTTCTTTTCAGATTATCCTCATAAACTATCTTATAAATCAAAGAAATCAAAAGTTTTAGTATAAAATATCTAAAAGATCTAATATAGTATAAAATATAAACACATGAACTTATCTTCGATCACAAGGAACTGGCAAAAACAGGACAAACTGCAGGATACAAACGTTTGATCACAATTTTTTCGCAATTTTGAAGTCGGAAAGTTTGGTATTGCCGGGAGTAGTATATCAAAAACAGCAAATTATTTCTTTTTCCAAGTGGTAACTTAAATTAGTTAGTGATATCCTTATAATTTTACTATTTATTCGGAGTGCTGATTATTTGGTGCAGTGCTAGCAATTGGGTCCGTTACCCTACCTACTTTTTAATTTTCATAATCAATTTGGCTCACATCCTACTAATATTATAAATGTGAAAGTTTAGATGTTTGGATGTTTAGATGTTTGGATGTTTGTTACTCAATCACGCTAAAACGGCTCAACGGATTTGGCTGAAATTTGGGACACAGATACTTTATAGCCTTGAGAGAAACATAGGCTACTTTTCATCCCGGAAAAACATCAAATTCCCGTGGGAGAACGTCGTGTAGTCCACGCGGGCGAAGCCGCGGGCGGAAAGCTAGTAGCCAATATTTTAGAAAAAAATATTATTATGAGACTTTAAAATAAGCAATCTCTAAAACTATACTTTTGCTTTACCTCGTAATACAGGCATAAAATAATATAGGAGTGTTAACAATAAAGGTTGAAAATTAAGTTTTAGAAAATTTCGAACCGTCTCTCACAACTAACTCCCATGGGACTCGAAACTACGACCTTCCACTATCCGGGCGAATGCTCTAACCACTAAGCTACGGAGTCGTTAGTTCCATAGCTTAGTGTGTAGAGCATTTGCCTTTACAGTTATTCGCATTCATAGTTAGACGGCTCCGTCATGAAAGGTCGTGGGTTCGAGTCCCATGTTTGAGACGGGTAGATTTTTTCTAATAACTACTTTATTTTCAACAACAAAAATTGCATTGTGAATGCAAAAATTTAAAATAACAAAAGAGATGCTAAAATAAATAAATAGGTACCTACCTACATACAGGTAATATGCATAATAAAATATTAAATGAAAACAAGGACAGAGGAAATGAATGTTACATAAGATTCTACCCACGTCGCTCCTGGATATTAAGATAATGAAACAAAGGGCGCTTCTGGATGCTAAAGACTGACTGACTGGATGCTAAAGAATGCTAGACTTTGTAGCAATTGACAGGCCCAATAGTGTAATCATCATTATCAGCCATTTCATATGCCCACTGCTGGGGCACTGGCCTTCCTTATGGGTAGATAAGGAGAATGGGCCATGACCCACCACGCGCGCCCAATGCGAGTTGGTACCCACCAACCCATTAATACCTGCAATACCCATTAATGACTGCAAATGCAGCCGGGACCAACGGCTTAACGTGCCTTCCTAAGCACGGAGGAGCTCGAGATGAAATTTTTTTGGTCACCCGTCCCGTGATCGACCATTGCGAAAGTTGCTTAACCTCGACGATCGCAGATCGATCGCAGACCGAGCGCAGTAACCACTGGGCCACGGGCTCCTCAATAGCGCAACGGCAGGTACCTAGGTTCGTAGGTTCGATCGCCGCTCTGAACAAACATTGTGATAAACTTTGTGATTCCTCTGTGTCTGGGTGGTATTGTCTATTTATATATTTTTTTTATTGTAGATAGGCAAGCGCTTGCTTGTTACATCGCGTGATGGTAAGCGATGAAGCGATCTAGGATGAATCGCGCTTGCCTAAAATATCCTATTCACTTGCGACTTGCAGGCCCACTGATTGTACCTATCGGGAAACACAGACTCAGGCAAGGAGTTCCATTCTTCATAATATATTTGTAAAATACTCCCGTTGGTATAATATAATAATAACCTAGACCATTAAGTACTTAGTGGAAAAAATCCTTAAAGTGGCCACAAAGGGGTCTCCTGCCCTACTTTAACTACTTAAGGGGCTGACATGAGCCAACTAGCGCCGCCAGTCGTTTTTATTTTATTTCTTTTATGCCCAATTTCTAAAAAAGGAATCAGTCAAGGTCTTTTGATAAACGTCTAATATTAATTGAACGTACTTCTTCGCACATCGCAATCTTAAGTACAGACGAATTACAAATTAAGCATAAAAACCTCTAAAACCTAAAACGGCTGCAGCTTAGAAAAAAATAATAATTCACCTAATAGTCGCTTCCTAAATAAAAAACTGCATATCGCAATTTGAAGTCCTCCAACTGCAGAGGAACAACTAAAGCCTAAATCAGGTGCAGCTTAGAAATAATAATAATTCGTCTTTCATAGTCGCTTTCTAAATCAAAGAAGGCATATCGCAATTTTAAGTCCTCCAACTACAGAGGAACAACTAAAGCCAAAATCGGCTGCTGCTTAGAAATAATCATAATTCGTCTTTCATAGTCGCTTTCTAAATAAAAGAAGGTATATCGCAATTTTAAGTCCTCCAACTGCAGAGGAACAACTAAGCCTAAATGCTGCAGCTTAGAAATAATCATAATTCGTCTTTCATAGTCGCTTACGAAATAAAAGAAGGCATATCGCAATTTTTAGTCCTCTAACTGCAGACGAACTACAAATTAAGCAGGAAAAACACTAAAGCTTCTGCTGCAGCTTAAAGTTGAGTTTTTGCTACGAGACTCGTAGCCTGTTGCGCGGCAGTCGTAGCGCGCTACGGTGGCCGTAGCCGTAGCCAGTTATCTGCCGCTCTCCACGCCTTCCGCCCGCGACTTGCGTTCCCACCTAACCCACTTTCTCACGTATTCAGTGAATTCGAAACTTGGTTATTGTTTTTTTTTGCCAATGGAGCTATGAACCTTTTGTTGTTAGTGACTAATTTACTATGAAGATTCGACAGAAGAGGTTTTAGTTTATGGTGAGTTTTTACTTTTTATTACACAGAAATAAGCTGCAAAAAGTTTTCATTGATTAACAAAATTTAAGTTAGTTTAAGTACCAAACAAAAAAGCTCCTTTCTTTGTCTTCAGACAGAAGTACCTGATTACATAATTTAAGTCACCTACTTTTAGATAACTTGAAGTTAATTAACAGTTAAGAACAGTATACTCGTTGGACCACAGTTACGAGGTTTAATTAGTTTCGGTGATTATTTTGTAATCATTATACCTACTCTAAATATAAAATATAATAACGTAACCTAGTACAATTTACCACAAATTAATGGTGTTGGCACACATCATTAATTAATTATTTTCTTTACTTCAAAAGAGAACAAATAGTCTGATGAATTATGACAAAAAATAATGTTTTAACCTAACGAACTTTCTGTTAATACTATACTATGTTACAACTACAATACTTGTCATACTTAAAATTGATTGATGCAACGGCATGGAAAAAGTAATTAACGGCTAATCGGTCGCGAACATGCCTACTGCTGTGGGTCAGGGGTTTGAGTCCATGTAAGGGCGTATTGATTTCTGTAATGGGCGTGAGCGGAAAATGTTAAGGTTTACTTCTAGTTCTTATTCAGTGCACTCGTTTCGTTAAAATCAAATTAAAACAGACAAATATATAAAAAAATACCACTATTTAAAGTTCATAGGCTATTAATGGTAATTTCGAAATTAATATAATTACGTATAGAATATATGTAATAAAGCGGTTTGTACTTCAGCTTTTACTTAATGAAGGGACATAATCCTATTTATGTCCCTTCATTAAGTAAAAGCTGAAGTACAATACAAAACTTAATATCAATACTATTAAGTAATCCATCAGCCCTAATATTGCACTTAATGTTCTAAAACTTTACTAATTTCTTAATTCCCATTTGATTATAATCACTATAAACCTTTAATATGTTTTGATGATTAACCCTGAACATAGTCAAAGGTACCAAATAAAATACAAAATGGGAGGTTACAAAGCAACTATACAGCGGAGAATTTAATAAATTAAAAAAGCTCATATTGCCTTTTAAACAATATGTTTTGTTCCTTGTTGAATAGGTTTTTTTCATTTAGGGTAGGTAAGTACTTTCCTCAGAAATAAAAAAAAAATCGGATCTACCCATCATCTGCGTTGACTGGCGAAGAAGTCTTAACAAGGAAAGTAAGCAATTACTTACCCTTGTAATGCGATTGCGATGCGATGTAGCAGCGAAAAGTACCATAGGTACATATTATATGCACACCATTTCAAATGGAAAACCTCGTTAAATTCACAAAGTAGGTACAACCGTATCACATTAGAAAATTTTACAAATATGTTTTATGTTTCATATAGCTCTGAAAACCAATACTTTTAATTAAGGCCATGAATATAGTGATTAATGTAGACAATGTAAAAAGAGTTTCAGATGCGTTAAGTAAGTTTTGTTTTTTTCGACATTAGATACCTAACTAAAATTACATAATACTCAACTTATATATTATTAACCAAAGCGATCTAATACGGCGTAATTTTGACAAGAAAATAGATATTATGACATAGCTGGCTGGAAACTTTTCTATCACATTTTATTATTCAATTATATAATTTATCAGTCGTGATTAACAATAAAAAATATCTACCTATGTATCTTGTTATAATCAAAATTGAAGAAAAAGCCGGTTAGATACAAGTCTTGTCGCGAGATCGAAAGAACGTTTAAACTATTTCAATTTGTATATCTTCTTATACCCACTTTAAAGCTCTTCACATACACAACTAGTAAAGCATTCCTGAAAAATAAAAAATACCCCGAAATATGTGTCAATAAAACGAAGATTCTAATTAACAATTATTATTATAACTTGAATAAAAACCAAAAAATATGAAATTCATAGGCATTAATTTATCCCAAACACAATCTGAGAGTTCAATTACAAACCAGAAGGAAAAAAACAGTTGAATTATTCGGTCTACGCCATTTTTCAGGCACTTATGAAAGTCAATCACGCTATGAATAATGAAATCGTTGCCTAAAAAATAACCGAACCGAATTTAATAAGCCGTCACGTAACAATACAAACTGGTTTACATAACTGGTTTTACATTTTCATTATTTTAATTAGGTGTTGAAAATAAATGGCTGTCTGAACTTTGACCAGGGTATTCTAAATGTCTGAGGTGACAGCAGTGCAAATTCAGCGTTTAAAGTGCAGACAACGTAGACGAGATGCAAACGATTTTGAAGAAACCTTCTTTTCAGTGATATTTATCGTGAGCCATTTCAAATTCGTTTCTCAAATGGGCTTACTATGGCCGATTTATACAGATTTAGCGAAAGGAACAAGTACAGTTAGTAAGTACAGTCAAGTGGTGTAAACCGATCAGTGAGAGAGAAGCCATTCGCGAGGCGCTCATCGCTGTACTTTTACTTACAACTCGCCAGTGCACATAACCAATGTATGTCGGCCATCAGACTGTAAGACTTTAAGCTGTCTGATGATTAATATTGAATTTAAGATTAAATATACGATGAACGTCGTGTTTTATCAAGCACCCAAGAAACTGGTTTAGGACAGAAAATAATGGAGGAAGCTACACAAACAAGAACGTGGCTTTTAAGTTAAGAAGAAGAACTTGTCTGAGCCGTCACGTTCCACTGAGAGTGAAAAAGATTCGGTTTCTTCTTTATATAAATGGCTAGCAAATCCTCGCGGGTTTACCCGCGTTGTACCCTTTCCCGTGGGAATATCGGGATAAAATATAGCCTATGTCACTCGGGAAGAATGTAGCTATCTAATGGTGAAAGAATTTTCTAAATTGGTCCAGTAGTTTTGGAGCCTATTCGATGCAAACAAACAAACAAACAATCAAATCTTTCCTCTTTATAATACAAGTAAAAATATGTCAGTTTAGGATTTGCCCAATACACTACTAACGATAAAATCGCTACCTACTGTGTTACAAGGATTTAACCCTCGCGTCACGCGTGACCAATATGGATTAGTACGACTTAACGACTGTCATCTTAGACAGTGGAAGGGATCAAACGGCTTACCGTGCCCCAACATAACCGCAAGCTCTTAGTGGCCCACTAAACATAAGATTGTGATGAGTATAACTGTTCCAAAAACAATCAAACAAGCTGATTCCTTAAATTATAATAGGTATTACTGATCGATGTCAAAAGGCTTAGTTACGACGAATCATATGAGAAGCTGGCGAACAAATGCATATATGTTCACTAAATGCTTTTTTACAGGAGAGCCAAAAAACTAAAAAAATATGGATTGGGTTCAGATAGATTTTTTTTACACTCATAAATAATCTTAACTTGACATTATACAAAACCCCACTTTCGTCGAATGAAATAGGACTCTGTTTGTTTTTAACGTATTTATTTTATATGAAATTGTCTGGTTTTGTTTGGAAAGATTAAACATGTTTGATCGAAACAACTTTGATCTAAAAACTAATGGACAAGTGTGGATCTGTTCAAAAATGCATTCAATAATGTCAATTTATTGGTTACGACTGAATTTAACTGAAAATATTTTGTGAGTGCATAGAACTCTTGGAACTAATTAAAAAAACTTACAATGGACATATTTTCTTTTGTTCGCCAGCTCCTCATAATATAACGTCAGGGACTTTTTGAGAGAACGAACTCGGTAAAATGGGTTTCTACATGTGATGACACTATAAATTACTAAATACTGACATCTTCATATATAACTTGGGATAAACTTTTCGACACGTTGATATATCGTTACCTACAGTAAAACAAAAGATTTATCAGTAGCCGTAGTATGAAAAACTATCGCTAAGGTAATCGAATAGTTAACTATACCGTCCTTCAAAAGCTGTTAAAGTGCTGCTGTCAAATATGTATTGAATTTCAGTTCCTTATACGACCGAAAGAGGCGCTGCTCTGGTTTTCATACAAAATAATACGATCGAGATAACGATAAATAAATAAATAATAAAATTATTTCAAAATAAATAACAAGTAGGTACAGAGTTGATAAAGCTATTAATTATTAAAAAATTGTAACTGACTCTACTAGGTTTTGAATATAACCTGAAAAAACGGATTCAGCCCCTTATCCCATGTTAAACCTTATTCTAGACAACTATTACATTTTGAACTTACTTTTAAATGTCACATAACAAATTAATACAATTTTACACTATTGCAAGTGAGTTATGCACTTAGTAAAATTTTGTGTTTTTGTACCTAATTGCGTGCGAATGTGAATCAATCAATCAATCAATCAATCAGATTATAGCCTATGTCACTCGGGAAGACTGTAGCTTTCTAATGGTGAAAGAATTTTCTAAATCGGTTCAGTAGTTTCGGAGCCTATTCGATGCAAACAAACAAACAAACAAACAATCAAATCTTTCCTCTTTATAATATTAGTATAGATAACACTGCTAACAGACTTTCCGACTCGTCGTACATTTGGCCAAGAAGCTAGACAAATATAGTGCTTTTACATTGGGTTGATAGTAAATTGATGATGGGAAATTATTTTATTAATTTTATTGTATAGAAAAAATAAAAATGCTTAAGTAAATGCGAAGTTGGTTCTGGGAATATCACAAACTTGGAATTTTCTTCTCTTATCGTAGTGTTAAAAGGTGTTTGGGCATGCATTTACAGAAGGCTATGCAATATTACCAAAAATCAGTTTTTCAGGCTACTACTTTTGGATTTTAATTCGATTCTCGATTCAAGACAATTCGACCGCCAATTAGCAGATTAATTTGCTGTTCTTTTTCACGTGACTTTCGCTTGTTTGTCATTAGTTTGCCATAAAGATTCGTGGTTGAATGCAAAGTGGAGGCGAAGTGACAGCGGAATATTCTCACGTCGTCCTCATTATAATTCAACGCATCGTTTCAAATTAAGTATATAAAATAAAACAAAAAACAACATTTAATAAATGATGTTTTCTTAGAGTATCAGTCATTATAGCAAAACACAAATACATTTTACTTAAGTTTATTTTATTGTTTTCCTACATACATTACATCCAACTGTTAATGGATATGTCAGGCGCAAAAAGGCCTCTAATCTACGGCTAGTCTGCGACAGACCTATCTCGGATACATCTCGACCTGTCAGTGCTACCCGCAGCGCTTGAGGGTCAAACTGCAGGATGCCGGGTCAGAACAGCCCAGTATAATCTTTTTTACACATATTCTCTTTTTGAAGTTAAGAAACATCGTTCGCAAAAGTAAGAAGACCATTCTCCGGTGACTATTGAACCCGAAAACTAATTTAAGTAGCACGAATTTCGTTGATTAACCGAATCTTATCTTGCTAACATTCAGTTACTTTGTTTGGTAGATCGCGAAACTGATGTTTTATTTTATGATGGTTAACTCAAAAAATAATCAGTTACTCCGTGATCATGGCGTGTGCAACTGCGCCGAAATATCGGGAACTCGAAAAACAAAATAAACATGGTAACAATCCCGTTTTTCATAATAGTTATAGTGATAATGACCATGTAAGTTTAAAATCTTATTTTAATAATAAGGAATTCAAGGAGCGTGGAGTAGTTCTTCTTAAAATAACGGGTTTGCACTTTACGACTCTGCTATTAAGCTTTAAATGACTAACGCTAAGTTATTCAGCACCATTTCTCAAATTAAAATTGGTATAAATTGCTTTCGCTGCCATTTGCATAATAGTATCTAAGTATTTGTTTGGTACTGAACTGATTTGCCACCAGTTGAACAGTCGAAACACTTACTTGAAGTACAAAACAAATCAAAATAGGTACCGATAAGTAACATATTATTAGATAAATTAAAAATCAATTTTTCCTTTCTGTTTCTTTCTATTTACTTTAAGTTTTATACAAAAACACTGCGGCTGATGAAGCACTTACCTACCTTAAGCAACAAGTTACTAGCATACATCACCAATTGAATAACTTCTTGACTTCATATAGATCCATCTGAATTTTTGATAAAAAAATTTTATTAAAATAATGGTATGCTGTCGTACTAATATCAAATGCAAGAGTTTGTGAGGATGTTTGTTACTCTTTCACGCAAAAACTACAGAACAGATCTGGATGGAATTTGCAATAGAGACAGATTATAAGCTGGAACATAGGAAACTTTTTAATCCCGATATTTCCACGGGAACGGGAACCACGCGGGTGAAAGCGCAGCCGGCCGCTAGTTTGTAATTATATCTCCCAAGTCTATTAATACTTCACAACTGAGAAGGGGCTATTCCACATGAATGAAGGTACAGGGGGAAATCAGATACAAAACCAAATGCGTACCCACTTGTGGGCGTAAAATGCCCTTCAAACGGGAACGCTTCCCGGAGCGTACCTATGGAGCACGAAATTTAGTTGTTGTCTATTCAACCGTCCATGACATTTATAGAACTATTCGGGATCTAAATCAAAAGGTTCCCTATATGACCTGATGTGCAAGATGTGCTGCTTTGATTTTCATACCAAATAATACGATCACGATAAGAGCCAACGCGCACTTGTGATTTTTAGCCGACCGATAGTTTAGTCGGAATCGTAAGACGATCGTGATTAAACTGTGTCGGCCGAAAGTTGGGCGACAGTTTAGTTGAATGCAGTGCGCGCGCTCACATAGTCCTTCATGCACATTACCGACCGGCCGATAGTTGTGCTGTGCGATAGTTTGATCGGTCGATTTTTAATCGTCAGTCGCACTGCCATTTAACTCTACGCAGAATCCCAGAACGATCAAACTATCGCCTGATTAAAAATTACAAGTGCGCGCTGGCTCTAACGGTTACTGTTGCCGCTGCGATCATATCATCATAATTTTATTTCCTTTCAACCCGCCAATATCCTAATAAAAAGGAATATCGCTCTTCTCACCAGCCAAATGGCAGCCGATGCATTCCAGGTGCAAGGAAAGTCTATTGTGAACTACGGGGTGACATCAACACGCTATAATTTGTCACTCCGCGCAACTCATATAACCGCACCCGCGAAGCCCATATGTATTCAGTGTTACGTGTATTCGTAAATACGTGACAAAAGGACGGTGTAAATCGCCGTGTTTGTAGCCGTTCACGTCCGATCACGCAGATCGTACGTGACGCGCAGGCGACGACGCCCGCTTACCATTTCGAGTGTAGGCGAGCTGCTGCTGGACCAAGTAAGTGCCTTTCCTTGACCACCGGCACCGGTCCACGTTCGTTACCTACCGAAATCCCGCTTCCTACCAATTCTTTTACAGCCGTATTCCATTCGCATTCCATACCGCATTTTTTGACGATTGAATGTCTTTACCGCGATTACATTGAAATTTGATTTTCGGCAATAATATGTACGAAACAGTTACGACAACTTTTCGTGCTAGGGCGACTGAACTTAAATTCAACACACGAAACTTGACAGTTTTGGTAACATTTTGATTGCTGGTATCGTTTACGATTACTTACCAGAACAAAAGCTTTCCGTGCTTTAGGTACCAGTATCCCAGTAACGATAACAGTACCAGTCCTGTTATCCTTTTCAAAGGTCAGAAATAGGTAAGGGGAGTAGGGGGTCCCGGTCATGACGCAGATGAAATTACCAACGAATAATTTGACGACTGATTTGGCGCAGGGTGCCTACCATCAACTTTATGACAGCGATTCAAAAATAGCGCGATTCAGAATAGGTTCCTAAAATGAATCGCTTTCTTTCGTACTCTGACCTTCTAAAAACTGGATCGCAAATGAATTGCTAAATGTTAATGACCGAACGATTTGTGTCCTTTTTCTTCTACCCGTCTCTTTCACTCGATTCTGTCATGCCCGGAGAGTGAGAGGGACGGGTATAACCTGCAGGTGACATGTTAAATCGACCGGGTTATAAGTCAAATAAGAGTTTCTGACAGCTTAGCGGCTGTGAAATGTCATTGATCGATCACTGAATCGCTGTCATTGATATTAAGCTGTCGTGGTACGAATAAGCGAAGCAGATCAGTTTAGGTTCCTAAACAAAACCGTAATAAGAGTTGATGGTAAGCACCCAGGGGTGTGAATACCTGTCTCCTGCGCTAGAGATCTCGGGCTCGATTCCCGAACAAGTGCATCAACATGTCCATTTGTTTTAGTTTGTGACTTTGACTTCCATCAGTATGATTTTTTTTACTATGAAGGTTATAATTAAGAGACGTCCGCTAAGAAAGGATTTTGAAAAAATTCCCCCTGAAACGATAAAAGTTTATAATAATATGAAACTTCCTCTTTTCTGAACTTAGAAGTATGAAAATTGGTATGTGTTGGATTGACAATTATCTGCGTAAGCGAAGTAAAAAAAGGTAGAGGGGTGGGGGTTGGTATTGAAAAAAATGGATCGGAATGAAATTTGACATTATTTTAATCTTATTCGGGATAATTAGTACCTAAATTATCCCGAATAAATGTACGTACAAGTCCCATAGGGTATTGTTGCTGTTCACTGAACGAGAGAGCAACATGATTTTATTCAGGTATGGTGATATTTTAGAGGGGCTGGAAAATATCATAACTTCCTTTTGATTGATCTTCATGATTATTTGCATTTTGATAATTCAAGGGTTGGAGAATGTCCTGAGACCAGTGGGTCTCGGCCTTCGATCGCTGAGGTTAAGTGACTTTCGCAATGGTCGATCACTGGATCATCATAATCACCAGCCCGTTTTCGTCATAGGCCTCTCCTAATTTACGCCACTGGATGGCTGTCCAAAAATATATAATATCGAGCCTATAATACCTCCATGCTTCGGAAGAGCCAATAAGCCGATGTTCCCAGCTGAATTTCCTCAACTGCAATGGGTCTGCGTATCGGGTCATGCTCGGTTCTCCTTATCCATCTATAGGGAAGCCCTATGCCCCAGCAGCGGAGAAAATAAAAATTATTTTTATAAAAAAATAAAACCGCCTTCTAAAAAACCACATCAAAAAAGTAAGAAATAATTCCTCACCAAATAAATAACGTAAGTACTTTGAAGTCGGGCGGGTTTTAACAAAAACAAAAAATTGTACATGTTTCACGCCCAACTTCAAAGTACTTACGTTATTTATTTGGTGAGGAATTATTTCTTACTTTTTTGATGTGGTTTTTTAGAAGGCGGTTTTATTTTTTTATAAAAATAATTTTTATTTCACTCTTTTTAGTGCATCGTGCAGGCAATTTGCGTGTTTTCTGGTAAATAGGTATGTGATCAAACTCAAAACCTCCTTTTTCGAAGTCGGTTAAAATACCTTGAGGTATCCCCTTTTTAACAAAACAAGAATCATCTAAATCGGTTTATAAACAAAGGAGTTATGCCTAAAGATAAGTATTAAATTCACATAAAGTGGTAACGAAAACGACAGTATTTTCAAGATTTCCTGAAAACTACTGAACCGATTTCAAATTTTCAAAAAATGGGACCAACTTGGAAACCAACCTGATGTAATAACGTTTGAACCATTTCAATCGGTTCAGCCGTCTTCGAGTAATCGGTGGACATACACAAAAAAAAAAAAAAAAAAAAAACATACATACAGACGAATAGAGAACCTCCTCCTTTTTGATTTAGAAGTCGGTTAAAAATAGATTGATGATGGTGATGAAACCTTGGACGACGACTATCTACCTACTTTTTGACATAAAATTTTAAGGCGATATAATCATAAGTCATCCTAAGTAGCTTCACAAAATAGCAACCAAACTTATCGATCATCGATCAACAATGCCACAGGCGAAATAAAACACATCGCAAATATGGCACCGAATGACTTTCTATAAACGCAGAAAAAGGTTTACGTCAAAAATGACAGGAATCTATATGAAATAAGAAACTTTGAAGTGCGCTCTCATTCTCTCGGGCAGTTTGGCCGCTCCAACCGGTTATACAGGGTGTTAGGGGCACTTTTGCAAAAACTTTAACCATGGCTTCAGACCATCATGCTGAACAACAAAATTTAGCAACTAATCGGGACATTTTGTATGGAGAGCTGAATTATTATTTTTTATTTCCGACAAAAAAATCCCCTTATTCCTCGTACATTACCAAGTTTGATAACTGGCTTTCTACAAGGAAAAATAATTCTTCCTAGCTTACCCGGTTTTCAAATGGGATTTTTTTTTCCTGGTAGAAAACCGTAATTTTATTAAGTTTTCTACGAAGATTTTTTTTTTCTTCTTAGCTTACCCAGTTATCAAAGGAGAATTTTTTTTTCCTCGAGAAAGCTGTGAATTCAATCACAGCTTTGTACGTGTTGTTCTAAGAATAAGATTTTTTCCTACTTAGCCATTAGATCAGATAGACCGAATAATTACTTAGATTAAGTTTTACTTTAATAATTAAACCATCCAACCAACCGTTCCATCGGTGCTGGTTGTGAGACGGGTCGATGTTTTTCTAAAATATGTATTTCATTTTCAATTCTTCAATGATAAAAATTGCATTGTGAATGCAAAAAAGTAAAAATTTAAATAACCTCTTTACTATTAAATCTATATCTATACAAATAAATAAAATTGGAGTGTCTGTTTGTAATATTAAAATAACTGCTTGTTACTACTTACATGCATATAATTAAGTATATTGTTATACCTATACGGTACATATACCAAAATATCATTTTTTACAATTTTTGCCTGTCTGTCTGTCTGTTTGTTCCGGCTAATCTCTGAAACGGCTGGACCGATTTTGACGGGACTTTCACTGGCAGGTAGCGCGGTAGTGATGTAATAATGAATAACTTAGGCTACTTTTTATCCCGATATTCCTAGGGAAACGAGAACCACGTGGGTGAAACCGCGGGCGGCCGCTAGAAATTAAATAAAATAAAACTGTTGTTCACTCTAAAATTAAAATTAATCTAAGTAAATTATAAAAATGAATAATTATTCGGTCTTTCTGATATTCTGATCTCATGGCAACGAAGGGAAAATTCTTCTTCGTAGAACGCACAACACGTACAAAGCTGTGATTGAATTCACAGCTTTCTACAAGGAAAAAAAAAATTCTCCTCTGATAACTGGGTAAGCTAAGAAGAAAAAAAAATTCTTCGTAGAAAACTAAATAAAATTACGGTTTTCTACCAAGAAAAATAATTCCCATTTGAAAACCGGGTAAGCTAGGAAGAATTATTTTTCCTTGTAGAAAGCCAGTTATCAAACTTGGTAATGTACGAGGAATAAGGGGCTGTGCGTTGTTCAGCATGATGGCCTGAAGCAAAGCCATCTTCTATCTCACTCGTTACGTAGGGGTGCAAGCAGCCGAGAAATAATAGCGGGCCATGCCTGAAGCCATGGTTAAAGTTTTTGCAACGGTGCCCCTAACACCCTGTATAGTGTTATTGTTGATCGAAGTGTAAGATTGAGATTTCACTTTACGTCGAAAATAAGTCAAGCTTCATACAATAATTTTACAGCTCGCTAAAATTGTGTATCGATTTAGTTTCTTCACGTCATCCGTAAAATTGTAACCCTTGCTTGCTCGACCAAAATAATACGAAGGATAGCGTATAAAACGAGATTAGAGCCATCACGCAAGAACCTCGTTACTGTAAAGATGATTAGTACTTTAGACTTTATTATTATTTTAGCAAAGTACAAGTTAAATTTAATATCGCTTCGCTAATATAAGCGGTGTTCCTTTTTTTAATTTCAATCTTTGTCAGATTAATCGAATAAACATTTTCATGTATATAATCCATACTAATATTATTAATGTGAAAGTGTGTTTGTTTGTTCGTCTTTCACGTCGAAACGGACCGACTTGATTTTTTGTATGGGGATAGTTTGGGAGCTGGAGAGTGACATAGGCTACTTTTAATTCCTACTAAGTAATTTATTAAATTAAAATAATAATTTTGTGTGGAAAATCGTTTAACTGTCGTACTACACAAAACTGTAATTTCTTCCATGGCCGCTTACAAAGAGTACGCTGCTGTATACGGGTGGAGTAAACGGTAGAGTAGAGTGGTATAGTACTAACTATTCTTGTAACTATACTAATGTAGACATCATTGGTAGAGTGGAGTAGGTACTGAAATTTGGTAGAGTAGAGTAGCTACCACCGCGGGCAAGCTACTCTACCGCTCTACTCTACTGTTTACTCCACCTGTGTACAGCGGCCTTATAGTTATGTAATCACTGACGTTTTAAAAAATGCGCGCCAGATAAGAGTGCGCGCGTTTGAAATCGAATACTAATCTTTTACCTGAAACCTTAAAACAAATAAATGTACTGTACCTAACTAGCGCTAAAACAGCCCCATATCTGAAACGGACTCTACTTCTAATGAGTAACGTTTGTGGCAGGCAATATATAAAACTTATTTTCTTACTCATGCTCTGAAATGTTTACATTCTATGTAATAAAAAATTTATTTCCTCGCATTTCGCAAGAAAATCTTTATACAAGCCTTGTACTGGAAGCTATTTGCATTCCTCGACAATGCAAATTACTAGCTTCCCGTTCTCGGCTGTAATGTACTATTGGTGAAATTAGATGCGCTTCGAGATTATTTATTTTTATCTGTCTGTCGTTATTAGATGTTGGTGATACGAAGTTCACCGGGTTAGCTAGTCATTCATATTTTTGAGAAATAGGAATATGCTATGTGTCATTGTGTTCATAAATGAAAGAAAAACATACACTGATTTTGTTTTGGAGTTGGTACAGCCACAAACAACAATAAGCTTGATGTCCTTCTTTAAAACGACACTAAGCTTTTTGGATAAAGCAAACGTCGCGGCTATATAGTTACAAACGGAATACTTTATTCTAAGTAAACTTCAGCTTAATTCTAGTCTAAAAATAGTATTTTAAAACGGCATTATTGTGGTGGATATCGAGTGTTTGTAACGAACACTGATTGATGGGGCTGATATTGCATGTCAGATGACGGATCGCAGGCGTCTGCGCTGCACATACGGTATGACTAAAACATATTCACAGCACAATGGGCAAACTGATACTGTTTTTTTTATCAAAAAACCGGTCAAGAGCCAGTCGGACTCGCGCACCGAGAGTTACGAACCATTACAAATAAAAAGTATCTGCTTGTAATATTAAAATAACCGCTTTTTACTACATGCATATGATTATAAATACGGTACATATACCAAAATAACATTTTTTAAATTTTTTACTGTATGTCTGTCTGACTGTTTGTTCCGGCTAATCTCTGAAACGGCTGGACCGATTTTGACGGGACTTTCACTGGCAGGTAGCTGATGTAATAAGGAGTAAACTTAGGCTACTTTTTATCCCGATATTTCCACGGGAACGAGAACCACGCGAGTGAAACCGCGGGCGGCCGCTAGTCCTACTATCCTACATCCTACATATACAGGGCGTCCCAAAACTATGTCACATGGAGGGAAAGTACCTTAAATACTGAAGATATCAAATTTTACTAAAAGGAGACTTTATTTTTATTTGTAAAAGAAAACGAACTGCATTTAAAGAATTTTAAATAATCGCCTGTCTGAACTGGGAATCGAACCCGCTGAATGTAAAAAAAAAATATTTCTCTAATTTTATTGTACCGATCGAAAGGCTCGATTACCTATACCTAAGCATTACTTTAAAGTAACATAGCATTTTAAATAAAAGGAAGACTACGAAATTTAACATTTAATGTTGAATAACAAGTTTTTGCAGCGTTATGGATAGCCTTTTCTGTGACTGTTGTGCTCAAAACTTTAACATTTGAATGTATCACTATTGGGTGAAGATTGGAGCAATTATACGTACCTAGTTTCCCTATCATAAGTGTTTGATAAAGTTATAATGTGTTAAGTAACACCAGCTCGATAGGTTTAAAAATGTTTGGATAATTTGGTGCGGTCTACTCCACCATGTGGCATAATCCTGGGACGCCCCCAGGGCGTCCAATGACTATGCCACATGGTGGCATAGACCGCACCAAATACTGTAGATAGATAAAATTTAAATAGGACTTTATTTTTATTTAAAGGACAATACTAACTGCATTCAAAGTTTTTTTAAAAATAAATAGCATGTCCAAACCGAGAACCGAACCCGCACCAAATTATTCAAACGTTTTTAATCAATCGAGGTGGTGTTACTTATCACACTATCAAACACTTATGATAGGGAAATTAAGTATAATTGCTCCAATCTCCACTCATTAGAAATACATTGAAATGTATATTGAGCACGACAGTCATAGAAAAGGCTATCCATAACGCTGCACAAACTTGTTATTCAACATTGAATGTTAAATTTCGTAGTCTTTCTTTTATTTAAGACTAGCGGCCGCCCGCGGTTTCACCCGCGTGGTTCCCGTTCCCGTGGGAATATCGGGATAAAAAGTACATATAAACCTTCCTCTTGAATCACTCTATCTATTAAAAAAAAACGCATCAAAATCCGTTGCGTAGTTTCAAAGATTTAAGCATACAAAGGGACATAGGGACAGAGAAAGCGACTTTGTTTTATACTATGTAGTGATGCTTTACTTAGAAGAAATACTTAGGTATAATCGAAGAAATATTTTTTTATACATTCAGCGGGTTCGATTCCCAGTTCAGACAGGTGACTTTTCAAAATGCTTTGAATGCAGTTCGTTTTCTTTCAAAAATAAAAATGATGTCTCCTTTCAGAAAATTTTTATATCTTCAGTATTTAAGGTACTTTCCCTCCATGTGGCATAGTTTTGGGACGCCCTGTATATATATATATAATATTATAAATGTGAAAGTTTAGATGTTTGAATGTTTGGATGGTTGGATGTTTGTATGTTTCGTACTCAATCACGCCAAAACGGCTGAATGGATTTGGCTGAAATTTGGGACAAAGACACTTTGTGGCCTGGAGAGGAACATAGGCTTCTTTTAATCTGGATGGATGTTTGTATGTTTGTTACTCAATCACGCCAAAACGGCTGAACGGATTTGGCTGAAATTTGGAACACAGATATTTTATAGCCTGGAGAGGAATATAGGCTACTACTACGATCCAGGAAAAATGTCACATTCCCGCGGGATAACGTCGTGTAATGCACGCGGTCGAAGCCGCAGGCGGAAATCTATATTATCCATACTAATATTATAATTGTGAAAGTGTGTTTGTTTGTTTGTTTATTTGTTTGTTTGTTTATTTGTTTGTTTGTTTGTTTGTTTGTCCTTCTTTCACGCCAAAACGGAGCAACAGATCGACGTGATATTTGGTATGGGGATAGTTTGGGAGCTGGAGAGTAACATAGGCTACTTATTATTCCGGAAAATTGAGTAAAAATTGTAATTTTCTATGAAAAATCGTTTAACTGTCGTACCTTCGATACAAAACTGTCATTTCTTCCATTGCCGTTTCCAAAGAGTATGTAATCACTGACGTCTGCGCGGTCAAAATCGAATACTAATCTTTTCTATAAGCTTAGAATAAAAAAATGTACTGTAACTAGCGCCAAAAATGCCCCAGTCGCGCAAAGTTATCTGGCACTCACTCTACTTCACAGAGTAATTTTTTATATGTAGGAAATAGAGTCCAAGCTTGGGCCCCTTTATTGGTAGTGTGTAACTAGCGCTATCTGTTGTCTGGTGTAGGCAACTTTTGGTGTATAAACACACACACAAGATGTTGGTGACCGGGTCCACTATTATATGGTAAAACAACGTTTGCCGGGTCAGCTTGTAATATTATAAATGCGAAAGTGATGGGATGTTTGTTACTTAATCACGACAAAACGGCTGAACAGATTAGGCTGAAATTTAGGACACAGATACTTTGTAGCCCGTAGAGGAATATGTGCTACTTTTTATCCCGGAAAAATATCACATTCCCGCGGGATAACGTCGTGTAATCCACACGAGCGAAACCGCGGGCGGAAAGCTAGTGTACCATAAAATACCTACTGATTTCATGTTTTTACTTCGGCTTACTCTTTTCTCATCTATTAATAAAGTAAAGAATTATTATATATCCAAGTCCGCATAAACACCGAGATACAGGCCACGGCTCAGTTCGGATACCCAGTCTCGCCACAATCTTGTGTTTTTCTTTTGTTTATTGTTTTTTAAAGTTCTATTATATAACGTTATTGAACAAGATTGTGTTAAGAAAAAATAGAAGTAGTTATGTACATATATGTTAATTATGTTTATTTATCAAGCAACTGATGAATTTTAAACCATATAGGTTGGAGTCCCATATAAGTGTGTGTAGGTATGAGAAGTATGAACGGCACTTTTATTATATCGGCAATAATATATTATTATCCTTTTTACTATTTCTACAATTCCTTCACATGAAAGCAATCAAAGGGTTACGTTGAAGTAGAAGTAATGAGAAGACAATTTACGATTGTTTGAATGTCATACATTATTACACCATTCGTGGTAATATGTAAACTCATTTAGATTCAGTAAATTCTGTAGTACTTAGATACAAAATTCTTAGAAGATATATTTCTTCATTTAAGTAAAATCTAGTTTTATAAGTACCTATTTCGCAAAGTTTTTTGATAGTTCATCATAATTTTTTTCACAAACTTGTGTCAGCAGACATTTGTACCAAAATTGACTTGCAGCACATAATGTAATTTGCAGTAATATGAAGCAGCAGAACAAATAGTGTAGCTACCGTAATCGAGTTCGATACAATCTCTTGGGGCTAATTAATGCACTCGCTTGCAAAGCGGTTACATCCAGATACCGGGATTAGAAGCATAAATGTAAATACATGTGTGTATATATGGGGCGGTTATAGACTGGAGCATTTATTTGTAACAAAACTGGAGAGTTCGTTGTTTTTAGATTAAATTCAAGAATAATACTTCGAATATGACTTTAAATTATTTATTACGACCAGGGTGCCTACCATCAACTCTTATTGCGGTTTTGTTTAGGAACCTAAACTGATCTGCTTCGCTTATTCGTACCACGACAGCTTAATATCAATGACAGCGATTCAGTGATCATTCAATGACATTTCACAGCCGCTGAGCTGTCATCAACTCTTATTTGACGTATAACTTGGCCAAGCTAACATGTCACCTGCAGGTTATACCCGTCCCTTTCACTCACCTGGCATGACAGAATCGAGTGAAAGAGACGGGTAGAAGAAATAAGGACACAAATCGTTCGGTCATTTACATTTAGCAATTCATTTGCGATCCAGTTTTTAGAAGGTCATGGTACGAAAGAAAGCAATTCATTTTAGGAACCTATTCTGCATCGCGCTATTTTTGAATCGCTGTCTTAAAGTTGATGGTATGCACCCAGTAGTCGTAGCACAAAAACTGTCGTTATCGTAATCGTATCGTAATAGTAAACTATACTATCCGTCAGAAGCTGTCAAAGTGCTGTTGCCAAAGATCTATTTAATTGAATTTTCGTTCTATATTCGACCAAAAGAGGCGCTGCTTTGGTTTTCATACATTACAACACGATCACGAGATATATCGTAATTGTCGTTAGATAACGATCGTTTTTTATGCTAGGGGTACTGAGGGCTAAATAATTGTGTTACAACATCTATTTTCACTTTCAGCGTGGAAAATATTGAACTACTATTAGGTGAAGTAGGTAACACAAATTCTATTAACCTATCATCAAGAACAAGTGATGGTCCCACATTTGTCGAATTGAAACCGTTCGTGAGAGTTATTGAGTTTAGACAATTAAGGTCACAGCACATACATCAACTCGGAAAGGGATCGTAAACGTATCAACTCGAGCGGTTCAGTATTCTTTGTATGAAACCCCCTACTGCAAAGCACACTAATCGGAATCGTAACGTAATCGCCTCGCCTCGGGACCAGGGTGCATACCATCAACTTTAAGACAGCGATTCAAAAATAGCGCGATGCAGAATAGGTTCCTAAAATGAATTGCTTTCTTTCGTACTACGACCTTCTAAAAACTGGATTGCAAATGAATTGCTCAATGTGAATGACCGAACGATTTGTGTCCTTATTTTTTCTACCCGTCTCTTTCACTCGATTCTGTCATGCTCGGAGAGTGAGAGGGACGGGTATAACCTGCAGGTGTCATGTTAGCTTGGCCGAGTTATAAGTCAAATAAGAGTATGTGACAGCTTAGCGGCTGTGAAATGTCATTGAATGATCACTGAATCGCTGTCATTAATATTAAGGGCAGGATCTTCCAAAAACTCTGTCTTTGTCTTTTTTCTTACGTGTGAAGAGTAATGAAAATAACCTCACTTTTTCATTTTTTCAATGTTATAGTTGTTATTTTGAGCATAAATTCACTTTTTAAAAAAGTAGCCTGAGAATAGTCTACAATATGTCATTACCTATTTTTCTATATATTATTCGTGAATTAGAGATTAATAATCTAAGTATAAAACCAAAAAAATATAAAAATAATGTCGAGTTACGATACGAATATCGTGTTTCTAGCCACAAAATAATCAAGATCGTTTATCAAACTTCAACATTATATTTTTATCTACTCATAATAAAGAATATTTGATAGTTTACTTTTGAATGAAAAATAGGTTGATTTCGATAATTTGGAGGTACGTGCCCTTAAGCAGTCGTGGTACGAATAAGCGAAGCAGGTCAGTTTAGGACCTAAACAAAACCGCAATAAGAGTTGATGGTACGCACCCAGCTCACGAACCGCTTTGCGGGTCGCTCAACTTGCTATCCCCGCGCTTACCGCTAGTCGTCCACGCGCTTACGGCTCTACGCACAGTGGTCTGAAAATGAAAATGAACATTAAAATTTTTTATAGTTTTTTTCTCATTTTTTTGGCATTTTTTTTTCATTTTTTGTCTTTTTTTTTATTTTTTTTTTTTCTCTCATTCTTTTTTTTAAATATATGGAACCACTGTGCAGCGAGCCGCAAGCGCGGTGTCGCCTAGCCGTAAGCGCGGCGTCGCCTAGCCGTAGCCGAGCCGAGACGTACCGACGCTGATCCGGTTTGGTTACGTACTTGCGTTAGGTTGACTCCTGGTTGACGGCGAGGCGAAAGGCGATACGATGTCGATCCCTTTCCGAGTTGATGTAATGTGCTGTGTCCTTTAGTCCCCTGACTCTATACCGGGTAAACATACGAGAATTTTGGCGCAAAATTTTATGGAGCGATGGCATGAGCGCTGTTTTGCGATATTTCAACAAATAGGTAGGTAGTAGTTATGCGCAAGGTAAAAATAAATGTTACAAGTACTCATACGCCGTATAAGCATTACGTCCAACACTGCGTCGAGCATTCGCACGAACGTTACATTATATGGATGGATGTTTTAGGAATTTAAGCATTTGCCTGCGTTATACTATTCTAGGAAAATTACATTGAAATGCTCGAGGGAATGCTCTAGTCTATAGGTACTGATCCTTAGACTGCCCTGGACCAAAGTGAAGTTCTCATACATTTTGATCCGATAGCGCGTTTTATGATAAATTTTATAAAGCTGATAGCATAGCATATAAGTATTCTTGCGTCCTCGTAGGCTTGGTTCTGAGATAAATAAGTTTCATTTTATGCTGTGCCTGGGTGTTACTATATATATTTTTAATTATTTTGTTTTTATTTGTAAGTCCGACCATTTGTGCATTAATAATAAAAAAAATACAAAGTCCTATAGGAACAACAGCTACTCGTACAAAATGTCTCCCTTACGCTCACCAAATGCAACGCCCGAGCGGCCATACTTGCCAGTCGTTAAGCGCTGGATTTGAGGCAACAATCTTCCGATTTTCTCACCTAAAATAATTTTAAAATATTATTAAAGGAATATAATATCTTGCTTCAAGCGCTCTCGATATATGATACGGTTACAAGTCTGATTTGCTTTCTAGCTATTATTTCCCGTGTGAGCCCATATGCGATTCCAGACCATAATCTACGAGTATGTCTGTGCCATATAATACTGATCCGTTCAGCAATTTCGCAGTGATTGATTGAATTAACAAACATCAAAACTTTCGCATTCATAATAATAATAACATGCATTTACTGTTTAATTAATTAATGAATATTTTGTTTTATTTTATTCTATTTTATCTTATTTTATTTCTTATTTATTATTTCGGATAATTAAACATCGACCAACTAGATCCGACTATGAATAAAATTTGGTCAGTAAGGAGATTCTTCAATAAACTGACGTACTTATACAACTTTATAAATTTACATTGAAGCCGAAAAATGTCTCGCTAACTTCGTCAATCCCTCGTGTAAGGTTCTTTAACATAATCCTGAATGAGATTATCCTTCTTCAAAACAACAACCGTAAAAAACTCACTTGGGTATCTTAAACGGTCGAATGCTGACAATTTTTAAAATCCCTCCTATTGTCAGTATTATCCTCGTTACCTAAGTTTTTTTTTATTTGGTAAGAGATAAAATACTCACATAGCGATCAATCATCGGTTTACTGCGCTTTTTTATTAAAAAATCTTTTTAATGAAAAGATTGCATAATTAAGATTATTGCTTTTGCACTATTCAGACTTTGATGTAAGGATTAGAAAATAAAGATTTGAGAGAACCACAAAATTAAGCCTTAAGTACTCACCCTCCTAGATAACGGCCCAGTTTAAATTTACCTACCCTATTCGATAAATCTAATGAAGATACTAGTTAAATACAAAAGAAAAACAGTTTCACATTTTTGTTTAAAAAGACTCACTTTTTCTTCTTCTTTGCATGTCAGTGATTCGTGATGATGACGTGATGATTATTGAATTTAATTTCTTTAACAGTATCACCAATGTTTGGTCTAAGATCGGAAGCTAAGCGAAAGATCGATCGAAGCTCATAAAAGCATAGCGTAACTAAGCACTTACTATTTATACTGAAATAGCGTCGATGAAATTTTGCTGGAGCCATGATCCGAATAGCACTGATCGATTCACCCTGTTATCAATTGAGGAAGTGAGTCTTTCACAGAGATCGGTGCTGTGCTTGTTACAGCAGTGATTGGACTTTTGGTATCAGTAATCTCGATTTTAAGAGTCCTGTGCTTGTACACGGTGCATGTAGCTTGCGCATCTTGAGGCACTTGTGCTGGTTATATGTAAGTATTGTAAACTTACCGTTCAAAAACATGTGCGGGTCTAGCGACTCGAGCATGTACCAAAGCGAGCCACCTGCGCAACTAATCCGCGTGCTCTGCGGCGCGCATGGGTCACTCGCGCATGATACTTGAGCAGGTTTAGCTCATAAAGCTACCGCTCGAAGAGCATGCACATGTAGTTCTTGACCACGAGCAAATAACTGGTGCGTACTGGCTTGCGCAAGTAGCCCAGTACAGTACAAGTAGCTTGCGAATATTACTCACGCGTGTAACCCGCATATTAACTAGCTCCAGCTACTTGCACCGTGTACAAGCACACTAAGCGTCGTTGCCGCACACGAGCCACACGCGACAGCCACAAACACCGCCAGTTGAAGCTAGAAGCTGCTACGAAGGTAGCTGAAGCGCGCGACAGTCACTTGTGGCCGGTTATTGACACTTGCGTTCGGTAGCCGCAACTTTTTTGAATCCCCCCTTAAGCTTGCAGTATTTTTGTCGCCGTTAGTGGCCGTTGGCAGTCACGAAAAGCGAGTGGCGACGATTTGTAGCATGTGGCGGCCACTGGTTACCGTGTGCGGCGAGTTTATATAAAAAATTATATTTAAAAAACCTTTTATTTAAAATCAAGCTTTTATTCAAATGTCCTAAAAAGAATAAAATAAATTTTGTATCAAGTCAAAACCAACAAATTTATTACATTAAACAATCTATATGTTTTAAAAGCTTGTCGCTTTAATTTCATATGTCAAATATAAGTAAAAGCATTTGTGTTTAGTGCAAGTAGCCCAGTAACAATAAAATCTCGCGACAAGCTTTTAAAACATATAGATTGTTTAATGTAATAAATTTGTTGGTTTTGACTTGATACAAAATTTATTTTATTCTTTTTAGGACATTTGAATAAAAGCTTGATTTTAAATAAAAGGTTTTTTTAAAATATAATTTATTTTTGTATTTTTAGTTATTATTGGACGTGTTTGTAAGTCGCTTCATTTCATTTAATGCATCATTATTGCATGGTCGTTTGCCAGTTAATTTATTACAGTCTAGCTCTTCAACTGCATTAAGTCTGCAAACACACAAATATATTTTACCACCAAAAAGGGATTGTAGATTCTTACTACAGACACACACCATATTCATTAAATACAAGGCATATTTACATAGGTATAAAAGCAGGTAGCACTGTATTACGAACAAGAATAGAAAACACAAATTAGACCCAATAAGACAAAAAGTTGCAAATAAAAATGTGTGTGTGTGCCGCAGCAGTACTCAATGGTCGCAGCTCAGCGTCATATTACTTGTCTTGCAACGCAAGCAAACGCTGATTTTCAGCTGTAAATTTTAGTAAGTATTTCAAAAATAAATACATAAGTAATAACAAGACACATTAAAGTTTCTATCAAAGTTGATAAACATAGTATACCTACTTATAGAAAAAAAGGATTTTTCTTTTCTGTAGGTAGACTAATGCTTGTATTAACTTGGAGCCATCTGTCGTATACTTTAGTGAACTATTTATGTGCAAAGCATGGAAGTATTACATGGTGGAAAGTGACACATGAGTGACACCTAGTAGGGTCTGATAGGCTACACACGTCCAGACCAGACCTAACCGCCGATTTGGTGCGGACGAACTTTGCTGTAAAGCAAATATAATCCGTGCTACACACGTTCATACCAAATCAAAATCAAATCAAATAAAAAAAGCTGCACCAAATCTGGCCTTGGCCAAGGCTTTGTATCACATCACTGGACAAGGCCTTGTATCACATCACTTTTTCTTATCAAATACCCACAGAAATCACTTGGATTTGCCAATGCAATGGGCTTGTAAAGAAAAAGACCTATTAACAAAAAAAGGTCTTGGATTTGAAAAAAATTGAACCGTACCTGTCACAAAAGAATGACGAAAAATTCTTCAAAACTATTTCGAGTGGCCTGTAACTGACAGGGAAATTTCATTTTTAATTAAATGTCGATTTTTTTAATCGAGTAATTGAGAAAAAGCCTAGGTCCAGGGACTTTAAATTATTGTTTTAATAGAAATAATAATAATTTGATAATCTCAAATTTATGTAAATAGTATATTATACTCGTAGCATACTTTTCAAAACTGCATCAAAATTTTTTACTGCTTGGTATGTGTTTTTAACAGACAGTTTTTTGCCTCCCAACTCATGTTTTTTCTCAAATAACCAATTCAAATCGGGTGTCGAGTTGGGACGTGTGTTCTATTACTAGTTGAATTTAGAGTGTGCGCCAGATAAGTTTCCGCGGGGTCAAAATCGAATACTAATATTTTCCATAAGCTTAGAACAAAATAATGTACTGTAACTAGTGCCAAAAACGCCCCAGTCGCAGAGTTATCTGACACGCACTCTATGAAGATTGCGCTCGCTGAATGCTCGCTGATTATAACTTTATGGTACATTGACAATGTGTCAAGTAACCATCACAACAAAACAAGAATATAGAACTTGAAAATTTGCAAGAATTCTGAATTGATAACTATACTGATTATATATTTAATTGCATTGTCATCGGAACCAAACTTGCATACAAAATTTCAGCTCAATTGGACACAGGGAAGTGGGTCAAATAAGGCTTGTAAGATTTGACGAACGGACATACATACATGCATGCATACACTGCAAGTTAAATCATCATCATCATCATTTCAGCCGTACGACGCCCACTGCTGGGCATAGGCCTCCCCCAAGGATCTCCACAACGATCGGTCCTGCGCTGCCCGCATCCAGCGGCTTCCCGCGACCTTGACCAGATCGTCGGTCCACCTTGTAGGGGGCCTGCCCACGGAACGTCGTCCGGTTCGCGGTCGCCATTCGAGAACCTTTCCGCCCCAACGGCCATCGGTTCTCCGCGCTATGTGTCCCGCCCACTGCCACTTCAACTGAGCAATCCTTTGAGCGATGTCGGTCGTTTTAGTTCTCCTGCGGATCTCATCATTTCTGATTCGATCGAGCAGGGAAATACCAAGCATCGCTCTCTCCATTGCTCGCTGGGTAACCTTGAGCCTTCTTATGAGACCCATAGTAAAAGACCACGTCTCGCTTCCATAAGTCATAACTGGCAACACACACTGGTCAAAGACCTTAGTCTTGAGACATTGAGGAATTTTGGACGCAAATATATGCCGGAGCTTCCCAAACGCTGCCCATCCGAGCTGGATTCGACGAGAGATCTCTTTCTCGAAGTTGGAGTTAAATAAAAGCTTGTAATTACTGAAAACAACAGGAAAGGAGTCGGTGGCGGCGTTTTGTGGTTATGGTTGGTGGCCCGTGTGCGGCCAGGGTTAGAATAAGCAAAACTCTCAAAACCACACATTTTATCGGTCAGGCAAGTAGTATTTTATTTCACTTACAGAAAATTTCAGATCTGTTACAATAGATAACTTCAGTTTCTCCATGGCGAAAATAATGTCAAACTACCAATCCAATATAAGAGTAATCCCATCACAATTATTACGTTTGATCGTTCCTTATTTTAATAAATTAAATGTTATAAGTTAAAACTAATAGTGTCCCTGTGGTTTTACCCGAGTGGTAGCCGTTCCCGTCCCGTGGGAATATTGGGACAAAAAATATAGCCTGTGCTACCCAGGAACCGTGTAACTTTTTAAAAGTAAAATGATTTTTAAAATTGCTCAAGAGTCCAGGTACTTTTTGAGTTTATCCATTACAAACATACAAACAAAAAATATCAAATCTTTCCTCTGTATAATATTATTACATTATATTATTATAGACGACAACATCGTGTCATTTTAATTACCTACACCTCTGATTTGGCCTATGCCCAGCAGTGTGCGTCGTACGGCTGAAAAGATGACTCTGAAATTGTAGCGTGAATATGTCTACCTCTAATCCTAAAACAAATCTTTAACAATCGCTTCAAAATCGTTTTGATAAGCTACTTCCCATTAATTAACTCAATAAAACTAAGATACAAATTATTAGGGCAGTCGTGTATAGAATGACAGATTTTCAATTTGTTAATCGTATTTATTTAACCTAAACAATATTCACAGTTACATAATAACCAATTATTTATCCGTCGTGCGGATTACGCAATAAAACTCCAATACTAGCAAAACTATCTATATAATAGGTCTTTACCTATGAAATTGCCGTTTTGTATGGAGATTTCTGTAATTATTTTTTTTCCATACTAACGTTTTTGTTATTATATAACGACTAATATTATGTAAATTTACAAAATTTTACACACGTATTTATGGATATTTTAACTACTAAATGACACATTCGTTAAGAGAAAAAAAAATTTTTTTCACTAAGTTACAACTAATAAAGTACGAAATTCTGGAAACAAAAATAGTCGTAACTTTCGGAATAAGTTTTTTGTATGTAAATAATCAAATATCGTGGTTATTAAATTATCAAAAGTTGCTCGATACGGTCTTAATGTAACGCAATATTAAAGAAATTATATATTTCTAATATTATAAAAGTTGTTAAGTTATATGTACAAAAGAAAAAAACGGCAATTTCATATGTAAAGACCTATTATATAAAATTCAAAGTCCTGACTGACTGACTGACTGACTGACTGACTGACTGAGATATGAGAGATTTAAAATTTTGCACATAGATACGTTATACAGTGTAGGCATCCAATAAGAATGGATTTTTGGAAATTCTACCCCTAAGCGGGTAAAATAGGGGATGAATGTTTGTATGAAAGTCCGTAAGTTTTGAAGTTAGGATCTTCAAACTTTGTATTTGGGCTGGCAATTGAAAATTAATATTAACCTGTGTCAGCGTTTTTGACAATTCCACCCCCGAAGGGGTGAAAAGGGGGATGAAATATTGTATCTGGAAAGTCCTTCATTAAATTTATTATTTAGGCTAATGGTCGGAAAGTAAAACAAATAAGCAAACACACATTTCGTATTTTTCGAAAATCAACCCCTTAGAGGTAAAATGGGATAAATAAACCTAAAAATCGATGTGGATGTCGTTAATGAGGTTCTATGGGATGACGATTGCAAAAATGGCATTTATTTTGATGTTTAACACGCTGAACATGATTCAACCCCTAAAAGGTTGCAATAGGGGTGACATTTTGAATAAAAAATCAGGGGGTAAAATAGACATTTCAACTTGAAACTTTGTAGGCTTACTTCTTAAAACAAATAGGCAACCCATTTCGTAATTTTCCGAAATCAAACCCGGGGGGTAAAATAGGGGATGAATATGTCTAGAAAGTCCGTCAGTTTTGAACTTAGGATCTTCAAATTTTGTATTTAGGCTGGCAATTGAAAATTAATATTATCTGTGTCAGCGTTTTTGACAATTCCACCCCCTAAGGGGTGAAAAGGGGGATAAAATGTTGTATCTGGAAAGTCCTTAATTAAATTTATTATTTAGGGTTATGGTCGGAAAGTAAAACAAATAAGAAAACACATAATACGTATCCTTTCAAAAATCAACCCCTTAGAGGTTAAATGGGATAAATAAACCTAAAAATCGATATGGATGTCGTTATTGAGGTTTTATGGGATGACGATTGCAAAAATGGCATTTATTTTGATGTTTAACACGCTGTAGATGTTTCAACCTCTAAAAGGTAGAAATAGTGGTGAAATTTTGAATGAAAAATCAGGGGGTAAAACAGACATTTCAACTTGAAACTTTGAAAACTTACTTCTTAAAACAAATAGCAACCCATTTCGTAGTTTTCGGAAAATCAAACCCAGGGGTAAATATAGGGTAGGTCATCAACCTAAATCATCTTAAGTACCCTAAAAGTTCTTGGTACCTAACAAGTTCTTGGTACCTAAGCTACTCAGAACTAACTTTTTGTTTGTGAAACAGACACTTACTATTTACTAGCTTCCGCCCGCGACTTCGTCCGCGTGGACATTCGAGAAAATACTTAGGGGACCAATAACCAGGATAAAAAGTGTTCTATGTTTTAATTTAATAAAAATCCGGTCAGCCGTTTTTACGTGATTAGGCGGGTCCTCCCTCACCAAGCATGCAGCCTCGTGCGAGGCCCGCCGCACGTGGCAAACGTTGTGCCTTGCGCGAGGCTGCTCGCTTGGTGAAGGAGGACCCGCCTAATCACGTTAAAACGGCTGATCGGATTAAAACATAGAACACTTTTTATCCTGGTTATTGATCCCCTTAGTATTTTCTCGAAGGTCCACGCGGACGAAGTCGCGGGCGGAAGCTAGTTAAATAATAATAGGAGTTTGTTTTAATAGCGCGCCAGGTTTCTTATGTAAGAACAAAATAATAACAAAACATTTTTACAGACATCATTTTGCACCGTTACCATATTATGTCAATATTATGTCATTTCATACTACGATGTTTTCGTAGTTCCTCGAGCTCGCTGTAGAACTGTAGGTAACGAGATGGCTATAACGTTATTCACATCTCACTGAACGTACCACGTAAGTAGTTGCATAAGTGTATAAAGAGGCGTAGAATGAGAAGCTGGCGAACAAATGCGGACTTGTACTTACACTTAGTTTTTTTTTATAATAATAATCGTTTATGTCTGGCATCAAAAAATTTTACAATTTTAGGCCCATATAATAAATACCCTACATACTAACATACATATATTTATATAAAACTTAGTAATAGATTATTGGTTTGCACGTATTATAGGTGGCGACCTGTTGTGCAAAGCAGTGTCCGGTAGCCGCCCTCGAAACCGGCAACCAGGTAGCACGTAGCTTTCACCACACCTGATGTGAAGTGATGATAAGGCTGAAGGTGGAAGGGCACTACTCCCGGAATCCTTAATAACTGAGGAACTGGCTATCTTACCTGTAACTGCCGAAACACAACAATGTTAAAAACATCATTGTTATAGCGTCAGACTTAGATAAGATGGTAGTAGCTAGCCAGGCGTACTTTGGATAAGCCCTACCACCAACCAAACCGAATACAATATGTACTTTAAACGCTCTTTCAAACAGAAACAGACTTGTCCCGTAGAAAGTGGAATTGCTTGTTTCAAATATTTACCTCTCCTTTAAAAAATTTGTTCATCGGACAAGTCGGCATTTAATTGCCAGCTCCTCAACTTCGCTGACCACAGAACTCAGCGCAAAACCGTAAATTTAAGTAAAACTTTACCCAACCAAGTCAACCTACATGATGACAGCGCTTTAAGTGATTGCATTTTTTTCTGAACTATTAAATAGATTTTCCGGTCAAATCGAACCTCGGAACGCCCTCACGAAGCTACCTCAAAGCATTCGCGTAATCCACAGCGTAATGTGACTAGCTTTTTGCCAAATTGAATGCTTATGAATACAAGTTGTAAGCTATGAACCAGAAATAAGAATGAGAATAAGAATGATAATATGTTTGCCAGACACATAATATGTAGGTACCTACCAGTCATAAAAATCATTAATCCCTCCTTCTTTCGCAGTCGGGTAAAAATGATAAATATCGTACTAGTATTGCTTCCCAATTTCTAACTGCTTCTGATGACCTTCTAATTTGTTAGTTTTTATTTCTAACTAGCCTTTCGTCCGTGACTTCGCCCGCGTGAACTACACGACGGATAAAAAGTAGCCTATGTCACTCTCAAACGTTCGCTTCCTCCGTTCCGTCATGACAAACAAACGAACACACTTTCACATTTATAATAAATATTACGTATAGATTCTGCTAAGTATATTGTTATTATATATTTTCGTAAATACCTAGCTACTAATCAAACGCTTAAAATAGTTTTCTGCTGTCTCTAATTACTTATGATTTTCTGGTCAAAGCGAGTCTCACCATTACTACCCTACCTGAGGTATTCACGTAATAGGACTAGCTTCCTGCGAAACGGAATGCTTGTGTTCACCGCCGCAAATGGCTACAGAAATTTCACTGCTATAAACATATTCATTGAGTTTTTTGCAGAAACATTTTCTTCCTCTGGGAACAATGGTATTAGGTACATATTTTTCTGTGAATTACAGCCTCGACATTATACTGAATAACATTACTTTCTTGATATTAAACTTGAACATTCGAAGATTTTTGGTCCTTACTTCGAATTGAATCGAAGATGAGAAAAATCAGTAAATGTTTCAATTACTTATCTACATCTGTACCCCTAGCATGAAAAACTATCGTTATAGTAATCGTTATCCTGATCGCGTTATTTTGTATGAAAACCAGAACAGCGCCTTTTTCGGTCGCAAGGCGAAACTAAAATTTAATAGATATTTGACAGCCGAGCTTTGACAGTTTTTGAAGGGAGGTACCAGCTGGGTGCCTACCATCAACTCTTATTGCGGTTTTGTTTAGGACCTTAACTGATCTGCTTCGCTTATTCGTACCACGACAGCCTAGTATCAATGACAGCGATTCAGTGATCATTCAATGATATTTCACAGCCGCTAAGCTGTCATCAACTCTTATTTGACTTATAAATCGGCCAAGCTAACATGACACCTGCAGGTTATACCCGTCCCTCTCACTGAATCGAGTGAAAGAGACGGGTAGAAGTAATAAGGACACAAATCGTTCGGTCATTCACATTTAGCAATTCATTTGCGATCCGGTTTTTGGAAGGTTAAAAATTCATTTTAGGAACCTATTCTGCATCGCTCTATTTTTGAATTGCTGTCTTAAAGTTGATGGTAGGCACCCTGTTTACTATTCGATTATTATAACGATAGTATTTCATGCTAGAGATACTGCACTTATACAGCTAATATTAAAAGAGGTAAAGTATGTAGCAAGTAATCTATGGAACTAAAACCGATTTTGTAAATCCTAGCACCACTAGAAATTAACATTATTTTTGAATGACATACTAGGTGTTATTGTTGATCGAAGATGACATAGGTCTTATTTTATCTCGATATTACGAACTGGATCCACGACATCCACGTGGGCAATATCGCAAGGTCCTTTTTTATTTAAAAAGAAATCAAAAACTTTCTACAAACTGTCTCTTTGTCCTTATGAAAAATACGGTTTATATTTAGATATAATAGGAGGAACATAATATTTCGTATCGCAGTTAGACCGGCGATATCTCGTGGGCACAAACTTTTATCATTTCACGCCGTCCTTTCCGGTCCTTTGCTTTCATTTTCATTGTCCCCTGCTTTGGGACCGTCTTCCGTGAATACAGGACTACGGATTTCTGCAAACATTTGTTTCTATGTAACGGAACCGTATGGAAACATGTATAAAATATTTATAATGAAACAAACATATACACTTATAGCAATATGATAAAATTTTAAGTCACTACTCCGCCATTTTGTCGAAAAGCTCTCAGACATACAAGTGGTAATCCTCATTTGTTACAATCGGATCTTTTAGAAAACTATAAACGGCTGGATTTTCAAAAGGTGATTTTTAGGTGTCACTGTCTCTTAAAACCATAAATAATGATCAAAATTGCTTTATATTATTGTTTCATTAGTTAATTTCATTAGTTAACCAATAAAAAGTACAGAAAATGAAATACAATCATTTTCTTACAATATAATGTTAGAAGTCAAAAATATAGAAGTTACAAAAACACCCTAAACTATGGTTGCGAGACTTGTCAAATGCGTA
This sequence comes from Crambus lathoniellus, assembly GCA_949710035.1. Taxonomy (NCBI): domain Eukaryota; kingdom Metazoa; phylum Arthropoda; class Insecta; order Lepidoptera; family Crambidae; genus Crambus; species Crambus lathoniellus. The sequence continues at coordinate 18,169,015 of OX453305.1, read as the reverse complement.
TAGAAAGTTTTCCTTATAACCAATGATTATGAAACTTGTTTTAAAACTTAGATTAATAATCAAAGTATCCTTAGTTAAAAAGAAACAGCAATGTAGTAAATATGCTTTAAAGATAACGATCTGAATGCCATGGTCACACCAAAACCATAATTTTCACAACCTGCAAATAGATGTTTGTATCTTATTTTCTGATCGGTGGATCGCCATATAACTATGCCATATCGAAAGAGCTCGTGTTCCAAGTGTGTATGAAGTGGCTGCTACAATAGACTATTCTGCATCTTGAGAAGGAAAGTTGTTCTGAGATATAAATTTGTACAGTTGGTACGGTAATTTCTGTATCACTATTTTAAAATACGTCGTCAGCTTTTATCGCCTCATTATTTTCATATGAATAGTACTATAACTGATTATTTTAATATAAAATAATTGCATTTGAAAGTTAAATAGTAACAGTTTAACTAGAAAACATGAATAACCTTTTTGACGTCATTTCGGTGGTAATAATACCCACCGAAATGAATCTGACCAATCAGAAGCGGCGCATTAAAAAATATATATATTTTCTCAGTACGTTTTAACCTCCTGAGAACCACTAACTTTTTTTCAGGAATTTTTGTAAAAATAAGCGGGATCGATTTATTAGCTGGTCTCCAAAAATGGGAATAAAATCTGTGTTAAAAAAACTAGATTTCCGACACAGATTTTTTTATCTAGATTTTCTCCATGTAATAAACGAGTATATACGGCATCGGATTTTTTATTATTCTATGTTGTAAATATACCACACTTTCACTCAGGAGGTTAATTACTCAGATGAAAAATACCTGAAACCAACCATGAAAAAAAGAACTTAAATGCTTAATGGTTTTTGAAAAAAAGTCCCAAAGTTATCAATAATTATAGGCAAAAACAACAATGGTTCATCTGAGTTTCAGATTTGATTCTGGGGGTCATTTAGGCCTTTGAGCGGAGACAATGGCCGCCCGGTCAATAAAGAGGTAATTAATGGTTCAACATTCATTTCTGACGCTTCTGGTGATAATTTACTCGAGTTAGTTAAATTTGATAATAAACTGAATACAATATCCAAGGAGTTTGAATAAGTTTTGGCTTTGATAACTCCTCCAAAAGTTAGACGAAGCATGAAATTAAACATGAAAAAGGTAACAAATAAGTTTACTTTTCCTTGTTCTGAAGTTTTTGTAAGATTCTTAGCATTCTAGTACTGATAAGACTTGGTAGGTTACATTCGTAATTCGTAATTTTCTTCTGCTATTTTTAAAAGCTCTCCTGCCTTTGAATTAAATTTCGAAAATCGGCGGATAACATCTAAATTTTATTTTAATATTCAAAGCTGTGAAACCAGACACAATATCGATAATCTTTCGAAAACAATATTGAGACATTGAGAGAATATAGAATTGAAAGTTTCGCCGTGTAAAGTAATCTTATTCGAGCCTTGAGAAGGCAATTGGACGCAGGCCTACTGGGAAATAAAGGGGAGGAACTTTTGGAAGCAACGCATATAAAATTCAAATCATTAATGAAAAAACATGACATTACTAACATTTTAACAAAAATAAAGTCTTGAGCCATAAATATATCATTTGTTTTAACTTTTAAAATACTCTTTTGTTTTATTAAGCTAGTTTTCTTATGGACGTAATTGTCTTCAAAACGCCATTACCAGATTTTGTAATTATTTATGATTTTAATTATTTAGCAATTACGGTAATTAGTCAAGAGTCTCACAACGGTCTGAAAATGATAAGATAATTGGATTTCTGAAAAGGATAATAGAGAGCTTGAGGTATCAATGTAACTATTGATTCAAGAAAAAAAATCTGTGATATAGCTTGAAGCGGAAATTTGTTAAAACTATTTTATTTATGGCAGTCAAAATCAGAAAGCTTAATATAAAATGCTTTCATCTACCATTAATTCTAAGTTGATATGATAATTTGGACAAATTATTTCTGTTATAAATAATAATTTCCATTTCCAAAATACATGCGTGAAGTAAAGGGTCATTGCATACACAAATAAATTTCTAACTCTTAAAAGCAAACAAAAAGGACCCAACGGCCAATTTTATTTGGTCAATCCCATGAAACAACAATTATCATTTTAATGTTTTAACAGGCGTCGGGGTCGAAATGATGAGCCGTAGATTTTTCTGTGGTACGGCGTTAGAGGGTTGTTATGCCAGTAATAGGAGTATTATACGAGGTATCTACATGGTCGGATTATCCCAGGAGTAAGAGGGTTGAGTCGCCGTTTAGATTACTATTGCACAAATTGGGGATTTCAGAACTAAGTATGGTAATTTGCGGCGCGGCACTTTTAAATGTTGTTTGGTAATTTTGGTATGGTAATGGTGTAATTAGTAGGTAATATGAAGGTTACTTTCATCAAAAGAATAATACACAAATATAAGGGTCTAGAAAGATCGATAGGTGACCGGACAAGGTAGTGATTAAAATGAGTTTCTATTTTCCCATTCAGAAGGAACCCTTGATGATGGAAATTTGATTGATCAAATACCTACTTAGATTTGCCCGTGGAATTTCACATAATTATGTCTTTATCTTCTTCTTCTCGTGTCGACCGTTTGACATAAAATGTTAATATTTTTGACTGGTATCTGATGCAGTGCCCTTGCTTGAGCCATTATACAACTTTTGACCTGGCCTGCGTAAATCACAAATCAAGTAACGCAATATTGATCCGAAAAAAATACTACTACTACTACATAATAACCATACGATTCTTACGCAGAAAATTGTACTTGCCATTTTATTTTCAACAAATTCTGAAGTCTAAATCGAAAAGAAAAAATGAGTACAATAAAGGAAATCCGGGCTACATCTACAAGACACCAAAAACGTCTTGCTCAACATCCTAACGAGCTAGCGGTCGCACTGACAACGCAATCTTACTGTAACAGGCCTAAAAGGCATAATATCTTGTCACTGCCGGAGCGGGTGAAGTTGGTCGCGTCCGTAGGATTTACCACCTTTTCCTAGGCCCACCCTACACGTGCCCCCTGTGCTAAATGAGCAACGACGCCGAGCAACAGGCGGCGGTTAATTAACCTGTCTCCTGGTCTACCATAAGCCAAGGAGGACTAAATCCCTCCTAAAAGTATGGCCATGTCGCCTTGGGAAAGCGACATGCGTATGCCCCACTTTTAAATATGGAAATATGAGCGATAAGAATGTTGATATGTCCTGCGATCCGGCTAACGCCCGGCGCTCGTTGGTACCCGGGCCAACGAGTGTGAAATCGGTTACCGAAGACTGCGCGGGAGTAGGCGACCATGCTCCCGTGACGGTGAATGCTTCTGGAAGCACAACTAAAAAACTTACTCAACAGGCATCATCACAAGACCAAGATCGTCTTCACTAGGAAACATCAAAACCACTGAGCCTGAGCCTAGTACATCGTCAGATATGAATACCAGAGATGATGGTGCCAACAAAGATTGGCCCTGGCAAAAAGTACCTACAGGCCGCTACGTCAAAAGGAAGAGACTGTCCAACAGCCCGCCATTAACTGAAAAACTCGACAACAAGGCACAAACAGAAATGACTACTTCTAACAGATACAGCGGGCTTGCTATAGACCTTACCGACGAAACAACAGATAATCCATCCACTAAGGACAAAAAAATTTACAAACCACCACCAGTTATATTATATGGCATAGAAGATCTATAAAAATTAACAGAGCTATTAAATAAGGCGATACCCAGTGGCAGCTACTCGTACAAAATCATTAATAGAGATCAGCTAAGAGTGATGACTCAGTCAACTGAAATATATAAAGACCTAATAGAACTCATCCGGAGTAATGGCCTCGTAATGTAAGGTAATGTAAATGTTACCGAATTGTAATCAAAAACTTACATCATACCACCCCCAAATCAGCTATAACAGAAGCAATAGAAAAAACAGGCAACAGGGTACGAGGAGAAATCATCCGTGCAATATCAAGAAAAAACAAAAAGCCCCTAAATATGTTCTTCGTAAACATTGAGCCTAGCCCTAACAACCCAGAAATAAAAGGTATTGAAACCATATTCCACACGAGAGTCAAAATTGAAGATCCACGAAAATCAACTGAAATACCACAGTGTACTAGGTGCCAACAATATGGGCACACCAAAAACAACTGTATGCGCCCATACAGGTGTGTCAAATGTGGACAAGGACACAAAACTACTGAATGCCTAAAAAAGGATAGGAACTCGCCAGCAACCTGCGCCCTCTGCCAAGGTGATCATCCAGCCAACTATAAAGGCTGCCAAGTCTATAAGGAGATACGGGCAAGAAAAATGGTTCATGCTGGTCACAGAAAAGACCCAATACATAAGGTAAAGGCCACACGTACGTTTACACCTCGAATAGAAGAATTCCCTCCGTTAGAACTCCCTAGATACAGTACACAGTCCAAAAATAACCAGGAAATAAACAGTTTGCACCCACCTGGAAACGTAACCAACACTGCAAATACTGGTAGCTGGAACAGAAAAATAGAGAATGTACAATCTCAGTCAACAAGCTCGTTAGAGCAACTCATAATAAAACAGTCGGAGAAGATAGATATTCTCATACAGCAAATAGGGACCTTATTGGGCCTCTTAACGACACTAATAGCCCAGCAGAAAAAATGAAATTCCTTCGAATAGCTGCATGGAACATAAATGGCCTACCCCCAAATAAGCAAGAACTAGAGCTATTCATGAACTACAACAACATAGATATATTATTAGTTTCTGAAACACATACGACTGACCAAAAAGTGATTAAATTCAAAGGATGTAATATATACTATGCAGTCCATCCAGATGGCACATCACATGCTGGGGCCGCAGTGATAATTAGGGAATACATAAAACACCACGCCGTACAAAATTTTACACATGCAGACATACAGGCCGCAATAATATCTATAGATGACTGGCAGGGATCACTTAATGTGGCTGCAGTGTACTGTCCCCCACGACATCGTATAGATGAACAAATGTTTACCGATTTCTTCCAAACACTTGATGGCAGATACATAGTAGGAGGAGACTGGAATGCCAAAAATACCTTCTGGGGCTCCCGATTGACGACGACGAAGGGTCGGGAACTAAAAAAGGCAATTGATAGAAATAACCTCAATGTAATATCAACAGGAGAACCAACTCACTGGCCATCGGACCCCAACAAAACTCCAGATCTCATCGACTTCTTCATTACTAAAAGGATGTCGGGACTTTATACAAAAGTGGAATCATGTCTAGATGGGTCCTCAAACCATACACCCGTAATATGCACACTAAGCACCACAGTCATCTGGAAAGAACCACGTGAGGCCCTGTATAACCACAAAACTGATTGGGAGTCCTTTCGAAACTATATCGATAAAAATGTCAATCTGCGCATCCCTCTTAAAACAGTAGAGGAATTAGAGGATGCTGCGTGGTATACGACTAACCTAATACAAAAGGCGGCCTGGTTATCAACTCCATACATAGCATCTAAACCACAAAGACATGACACTACTTTGGAAATACGAGAGATGATAGCCGCAAAGAGAAGACTACGACATCGATGGCACACCAGCAGGAATCGTCAAGACAAAAAAGCCCTCAACAAAATGCAAAAAGAACTGAAGGAAATGTTCAGAGAAAATGAGAACAATACCCTCCAAGACAAACTCAAGACTCTATCACCTTATAAAGCAGAGGATTATACACTTTGGAAAATTACGAAATCACTGAAAAGGCCAAAACAACACATGCCTCCACTAAGACAAGCCAACGGCAACTGGTCACGAAAACCCCAAGATAAAGCTGAGTTGTTTGCCAATTTCCTTAAGAACGTATTTAAACCCAATCAACCTGATAATGTACACACCGAACAGGAAATTGATGAAGTCTTGAACAGCGACCAACAGCTGTCTCCGCCATTGGGACCAGTGACAACTGTAGAAGTAAAAAAGACTATCATGAATTTGAAACAAAAAAATGCACCAGGATTTGATCTAATAACAGCAAAAGTTCTTAAACAACTACCAAGAAAAGTCGTCCTGCTGACAATACTCTTTAATACTATACTGAGATTACAACATGTCCCAGAGGTATGGAAAGTATCCATAATAAACATGATAGCCAAACCGGGCAAGCCTCCTACAGAGGTTACATCATACAGACCCATAAGTCTTCTTCCCTTGCTGTCGAAAGTTTTCGAGAAATTGGTCCTGAAACGTCTTTTGCCAGTACTAAAAGAACAAAAAGTAATACCCGATCACCAATTCGGTTTTCGCGCAAACCATGGGACAACAGAGCAAATACACCGAGTAGCTCACACGATACGGCAAGCGCTAGAAAGAAAAGAATACTGCTCGGCTGTCTTTCTCGATATCCAGCAAGCCTTTGACCGAGTGTGGCACAAGGGCCTGTTATATAAGCTAAAGCTACATCTGCCAAATACTGCGTACATGCTACTGAGGTCTTATCTGCAGAACAGATCATTCCAAGTCAAATGTGAGGATTCTCTGTCATCTATCTGCCAAATAGAAGCAGGAGTACCCCAAGGTTCGGTGCTGGGTCCTGTTCTATACACGGTCTACACTGCTGATCTACCCACCTCAGATAAAGTTGTGACAGCAACCTATGCTGATGACACTGCAGTTCTCTCCTGTAGTAAAGATCCAGCATCCGCAAAATTACAGGAATGTCTGGACGAAATCGGACTTTGGCTGAAAAAGTGGAGAATCCGCGCAAGCCCAGCGAAATCGGTCCACATCACGTTCACACTGAAGAAAGGAGACTGCTCGCCCGTGAAACTGGACGGTGCTGTCTTGCCAACAGACACGACAGTTAAATACTTAGGCATGCACCTAGATAGAAGACTCACTTGGCGGGCTCATATAAAGGCCAAAAGAGAACAGGCAAACAAAAAGTTTGGAGATATGTACTAGTTGTTAGGCAGACAATCAACTTTAAGTTTAGAAAATAAAGTCCTTATTTACAAGTGCATCCTAAAACCGATTTGGACATACGGTATAGAACTCTGGGGATCAGCGAGTCACTCAAATATAGAAATCCTCCAGCGCTACCAGAACAAAGTGTTAAAGATCTTGATCAATGCGCCATGGTTCACGCGGAATACGGAAGTGCATGAATACCTGGAAATTCCGACAGTCAACGAGGAAATAAAGAGTTCCTCTGTGTCCTACAACCGACGCCTTGAGCGACATATCAACCACCTGGCTAATCAGCTCACACACAGAGATAACTGGCTATTCCGGCTGAAAAGAAAGCAATTGGCTTCAACATAAATCAATAATAATACTAAGAGATGACACGTCGCTGGATGTGCATTCTCCAAAAGTCCAAGAACAGAATATCCAATCTGATTAAAGCTAACAGGCTGATAGTAGATAATAATAATAATAAAAAAAAACTGCCGGAGCGGATATAGCTCTGTATTACATGGAGTAGTGCTCTCAATGGAAGGCACACTCGTCGCAATCACTAAAGACGGACAACGCATTCACTGAAAGTGGCTGACTGATTGTGAATTAACCAACAAAACAAAAAAAAACGAAAAGGTTCAAAATAAATGAAGGATTTTTTCAGTTTTCAGTGATCCATTTTGCTACAAATTTGTTTGAAAGCGTCAGAACTAATAAAGGTCAGTGTCAATGTCAATGACTATAAGTGTGAAGTTCGACCTTATTGAATTTTAAAACTATAAAATAATCTTATGGTGGACCACGATAAACGTGAGCTAAAAGTCAAGACGACCTTTAGTGATGACCTAGTCATGACATTTGAAGTGTTATTAAGTGCATCTACAAGTAGATGACTGAAAATGCCAGCAGTAAAGACCGAACACAATGCTTGAACGACCTTCGGGTACAAGCGGCCTCTGCTGTGTAATTTAATTCTTAGCATCTAGGTTTGAGTTGAAAAAGCCACGGTTTTGGCACAGTCTCGTCTTTTTATAAATTTTGGCTATGTTAAGTAAACTACTAATTTGTAGTAGGTACTGTCGAAATAGGTACCTAGCTTCCGTAGCCCTAACACGAAAAACTGTTGTTATGGTAATCAAAATGTAAACAGCTATACCATCCTTCAAAAGATGTCAGACTGCGGTACCCCTGTCATGAACAACTATCGTAATGGTAATCTAATAGAAAACTATACCGTCCTTCAAAAGCTGTCAAAGTTATGCTGTCAAATATGTTTATTTGTACTTATATTGAATTTCAGTTCCATTTACAATCAATGCAAATTATTACAATCACGACAATTATTACAATATTTACAATCAGTTTTTCATGCTGGGGGTACAGTTGTATTAAATAACTAGCTTTCTTATAGTCAATATTTTGAAAGATAGTCACATCCAAAGTGGTAAAATGTGTGTGTGTATGTCCCTCCACCCACCCTCTAACTACTCTAACTTTTGTTTGAAAATTGCACAAGAATAATTTGAAAATTGGTTCGTACGAGATGTAAGTAGCCAGTAGTTTTTGAGATAGGTATAACACACTTTCAAAATCCGCAACCATAACTTTGTCTTTCATGCAAACACTATGAAAAACAGAGTTATTTCAAAAAACCGCAAATGTAACTTTCTAGTCATACAAACACTGTGGAGGAGCCCGTGTCGCAGGAGGAGCCCGTGTCGCAGTGGATAGCGCGCTTGGCCTGCGATCGTTGAAGTTAAGCAACGTTCGCAATGGTCGGTCACGGGATGGGTGACCAAAAACTTTTCATCTCGAGCTCCTCCGTGCTTCGGAAGGCACGTTAAGCCGTTGGTCCCGGCTGCACTTGCAGTCGTTAATACCCACCAATCCGCACTGAGCCCGCGTGGTGGGTCATGGCTCATTCTCCTTATCCATCCATAAGGAAGGCCAGTGCCCCAGCAGTGGGGACATTAAATGGCTGATGATGATGATGATGAAACACTGTGAAAAGCAAAGTTATTTTTTGCTGGCGAATAAAGGTAGAGGTACTTATATGGCTAGGTGTATGTAATCGGTACGTTAAGTTGGTACGGAACGGAACCCTTCATAAGCGAGTCCGACTCGCACTTGACCGATTTTTTTAATTATTTTGAAGTTGTCCTTGATTTATGACTTTTAAGTCACTCATAGGCAACTTAGTACCTTGGTAAACGAACATGTTTTACTGTCATATACCTACTACTAGAGGTTCACTCTGGTAGTGCAGCCTGGGCTTGAGCTGACTGCACATTTTGGGTGAGCCCCACATATTTTGCTTACACCGATACTACAGATAAAACTGTTGATATGTTTTTATTGATAAGGTCCTTGCCGGTTCTTCTCGTTACAAGGCCTCCCGCTGTAGGATTTGCGTACCGATAGCAGTAGTAAGTAAGTAAGTAAGTAAGTAATGCCCGAATTCTCGAACGCAAATCATCTTTGGGAGCGTCTCAAACATCATGGGATCTATTTCATACGTTTGAAATTTAAAGTGACAGGGCGATGTTTGAGACGCTCCCAAAGATAAGTAGCGTACGAGTATTCGGGCATAAGTCATTTATTCTCTTACACTCACTAACACACACACACACACACACACACAAACACACACCATACACACATTTGTTTCTTGTTTGATAATTATGTATCCAGTTCTTTACCTTTCCTTAAGCGAATTATTGTAGCTAAAATCTGTCTGCATTACATTGGTTAATTCGTGGGAGTGGGGGCCTGTAGCCCGATTCTCGTAATAAAAACCGTGACGATATCGTAGCGATTTAGTCGTTGAAACCATTTTCGTATTCACAACTGTCGATAGAACTTCAGCGGCAGCGATTCTATCGAAGTGTCGTCGAAGTGTATTCTGGTACATTAATCGTCCTTCAATCGTTTCATAACGATAACTCGAAGGTATTCTACTATTTAGATGACCTTTGTTTCGATCGGATTTCAACGACTAAACGTCAAAATAAGCGATCCAAGTGTCGTTGGACAAAAGTACAATTAGCTGGACCTTTTGTATGTGAAAAATAAGCTTGGGGCTAGCATATTTGTTATTATTTATTTTTTATTTTATTTAATAAACTTTTGTACATAATACATAGGTAATGTAATATACAAGGCAGACTTAATACTAAAAGTATTCTGTGCCAGTCAACCGTTGGGAAACAGAAAACAATTAAAGCGGTACAAATTATTTATTATTTATTATTTATTACTTATTATTTATTATTTATTATTTATTATTTATTATTTATTATTTATTATTTATTATTTATTATTTATTATTTATTATTTATTATTTATTATTTATTATTTATTATTTATTATTTATTATTTATTATTTATTATTTATTATTTATTATTTATTATTTATTATTTATTATTTATTATTTATTATTTATTATTTATTATTTATTATTTATTATTTATTATTTATTATTTATTATTTATTATTTATTATTTATTATTTATTATTTATTATTTATTATTTATTATTTATTATTTATTATTTATTATTTATTATTTATTATTTATTATTTATTATTTATTATTTATTATTTATTATTTATTATTTATTATTTATTATTTATTACTTTTTACTTATTATTTATTATTTATTATTTATTATTTATTATTTATTACTTATTACTTATTATTTATTATTTAATATTTATTATTTATTATTTATTATTTATTATTTATTATTTATTATTTATTATTTATTATTTATTATTTATTATTTATTATTTATTATTTATTATTTATTATTTATTATTTATTATTTATTATTTATGATTTATTATTTATTATTTATTATTTATTATTTATTATTTATTATTTATTATTTATTATTTATTATTTATTATTTATTATTACTTATTATATCATATGAAAGAGCACTGCTTGCACATTCTGAAACATGTTTTTTTTTTTCCTAAACCACGTAGTTTTCGAATTTTGATGAAAAATGTACAAAAAATACCTCTCGATTGAAAAGTCGCTGAGTTTCGATCCTATTGAGTTGAAGTCCTATCGAAACTCGTCCAAGCAACACGAGAATACCGATTTTGGATAGGACTTCGATCGAACGACTTCTGAACTACAACGATATTTAGATTGTTTGTATTTACGAGAATCGGGCTACTGATGTCCTGTAACACGGATATTTTTTGTCCACCTCAGGCATCAGTCTCACACAAACTTGTAAGCTTAAATAATTTTAGTTACTTGTAACCTTTAACTTTATAAGTGCTTATAACTTTGTGATGAGAACTAAACTATTTTTATTATTATTATTCCCTTTATTACATTTTAAATACTTTATTATTATTATTCCCTTTATTACATTTTAAATACTTACAAAATTATATTTCTAAACATTAAATTTTTACAATGTATAACACTAAAAAATATAACATTTAAAAATACAAAAATGTAGTTCCCCAACGGCAGCAAGATCAGGGTCCCGGCTACCGATGGTTAAGGATCCAGAGACAGGAACCTTCTCACTATACGGGCCGTGTCCAGAAGTACTGCCTTCTGCATCTGACTCCCGATCCATCCACCTAACGCAAGCCTCTTAAGGTGTTTATCGAGGCTCTTGGCTATCAGCCCATGGGCAGATATGACTATCGGAACAATAATTGCTGAATCAATGTCCCACATGTCAACAATCTCGTGAGCTAAATCAAGATATTTGTTTTCTTTATCTTTTTCAGCTTTCAAAAGGTTGTCGTCATGGGGAACAGTGACATCAACAATTATCGCGCGGCGTTCGTGTCGATCTATCAATACAATATCAGGCTTATTAGCTACAATAGTCCTGTCTGTAATGATAGATCGATCCCAATACAATGTGGCATGGCTATTTTCAAGGACCTGTTCTGGTGCATACCTGTAGTACGGCGCCTCGGATGCCACAAGACTATGTTTCAGAGCAAGTTGTTGGTGTATTATCCTGGCCACTTGGTTATGTCTATGCAAATACTCGCCGTTTGCGAGACGAGAACAACCGGAGATTATATGCCTAAGGGATTCACCCGGACGATGGCACGCTCGGCAAATATCCACTGTGCCATCCCTTAGGATATACTTTCGGTAGTTATTCGTCATCACAACCTCATCCATAATTGCACAGACAAAACCTTCGGTTTCACCAAAAAGGTCACCGAAACGGAGCCAGGATACTGAGGCTAATAAATCTACGTCGGGCCCATGGAGAGCCCGGTAGAATCTGCCATGTAACTCCTTGCTTTGCCACACAGTGCTGCGGTCGGAAGTACTAAGTACTACAGGTTTGCGCCAGTTTTCTTTTGCTAAAAATAGAGGAGTCAGTCCATTGTCAACAGCAACTACATCTCTATGAGACCCCATATCGACTTGGAGAAAATACTCCCTAAGATTGCATATCTCGCGGTTATGCAATGTCTTAGCATTTAAGAAGCCACGACCACCGCACTTCCGCGGGATATACAATCTCATGGTCGATGAACGTGGGTGATGCATGCGGTGTGCTGTTAGCAATGTACGAACTTTTCTATCCAGGGCATCCAGTTCAGTTTGAGTCCATTTAAGTATGCCAAAGGAATACATCAGTACCGGCATGACCCATCCATTGTATGCGCGAACCTTGTTTCCGCCAGACAAAAGACTTTTAAGGACTTTTGAGAGGCGCCCCAAGAAACGCTCACGCAACGACTGTTTCATGTCAGCGTCGTTGATGCCTAATGCCTGTGACATACCTAAATATTTATAGGTTTCGTTAACGGAGAGAGATCTAAGATTAATAGAATCCGAGAGTTGTATACCCGTGGATTCCATTATCTGACCACGCTTTACATGCATGACTGCACATTTGTCCACACCAAATTCCATTTTAATGGCATTACTGAAAGCTTCAGTAACCTTCAGTAACGCTGTTAAATCAGAACTGCTATGGGCAAATAGTTTCAGGTCATCCATGTATAGTAGGCGTGATATTACTTGACCATTTCTCCGTAAACGGTAGCCTAATCCTGAACTCTCGAGAAGTGTACTCAGAGGGTTCAAGGCCAGACAGAACCACAATGGACTCAGACCGTCACCCTGGAAGATACCTCGCTCTATTCTTATAGGGTCGCCCTGACCTAGAATATTATTATTATTATTATTTATTTGCCAGAATATAGAAGCTTATTTGACGTTTACAAGTCTGTATCAGCCTAAAATTATAAATGATTTGAATTTAAGTTTAAGTTTATTACGCATATTCTTTTCAGTTAAAAATGTCCTTGAAAATATTGACGATACAAAAGAGCTTATTTATTAAGTGAGCATTATTTTAACAGCCTCTGTGGTCTAGTGGTACACATCACCAATATCAGACCCAAAGGTCCTGGTTTCAATTCCCAGTGGGGGTACATATTTTTATTCACTTTAGTTCGTGGTTGATGATAGGGCTTGTTCAAAGTCCTCCTGGCTAGCTACCACCATCTTATCTAAATCTGACGTCATAATAACAATGTTTTCAGCATTGGTGTGTTCCGGCAGTTAGAGATGAGATAGCCTCAGTAATTGAGGATTCCGGGAGTAGTACGCTTCCACCTTCAGTCTTACTATCACTTAACATCAGGTGTGATGAAAGCTAAGAAGTGCTACCCCGTTGTGGATATAAAAAAGTCAACTTGTTTTTAAATTGTTATTTATTTTGAATTTCCCCTGCACCGGGGGCGAGGGATGTATTAAACTCATTTCTCCATGTAAAAAAAGCACAAGGCAAAACACACACTAGTAAAAATCACAAAGTTAATGGTTAACTCAGAAATCTGTTTAATGATAAGTATCTGATAGAAGAAAAACTATTGATGATAATCTTGATTAATGGTGAGCGCCGGCCGGGTATTTACTGATGTGATGTGAATAATAATAAATAATCACTGTTTTGACCACAACATTGTTTATTTTTTAAATAAAAGTGTTATTTAATCTACAGCTTTATTTTTAAGTATGTATATAAGTATTAGTTACTACTTCAATAGGTTAATACGGCAATTGGGTATGTAAGTAATAACGTCAATATAACTCTCATACATCACTCAACTGCTAATCTTAGTTTCAATATCGGTTGAGTAGAGACAATGCCGATAAAAATGTTTATACGTATGGAAAGGTGGGATCAATCTACAACTCCCAAACTGTTCATTTCATCAAGTTTTACTCGTGTCATGATGATATATTACTTTACTTGTCTTCCGCCCGCGGCGTCGCCCACGTGGATTAAGGTCACAGTTTTTTTAATATAATTTTTATTCTCATTTTTTTTATCATTTTTTTTCTCTCATTTTTTTTATTTTATTTCTTTTATATGGAACCACTGTGCGGCGAGCCGTACGCGCGGCGTCGCCTAGCCGTAGCCGAGCCGACGTACCGACGCTGATCCGGTTAGGTTATGGTGTCGATTCCTTTCCGAGTTGATGTAATGTGCTGTGACCTTTACACGACCTTATCCCGCGGGAATGTGATATTTTTTCCGAGATAAAAAGTATCTATCCTATGTCACTCTTCAGCTCGATACGATAAACTGTATCCATGCAAAATTCAAGTAGATACGTTGCTCCTTTTTGACATGAAAGACGGACAAACACACAAACCTATTTTCTCATTTATAATATTCGTATGTATTGGTTTGTTTTATGGACATTTTTACTCAGTACAAATAAGATATGAACATAATATCGATTATTTTCATATATCCCATGCATGGTAACAGTATGTGCTTCAGAATCACTCAAATATAAAACTGAAGAAATACGCAAATATTTCATTGTGATGTCCTTCGTGCCTCTCTTTATTTTATTGAGCTTCGTCGGCCTTTTGACTTTCATCGATCTGCAATGCCACTTGTTCCACGGGCCTTGGTATATTATTCCAAAATACACGTGCCTACTAGTATGCCTCCTCATTCCATAATCATCGCACAAAACACAACCGCCCGCTTTACTTCACTACCGTCATCGCCGCACACGAGCCACACTCGACAGTCGCCACTTGAAGCTAGAAGTGGCTACCAATGTAGCTGAACCCTCGACAGAAACTTGTTGTAGGTAGTGGACACTTGCGGTCGGTGGCCGCTACTTTTTAGGGTTCCGTAGCCAAATGGCAAAAAACGGAACACTTATAGATTTTTTAAACTCATAGCTTCCAGTATTTTGTGTAGAAATTAGTGGCCGGTGGTGGCCATAAGAAGCAAGCAGCGACGCGACGATTTGTAGCATGTGGTGACCACTGCAACTGGCGGCGTCGACCATGTGTGGCGAGTTCATATAAAATGTATGAAAGTTACAGAAAATAAAAGGAATAGTTCGGTGGCGGAGTTTTGTGGTTGTGTGGTCGATGTCCCGTGTGCGGTAGAGTTTCAACAAGCCGCAATACCTACTACTCCACGTTCCACGCCCCTGAGCTTACTATTCTAAAATATACGGCTAAGGGCCCAATATAATATCAATTATCAAAATCGGCCAAGTGCGAGTCGGACTCGCCCATAAAGTTCAGAACTCGGCGTGATTCATCATCATCATCATTTCAGCCGTACGACGCCCACTGCTGGGCATAGGCCTCCCCCAAGGATCTCCACAACGATCGGTCCTGCGCTGCCCGCATCCAGCGGCTTCCCGCGACCTTGACCAGATCGTCGGTCCACCTTGTAGGGGGCCTGCCCACGGAACGTCGTCCGGTTCGCGGTCGCCATTCGAGAACCTTTCCGCCCCAACGGCCATCGGTTCTCCGCGCTATGTGTCCCGCCCACTGCCACTTCAACTGAGCAATCCTTTGAGCGATGTCGGTCGTTTTAGTTCTCCTGCGGATCTCATCATTTCTGATTCGATCGAGCAGGGAAATACCAAGCATCGCTCTCTCCATTGCTCGCTGGGTAACCTTGAGCCTTCTTATGAGACCCATAGTAAAAGACCACGTCTCGCTTCCATAAGTCATAACTGGCAACACACACTGGTCAAAGACCTTAGTCTTGAGACATTGAGGAATTTTGGACGCAATTATATGCCGGAGCTTCCCAAACGCTGCCCATCCGAGCTGGATTCGACGAGAGATCTCTTTCTCGAAGTTGGACTTACCTAATTGGATTGTCTGTCCTAGGTAGACATAGTGGTCAACAACTTCAAGTGTAATGTTCCCAACATTAACTGGAGCGGATGCAACATGGGCATTGGACATGATTTTCGTTTTATCCATGTTCATCTTCAGACCCACTCTTTGGGAAGCATTGCTGAGATCTTCGAGCATTGTGTTCAGGTCTTCCAAAGTCTCAGCCATGAAAACTTCATCGTCGGCAAACCGCAGGTGTGTTAGGTACTCGCCATTGATGTTAATGCCGAATCCTTTCCAGTCCAGTAGCTTAAAAATATCCTCCAACGCAGCTGTGAACAGTTTCGGAGAAATGACGTCTTCCTGTCTCACACCTCGCTGTAGTTGGATAGGATTAGAGCTCTGGTTCTGTAATCGGACCGACATGGTGGCGTTTTGGTATAAGTACCTTTGCACCTCGATGTACCTGTAGTCTATTTGGCACCTCTGGAGAGACTGCAGCACTGCCCAGGTCTCGATCGAATCAAAGGCTTTCTCATAGTCCACGAACGCCAAGCATAGTGGCAAGTTATACTCTTCGGTCTTCTGTATAACTTGCCGCAGCGTATGAATGTGGTCTATGGTACTATAACCTTTTCGGAAACCGGCTTGTTCGGGAGGTTGGAAGTCGTCGAACCTGCGAGCGAGACGATTCGTAATGACTCTCGAAAACAACTTGTAGATATGGCTCAGAAGCGAGATGGGTCGGTAATTCTTCAGGAGAGTCTTATCACCCTTCTTGGAGAACAGCATCACATCGCTTCTGCCCCATGCCTTTGGCGTTTTGCCCTCGAGGATGACAGAGTTGAAGAGCTTCTGGAGGACCTTAAGTATCGGCTTACCGCCCGCTCTCAGAAGTTCTGTTGTGATTTCGTCATCGCCCGCCGCCTTGTTGTTTTTGAGCTGCTTGAGAGCCATTCTAATCTCATACAGGCTGACGTCCGGGATATCTTCGGTATAGTGCCGGGTAAGTTTGGCTCTAGGTTCTGTAGCCTTACTTTCAACAGGTGTTTGCGTGGAGTACAACTGTCCATAGAAACTCTCAATCTCCCTCAGGATTTCAGGTGTTGATGAAATGATACTACCGTCCTCAGCTTGCAGCCTCGTCAATTGACTTTGCCCTATAGCCAGATCTCTAGCGAACACTTTGGAGCCTTTGTTCCGCTCAATGGCCTCTTTAATACGCTCGGTATTAAATTGGCGAAGGTCGCTTGTCAAGGACTTGGAGATCTGCCTATTTAGCTGTCGATAACGAAGGGCATCCGCTGAGTTCTGTAGTTTCATTTCGTTTCTCTGATCCATGAGTCGGATAGTGTGGCTGGAGAGTTTCTTTAATTTAGGCCGGTGGGTTTTGTAGTGCTTGGACCCTACCGTGCGGACAGTGTCCACCACCATGTTGTATAGATCGTCCATATCGATGCTGTTCTCAAGGGCTTCGAAGCGGTTTTGGAGCTCGAGCTGAAAGCACTCGGGGTTTTGAATTTGAGCCGGTATTGGTCGGAGCGTAGATTTTATTAGTCGAGATCTTTCCAGCTTGACGTTGATATTCAATGTGCCTCTAAGCATGCGGTGATCGCTTCCCGTCTTTACGGCGTTGATCACAACGACATCATTGAATATTTGCTTCCTCGTTGACATAATAAAATCTATCTCGTTTTTGACTTTACCGTCCGGACTAATCCAGGTCCATTTGCGGCTTACGGGCTTCTTAAAGAAGGAGTTCATCATATAGAGGTTCTCCCTCTCCATGAAGTCTGCCAGCATCTGGCCCCTTTCGTTCCGTTGCCCAAATCCAAATTGCCCCACTCTCAACTCATCACCGCAACGTTGCCCCAACTTAGCATTAAAATCCCCCATCACAACCGTGTAGTGGGTTTTATAGCTATGCATGGCTTTAGAGATCTCCTCATACATAGCCTCCACTTCGACATCGTCGTGTTTCGAGGTCGGAGCGTAGACCTGAATGACATTCAGCGAATATCGTTCCGATATTCTGAGTATTAGGTACGCTACCCTGCTCGAAACACTTCCGATGGTGATGACGTTGTTGACAAGGGATTTATGGACGATGAACCCGACACCACCTTGGGATTGTTGGTCGCCCTCCCGGTGGTATAGTAAGTTACCGGATTGAAGGGTAATCGAGTCCTCCCCCTCTCTTCGGACTTCAGATAACCCAATAATATCCCAATGCAACTTACTAATTGCCTCTTCCAACTCTATAAGCTTCACGTCGAGCCTCAACGTGCGCGTGTTGTAGGTTGCCAGGTCAAGTCGTCGGTGTTGGTAGCCGGAGCCTACCCGGGGATTCTTAGCACCCCCTGCCCCGCCGTTACCATAGCCGCTACCGTAGCTATTAATAGCGGGGCCGCCGGGGACTGGGGGCCGATTTTTAGTGTGTGTAGCCATTTCGGGGGGTTTTGCCATAATCGCCACGCTTGGCAGGCGGGTTGGCGATCGCAGTATGGCCTGCTGGTAAATGGAGACGCTGCTGCCCATCTCCTTTGGCAGTTTTCCCTCTGTCGGCTCTTACGACACCCACGGGAAGAGAGGGGGTAGTGCTATTCTTTTTTATGTGCCGGCACTACACGGCACAAAAAAATGATGATTAATTTATGTATATTCATGCCAAATTACGGCTATCTAGTACGAAGAGTCTATGAGCTAGGCTGGAGACCATGAAACTCGACTTAATACTGAGGTAACTGGAGCTCTCACCCTGAATAAAAAAGTGTCCCCAGCAAATTTGACATTTATGTGTGTAGTGGCTCTCAGTTGTCTCATATGACCATACGTATTTTTTTAATGTGTAGGTGAGACGGAAGACAGCCACTGTGTCATTTGTGGTGAACAAAAAATTGTTCGTACTGCACTCTCCAGTTACCTCAGTATTAAGTCGAGCTTCATGCTGGAGACAGACGGATGAACAGACATACATGGCGAAACTATACGGGTTCCTTGTTGACTACGGAACCCTAAAAAGTTGGCCTAATACCACCTCATTCGATTATTATCGTCAAACAAAACACAATCGCTTCGTTTCACTGGCCTTTTGAGTTTCATCGATCCGCAATGCCACTTGTTCCTCGGGCCTCGGTTTATTATTCCAAAATACACGTAGGTACCTGCACAAGGGCGGCCTTCGGATCCCTTTTATTTTGAGATGTCGCGGTCGAGTACGCTTTCGAGGTTGCCGCGTCGAATGGAGCGAGTGGCGAAATTATAAGTGCATAATTAAAAATATGGAGTGACTGATGAAATGGGACTCTTGAAGAAAATCCGGCGAGGAATGTAAAAGTATTCACAAGTTTTTATCATTGTTTTTAAAATGACTGTACTTCTTATAGCTTCTATTTTCTCTTATACGAAAATAATAGTAAAATGATTTTGTATACGAAAGCTAGATAAGTCAAAGCAACTTTGTTTTGGTAAGTATTTCGATTTTCAGACAAAATAAGGTGCAATAAGGTTTCTTATTCTTTGTGTCTGCTGGTGTGCAAACACATCCGACTATGAGTGAGAATGGGAGGTGAGAATTGATGATATGATGTGATCTCGTACTTACATTTATTAGCTAGGTGATGAGAGCTTGATCAGAATTTTTTATTGAGTTAAATTATAATCTATCCACGGACTCGTTTGAGATCTGGCCCATACTTAGCAGTAAGCTACATGCGACCGAATTATTTAATAGTTTCTCACAATTTCATCATTGTATGACATCAAATCATTGATTCTATAGTAATACCTTAAAAAATACAGTATTTTTTAACTACTTTTAGTAATACTTACCTATTGATTTAATCACGGAAACAGCTACCACAATTTTTAATTGCAGCCGTAACTTTTCAATTCGGCACACATCTACGTTTCCTATCGGCCCAAACTACTGAAAAAGTCATAGGCGCACTTTTATGAGGAATTTGATGAAGTATTTATGGGGTCGTAAATATAAATAGGGGTAATAAAACTCTATTGGAAAGGTATTGGTTTGAACTTGATATTGATTAGGGTTCCGCAAAACTTTATTCCCTGTGGCTGAGAGGCCGTTAATAATATTTAAATACCATGTGAATAGACCATGGAAAGAATTCTCAGTCCCCCAAACTGTTTTAATTAAATAAACAATTGAATTTAAATACAGACATACCTATTATTCAAATAGTAAGTAAAATAATAAATCTTGGAAAAATTGCGATAGAAAAAAATCAATGGCCATGCTGTTGTTATGCTTAATAATTCTCTATCACAATTTTTCCTACAGTTACAGAACTGCATTGTTAATGCACAAAAATAATTTAAAATCTTCTTAATAGTCAAGAGAATAAACTTGAAAGATTTACTTTTGCAATTTTTATTACTTTTTTGCATTCACAATGCAATTTTTATTATTGAAAATAAAGTTTTAGAAAAAATCGACGCCTTAAAGTCCATCTGAGCTAATTGTGAGAGACGGGTCTATTTTTTCTAATAAGTACCTACCTAATTCCTTTTCAATAAAGTACCCCGCAGAACAATGTATGAAAAAATGGTTTCAGTTAAATATCACGAAAATATGATGCGGGGTACTTTACTATTGGTCCGCTGATACTAAATTACAACCCCAACCTTACTCTTACGTAATGAGGGACGTAAAGACTTGAAGGTCTTCAGGAGTTTTCATCATACCTACTGTCTCAACTGAAACTATCATTAGGTTATACACCTCTAAATTTTAATTAGTACAAAGATTTTACGTGATGATGTGTCCATCAATAAGAACAATTTTTACTATGGAGCCAACCATGGAATCGCGAAAGAAATATCTGCTGTTCCATTCATTTCAGTCGAGTCGATGTTGTACTTTTATATGGAACAGCAAATTGTTTTTTCGCGCTTCCGTGGTTGGCCCCTTAATAAAAATATTGCATTTATGGATACCATCCCATCCATGAAATCTTTGTAAAGTCCTACTAATTAAAATTTTGTGGTGTATTGTAAGTCTTTGTACTTATGTAGTTCGTTTAATTTTTAATATAAAAATGAAGTCTTCTTTGCCCATGAAGGGTTCCGTACCAACTTAACGTACCGATTGCCTATACCTGGCCAAAATTCCACTATAATTTTTCGTCAGCAAAATATAACTTTGTTTTTCATAGTGTGTGTATGAATGACAGAGTTACATTTGCGGTTTCTGAAAAAGTGTTATATCTCAAAAACTTGTAAAGCCTACCTAGCTGTGATAGTTTTCCTTTTAACTTCGTCATAATTATATGCAACGATTCTGAATTTTTTCACGGATCCAAAAACAACCATTTGGCTGGTAGGACACTTGAATCTAACAAAATTTTGCAGTTTAAGGCGATGATTCCCGACCGAAATAGGCACGCTAAAGCTTGCTCGGCCGCACGCGATACACTTCACGCGGACGCAGCGGCAGCCGGCAGTGAACTGTGAACTCGCTAGCGCCCCGCGAATCGAAAATCACTTAAAATTCAATTAAAAATTAAATAAAAATAAATTTAACCTTTTGACGGCTGGAATCCCTTTGCTATTCAAAGACAATTATTTTCGTATATTTTTCATTAACTAAAATCAAGTAAACTGCAAATAAAAGGATATTTGGATTACGGTTAGGATGTTAGGGATTTTATTTGACACAGTTAAATATCACCAATCGAAAAAAACGGCCGGAAGCACTAGATAAATAACTGTAAAATAACATATATTTTTTCCAAATTTTGAGTACTTGTGGTTTGCGAGTAATCCATAATTTAAAATACACTATTTTCGGGAATCGGCGCCTTAAAGCTTCGTAATTCACAAACGGAAACGAATGCTCCAAGATACGAAACCCGCAATATTTTTGAAATGTACTGTAACTTGCAATGCCCCAGTTGCGCATGCGCGCAGAGTTATCTGACACTCACTCTACTTCACAGAGTATTTTTTTATGTGTAGGAAATAGAGACCAAGTTTGGGGCCCTTCATTGGTAGTGTGTAACTAGCGCTAACTGTTGTCTGGTGTAGGCAACTTTTGGTGTATAAACACAGACACAAGATGTTGGTGACCGGGTCCATGGCAAAATAACGTTTGCCGGGTCAGCTAGTACCTATATATATTCTTGCCAAATTACAGCCTTCTAAAACGAAGAGTATATAGCTAGACTGGAGACAGACAGACGGACATGGCGGATCTCAAAAGGGTTCCTTGTTGACTACGGAACCCTAAAAATGATTGTTACTAAGAGCAAAACCCAAGTACGGCTGGACCGATTCGGCAAGTTTTTAAAATATGTTTCTCAAGTTTCACGGAAGGTTTTTATGGAGAGAAAAGACAAAAAAGATGCGTAGAAAATAGTAAAAACAACCCCTTTTTTACACATACAAACCAGTAGACGTACTCTAATTCAACGAAAAACGAAACTTCGTTATACCCATCCCTCTCACTCTCCGGGCATGACAGAATCGAGTGAAAGCGGCAGGGCTAAACAGCTATCATACATTTGACGTAAACTATTTATCCGTCTTTCACATCAAAACGGAGAAACGGATCGTTGTGATTTTTCGTATGGGGATAGTTTGGGAGCTGGAGAGTGACAAAAGTTACTTTTCATCCCGGAAAAATATTAGATTTTTCGCGGGATAACGTCGTGTAGTCCACGAGGGCAAAGCCGCGGGCGGAAGGCTAGTATTCAATAATAACAATTTCAATAGTACAACGACAAAATATATTCAATGGAATTAAAATATAATGGTTGGCTGCTTTCTAATAAACGCTGGAATCTTCACCTACGTAATAAAGACAACTGTAGGGCATCTCCATAGACGTAAAAATCAATCAATTATAATTTGTAGTGATGCTAAAGTTTCCCATCTTGTAAGTATTAAAATTGTACGTTGGCTAAATTTCGGTGCCGGTGGGTGTAGTGAAATAAACCATAACAATTAGGTACCTTCAAAGATATAACCAGTAGAGAATTACAGTGATAATTCTAGTAAACAATGTTTTGTTGACACTTTATCGAAACCATTAAGAAGATTTATCTTTTGTACTGTATCAATAGTTAGTCATCCATCAAAATGTCTACAAGGAATTTATGTTTGTGGTAAGATTGCAATAAAACAATGGGCATTGTATGCTTGTAAAATGACACAAGTATACAATATTGTGCAATCAAACCAATTGAATGATGACCGATTTTCCTAGTATTTTGTTTGAAAGCGTCAAAACTATTTAAGGTTATTGTCAGTATCAACCATATTGAATTTCCAATCTTTCTTCAATTATAATATCTTTTAAAAAATAGCCTGAATGATTTAGAAGGAAATCTTTCCAGATCTTTCGGAATCGAGGCAATGAGTGATAGCTTAAAGAAAGAAAAGAAAAAATGAAAATACATTTATTTTGGCAGCACACAACAAATACACTAAATGAGGTACACAAATACAAGAATATAAAAAAATATTAATTATACATCAAGTGTACCTACAGTGTGATGTCAAAACTGTGCTCAGCTCAGTATAAGCAGCAAGCGAAGCCTGCTGCACTGGTATTCTGCTTAGCACTGTGGTGTCATCTAGTACAACGACATTACTAAAAGAAAATAAAACAAAAGTTAAATGGAAAAAAAATACATAAACTTGTGTTCCGACCTTTTATATAAAGATAGTATACTGGTAGTATTCTGTGACATTGTGTTATTTGAATAAGGAACTGAATTGACAGAACATAACTATCCATACTAATATCATAAATGTGAATGTGTGTTTATGTGTTTGTTTGTACGGACAAACAAACACACAAACACATTTTCACACTTATGATAAGTTGTGAAAGACGGCTTACACGTCAAAACGGAGCAACGGATCGACGTGATTTTTGGCATGGGAATAGTTTGGGAGCTGGAGGGTGACATAAGCTACTTTTATCCCAGAAAAATTTAAATTACCACTTTAATTTACCTTTGGTTACCGCGGGGTAAATTAAGTGTGGCAACGCCGCGAGCGCAATGCTAGCTAGTAATATAACCACTATCTATTTAAATATACATATACTCGTATGTTCCCAATAGTCCCCTTCCAATCCAATGGCTACAATCCACTGAACTAAATCCATTTCGATATCCACACGTAATGACGCACATAAATCTATTGATCATTAACACTATGTTTTTTGTTGTTGTTCTTTATTATGCTTGAAGCGAGATAGATAAGTTTACTAATCATAATATAGTACGGCGAAACCTATTGAAAGCCTAGCTTTACAAAGCTTTGCCTGAAGCTGCTAAAAACCTTATTATTTAAAACTAGCGGATCCTCGCGGTTTCACCCGCGTGGTATCCGTTCCCGTGGGAATATCGAGATAAAATATAGCCTCTGTCACTTGGGAAGAATGTAGCTTTCTAATGGTAAAAGAATTTTCTAAATCGGTCCAGTAGTTTCGGAGCCTATTCGATGCAAACAAACAAACAAATCTTTCCTCTTTATAATATTACTATAGATATAGATAAAACACCTAATCACAGACTTATTACATAATATAACAATGTCGCCTTAATTAAGCCTTTTTTAAGTATTTACACGTAATTGTGAAATAAACCATCCCATGAAATGAACCATATCGTAGTTGAAAGGATTTGCTGTTCAGAGATCAGAGGCGAACGTTGCCCGGTGTGCACCAGACGCTTTGCGTACGTTGTACGCGGAGGCTCCTTTGCGTACACCCCAGGCGAGCTGTAAAGACAAAATACATAGCCGATACAGCAATAATTGTAGTTGAAGTACTATACTACTCATTGTTGATAAAAAAATCATAAACCTTATCGTTGCTGCATCGAAATAAAACTCTTCCGACGCAGTCGCGGCCATAGAATTTTCTTTCCTCTTAGGACCTGGGAGAAGTCTTAGTCATGAATTAAAATTATAACTTTAAAATGTGATACAATTTTATAAAATAATTTTTATGACGTTATGCCCCAGGTGGCTATAGCCACGGCTGCCACGAGTCTTGGCGTCTAGTATAGTGCCACAGGTTCTTATTATTAAAATACGTTAGAGCAACAGGTTTTTTGAAAAATGGAAAAATGGAAGTCTCACTTTGAGGTTGATTTTTTCTAAAATACTTCATTTTCCATTTTTCAATAATAAAAATTGCATTGTGAATGCAAAAAAGTAAAAAAATTAAATAACAGGTTTTTTGTTTGCGGAACGTGTCCTACGATACATTGTAACAGAAACGGTCGTTTTAATGTTTGTTTATTTTTTTACGGTCTAGTATAGCCGTTATGCAACGTTGCTAAATAAGCTTCTGTTAACAAACTTTTCAGTAACATGAAAGAGTAGAAAAGCTTTAGATAAGCTATTTACATAACGCTTTTAGACCTAATCGTAGCTAGATTATTTTCAAAGCATTTCGTTCCTATGTAGGTAGTATTCCCTTGATTACAGGCTGATTCTTATCTTCAGGAATATCTTTTTAAAAACTTGCTCGCGTACTTCCGTTTGGCCCCGAGTCACTGACGCTACTGTTTATGAACCATTTACATGGAGTCAATACTTGAGACAATCCACTAAGCCAGTCCACCATGACAATTAAATTCGTTTCGTATCGTAGTCCAATGTTATTGGACTGTTACACGATGCAATAACTGACTTAAGGCACAGTGTAAAAAGAACCTACAGTGAGCCGACTCCTTTGTTGATAAACGCATGCTGCCACTGCGTAGGTATATGCACAGAAATTCCGTCAAGGGTCAGGGTTGTCACAACATAAACTACTCAAATATTTTACATAAAAGTTTTGATTTGTAATAACGAAAGAATAAAAATAGTCAATAGAGCCTTTTCAAGAATAACATCGTTAAAGACAAACAGAAACAGTAAACATGAAACAGCCGATTTTTTTTTCGCGATTTCAAAGTTTGTCCCGTAGTAAAAGTTGTTCAGTTTGATGGTCCCTATTCTATCAAATCAACCATATTCGGCTTTAGGGGTATTTTTTTGTAACACGTTGTATAACCTAAAACCTATTTATATTTTATCGTAAGCAACCTAGTATATTGCTGTAAACGACAGGTACACTACGTGTTATAATCAGCCGATGAAGGCTACGACAAAAACTGAATGGGTTGTTACTTGTAACTTGCTATAAAAACTTCAAAATTTAATAAAATTGAATTATATTCAACTGTGAACTTTAAAGTCAGTGTTATAAGGTGCAAAATCAGCTGATACTATAAAAACACTTTTTTGAGAATTTTGGCAGTTACATTACGAATTACGATGTTACCTATACACTGACACCCGGTTGCACCAAAATATTCATTTTACGAATTCGTAAAAAGTAACTGAATTTTGCTGTCAAAACTGTCAAATCCCATACATTTTTAAACCATAAACCCTGTAAAAGTAATAGTATAATGTAAAAAAACTTGGTGCAACCGGTGGTGAGACTTTAGAGTTCATAGTTAGAAAATAATTCAAATTTTGTTAAATTTTGATGTTGTTTTTATCGTAAGGTAAATAAAACCCGTTAGTTTTTGTCTTAACCTCCATCAACTGATATATCGCGTAAATATAGTACCTGTCGCTTACGACAAAATACTAGGTCGCATACAGTTTTGACAGCTTTGTATAACCTGACGTACTGCTGCTTGTTATGTAGGTAGGCAGAGGTACCCTTTGTGGCCACTTTAAGGATTTTTTAACTTTTAAGCACTAAGTACTAAATGGTCTTAGGTATTTAAGACACAAATTATATCTTAAATTATAGGTAATTTATCTACCTTTAAAGGTACATGCATAATTCAAATTTAAAAAAGTAAAATTGTTTTTTGTATGTAACACAAAATGTGTGAGAGGTGCCAAATGTACCGGTTTTGGCCACTTATTGATAGTTGAACTTTTGTAAGTATAGCGAAAAATCAAAACTAAACCCAGGTTAAATCAATATATTCTAATGCGCTAGAAAAGATTCATCAGAACTGTATGAAACTTTCTGTATTTTATTGAAAAATACAGTGGCCGTAGCGAATGAAAATAATGTACGTAGGTATGTAGGTAGGAGTAGGAGGTATTTAATGTAGCTAGATGTATGTGTCATTTTCAGTGCTACCTAATCTGAACTAGGTTTATTGATGTAGGTACTAGTATACGTGCGTGAATTTACAAATAACTCATCTAACATACCTAACATCAATTTTAAAAGCAAGGCAGGTACCTAATTACCTAGGAAAATAAAAATAACTTACCGGTCGTCCCGTTGAAATCGGTGGAACTTTAAATCTTTATCAAACCTTGACGTGAATTTACAATTAGAAACGGAACAAATCCTGTAAACCATTATTAGTTTTGAAATTTCGTAACGCTGCTTAAAACGTACACCCCTTCAAGTTAGAGAGCGCAAACTAGAGGAGATTGCGCTCGCCGACTCTGCCGCTCACTTCCCCGCGTACCCCCCATCGTTGCCCTGCGCAAGTACATGAGTCGGTCGACTGTTAGTACTAAGGCTGTGCTTAAGGACTGCCTACACATATCAGGGCCGTGGCTGGGCCGGGCCGTGACAGGGACGTGGCGTTCACCAAAGCGTACAAAAAGTCGAGTATATGCGTTCTTTCTCTGTTCTGGGATGCTTACCGTTTCTATCAACATCTCGTTATCCATGTCTTTTAAGAAAAAAATTACAAGACGAGTGAAATATTCGAACACCGAAATTTTTTAGCGCCCTCCTGACGGATTACGTCCGGGTCACGGTCACACCTCAGCATATCACGGCGTCGTCGTCGTGTCCAGTCGTCCAGGCACTGAAGCTCCGCCGCTAGTGATTGGCGGATTATCTCCTGACGGATCTCGGCCCGGTCACGGCACTGATATGTGTAGGCAGTCCTTAAGTGGTTTGTCTCAAGTACTGGCTCCGAATAAATAGTTCATAATGCAGCACTTACACGGAGCCAATACTTTAAACTAAGCCAGTCCACTATGATAATAGTTATAGCTATTAATCACTGGCTTTAGGACAATCCAATGGAGTGGACGGTCACTATTTATGATGCCAATTATTGTACTGGCTAAATGGATTGTCTCAAGGTATTGGGTACATGCAAATGGTCTATAAGAAGGAACTGAATAGAAGCTACTAACTGCTTAAATGCATGAAATACTTATATAGGTTTATTGGTCTGATGTGATTCCCTGAAATTCAGGAATTGAATTAAGGGTTTAATGGATGTCATATTAATTAATCAATAACTTACTCATAAATCTCAAAATACCTACACGTGTATTAATGCTTTCAATAATGTCACAATTGCTTGATCTGAGTTTGCAGATATTTGCTTGAGAAATTTGCTTCCACACGAGTGGTTTAAACCAGTGAACCAATACGTATAAGCTACACTTCAAATGAACTTGGCCACGGAGACTAAAAACATATTCCATATTTAAAAGGTGTTTCGTTATTATTTTGTTTTTGCTATTTAACATTTTTGTGCCAGTTTAAGGGTGACTTTACCACTGATATTTAAGAGCGATTAACGCTAAACGTGTTTAAAACGTATTTCTGTCCCTGTCACATTCAAACAGATGACTGAGGCAGAACTAAGTATTAAACACGTTTATCGTTAATCACGTTTTAAATATCAGTGATGAAAGTCGCCCTTAGTTAGGTACTAATGTAATTATCGTCGTCAGTTTTTGTCAGTGTAGAGAACATGCCTTGCTTATGAATGAATAAGGAGAAGTTACTAATGTACATAACCATACTAATGTCTGTTTGTCCGTCTTTCACGTCAAAACGAAGCAAGCGACCGACATAACTTTTGGTATGGGGATAGTTTGGGAGCTGGAGAGTGACAAAGGCTACTTTTATCCCGGAAAACATTAGCTAGAACTTATAATATATCATAGACGAAGTGTGCAGCGCCGCGTCATTAACATTGGATATTTAAATGGTAACACAAATATACCAAGAAAAATAACTTTAATATATAAATACAAGGAACCAAGACTGAAGGTATTAAGAAAAATATCACATGGGAATGTTATATTTATCTATCTCCATATTAAAAATCACATCTATCCGCTGCTCCATTTCGACGTATAAGACGAACTAACACACAAACCCACAAATAAATTTTCACATTTATAATATTGGTATGGATGCGAAAGTTATGTAGGGGTGTACCTACTTGGATGTTGTTACTCAATTACGGCGAAACGGATCTTGATGTAGCACTGAAATAGATATTAGATTTATAATCAAAATTATTCTGGAATAGCAAATAGTCTACATTTTACCCATTTTTATAGAGAGGAGAATTCTTTTACGCATACCCCGTCCACGTTAGTGTGCGGACGGTGGTTATGTGGGACTCGCCTTGCCGCAGGAAGAAGGAATAAAATAACTAAACCTACTTTTTACCCTGTAAATGGAAATGTATCTAATTCCTATGGGAAAACATCATGTAAATCACGCGGACGTAGCCATGAGCAGAAAGCTAGTTAGACCGGGCGGACACGACAGTTAGGGGTGTACATTTTTTTACAGTATGCAAATTTGCGAGAACGTTTTAGACGACGACATATGGAAGCACTATCAATATAAGAATTTTTATCCCTGTGCATCACACTTGAAATTTAATTTTAAAATGTAACAAAAAAGTACGCGTGTGAACAGAACAGTATGCAAACGCATATTTGTCACTTATACTAGAAACGTTATCAATACAACAATTTGCATCGTCGACGTTCTCGCAAATTTGCATATTGTAAAAAAATGTGGTTGAGATGTGAAGCTCCTGATGGCTGGCCCGGTGACACGATGACACATTGCGACGAATCATGACGAAGTCAAGATGTAGTGGGAATTAAAGGGATCTAACTTGCTGATAATTAAAAGATTTTGATAGCTTGCTTTAGCATCTGCTTTACTATAAACTTACGGCCAGAATTAATAACCTATCCACAGATAGGGATAGGTGCGATCCAGATTAGTTGCTAGGCAACACCTAGCAACACCCTGGCAACTGTCGTTAATTCTATGTTAATATCAAGCGTTGCATAGCAACTAATCTGGATCGCACCTATCCCTATCTGTGGATAGGTTATTAATTCTGGCCGTTAGTTGGTACAAAATTACATAAAGATAGATTATGATGCGAGGTTGATGGATAGATGATGGGAGCGCGCGCGCGCTCACGACGTCCGTTGTGGCCGAGAAAAGGTATAGAAGTGAAGTTTGTGCAGTCACCAACGCGATGACGTTTGCTGCTGACAGGCGTTCCTGATTGGCTGCTGCTGTCCGTCGTCCATGGAGATCCGTTTACGGCACTGGCCTCATGCCTTTTTCGCCGTGGGCAAGCCCGACGGTTGTCATGCTTGCAGGCGTTAACAATTGTACACCTCCAACTGTCGTGTCCGCCCGGTCTAAGTATAGTACAAGCGAAAAAGCAGATCCTCAGAGGTTAAGGATTCCGGTTGTAATGCGCTTCCACCTTCAGCCTTATCTTCACTTAACATCAGTAGTCCTAGCACCAAAAACTGTCGTTATGGTGACCGTCACGTCATCATGACCGTAATGTTTTGTATGAAAACCAGAGCAGCGGCAGCGTCTCTTTCGGTCGTTTGAAAACTGAAATTCAATATACCTACACGGTATTTTTTATTTACTATTCGATTACCTTATTGATAGTTTTTCATGTTACGGCTAGGTGTGATGAAGGCTAAATGCTTTTTAATCATTCCCATTCAAACCTTTTCCTTTATATCTCGAGTCACAGCATAAAATTATTTCCTTCTTCCTAAGCTGATTATGTCTAAGTTGTAACTATACTTTTTAACCTATTTTTTGATTAAATCCAATTATTTTACATCGAACCTCGCTAGTTAATAACGATATTGTAACATCGAATTTAAGCAACTCAGGAATTAGGATGCTTCCAGCTGTCACAATCTAATGTTGAACAGCTGTCAACGTAGGTAAACCTCATTGTTATTAACAAGACTTGATCCATTTAATTAGTTATGGGGATAATGTTATACTTACAAACAATATAGTTATTTATAGATTCTAAAACAAGTATAACTATATAACTACTGACTCTGACGAACTCCGTGGCCAAGTGGTGTACGCACCGGTTTTCAAGGTGCCGCTATCTCTAGAGGTCCCGGGTTCGATTCCCGGTCGGGTAAATATTGAAAACTAACTTTTCAATATTTCCTCAGGTCTGGGTGTACTTATGTGGTAATAGCCGTCGTCGTTTCCAACTTCCATATAACTAGTGCTCAAACTACTAAGGTTTAGTACTAGAATAATGTATGTGATGGTGTCCAATAATTATTTAAGTATATACGCGACGCGTTTATAAGTTTTTGTCATTTATTGAAAAACTCAAAAGGAATAATTTCGCATTATTACGAACAACTTTTTTTATTGCAGCAAGCAACCATTCTAGAAAAAATAAAATTAACGTTTTACTTATAACATTTTATTCTAACTCTGATAAAAAATAATGTCACAGGAGTTTTTTCTTTAGCGATTTCAGGGTTACTGCCATATAATAGTAGTTTATGTGACTGTCGCATAAGGAGGGGTATTAAAACACGAGTAGGAGTTTAAAAAACGAGCCTTGGCGAGTTTTTTAATAGTATTCCACGAGTGTTTTAATACCGAGTTATGTGCAGTCTCATACACTACTTTATCTACACTCATTACATTTATTATATATTTCAAAAATAAAGCAAATCAATATTAATTATAAAATGTGAATTGGTGCCAAACCCCACTCATAGGAGTCTATACGGTCTATTCCTTCTAAATTCAAAATTCTAATTTTAAAAACGTTTCTGATTGTTGCCGGCTAAAGAAGAGCTTGAAAAAGTTGGAAGTCAGGGCCGGTAAATCCTACGGTTGCCATGGAGACTGTAAATTTAAGAAATATAAGTGTTTTATAATGAGTGACAGCTGTATCCGGATACAGTAGCTTTATTTTTTAAAGTTGACTATGGCATAAAGTGTATCAGTATACGTTCAGGCATGAGTTCATAATTCGAAAATTATAACATGAGTGTAGATAAAAATAGTTATGAGCTTATAATAAGTTGATACTGTATATGACCCTAATTGTTAGGGTTTGCGAGGCAATCAAATTGATAGTGTGATAGTTTTCGTGAAATAAATAATAATGATTCTCTGATAATGCGCAAACCGAGTGTGAAAGGGATCTAAGCATTTGCGTCACAAAAGTAAAGATAAATCTGTCAATGATGAATGATAAACGATGAGTTTTTTGCTTATCTTTATGCGAGGCGTATTGAGTGACTAAATTCTTCTGTTACACTTTCAAATACAAATAATGCAATACGAGATTGGGCGTCATGAGCAATCTGTTTACGTCATCTTTTCCTATCCTACTTAATATTATAAATGCGAAGTTAGTGAGTATGGATGTCTGGATATTTGAATGTTTGTTACTCTTTCACGGAAAAACTACTGAACGTATCTGGATGAAATTTGCAACAGAGATAGATTATAGGCTGGAATAATTCATAGGATAATTTATATCCCGATATTCCCACGGGAACGGGCGCTAGTTAATATTATAAATGCGAAAGTTTGGATCTTGGAAACGGCTCAACTAATGTGGATGAAATTTGGCACAGAGATAGGTTATGCTCTAGAATAGCATATAGGCTATTTTTATGCGAGAAAATATGTTGTTACCACTTGAAAACATGGTTTAACTGACGCGGGCAAAGCTGCAAGCGGAAATATTGTTTGTTATAAAACTTATTGCCGTCCTATATTCCATGCGAGGGGATTCTGGCTTTATTTCTGATCTAGCACCTAGTACCTACGAAAGACTGTAGTTATGGTAACCGTTATCGTGTTCGTATTATTTTGAATAAAAACCACAGAATCACCGCTTTCGGTCTATAGGGAACTGAAATTTAATACCTACATGTTTGATAGCCGCACTTTGACAGCTATTCGATAACCATAACGATAGTTTTCATATTACGTACGGCTACCGATGTCCTTTTTTAGACGTTAAAAGCTATAGCACAATCAGAACTCGAGGATTTAAACTCACTTCTGCGCAATCAAAATGCTTCTGCAAATGATAAAAAGAGTTTTTGGATTTCAATATTTTAATAATCACTACGAAAAGCGGTTGGTCGAGTGTCCGATTGGGACAGGTCTACAAATCTCACTTTTCGTTATCCTAATTACACGGTAATTTTTTACCACCCCAGATAATTTTAGGGATTATTCTACTCATAAAAACAAACTTCTTTTATAATGGGACCAAAACTAAAAACTCGAAAAAAATAACAGCTGTTCTATACAAAAGTGCAAAAGTATTTAATCAAAATGTAAATTATCCGGGTGATAAAAGAATTAACGTGTATAGTAATGATGGCCACTAAAGCTTAAAATGTTGTGCAGTATCATTTCATTTTCATTTTCATTTCATTTCAGTATCTCTAATATAAAATGCCGATAGCTCATGAATAAAGTATCACTCAATCGACCACTTTCTTCACAGCTAACGTTTAAAATACTAGAAATTCTTCATACAGAAAGCATTACATAATGATTAAAACTTCATCATCATCATAATGTCAGCCGAACGACGACGCCCACTGCTAGGCATAGGCCTCCCCCAAGGATCTCCACAACGATCGGTTTAAAGCTTACCTGAATTTATACAATCATCTAATTTATATTTCTAGATACTTACCTACACAACTTCCCAAATCATCGTTTGAAATTCCAGATTTAACAGTTCTGTTTCCCTTCCAGACGGAATAAGGGCACGGTCGCATGGACGACGCGGACGCTCCCGGCGGCCGGCACCGGACGGCGCGCGCCGCCTGTCTGTCCGCAACCTTATCTGTCGAGTGGTGAGCGAATAGATTATTATGAGCTGAGCAATCACTAGAAATGTTGGGTTTTACTTTTGATATGATGTTGACGAATTTAAGGTGCTTGATTGAATCAGCCGTCACTTGGGGAAATACCTACCCCGTGTGTAAAAGAGATATAGGCGTTAGTACTATTATATATTCTGTGATATATGTATGTAGTTTACTTCCGGAAAAATATGCAAGATGCACCGAAAAAAGTGCACCATGCACAGCACAAAACTATCAGTCATGCATTCGGTTCTGGATTTTGCATGGTCTAACTACTCCTATGGATGTCCCGGAAACAGAGTAGAGTAGCCTAATCGTTGAAGGTGCAAGGTGTATCACTGTCTTGCTATCTGCAGCTGCAGGTTTATGCACTGATAGTATCGTAGTGTGCATGTGCAGATTTTTGTGGGCGAGCGGGCGGTGCATCTTGCATATTTTTTGCGGAAGTAAGCTTCATATCTCTCTTTTTTCACAATTAATTTTAATGTTTTATTTTGTTGATTTATGTATTCGTTCATCACGATTTCTTGTCATCAGAATTACCAATTTCATGCGTTGACTAACCAAACTGCGTCCTAAATCTACAGAGATCTATTAATGCTGGGGCCACACTATGGGGATATGCCGATGTTTAACCCGTGGAACGCTTATTGATCTAACGGTAGAACACATTTTTTTGTCTTTTGTTCAATAAAAAATCGGCCACGTGCGAGTTGGACTCGCCCATGAAGGGTTCCGTACACACTTAACGTACCGATTGCCTATACCTTGCCAAAGTTCCACCATAGTTTTTCGTCAGCAAAATATAACTTTGTTTTTCATAGTAATTGTATGAATGACAAAGTTACATTTGCGGATTTTGAAAATGTGTTATAACTCAAAAAGTACTAACTATATATCGTTCAAACCAATTTTCGTTGAAAGTTTTTATTATGATCTACAGCATATATTTTTTAGGGGGGACACACACATTTTACCACTTTGGAAGTGTATATCTTTTAAAATATTGACTTTGATAAAAATGATTAAAGAAACCTAAATATAATTTTTTAATACCTATTTAAAGACACCCCACACTAATATGTATTATGAAAACATTTTTTTTCAGTTTCAGTTCTATGTATAGGAAGCCCCCCTTAATTTTTTATTTTTTTTATTTTTCTATAAAAATCCTAAAGCGGTTCACAGAATATATCTACCTACTAAGTTTCAAGTGTGTAGTCGTTATAGTTTTGGAATAAAGTGGCTGTGACATACGGACGGACGGACGGACGGACGGACGGACGGACGGACGGACAGACAGACAGACAGACAGTCAGACAGACAGACAGACAGACATGACGAATCTATAAGGGTTCCGTTTTTTGCCATTTGGCTACGGAACCCTAAAAATCGATTCATTGACAAAATTCATTGCGGGACCGAACGAAACCCGACAACTTTATGGGAACGTAAATGTGTTCTACAGTAAGATCACTCAGCGCCCGGGGTACGAAAATTATTTGATCTACCGTTGCTTCAAGAAGCGCTCCTTGAATTGTCGCGAGAATTATTGCGATAAATTTATCGCCATAGTGTGGCCGCTCGATCGCATAAATTCTCGCCGCGATAAACGCCACTCGAGCTATCGGCATAAGGCATAAGGTGTAGTTAATCAAGTGAATGCCGTAGTAAAATTATCGCTTTAATTATCGCGATAACGTGGCTACACTGTGTTGGAATTTGGCATATCCCGATGTCTATTGGCGTATTCCCATAGTATGGCCGTAGCATAACAGATAAAAAATAAACATTCCTCTTTCAACATAAACGTTAATTTCTTGGTGTTACTAATAATAAAAAATAAATATTTCAAGTTTTTTTTTTTGTGTGTTTTGTGTGATGGTGTGCCCTAAGTAATACAGCATACTGTATTTTTTTTAAATGTAGATTTCATGTAAAGAAAAAAGCCTAAATTGTAGCCAAAGGAAATGCAGTATTGTAACTACTTGGAGGACGTAAAATCGAATCGAAACTAAATTTAGATTCAGATATTTTCTTCAGAAAAAGGAAACACAATTACTTACTAACCAATAAAAGTTCTACCTACCTCACATGTGTTTTTTTTTTTTTTTATTATTAATATTTTATGCTATGTTTGTTTTTATTGTTATTCTTTGTTGTTTTCGCAGGTGAGAATGGCAGCAATTTGATACTTGCCATCAGTGTAAGGCACAGTATTTGTTTGATATATTATTGTTATAAATATATATTTACTTATATTATATAATTTGTATAAATATATATATTGTTGATACACAAGTTAGGTTCCATTGAACTGTTTCAAATTGTTTACTATGTGGGTCACAAATTTTTTGAAACTACGCCTAGTGGATTCTTTATTTATAACTTGTTTGACCTCATAGGGGTCGATCTTAAGGGATCGACAAGTATACTCATGTTCGAGTCGCATGGTGCCAAAACGCGGGCAGGTCTGGAGTAAGTGCTTGATACTCTGCACGGATGTGTCGTCGCAGGGGCACAGGTTATTTTCGGTAATTTTAAACCTGTGCAAATATTCTTTGTGGTACCCATGGTTGGTAAGAATTTGAGTTACAGCGAACGACACACCCAGCGCTTGCATTACTTCTTGGCAGTCGTCTACAGTGGGCATGAACAATTTAGTGTGACTCGCCTGGGGAGCTTGCTCGTAGCGCTCTTGCCATAAGGTTCGGCTCTTATGTCGTGCCCGTGATTTGGCATATGAGATGGCGAACTGATCGTAGGCCAGGCTGCGTCGGAGTCCAGCGGCCTGTCCCGCCGCCTGATCAGCCGCTTCATTACCCGCAATGCCGACGTGAGCTTTAACCCATACGAACTCAACACGACCGGAGTGCCTGGCCAGAATGTCGTGGATTTCGGCCACAAGATGGTATTTGCTGCTCCGGTCGCGTAAAGCTTGCAGAGAAGACTTGGAGTCCGATAATATGTATGTTTGCGGGTAATTCTTTTGTTCAATGAGTCTGCAGGCCCGATTCAGAGCGAAAAGTTCCGCCTGGAAGACGCTGCACACATGGTGTAGTTTAAATTTTCGAGTGATGGTAGGTCGCTCACCTCCAGGGGCGAAACAGACGAGAGCAGCACCGACAGTTCCGTCCTCTTGCTTGCTCCCGTCTGTATAGATGGTGTGTGTTCCGCTGTGGAGGATGCGATCGACTTGCTCTTGGCTGGTGGCACAGTTAAAATCTGGTGAGATTCTTGCGCTCGGGTGTCTTAACTCATTCGGTGAGATGCGCTGTTCCAACCGAATGTCGTCTGGGAGCTCGGGATGGGTTCCGGAGATGCGTGTTTTTTCGATGGAGTGCACTTCCAAGATCTTCAGGTCGAGAGGTGTGAAGCCCGCCAACGCCACCGCAGCCGTGGTTGATATGGTCTTGAAACCACGTATCGCCTTGATGGCGAAGCACCTCTGCACTCCGTCGAGTTTACGCTGTATGTACTTGTTTGTGGCCGCCTGCCCCCAGATCCCAGCAGCGTACGTGACTATTGGCACGATCACCGATCTATAAATGATTTTTACGTTTTCCGGGTCTATTCCCCAGGTGGGTCTTATAAAAAGCCGCAGCCTGTGAAATACCCTGATCGCTTTGGTATTTGGTATTTGGTATTTGGTATTGACATTTTTCCGCATTTAGACTCATATTTGGTCCGTTATGCGTGAGCATGGCTAGTCGAGCCATCCTAGCTCCTTCCAGAAGCGCAGAAGCCTCCTGGGGCGTTCACAGGCTTCTAGGAGCGACCTCATCTCTGTGAGGATTTCTGTTCGTTGTGCGGCCAAACCTACGCACTCCAGGATCACGTGGGCGGCTGTTTCCTCAGCGTTCAGGCAACCTCTACATAGAGGACTGTCTGTCGCATTCATAATAAATAGTTGTCGCTTTAAGGTAAGGTGACCTGTAAGTGTACCAACAACTATCCGGAGGTCTGGACGATTGAGGCTGAGCAGCCTGCAGGTCAAACGCGGCGAGACTGCAGTCATCGCCATCTTAGACTGTCTACAGCTTGTTAGAGCTACCCAACGAGTATTATGTGCAGCACGAGTTCGTTGCCTTACCCATGAGCGCAGTTGGCTGAATGGGAGTGGCAGAATGGGTGTAGGTCCTGTCACTATTGTGGAGGATCCCATTCTAGCCAGCTCATCGGCGGCATCATTCCCGTGTGATCCACTATGCCCTTTAATCCATTGTAGGATTACTCCGTTGTTGGATGCTAAACGATCCAAAACTTTGTGGCATTCGTAGACGATACTGGAGTTGATCGTGTTGGCCTCCAGTGCTGTGAGGACGGCCATGCTGTCAGTCAGTATGCGGATGTTTAGTTCCTTTATACCTCTGGACAGGGCCGTGGTAGCGGCGTTTATTATTGCAACACATTCGCATTGAAATATCGAACTGTGTTGGCCCAGCGCTAGTGATATTTTGATATTCAGACTACTACAGAATACTCCAGCTCCAGTTCCAGTCCCCATCTTGGAGCCGTCCGTATAGATTCGGACTTCATGTATGCCAGAGTGATCTCGGTCATTTTCAAATAACTGTATTTGGTATTTCTTTTCGAAAATGTATTGCTTGGGTATCCTATCGCATGGGGCAGCGATTAGTGACTCATGTTTCACTAAATCATTCCACAATGTGGAGTGAGGACCCACTCGATTGTACCACAGACCCAGGTGTTTAAGCCTTATAGCAGCCATGGAGGCTTCTTGTTGTATAAACAGATCCAAGGGTGTTAAATCCAGGGCTACTTCTAGGGCGGCTGTGGGGGTGGTTCGCATGCAGCCGGTTGTCGCAGAGCATGCCAATCTTTGGAATTTCTGCAGTTTGTTGATGACGGTGCTTTGCTCTGTTTTGGACCACCAGGCAACGGCTCCGTATGTGATTATGGGACGTATAACGGTTTTATACAGCCACATCGTTATTTTCGGTGATAGTCCCCAACTTTTGCCGAGTAGTCTTTTACATTGGCAGAAGATGATTGTGGCTTTGTTTAGTTTACTTTCGAGATGTCTATTCCAGAGGAGTTTGTTGTCTAGTATCATTCCTAGATACTTGACTTCCTTGCTTAGGGA
The DNA here is from genome assembly GCA_949710035.1 of Crambus lathoniellus. Taxonomy (NCBI): domain Eukaryota; kingdom Metazoa; phylum Arthropoda; class Insecta; order Lepidoptera; family Crambidae; genus Crambus; species Crambus lathoniellus. Next base: position 18,129,882 of record OX453305.1, on the reverse strand, counting down.
CAGATTGGTATTAAAAAGTTTTGGGAGTTTAAGATTTCCTAGACTCCGTTTGTTTGTGAACATGATCAATTCTGTCTTTGTTGGGTTCACTGTTAGATTGTGTTTAGTGCACCACTGTTCGACGACCTTTAGAGCGGACCTCATTCGGTCACATATCACGCTCTCAACTCGCCCGCTGATGAGTATGGTCAGATCGTCTGCATAGCCTACTGTGAGAAAGTTGCGGTCGTTGAGCCTACTAATCAGCTCATTGACCACGATATTCCATAGGAGAGGTGAGAGGACACCCCCTTGGGGACATCCTTTGGCTACTACTCCTCTGGTAGTATCATTCACAGTAATTTGTATGGCTCTGTCTCTTAACATGCTGTCAATCCACCCGGCAATAGTAGGATCGACATCATGTCTGGAGAGGGCCTGGCTTATGCTGGTAAAGTTGGTTTTGTCAAAAGCTCCTTCTATGTCGATGAAGGTGCCTAGTGTTGATATTTTGTGTTTGAGATTGTCTTCTATATAAGAAACAACCTTATGTAGGGCGGACTCTGTTGATTTGCCTGCAGAGTAGACGTGTTGGTTTGGATTTAAGGGGTTCCTGACCAATACAGTGCTCCTTATCTCCCTGTCTATTAGTCTCTCCAACACCTTTAAAAGGAATGATGTGAGGCTAATTGGTCTGAATGATTTAGGTTGAGTGTAGTCTCCTTTGCCGGGTTTAGGGATAAAGACTACTTTGACTTCCCTCCATTTCATAGGAATATGGCGGTGTGCTAGGCAGCTTCTGTAAATGGCTACGAGGTGGTCAATGAGACCTCCGTCGCTCCACCTCATCAGCCCTGGAAAGATTCCGTCTAGTCCCGCTGATTTGAATGGAAGGAAGCTGTTGATTGCCCATCTTACTTTCTCTGGGTTGACAACTTTGTGGGCGGTGATCCAGTCGGTTTCAACAGGTGAAATCTCCTCTCTTTCTTCCCATGTGCGACTTTCCGTTATGCGGCATCCTGGGAAGTGAGTGGTCATTAACAGTTCTGAGGTATCTTGATCTGTTTTGGTGTATGTTCCGTCAGGCTTTTTCAGGAAACCAAGATTATGAACTGGTTCGCTGCACAGAATGTTTTTCACTCTGTTAGCCTCGTTGTTGCTTTCAATATTGGTGCAGTAGCGTCTCCAGCATTCTCTTTTACTGAGGCGAATACGCTTCCTGTAGTCATATTGGGCTTGTTTATAGGCGTCCCAGTCATGCGCTTCTCGAGAGTTCTTTGCTTTGTTGAACAACTTTCTTACCTTCCGGCGTAATTTCTCCAGGTCAGGTACCCACCAGTGATGTTTGTTGTCTGGCCGGGAGCTGGGAGTAGAAAGTGGGCATGTTTCTTCAAAGCTGGTGATTAATGTTGTTGTTATGCGATCAACGTGGTTATCAATATCCGCTTTAACCGCGTGAGTTGTAGGTGTGTCTAGACACCTTAGCTTCTCAGCGGTCATAAGCTCATACTTACGTCGGTCCATCTTGCGTGGATTACGTCGGGGCTTAGGCGGTGTGAGAGTCGTATTTAGGTTGTATTTGATCCAGCGATGATCGGAGCACGACGCCTCATCAGAGACATGCCAATCAGAAATGTGATGCGACGCGTGTTCACTTGCTAAAGTAATGTCAACGATTGTCTGGGCTCGTGATGTTACGAAAGTCGGTTCCGAGCCCCTGTTGATTATATTCATGTTAGTCGCGAGTAAAAAAGAAACGAAAAAGAAACCCTGATCGCTTTACCGACTATATAATTGACATGAGGACCAAATTTTAGTTGTTTGTCGATGATCACCCCTAGAAGTTTTATTTCATTAGTGAAATTGAGTTGTTTACCGGCCATGACAATTCTAGCGGATTCCGCTTTGCGGTTAAACGCAATGATCTGAGTTTTATCCGGACCAAAAGCCAGTTTGGTTTTCAAGCCCCACTCGTTTATCGATCCGAGCGCTGAGTTTACTATCTGCTCCAGGGCTGCAGCATTGCTGGCCGAGGCGACAAGGAAAACATCGTCAGCGAAGGCCTGGATGTGGCAGCCAGATGGTAGTTCGGCTTCGAAGAGATCATCCAAGATGATGTTCCAAAGAACCGGGCCGCAAGCGGAGCCCTGGACGCACCCCTTGGTCATGGTTTTGGTCATTCGACAATTTGCGTGGTCTAGCGTGATACGCCTGTCCTGATAATATAGCCTCCTGTTGATATAGCTCAACAGGAGCCCGAAGATATTGCGTGGGCATTGTTTGTTCCTGAGCTGTTGGAAAAGGACAGGCCACCATGCATTATTGAAGGCTGATTTGATGTCTAATGACACTGCCATGGTTGCTAGTCTGCGAGCTTTGGCTGTCTTTATTTCGTGTATGGCTCTGTGCAGTGCGTCAACGGTGCTTTTTTGTTCGGTAAACCCGAACTGAAGTGGGTTGTTTTTGCCTGCTTGGGCCGCAGCGTAGTTTACACGTCGGATAAAAAGCTTCTCCAGCAGTTTACCGAATACAGATATGAGTCCAATTGGCCTAAAGGACCCCAGTGATGTAGTATTAGCCTTGCCCGGTTTGGGTATGATTTTGGTGTATGCCTCCTTCCACTGCTTGGGGAAATGTTGGAGTTCTAAACAGCGGTTGAGTATGTCCGTGAGAAGGTTCGGGTAGTACTTGGCCACTTGTAAGCAAATGTCCGCCGTAAGGTGGTCGAGTCCGGGCGCCTTCTTAGGGTTGATGTGTTCCAAGCATTCCAGCACTTCCTCAACTGTGAATGGGGGATCATCCGGTGTATCGGGAGGAGCGGACATTCGCGATCTCAATCCAGCGTGATACGGTGTATCCCGATCAGTAGTGTCGTCTGGGTAAAAATGATCGAGCAATACTTGGGCTGTTTCCTCAGGAGAAGTTGTAAATCTGTCGCCGACTTTAATAGAAGCTGCTGGTCTTCTGGGTACAGATTCCTTGAGAAGTCTGTTAGTAAGGGACCACACGTTCTCTTTATTTTGTATCTGACAGAATTCCCGGAAGTTCTTCGTTGACTCTGTCCGGATTTCTTTGGCGTACTCCTCCCTAGCGTTATTATGTTCTTCTACAAGGTCATCCAGAAGGAGACCTTGTCTTTTGGCTGTTCGGAGCTGATGATGTAGGTCCTATACTCTATAAGTTAAAGCTCATTTAAAGGTTATTTTGAACCGGTATTAGTGAAAAATGATAGGTGTCTTTCACATCGCTTGCATTATAAAACGCCGACAAAATAATTCACAGAAGTCAAAATTAAATATGAGAATAACATTTTGATACAGGCCAATTTTTTCTAAGCAAATAGAAAAAAGTTGCTAACCAATAAAAGTTCTACCTTCCCCACATGTGTTACGTCAGTTAAATCTAAATACCTTGACAGTGATTGAGGTAGGACCGGCTGTAAGGGAGTATAGTTAAGTGGCAATCTCGTACCCTCGATTTAGGGCATGTAAGTACATCCTAAGCTATCTAAGTACATTTCCTTAGCTCGGAAGCGGAGACTAGGAATATGAATCATGTGACCCATCGTCTAGAAAGACGAATCATATACGTATTCTCTTAAGGGCTCGTTCAAGCAGAGGCAGCGCGTCGCGCGGCGCGCGGGTAAATTGTGCTATCATTGCGCGCTCGTGACATACGTCTAATCAATTAAGTCATTGTGAATTTGTGACGCAGCAACTAATGCACAATTCACAGATGATTCACAGGCCGCGTTCCGCACACGCCTGACGCGCCGCCTCTCCTTGACCGAGCGCTTAAGGCTGTGATTCCCCAAAATAGGGTATTTTAAATTATGGATTACTCGCGAATCACAAGTACTTAAAATTTGGAAAAAATAATTATGTAATTTTACAGTTATTTATCTAGTGCTTCCGGCCGTTTTTTCGATTGGTGATATTTTACTTTGTCAAATAAAATACCGAACATCCGTCGTAATCGTAATCCGAATTTCGTATTACTTGCAGTATACTTGGTTTTAAATTTTTTTGTAGTCTATGTACTCATCTGAGTCGACTCTCAGCTGTTTCATTAAAAAGTGCAACATCGACTAGATTCGATATTTCATTGTTATCCTTTCATTTCATTTCATTTCATTTGTCACGTTTTTTGAAGGTTTAACTGTTTAATAAATATTTAAAAAAATTACATGTAAGTACTTACTTAATATTAAAAAAATAGTTACTTTATTACTTAACGGTACATACTTTATTTTATCAGAAGAAATTTCAAAATAGTTACGTTACGTAGTTACTACGTTTTAGGTAATTTTATTATTTATTTGTTATTTTTGTCTCACTAATTACTTCACAAGGTACCTTTGATACTTGCCAGTTTAAAAACAGTAGACAGTAAAAACGAGTTATTATTAAGAAGTCGTTAAACAATAAATTCATGAGTAACAAAATATTCTAAACTTTGTACCATAAAGTTATTTCCATTACCCGATTACATTTCCAAATCGCAACATTTCATAGAGTCACGCACCTCCAAACCGTGGTATCTTGTAAGCGTAAGTCAATCAAAATGCTAAAGGATATAGAGATCGACACCGTATCGCCTTTCGCCTCGCCGTCAACCAGGCGTCAACCTAACGCAAGCACGTAACCAAACCGGATCAGCGTCGGTACGTCGGCTCGGCTTCGGCTAGGCGACGCCGCGCTTACGGCTAGGCGACGCCGCGCTTACGGCTCGCCGCACAGTGGTTCCATATAAAAAAAAAGAATGAGAGGAAAAAATTATAAAAAAAATAAAAAAAAATAATAAAAAAAATGACAAAAAATGAAAAAAAAATGTCAAAAAACGAGAAAAAAAATATAAAAACAATGTTGTTCATTTTCATTTTCAGACCACTGTGCGTAGAGCCGTAAGCTCGGGTACGGAGAGACGTGAGCGCGTGGACGACTAGCGGTAAGCGCGGGTATAGCAAGTTGAGCGACCCGCAAAGCGGTTCGTGAGCTGGTCCCTGTAACGTGTATTGAAACTACGGGTATCGGTTGTAGACTGATTTATTATAACGAAGCAAGATCGTACAAAATTAAAATTCAGAGATACCTTCAATATAAATATTGACATCATCCTCCACAAAAAAAAAAAAAGAAAAAAAAATACATACACTTATAATTAAATAATGGCTACTTATTTCTTGTTACACAATTATGTAATTTAGAAATTTCTTACACATCGCATCATAGTTTAAAGAGAAACATAAGTAATTTAATCATCAGATAATAGTATTTGTATTTTTTTTTTTTTTTTATTTATAAATATTGATTTCGAACATCATTCTACTGTCACATAATTTGAGCTTTAGAAGTCATAAATAATGACTTTAGAATTATTACATGGATATTAAATAGTGTGCCTTTAATAACATTTTAATTAAATTATACAAATAGAATTTAAATAGTAATCATATAGTAACTAAATTGTAATTTTAAATAGTAAGTACTTTACTGAAAAATATATATTTTTTCGTATAATTTACATGTTAAACAATTATTTCTACAACCAAACGAGGCGAGGCGAGGCGATTACGTTACGATTCCGATTAGTGTGCTTTGCAGTAGGGGGTTTCATACAAAGAATACTGAACCGCTCGAATTGATACGTTTACGATCCCTTTCCGAGTTGATGTATGTGCTGTGACCTTAAAACTTATTCAAACCCATTCAAATCCTATTTAAACCACTCCAGAAAAATTTAAGAACAGCTGCTCCACTTGGCTTTACTTGCATGGTGCACGTTCCCGTAGGAATGTCTGGGTAAAATATATCCACTTAGAAATAATAAACCTTGCTACTTTGTTCACGAACTAAATCAAAACTTTTTATGTCATCTTTAAACGGAGAAAAAAGGTTAATAATGTAACGATCTTCCGCCATAAACGACAGGAACTACTTATAATTAAACGCGCAAGTGGCTCACGTGGGCGTATATTTGCTCAGCCGTGTTTGTCACTCAAACTATGCATCTAGACCTAGATGTGATTGTTGATCGAAGCTTGCTACTGGTGAAATATTGTTCTATATCGGTCCTGGGGCCCGATTCTCAGGCATTCGAACTTTTTCAGTGTGGTAATTCGTATGTCGAACATTTTGTTTGTGGTTTCTATTGAAAAGTTAGAACGTTTCAAACAAACTAAGCTGTCTCACATGTCAACAAATTCATTTTGACAGCTAAGTTCGTATACGAACATCTATTGGTTTTTACCACTCGTAGCGTTCGACTGGTTTTCGATCGAACTTTTTCGATTGTGAAATTCTGACAATACAAAAACTGTGTTAAATTTGAATTTCGAGCTATAAATGTGAACTTTTCTCGATTGCCTGAGAATCGGCCCCCAGTAGTTGTTGAGTTTAGCCATTACAAAAGGACAAACAAAAATTCCGATCTTTCCTCTTCACATTAAAATATGTGTAGATTATAGAAATATAAGTGTTCATGTAAAACGTCTAATAACATCTCACTAATATTAAAAATGCGAAAGTTTGAATGAGTGGATGATTGTGCTGTGGTTGGTTGTGGGCAATCTTGTCTAGGTCTTGCTAACAAAACACTTTCAAAGCAACTTTATATTTTTGCTACGTTTTTGTCGTTGTGTGCAAATTCGTTCGCCGTCGTCTTGACAGTTCATACATTCCATTGGTTTCACATAAATAACCTCTAGATTTTAATTAGTATTAAGATTTTAGGGGATGATAGTGTCCATCAATACGAACAATTTTTACTATGGGACCGACTACGGAATCGCGAAAAAAAATCAGTTGCTCCATACAAAAGTACAACATCGACTCAACTGAAATGTTTTGCGTTTTTGTTTTTGATTTTTTTGCTGATTTATTTGGACACTATCAAACCCTAAAATCTTCGTACTAATTAAAATTTAGTGGTGTATATAATGTGTCCTAGCGTAGGTATTAACTTATCGACGCCTGGTTCGGTACAAAGTATAGAGACTGCTAGCACCGACTACATGCGCTGACTGGTTTCGATTAGTGGTGGCAGATATGCGCCGCTAACCAGATTTATACGTGTATACCTACGCCCTAAGGCATGAGCCACGATGTGTGCACGTACATCGCCTAATAAAATTGAATAATAAAAATTCGTTATCCTAACGAAACCCGTTCTGTATGCTGGAGTTGAGAATTCAATATTTGCTCGTTACATTAGCATTTATCAGGACCCCACGGTTTACCTTCGCAAATTGAGAAAATGCAATTTTATTTCCAATTTTCAGATCCTGTGCAGATTGCAAATGAAAGTGGAACCATTTATAGAAGTTTTATTTGCTTTCTGAACGACCATCATTAGTTTTGAAATTTAATTCAACTTATTTAACCGAGCAAAGCAACAGGGTGCCTACCATCAACTTTAAGAAAGCGATTCAAAACGTTGTGGTGAAACGTTGCGGTGCGTTCCGGAATAGGTTCCTAAAATGAATTCGTTTATTTCATACCATGACTTTCTAAAAACTGAATCGCAAATTATAATGGGTATGAACGATCGATTTGTCCTTATTTCTTCGACCCGTCTATTTCACTCGATTCTGTCATGCCCGGAGAGAGAGAGGGAAGGGTATAACCTGCAGGTGTCATGTTAGCTCGACCGAGTTATAAGTCAAATAAGAGTTCATGACAGCTAAGCTGCTGTGAAATGTTGCTGAATCGCTAGTCATTGACGCAATATAATATCGATCGCAATTAAGCTGTCGTGGTACGAATGAGCGAAGATCAGTTTTAATCCTCCAAATAAAATGTACTCAATAATGTCAATTTATATAGGTTAGGACCGGTTTTGACTGAAAATATTTTGTGAGTGCATAGAAGTGACCTTTTCGAACAAATTAAAAAAAAAATATCTTTCTATGTCATGTCCGCTTTTGTTCGCCAGCTCCTCGTTTATAAAATGACCCTGTATACGTTGCTCGGATGAACTCGGATGCCGTTCGGTACTTATAGCGTGAGTGTGTCGATACACAATTTCACGAGGCTTGGACTACGTTAGGCTTTTTTTTTGTTGTTTATAGTGAGGGCAAATACAGTCTTTTCGTATACCTCTAACGACATGTTGGACTCAGTCAGACAAGGTCTGTCTCTCGCCGCGCCCAGCCCTCCCGCCAAGCCTAATAGGTTTCGCGTCAGGGCTGGGCGGTTCTAACCCCTGCCCCGCCCCCTGATGACCTCGAAAGCTCGACAGGAGGCGGGGCAGGAGGAGAGAGCCTCTTCTCAATCTCCCCATAAGGTTACCCACACCGGGTGGGCTGACCAGATGGGGCGGTTGAGAGTAGGCACCACTACCAACTAAACCCCTCACTACTTGCTCTCCGCCGTCAGTTTTAAGCACACCGACTGTGTTGGTCCCGGCACAGTGTATCGCAAACCTTGAAAAAAAATATGTTACAGCACTGTATGCAAAATGCAACAATTTCGTTACAGTTGTATCGTTAAATGTTACCACGATCTCCTCACAGGTTGCAGCCGATAAACCCACCTGTTTTGTTTCAGACAAACGCACACAACTTCAGATGATGATATCGCGATCCAGACAATAAGTAAGAAGCCTTCGGAAGCACAATGAGCGCGACGGAAGCCAGCCTCGACGTCAACAAGTCAACGCCGATCTATACCATAGGCACCAGCTTTATAACTCAATGGTTTGTGGTTTTATTGTGTCTCATGAATATCAATATTAATATGATAAGGAAGAAAGATTTGTTTTTTTTTTTGTAACATACAAATGTAATGAATAAACCCAAAAACTACTGGACCGATTAAGATTTGAAATTATTTTTATGAATTCATAATGGTATTCTGATAGTAAATAAGTTTTTAGCAAGAATTTCATTTTTATGACAAGCTTTTTTGCTGACTGTACTTTAATATTGTATTGTCATCTAAACCAAGCCTGTATACAAAATTTCAGCTCTATCGGACACTGGGAAGTGAGTCAAATTAAGCTTGCAAGATTTGTCCCCCACGAACTAACAAACTAACTAACTAACATGGCAAGTTAATAAAAAACTTGTAAAAACCACCAGCCCAGTCTTTCAGGCAGATTTGAACCCACGTCCCCGGGAATCCGGCCCGATGCTCTGACCAACTAAGCTACCGAAAGGCTTTTAGTAGTAGTTTTGCTATCACTTTTCGCTTCATCAATGTAAGGAAAACCTCGCATTCGAAAGAAACATTTTTACAAGTTACTACGTAAAGTTAACAACATAATCAAGGGTCTAAACTAAAAGAACTCTGCAAACTTATAAAACTTCCTTACGGACCTAAATATTTGCTTACTTACTTCATTCGCTCCAGTTATTTTCAGTTTATTACCACTTTATTTTATTATTTTTTTACCATTACTTTATCATTAGTTTTGCACAATTTTGTACATCTTCATTAACATCAAAGTAGGTACGGTCACATTTTGAAATCCTACAGTTGACCAATTCATTCCTTTATTAAGCCACATGATCTTATTACCTTTCGAAACTAAAGCACAAAGCAGACAACTGCATATATAAAAATTATACTTCACCGTTAATGTATATGAACAAGGTTTACAATTGTATACACCTTCCTTAACATATTAACGTCAAAACTGTTTAGTGGTGTTGCCTTGCATTAAATGAGGTAGTTCTGATTTTTTTATATGTCAGTAGTGATGAAATAGTAATGACAAATCCAAGTTTTCCACCTCGAAAGCCCTCCGGATCATTGTTAAATACTTAAAAATCCATAAAATTTTCGGATATTTTTCAGATTTTGTAAATTTTTACCACCAAGGATCTGAGTTACGGCAAATGTTACTATGCACTCTTTAAAGTAGACTAAATTTGCAATAAAAAAAGAGTAATTTAGTTTTTGTAAGCCAAACAGATTTTAAGATACGGCTATTTTAAAATTTGCAAAATCACAAAATAAGGAAGTATTACAGTTTTTTTCATTTTTCGTCAACTATGACCCCCTAGTAGTGGGTTTATGGCAAAAGTTTTTTATTACTTATTAAAGTCCATTAAATTTCCAACAAAATGGGATTAATTATGTCGATTTACTCCTGATAGTTCCTAAGACACAGCTGTTCAAAGTTATAGAGGTTGGTAAGTAAACAATTATGTAATAGAAGGCTTTGCAAAAGGTAGTAAGCCCTAAAGGAAGAAGGATCTGGGAGACGTTCCCGTTCTACCCTGTTAATGACACGCAAACCTTAATCACCTTGAAAGCATGCCAAAGATGTAAGGTTGTACCAGCAGATGTGGTTGCAGGAAAGCAGAACTCAAATGTTCGGGTGTTTGCAGCTACTGCATTGGCCAATCATGCGAGAACATACCAGACCTGATATGTGATGACATTGATGAACCATTGATTGATAACCCACCATCAAAGGACGATTTTGACCTTCCTGGGCAGTTCGATGAAGAAATTATACCTCAGCAAGCTACCCCCAAAAAGTGTGCTGTGGATTCAGAGGACGTGCCTGGTCCATCAAAATTATACATACAATGTACATAATTGATCCCACCACCTCCCAGATTCTCCTTCCTTTAGGGCGTACTTCATTTTGCAAACCCTTCTATTACATAATTGTTTACTTACCTCAATAACTTTGAACAGCTGTCTCAGGAACTATCAAGTGTAAGTTGGTATTACTAATTGGTCTCATTTTGTTGGAAATTCAATAGACTTTATTAACTAATAATTTAACTTTTGCCATAAACCCACGACTATGGGTCAAAATGTCGAAAACTAAAAAAACTGTAATACTTCCTTTTTTTGAATTTTTGCAAACTTTGAAATAGCCCCATCTTAAAAACTATTTGACTTACAAGAAACAAATTATTCTCTTTTTATTGCAAATTTAGTCTACTTTAAAGCGTGCATAGTAACATTTGCCGTCACATAGGTCCTTGGTGGTAAAAATTTACAAAAACTGAAAAAAATCTAAAAATTTATTGGAGTTTTTAATATTTAACAATGATCCGGAGGGCTTTCGAGGTGGAAAACTTGGATTTGTCATTACTATCTCATCACTACTAACATACAAAAAAATCAGAACTACCTCATTTAACGCAAGGCAAAATGTACGATTTCCATGGACTATTAGTTATGTTCTATTTATTTATCAGTGTCTGTCAGGGGAGTTTTTGATGCCACTTTGTTGGATACAGTTCAGTGGACATTTCATAATGGACTTTGTAATTCAAGTGTCTACGCAACTGGACGACGCGATGTGTGGAATGATTAAAATATGCGCTATCTCGGAAAAGTGATGAGTGATTTAATATTGTAGTGGCGTATGACTCAGCAAGAATTTCCGAGACGGCTGACTCGATATACTTGATGCTAAATAGGGCAGGCGTACCGGTTTTGGCCACTTTAAGGATTTTTTCACTTTTAAACGCTTAGTGCTTAATGATCTTAAGTATTTAAGAGAAAATTTATATCTAAAATTATAGAGAATTTATCGAACTTTAAGGTTACAACTTTCAAAGTTTAAAAAAGTTTATAGTTTTTTTCCATAAAACATAATGTTCGGAGGGGTCCAAATACACCGGTTTTGGCCATTTTGCATTGGTTTTGGTCACCCAGTTTGCATTGGTTTTGGCCACTTTGATAAAATTACCTTAATTATGACTTGATTTTAAGCCTAATTGATATCTTATCCGAGTTCTGGACTAAAACACTACGTGAAATAGTATTTCAATCCCAGCTAGCTTCTTACCACAACTTTATAAGTATACCTTTATCACTTGATAAGAAGAAAATTAGCAGATTGAGGCTAGTGTAGGCACTAGCCTCAATCCGCTAATTTAGGTAGATGGGGCAATAAAACAATAGTGCCTCAACCTTTGACATCAGAAACACGTCGATGGCATGTTTGGATAAGATAAGTGTCACTTAACTTTAAGGGGCATTTAAACATTATGTAGTCTTCACCTCTAAAATCAACCTATCAAATCAATCTACGACGACCGATTTGGCGCAGGGGTAAACTACCTGCCTTCTGCGCAGAGGTCTCGGGTTCGATTCCCGAACAAGACAAATATTTGTGTGCATGAACATGTATATTTGTCTTGGTCTGGGTGTTTTCTATGTATATTAAGTATGTATTTACAAACAAAAAGTAAATAAATATATATTTATCCGTTATCAAGTTCACGTAGACACAGTTTCTTAAGAAATTTACTATGTGCGATATTAGTGCCATTGTTAGAAAAATATTTATTTATTTATTTATCAGTCAATGAGGGATCCTGATATTACGTTAATATGAGTGTCACTTAACTTTAAGGGACACCTAACTACTTTGGTGGTTTCTATCTTTGGCATCAAAACACGCTGATTACACGTTAATATGAGTGTCACTTAACTTTAAGGGTCACTTAACTACTATGGTGGTTTCTATCTTTGACATCAAAACACGCCGATTTCACGTTAATATGAGTGTCACATCACTTAACTTTAAGGGGCACTTAAATTTAAGTGACACTTAAACATGATAGGGTCTTCTATCTTTGATATCAGAAACACGTCGATGTCACGTTCAGTTAAGTATTACTTAATTTCAAGGGATACTCAGCTTTAAGGGGCACTCAACCACGAGGTTTTTTCTATTTTTGATATCAGAAACACGTCGATTCGATCGACGTCAAGTTCAAGTGAGTGTTTCTTAACTTTAAGAGACACTTGAAGTACCAAGGAGTCCGCTAAGAACTTAAACCTTATTCTTTTACACTCATTCCGAAGTACACTCGACAGCACATCAAGTTGAAATGCGATAACAGGTTTTATTACGTAGGGCATAAAGGCGTTCTCAAGGTTAACTGATATGCCGCCGATAAAATTTTGTATGTATGTGTACCTAGTAGGTACACATACATACAAAATTTTGTAACTTTTCATATAATAAAGCGGAGCGGAGCGAGGTTGCAAAACAAGGGTTTTATGAAACACTAGAAACAGATGAATGAAAAAGGAGCGGAGTGAGGAAACCGAGCAGAGAAGCGGAGAGAGAGAGCCAAGCGGGGCAAGCAAGCACGGCTTCCTAACTCCGCTTCTCCACTCAAGTTGCTCACTTCACTTCCTCTACCGTTTTAATATAAAGCACGGAGATTTATACTTATAACTTTTTAAGTGAAAAGTGGCCCTAACCAATACTATTGATTCCGAAGCAGAAACAGCCCGCTCTGCATTGCTGACTCGCTCCGCTCCGCTACCGCGACAGCGGACAACCCAAACATCAGTTATTTTAAAGTGAGTTGCGAGTCTATTAAAAAAAATAACTTTATGAAAAGTTGGGAACTTCATACTAATGGCAAAGTGGCCAAAGGTGACACAATGCTAAAATTTCCAGCCCCACTTTTGGCCACTTATTGTTTTCCAACTTTTTATGACAACAGTGAGAAAACAACACTTTATCCACCTAGAAGAAACATATTCTAATGTGATATAAAATATTAAATAACCATAAAATAATTTTATTGTAGAAAAAAAATGATTTTACAAAACCTTTACCCTTAACATTTTGCTTAAGAATTTTACAAAATGTTAACTTTGAAACATAACATGGCATTTATTTCTAAAATATCGTACTACATAAAAAAGCTAAGTGCTGTAATTATTAACTAAAAGTCCAATCTTTTATTCGCCATTAATAAATATAAGCAATAGTTTTTTAATTCCTATTTATATAACTTTAAAGTGAAAAGTGACCAAAACCGGTACAGTGGCCAAAACCGGTACGCCTGCCCTACTTCAAGAAGCATTGCAATAATGTCTTCGCGTGTCCGAAAATGGACGAATTTTTCCTTTGTTGCCCGTGGCACTGCCAAATAATATATACACTTACGCGGCACTACCGCTTGGCACTACCAGTAATGCCATGGCAGATTTTACTTACCCATGACACTACTATTCTGATTGGCTGATTTAACGCATAGTAAAAAAATCCCGTGATTACCTCATTACACACCACCGGTATCAGACCCAGAGGTCCCGGGTTCGATTCCCAGTGGGGGTACATATTGAATTCGGTTTAGTTGGTAGTAGGGCTTGTTCTAAGTCCGCCTGGCTAGCTACGAAATCTTGTCTATAAGATGGTGGTAGCTAGACATACTTAGATGACTTAGAAATCTAACGCCATAAAAATAATGTTTTTCAGCATTGTTGTATTCCGGCAGTTAGAGATAAGATAGCCAGTTCCTCAGCAGTTGAGGATTCCGGGAATAGTGATCTCATCAAAAACATAAAATATGTGAAGTAAGAGCTAACTTCAATATTAGGAAATATGCCTTGGTTGTTGACTTCAACGACAAAAGATGTGAGATCTAAATGGGTGCCAAGTTTAACGGTCAGTCCTGAAAATTTAAAACATAATAGTGATATGGCGCGTACTCTAACCAACTCAGTGATCAGATTATATATATTTTTTTTAAATTACGTTGAGGCGTCAGAGATTCCACAAATTTCTCTACCCCCTTATGTTAAGAACATAATTATTACTAAAGTCAAATAGGAGCATTCAAACTTTCAATAGAAAAAATCAAGAATTTAAGAAATTCTTTAGATTATCAACCCTTTGGCTTTATATTCAGCTTAGCCCCCAAATTTCGTCTCACACAATTAAATTTTGAAACAGACTAGGTACTTTAAAATACAGTTAACTCTCGATGAGATAGTATGGCTGTGGTGTAGTGTTAATATTGCAAATTCACGGCGCGGCGGTACGTACGAACAGTATGGAGGTAAATGTAATTTGTATACCTATTTAAAAAGTGCAAATTACTAGAGAAAGTGTTTAAAGTTTTATCATTTAGGTTTCAAGGTTTTATATCTTATAAAAAAATGAATGCAATGAAGTTTATAATAACATAACACAATTCACATCATATTTCAGTATTTTCAGTAAAGTTAAAAAAATTTGAATACAAATACATAAAGCGATGATTCACATCGGAATATAAATTTTATCTAGAAAAATATATCAACACAATACAAAAATCTAAATATTTTTTGTGAATATAATTTATGAAATAGAGTCACATTAAGGTACCTACTGTCGAGAGACAAACACTTTGGTTTATTTCATTCTTGTGCAGCTAGTAACTCCATAAAAAAGCCCTTTATACATTTACTTTCATTAATCTTGTACGACGTCCTCCATAAATAAACCTCTTTCAAATTACAAACACACTGTGGAAAATTGAGACTGCTCAGATTGTAATCATCAATTGGAAAGGTTTTATATAAAGGCAAGCATGTGAAAAGGCTTTCAGCATTTGAAAGAAGACTGCATGCAAGTATATATTGTACAAGGAGGGATTAACTCGGCCAGTTAGTATTACTCAGATTATTTTTATTGCATTGCCTCAAAAGCTAAGTTTCTCAACTCAACAAGTATATTTCTACGTACTATCCGGTTTCACTAACCGTGCGGTAAAAAAAACTGCACGGCTAAGCTAAATTTAGTGACTTCTAAACTCTTGAAAACCTTTTTTATTCCAGTTATAAATGGCACCCTTAAATTATCGACAATTCAAATGAATCAAAACGAAGATATTAGGTGAAATTAAGTAGCAGCTTAGAAGTACCTATCTCCATTTAACCCTAATTTAATATAACCCTTATTTCCAACTGAAAAACCATTATTTACAACCGTAGGTGGATTAAATTTGGGCTCATGTGCTTTAAGAAGTTAACTTTATTATAACATTGCTAAAGTCGAAATCCCTTCAACATTTTTACGGTTATTGCGAATCGACTGATATAAAATTCGTCCATTGGGAAGCGGTTTTCTTCCAGTAAGATGATTCCAATAAAAGTGAATGCACTACTTAAATCAGATGAGTTTGAGAAAAAGGTGATTGTAAAGTCTTGAACAGCGGAAGTTAATTAAGGTATTATCTATATTGGACCGATGAAAATGTAAAAAATTTAAAGAACTTCAATTGCATATTCCGTGCTGACCTATGTGGTTTTTAGATGAATGTTGTAATGTTATAGGTATTTATATTACTTCTCCTTACTTATGGTTCATATAGATCTAGCAAATGCGCCATGAATTCACCGCTCGCGCGCCCCTAATTAGATGACTTAAATGGTAATAAATAAACATAATGAAATTAGGACTGAACTTTAAAACAATATTTCAATCTAGTTCAAGTTATTTGTTTTTTTGACAAAATGTAAGTGCATCTGCACGATCGTAAAAATTGGTCAGCATTGATACTGACATTAATAATGTTACAGATCTGTAACAATAATTTTTTTAATACAGGTTATTGTAATAGTTATTTCTGCAGAGACGACAACAATTACGGGCACCAAATATTGGTTCATTTTTCGATCATGAAGAAATTCCGGCAGGTTTCCCCCAAATGTATACCATGCCCAATTTATTACTCGTTTATATAATATTTACACAAAAAACAAAGTCTCTTAGATAAAAGTTTTCATTTTACTCTTCGGATTTAATATCAGATCGCCCAGTTTACTTTTATTGCCGTACCTACTTATAGTGTTTCTGTTTCTAATAAATTTTGTCCTATTTTGGTTATGCCTACATCGTATAAAACAAAATAGTTTTCCACCGTCGCGTCTCTACGCTGATCTTTAAAATTACTCAACGGATTTATTGCCGTTTTCATCAATAGAATCATTGAATCAAGAGGTAGGTTTATATGTATAAAGGTGCACTTTCATTAGTCAATCGAGGCTCGTATGCAGGACGTAGGAGACTTCTGTAAAATATACCATAGGGTCCATATGCGGAGAACAGGGTGCATACCATCAATTTTAAGACAGCGATTCAAAAATAGCGCGATGCAGAATAAGTTCCTAAAATGAATTGCTTTCTTTCGTACTATGACCTTCTAAAAACTGGATCGCAAATGAATTGCTAAATGTGAATGACCGAACGATTTGTGTCCTTATTTCTTCTACCCGTCTCTTTCACTCGATTCTGTCATGCCCGGAGAGTGAGAGGGACGGGTATAACCTGCAGGTGTCATGTTAGCTTGGCCGAGTTATAAGTCAAATAAGAGTATGTGACAGCTTAGCGGCTGTGAAATGTCATTGAATGATCACTGAATCGCTGTCATTGATATGAAGCTGTCGTGGTACGAATAAGCGAAGCAGATCAATTTAGGTCCTAAACAAAACCGCACTAACACCCGTTTGCACTAAACTTAAAAATCGCCTAAGTCTTTTCCTAGCTATCTTAAGAGATTCTTAACAAAAAATTGATTTGCACTAACCTTAGGACATTCTTAAATGCACTTTTGGCTATTCTTAACTTACGGGGCCAATATCGAGCGCCTAAGGCTTAAGAAATACCTATATCAGTGATTATTGTCTGTGGCATTGTGAGCAAAGAGTAGTGCGACAAGCTTTTCTGTTCCGGTGATTATCTTTGGAACTAAAACAGTTTTCATACGACAGTCCATTTTGACAGCTAATTTCGTATTGCAAGTGACTCCTGTGTCACGGCTGTCACCGGAACAGAAAAGCTTGTGTCTTTTGTATTCTTGTTTGCTAGAAAGAGACACAACACATGTGACATACGTCATTCATCATTTATTTAAAAAAAACATTACAGATCGACAATCTTTTCTGTTTCCATGACAGCGGCGCTTATGTTTAGCAGCAAAACATGAAAGTATTAGCAAAATGACATTAAAAACAAAACTCGTTAGTTCTAGTTTTGGCCACCGGAACAGAAAAGGTTGCGCACTGTATTTATGTTTTTCCTGACAGTTGAGCTCAGTTGACTTTTTCTTTTCTCAGTGAATTACTCCTACCAAATAAAATAGACAATGCCTTAGCTTTTGTCTCCTTTTAACTTACGAAGGAATCAATGAGAAGTTTCAACCAAAAAAATATCCAGTGACCTACTTTACCTAGCCAGGTTTAAAATCCATAAACAATTAATATTTGAATTCATTCATTCATTCTTTTAGCAAGGTGATGACTGATTTACGACGTAGTCTGTCAGTGCAAACAAAAATTTTAGCTCGGCTGTTTCAGGCTGTTTCTAAGCTAAGATGTATCTTATCTATGACAAGCTCAACCCGAGTTTAGTGCAAACGGGCATAAGAGTTGATGGTAGGCACCCTGTTTTCATTAGTCGGTAACTCTCGCATGCGGGGTGCTGGATATTTCGAAATAGCATTAATTTTTCACATAGGTAAATAATTGGGCCATTATTCGACGACCGATTTGGGGTAAACTACCTGCCTTCTGCGCCAGAGGTCTCGGGTTCGATTCCCGAACAAGAAAAATATTTGTGTGCATGAACATGTCTATTTGTCTTGGTCTGGGTGTTTTCTATGTATATTAAGTATGTACTTACAAACAAAAAGTAAATAAGTATATATTTATCCGTTATCAAGTTCACGTAGACACAGTCTGTGACACAG
The DNA here is from genome assembly GCA_949710035.1 of Crambus lathoniellus. NCBI lineage: Eukaryota > Metazoa > Arthropoda > Insecta > Lepidoptera > Crambidae > Crambus > Crambus lathoniellus. Next base: position 18,111,452 of record OX453305.1, on the reverse strand, counting down.
TTTCTTAAGAAATTAACTACGGGCTTAGATAATTGGTGTGATTGTAAGAAAATATTTATTTATTATTTATTTATTATGTCCGCTGTGGTAAAACGCCGCATGCGTTTTATCAACCGCATTAACGAATTATAACTTTCATTAGTCGTTTCCTCGAAGTTCCCGTATGCTGTTTATCGACCAGTTAAAATGAGCCATAATACGTCTTCATTGCGTCCGGGCTGCCGGGGCGGCTGGATGGTTTAAAATAGTACATTGGAACGAATAGAGTAAAAAAACTAACCTCACAGTTTCACTTTAAACCTGCTGCTTTAATAATACAGATGTGGGCAAATTTCAGAGCTTTCTATCAAAACCTAACTTCATCTAAGGAAGCTTTGTTGATTTATAAATTTGTGGCTGCAAGCTTAATGTCCAATTGTTAATTTAAATAAGACAACAGTCACGATGGGACTGGCGTGTAAATAAATTTACAAAAGTCCCTAAAATAAATAAAGAAAAAAAAACCTGCTACTATATGTATACCTACATTATGCTGTTTCATGGCGCACGTGGTTTCCGGATAAACTCATTATGTATCATAACACGTAGGGTTTCGTGAGTTTCTGTTCAAAGCAAACGCAGCATAGCTTTCTATCAAAAACATTTTACTTCGGCTACAAAGACTTTCTACGATACTATTGAAAATAAAAAGCAGTTTTTTTCTCAACGCGATAAAAAATTTAGAACAAATTACAATTTACGTGCTAATACCTACTGCCTAGTATAACTCTTTTGCCTTTCGTCTCAGTAGTTATTATAAAAATCGGCTTAACACAACAGGGAAAAAAGGCAGCATCTTCTAATAAAATCATAGTGACAGCGATGCGATGGTTTAGTCGCATAATGCCCAATTCGCGAAATGACTACATAGTCGCAAATTGACCAATTCTCGAAATGTCCAATTCTCTAAACGACCAATTCGCGAAATGACCAATTCTCATAATGACCAATTCGCGAAATGACTAACTTTTGTCATTTTATGAAAACAGTATTTTTGTTATGAACTTTAAAAAATGTTTGAAATCAATGATTCGTTATTCATTAAATTTACAATATTTCTAAATTTCATTACAAAAATACTGTTTTGCGAATTGGTCTTTTAGAGAATTTGACATTTCAAGAATGACTACATAGTCGCAAATTGACCATTGCGACTATGTAGTCATTTCGCGAATTAGGCATTATGCGACTAAACGGTCTTTTGTTGGGAACCTATAGGCTGCATAAATTCGCTTTTTAAGCTCTAGTGCATAACGTAAAATCTTCGTCTAAGACAAAGGTCGTCAGGTAAACAGTCACACACGCAATTTAAACTTTGTTAAATAATCTTGTTATTTTATTCTGTTTTTTCAGTATTGTACATAATCCATACTAAATCAATAAAACAAGGCAATATTAGTACTTATTTTGATACATACCCGTTTACCTCTGAGGTCGATGGTAGCAAGCTAACATTTCGATATTTTCTCGTATCTTTTCTATGTTACCCGTCTACCCGGCATTGTTCTCCATAATCAGAACAAAAGTGTTAAAGCTTTTAATTTTGATTTGGATGAATTGTGACTTATTTGAATGTTTAGCTAGAATTCCTCTTACCTAGGTCACTTTTCCAGGAAACTACAGAAGATAAAACACCGTTCGTGCCTGTCTACCAACCTGCAGGACTGCCAGGGGTACTGGCTGGCCAATAGTACCAACTTCACTGATATATACTACTTCAATAACACCGTGGAGAACATCATAGCAGCAAATGGGGAGCTTGTGAGTATAGCATTATTTTGATTAATTCCTTATTCATAATTCAAATCATTTATTCATTTTAGGCTGATACCAAGCACTTGTGAATGTCAATGAAGCTACGCCATCGGTTCGCAAATCATACGGCGGGAGGCCTTGTAACGAGAAGAACCGGCAAGACTCGCCAAGGGCTATTTTTTCTCCCTGTCATATTTCATACAGAGTCGTCAAATTGAAAAATTGAAAATTTAAGTAAAGGCATCGTTCGGAAGATAACAACTGTATGGAAATTAAAGACGTTAGAGAATAATCGGTATGAATACCATTTCATCTGTGAATATTCTGTACTTATGTTCATTTAATTTACTTTAGGTATAACTAAAATATACAACCAAAAAAGGATTAAAAAATCGTTTTCCTTAGATATTTTGAAAATAACTAAAATCACTTGTTTTCTAAGAAGATTTAACTAAAACGAAATGAAAAATAACTCTTGTTCGTTTGAATTAGCTTTATTAATTTAATAACAAACTAAGACAGTCGAAGTCATTACAATACGTCTCTTTACTGCTTATTAGAATATATCAGTAGATTTATTGTGCCACAGTAAATCACTTCGTAGCTCTCATAAAATCATTAGGTTAATTTAAGGCGAGAATTCCCGAAAATAGGATACTTTAAATTATTGATTACTCGCAAATCACAAGCACTCAAAATTTGGAAAAATATATGTTATTTTACAGTTTTTTATCTAGTGACTCCGGCCGTTAAATTATATATAGTTATACTTTGCATCAAATAAAATTTTAAACATCCCTCTAATCGTAATTCAAATATCCTATTACTCGCAATATACTTGGTTTTAGTTAAATAAATAATTGTCTTTGAATAAGCAAGGGATTCCGGCCGTCATAAGTTTAACAATTTTATTATTTAATTTTTAATTGAGTTTTAAGTGATTTTGATTCGCGGGGCGCTCGCGAGTTCACAGTTCACTGCCGGCTGCCGCTGCGTCCACGCGAAGTGTATCGCGCGCGGCCGAACAAGCAATAGCGTGCCTATTTCGGTCGGGAATCCTCGCCTTAAAAGCAGGGCAAACTTAAATGCGATTCTCATTCAAACAACAACAAACTCGGTAACACAATATATGCATGGCGCGTCAGCTAAATTACAATTGTAACTAATTTAACTGCGTTAAGGCTCAAACAGACGAGCGACAGTATGCCTGCGGCAGATCACTACATTAGTTGGTCAGTGACCTTCGTCGTTGACAATGGCTGAATCACGCTATGATAACATTCAAACGTGTAAGCAACCGTTCGTCTGTGACAGTCAACGATCGTTGGTAGGCAACCGTCTCGGCAACCGTCAACCACAGTCTCTAGCACCTGGCAAGCCTGGGACCGTACTCTGAAACGCTAATCCGAAACTTCAGTTAGCCCAGCCTCTTTCACTCGATTCTGTCACTACTCGAGAGTGAGAGGGACAGGTATAACGAAGTTTCCAGGTTATGCGTTTCAGAGTAGGCCCTCAGATTGTTAGGCACGGATCTACGATTATCGGTGACATCAGCGGTCGATTACCTCTGTCGCTTGCTGCAGACCTAGCACAAAAAACCGTTGTCATGGTAATCGAATAGTAAACTATACCATCCTTCAAAAGCTGTCAAAGTGCTGCTGTCAATAATGTATTGAATTTTAATTCCTTGTACGACCGAAAGAGGCACTACCTACTCTGGTTTTCAATAAATTTATAAGATCACGACAAACCTTCCGATAACGATTGTTTTTCATGCTATGGTTACCTACTGGCTGTCGTAAGCACACAGTCGTTCGTTTGTTACAACCGTTACGGCACACCGCAACTTTGGTGCCACCTTTGTTTGCACAGTTTTGATTACGACCCATATCGCGCATGCAAATTGCTAATTCACGTTACAACGTCATAAGCATTTTGTTGGCAACTGAAATTAATTCGGTGCAACGTTTTCTGTTATCTCCTTCGCAGTTATGTGTGTTTTACTCTGGAATGGTAGCAGTGTGTTAGTTTTGGTATTTGACCTCTTATCTTTTTATCTTTTCTGTGAGGTTACGTACGAGCCGCCTCTTGACTGTCTAACTCGAATACTTATCGCGAATAATCGCGATCGCTTTCAGTATGAAAGATATTTAAAAATCATTGCTGCAGCGTACAGTCACGCACGAACAATAATAGGTTAACAACATAGAATACGATGATATACGATTCTAGCCGAGCTAGCAGATGGACGTGCAGTGCGTGCCTTCTGCTCAAATTTATTAGATATTATTAAAATAACAATATTTGCTTCCGCGTAAATCGGGGTCAGCGTATCGCGGTCATGCAGTTGCCGGCGTATTTTGTGTGGCAGTGAATAATTGACGTAACTAATTATGGCAATTAGATTTAACCCAATCACTATGTCGTTTGAGAGCCCTTCCTTTAGACATAGTAAAACAATACTTTAGACCTCAGGAGGAAGTGGCACCGAGTCCCACAGGAACCCTTACTATTGAAGCAATGTCAACGGTGGAGATTAAGGGTTGGTTGACGCGAATGGAACGCTTACTGGATAACATCTGTTCGATCTCAAATGATTGAAAATTAAAATCAGAACAAAAGTATCATGGGAGGTATGTCTGAAATGGCTGTGGAATATCAGTCACTTAAACAAAAATATATCACGGCACAAATTAAGATTCAAAATATGCACGAAGAAAAGGGCATGACTATCCAGCTTGAAGACCAGCTTGAGGACTTAAAATAGTGCATACGTTCTCAAAACGAAACGAACCATGGCACTTCCTTTGCTGACATTGTCAGGAAAAGAAATAACCCAATTTCCCGCCCTCTCAACACTAGCAGTGTCGTTGTTTACCCCCAGGACAAGAAAAAACCAGTGAGGAGACTAAGAAGCTGATCCTAACCGTAATCAAACCTGATGAACTTAAGTTACGTATCCGGGGCATGCGGAAAACCAAAGATGGTGGCATCATTATCAGTGCATAAGGCAAAGATGACCTTGATGAAAGAGAAATTGAAGCAGTCATAGCAGCTAAAAACTTCAGGGCAAAAGGTTGAAGAAACCAAAAAAAGGAAGCCGATGATTATTTTATTAGGGGTACCTGCCAATTGCACTGACAAGGAAGCTTTCGATTGTCTATTCGAACAAAATATATCGGATAAACATCCACATATAAGTCGGGACCAATTCTTTAGTTCTTTAAAATTAAGTCATAAATCCGGCAAAAAAGACGCACAATATTGTAACTTTATAATAGAGTTAACACCAGAACTAAAGAAAATACTTATAGCACAGGAGCGACTTTTCATTAACTGGACATCATGCCCAGTCAGAGATTTTACACTTGTAACTAGATGTTACAAATGTCAACTTTATGGTCAATCCGCAAAATTTTTGTCGGGTGACAGACCCTACATGTGGACATTGTGGATGTGCAGGGCACTCTATTAAAGAATGTTCCAAAAGTCAAGAAACTGCCGCATGTGCTTCTTGTAAGCGCTTTAATAAACCAAACCAACACAAAACAGGCGATGAAACTTGCCCTGCCAGAAAAAGTGCTGAATTCAGGTATCACAGTCTCATTGACTACGGGAATGTCTAGAGCCTTCCTTCGCTGAGTTGACCTTGCCTTTATAATAAAACGACATTTCATATCCAGTTAACTGATATACTGTAAAATAAGATTGTATTAAATTCATTGTTATTTTAATAAATTGTTATGTTAGCACTAACCTACTTTCACAAAACAGATGCCTAAGTTACAAGTATTACTTAGTTTAGGTATCCCTTAGATTATTTTGCACTACTAACCTTAACAGTATCAGAAATAATTTTGTAATATAATTATACCTAATTCATTATGAAGAAAATTTATGTTATTTTTTTATTGTGACTCCGTTAATATATGGGAAGGTAAAATAGCTTACGCAAAAAATAATCGGCCTAAGTGTTTAATTGAATGGCGGATTTAACCACTTGGCTGCGACATCTACACATATTTTCACCTTACAATAAAGTAGCAAAAAATGTTAACATGGCACCTTTTGGCATAATAGGTCACTCATACTCATGTTTACATCAAAGTAAGTCGAATTGCTCTTGTCCTAAAATTTAATACGTGCAAGATTTTAAGTACTTAGGGATTTATATTTATTGGTATACGAATTGGAAAAAACAAATAGAAACTGTGTGTTCTAGATTGAGGCCTGTACTTGGCAAGTTCTATCATCTTATACGCTCACTAAACAATAAGACATTATATGTAATTTATTACGTACTTGTCGATTCTATAGTAGGCTACGGACTTGCATCTTAAGGACTTACATTTAAGACTTACCTAGAAAAAATTAAAAAAATACAATTTAGATTCTTAAAACACTGTTAATCGAAAAATGAGAAAAATACTTAACAACATCTGTGATCTATTTAAAGTTTGTAGAATAATGCCTATTGATGTAAAAGTAAATTATATGATAGCTCTAGAACTATTTGAGTTGGACATTAATAAAAAGGTAAGATTATATAGATTATAAATAATACTAGACAATCAACAAAATGTAAGTACAAAGAGCCAAAGGCAGGTAATTACTATAAACATCGGACGAGATCCTAGATTACACCTAGAATTTTTTATAAACTTAGTCTAACCAGCAATAATTTAAATAGTGCCTCCTGTTAGCACATAAAAATGCTACAACCTTTCACTTCCGGATACCAGCACCCAGTATGTTGTTATATCATCAGCTGTCTACAAAAGTGCCGGGAGACAAACTTTTTAGCGCCTGGATCCCCTGTAAAAGCAAAAACAAAATGGCGGCTGTCGCGTCAAGAAAAACTGCATATAACTTTTGAAATAATACAGTTGACATAATTTATACGTGTTGGGTATCAAATGAAAGAAAATTAGACAAACTATAACTTTATATATATAATAACGTAAAAAAAATAAACAACGTGATTAAAAAAATAAAACTAAAAATATATAATAACTTTTTTCTTTGTATTTTTCTTTTTTAACATGAAATTACACAAAGAACGTTAGAACAAAGTATTACCAAGGAAATACTAAATTAATCACCTATTTAAAAAACTTTAAATGGTCAAAATCAGATAATATTTCCGGAAAATACAGCTCATTGTGTTGACATAGTCGTCAATGATTGGGCTACTACAGAAACAAAGGACAATGACCATTTTTTATGGCAGCTGGCGTCTTTTTTTACTTGCGGCCGTCAACCAAACATTGAAATATAATTTGTTGGCAGCACTACAGACAATATTTTCGAAGGAAGTATGCCTGTAAAGTCAGTCCGAACCGAGTCAGACTAGCTAGAACTTAACCCTTAGACGCATGATTTTTTCAATTTTGAAAAAACGTTATTCAAATAATTCAATTTGATTCCCTTATCACGGAAAAAATTAAAATAAAATATTTGGTAAAAAATTCTCTTGAAAATAACAAAAAACAGCATTTTTTTGCCCCCCTTACCCCCTTTAACACCTACTTAGTAGTGTAATTTCATTAAGTGATAGCACAGAATATATTATTAATAGTTGGTATATTTATTTATATTTCGCTGACAAACTGTTACGCAGTTTGGTGAAAGTTTTATGTTTATTCTTTGTGTATTTTAATTATGAAATAAATTTAAAAAAGAAAAATAATTCAACTACATTCAACAACAAGTGATGGATGCAACTGAAAACGATATAGATGATGAGAGACAAACAGCGCCCTGGTTGTTCTAAATATTCGTGGAACTGCATAGATTTTACAAGCTTTTTATTAACTTGTCATGTTAGTTAGTGGGGGACAAATCTTGCAAGCTTAATTTGACCCACTTTCCAGTGTCCGATGGAGCTGAAATTTTGTATTCAGGTTTGGTTTTGATGACAATACAAAAGAACATTCAGCAAAAAAGCTTGTCATAAAAATTAAATGTTTACTAAACACTTATTTGATGAATTACGTTCTTCTTTCCCTGCCCCCCTAGCATGACCATTATTACGTCGATAAACGATAAACGATATCTTCTCTTATCGCAACGAGTTATCTATCGAATTTGCGAGCATGAACAGCATCGATATACGATATGATAAAAGTTATCATGTGCTATGATAGTGATAAATCGTGTGGTATGCTAAACCAATGTTGCTAAGTTAGAAAAAAAATATCATTCATCATTCACTTTTCTTTCACTCTTTTTTTTCTTTTTTTACATTTTTCAGCTTCACGCTTTAGCTCCGAATACAAATATTGTATCATTTCTATAGAAATTTTATAATTTCTTAGAAATTCGTTGTCCAGGAGCTCGAACGCATTTGTTAAGGTTCGGACGAAAGTCCTCTCCTCTTTCCTTCGTCTTTTTAGGGCTTCCGTACCAAAATGGTAAAAAGAAACCCTTATGGTGAGACTCAGGCTGTCTGTCACAACTGGACATCTCGAGAACTACTCATGCTATCAACTTGAAATTTGGAATAGTTTTAGATGACGTTCGCTTAACTATTTTGCAAATAAGAGAGAAATAAAAACAGTTATATTCTTTTGCAACAGAGACTGAAAGGGGGTCTTTAAAATTGGAAGTGGGGCTACTAAGACATATGGGTTATCATATGAAAGAGCGCTGCTTGCACATTATAAATCATTTTTTCTCTTTTCTTAAGCCGCATAGTTTTCGATTTATGATGAAAAATTAAATAAAAAATACCGTCCCCCCCTTATCTCCGAAGTTAGCATAGAGAAAAATCTGAAATTATTTTATGTGATAGAAGCTTAAGTAAAGATTACAGGAAAAATAAAACGATGACTCTAAATAGTAAAGTTTTTCAGAAATCATCAACATAAATTATATTTGTTCCACTATCGGTCGGTTTCATGCGACTACAGCGAGGTGTGAGACAGGGAGATGTCATTTCTCCGAAACTGTTCACAGCTGCGTTGGAGGATATTTTTATGCTACTGGACTGGAAAGGATTCGGCATCAACATCAATGGCGAGTACCTAACACACCTGCGGTTTGCCGATGATGTAGTTCTCATGGCTGAGACCTTGGAAGACCTGAACACAATGCTCGAAGATCTCAGCAATGCTTCCCAAAGAGTGGGTCTGAAGATGAACATGGATAAGACGAAAATCATGTCCAATGCCCATGTTGCATCCGCTCCAGTTAATGTTGGGATCATTACTCTCGAAGTTGTTGACAACTATGTCTACCTGGGACAGACAATCCAATTAGGTAAGTCCAACTTCGAAAAATAGATCTCTCGTCAAAATTCCTCAATGTCTCAAGACTAAGGTCTTTGACCAGTGTGTATTGCCGACTTATGGAAGCGAGACGTGGTCTTTTACTATGGGTCTCATAAGCAGGCTCAAGGTCACCCAGCGAGCAATGGAGAGAGCGATGCTTGGTATTTCCCTGCTCGATCGAATCAGAAATGATGAGATCCGCAGGAGAACTAAAACGACCGACATCGCTCGAAGGATTGCTCAGTTGAAGTGGCAGTGGGCGGGACACATAGCGCGCAGAACCGATGGCCGTTGGGGCGGAAAGGTTCTCGAATGGCGACCGCGAACCGGACGACGTTCCGTGGGCAGGCCCCCTACAAGGTGGACCGACGATTTGGTCAAGGTCGCGGGAAGCCGCTGGATGCGGGCAGCGCAGGACCGATCGTTGTGGAGATCCTTGGGGGAGGCCTATGCCCAGCAGTAGGCGTCGTACGACTGAAATGATGATCGGTCAAAAGCTGGCATTATTGACCTAAAACTGCAATATTCTACACCGCAAATGCTCTGACAAATCTAGCATCACCGATGAAAACATCTCCACGTTATATATTTATTTAAATTTATGATGGTACGAAACCCTCGGTGTGCGAGTCCGACTCGCTCTTGACCGGTTTTTTTCTTCTGCCGCTATTATTTCAAGCCTTACGAAAGGCCTCCTAGACATTGTTGCTGCAACTGAAATTATATGTTTTTCATGACACTTTTAAGAATTAAATTTACACAAGCAATAGAGAAACATTTAAAATTGGTATTCTTCTATTTAAATAAACTGAAAATAAGTCTAATTCTTATGAAATAATGGCCCGATATATGTATCGCGTACTGTAATGGTCGTCGATAAATTTGGTTAGCAGAATGTCAAAACACGATAACTCACCGCGATAATTATCGTCTTTTTGATGGTCATGTTCGACAGTATCGATAAAAAGTGGTGGTCATGTTCGCTCTATCCTTTATCATATCATATCTTATCGAGGTAATGTCACCGCTATGGTCATGCTCGTTAATTCGATAAAAAATCAATATGGCGGCTTTATCGCTCGATAAATCGCTTTATCATATCTTGTTTTGTTGGTCATGCTAGGGGGGCTGATGTAATAATTCATGCAGACGCAATACACTACTGATTGACTCAGTCATTATTTATGTACTGCTTTTAGTGCATTGCATTATTTATTGAAATAAATCATTTGATCCACTACATTTCAATTGCTTTTTCGGGGTCATTCTGGTCAAGCTTCTAGTTATAGAGCCTAACGTATCAAGACATGCTCCAATTTCAAAAGGCGTTAAGTAAAGCCTTTTTTTTATTTAAGTACATTGAATCCATATTGTTCGTTAGTAAAATATTGTTATGGACCAAGTGATTATTTACGCATTTTTTCTGCCCGGACAGTTTGAAAAATGTCCAATGTGAATGCAGAGCGGCCGGCGAAGCGCCAGAACCGGCTAGGAAATGGGGGGTAGGTATATTGTATAAAGTCGATTCTGGCGCTTCGCCGACCGCGGCCGCGCGAATCGTTCTGATATAGCCTAAACCAGCCTAGTGTAGTATGCACTTGCGATTCTGGTAGACTCTGGTAATTCTGCAGATAGTCCACCTTCACTTCTCATTCAAACACGAATCTCGAAAGCAAACAACGAAAAATAACTTCGAAGTCATTGCGAATTAGTGATCGAATTTTAAGAAATCAACCTGCCGTTTCTAAGGTTTTTGTTAAATCAATCTAATATGTACTAGAGCTTGTATTCTCACTGTCGCTAAGAGTGCTTGTACACGGTGCAAGTAGCTTGCGCATGTTGAGGCACTTGCGTGGGTTATATGCATCGTAAACTTACCGTTCAAAAACATGTGCGGGTCTAGCGACTCGAGCATGGTACCCAAAGCGAGTCACCCGCGTAACTAATCCGCATGCTCTGCGACGCGCGCGGGTCACTCGCGCTGGTCATTCGCGCATCATGTTACTTGAGCAGGTTCAACTCATAAAGCTACCACTCGAATAGCATGCACATGTAGCTCTTGACCACGAGCAAATAACTTGTGCGTACTGCTTGCGCAAGTAGCCCGTGTCTTTACTTGATCAAGTTATTTGCACCATGTACAAGACAAGCGAGTAACTTAAACAAGTAGCTTGCGCATATTACTCACGCGTGTAAACCGCATCTTTACTAGCTACATGCACCGTATAAGACCGTATACAAGCACCCTAAGGTGCCAAGGATTTAAAAAGTTAAAACGTCATTCACGCCGACATACTAATCGATTCGTAACAATCAAGTGGAGGCCATTAGCTTGCACTGAAAGAAACGATTTATGTTATAAATAACTCATTGCAAACGCCATTTAAATAATTATGAAAGTGACGGCAATTGTGGAAAATACTATATCATCAAACATGGACTTTGACAATTGATTGTATGAAAATGAAACGGCTGTGATTATTTTTTATCTATGATTAAATAGTTTTTTAACGCAAGTTCTAGACAATGCCTAATAACAAAACCGAAGAACTTCTATATGGACGAGCATACTAGCATTGAATTGCATATGAAACATTCCGCGTTGAATTCGGTTATATTGTCGAGATTATTTCAAACTTTTGCGATATAAAGTAGCCTATGTCATTATTCAACGTCTAATCACTATTAGAGAGCCCGGTTAAGATAGATATTCGAAGGTTACAAAATTCGCAAAGGGCTAACAATTGGTACGTGTCTGGAAACACCTATGGGTTTAAATAAAACACTTTCACGGATTTTTTCACGCAATTTATTTAACAACTTAGTTAAATTTTAGTTATTTTTTGAGATTTTTTGGTTTATCCGACGTTTCGGCACCTTTCCAGGGGCCGTGGTCACGGAAAACGTTTTCCGTGACCACGGCCCGGTCCGGTTGCTCGTACATTTAACTTTTGTCAAAATTGACAAAAGTTAAAATTTAACTGATGTCAATTTTGACATCGGTAAAAGAAAAATACATTGGTTATTTTAGGGTTAAAAGTGTTGTCTGTACTATTTTATTAACCTTCCCTTAATTACTAATGGCGAAATTTAAACCACCCCCACCCTGTCGGTTATTTTGACCGCCGTTAAATCTGTAATTTGACTGCTCGTTAAAGTAACCGCTGCTTCAACAACGCTTTTTAAATTTGACCGCCGGTTAATTTTACTTTAACCATAATTTAACCCTAACCAAGCTTCGAGCAACCGGACCAAACAACTAAAATTTAACTAAGTTGTTAAATAAATTGTGTGAAAAAATCCGTGAAAGTGTTTTATTTATATGGACAGTTCGCGCAGAAATCTAAGATGTACCTATGGGTTTTTTTCCCAAATATTTGGATACTTGAATGGTTTTTTTTGTCAGATGTAGTATTGAAGGGGGTGACTTATCACATTTAGAATTTCAGCTATATGCAACTTTTTTATAAACTTAATCCTATTTTTGGGCTAACTTGTCCTCTTGTATAATAGATGATAATCATTTCGCAAGCGCCAATATTTCACCAAAAGTGTTTATGTGGTCCAATCACCTTTTCATACCTTTAGGCGCGACTAATTAACAGTGAACAGAGACAAACATAGCACATATCAAAGCATTTATAGCTATGAATTTGAGTTCATCACAAGGAGTCTTAATTTTTTTCTTTTTCCCCAGGAACCGGTCTTACCGCCGTTCCCTCTGTGGCTGACGGCCATATTCGCCACGTGCCTGGTGCTCGTGATCTTGCTGACGGTCAGCGGGAACGTGCTGGTGCTCCTCGCGTTCCTTGTGGACCGAACCATCAGACAACCCAGCAACTACTTCATTGCATCGCTCGCGGCCACGGATCTGCTTATAGGTGAGTCTTATTAGTAATGCTATAAAAATATAACAATATGCAATAAGTATAACAAATTTACAACACTGCTTTTCGCTTACAAAAACAAGACGAACTACTAAAAACTAGAGAGCGCTTTATTTTTTTCTCTGTTTGTAACTTGCGTTGGTAATAAACTTATCGTTGAGACAAGATTTTTCATTCAGTGTTAGGAAAGTACATCCAAAACAATATTTTAACTTCCTTTCGAATATTTTTAATATTGCAATGAATACAAATGATTCAAATAGTTTATATACTTACATATTATTATAATACAAATAGTTTCGTAACTTCCATGTTGTCAATATTAGTTCAAAAATACCTAGTAAACGTTGGTAATAATTTGAAACATAACAGTTAACACTATATTGAAATTCACTTAGTATCAGTTTTAGCAACAGGTAAACAATTTAATTTGGCTACCAAAATCAAATTACAAGCTTGCTATTCCGGTCGTGTCAGATGAATTCAATCAACTCGATATAAATATCAAATTGGTACCTATATCTCGGCTCGACTACTTGATTAAATCAATGTTCATTGATGAATATTTAAACATGAGTAACTTTAAAATTACGCTAGAGCTTTCTTGTGCTTTAGCTCTATATATGAAGAATTTAATTGGAAATCATATCCATACTTAAAGTTTTTTCACAATGTGTTCAATTAAAAAGTTTGTTTTTTGTTCACAGGTACAATAGCTCTTCCATTTTATACTGACTACGTTTTGAAGGGATATTGGCATCTCGGGCCATTACTGTGCGATCTCTGGCTATCAGTCGACTACACTGTCTGTCTAGTATCTCAATATACGGTTCTACTTATAACTGTAGATAGATTTTGCAGTGTGAAAATAGCAGCCAGATATCGAGCGTGGCGAACTAAGAATCGAGTCATTTGGATGGTGACTGTGACATGGATAATACCTGCGTTACTGTTTTTCACAACTATTTTTGGATGGGAACACTTTGTAGGATATAGAGATTTACAAGAAGGCGAGTGCGCAGTGCAATTCCTCAAAGATCCTATATTCAACACAGCTCTTATCATCGGATATTATTGGACGACTTTATTCGTTCTAATTGCTTTGTATGCGGGGATATTCAAGACTGCGTATGATATGCAAAAGAAAAGTGAAGCAAAACAGAGAAAAATGCAGTCAATGGTAGCGCTTAGTGCAGGTTTTATGACTGGAATGGCCGGTCGCGCTGCAGGGACTTCCGCCTTACCAAAGCCAACCATATCTAGTGAAGATCAAGTAAAAGTTTCTGAAAGTATTCGAAAAGATTCTACTTCTAAAGGTTCATTAGCTGCGCCTTTACTAGCGCTGGGTGGGTCAACAGATTCAAACTCTAGTCAAAAGTCTTCTGCCCACAAAAGCAGTGCAACTGCTACTGGAACATCAACAACACAAGAATCAGATGGAGAAAGGAAAGAAGATCAGGTAGAAGCAGAAAGATCTAGTAGTCCAGCCTTTGACTCAGATGAGGAAAGTACAACACAAACTAACTCCAAGAAACGGCCATCTGTCGCAAACTTGGTAATGCAAACCGGTGCTCTACAGCTATTAAATAATATGCGCATGAACGGAGGTATGTTGATAAAACCTGACATGAAACAGGCTCCTACGTTTAAAAATGAACCAGAAAAAACTAAAACATCGCTATCTCAAATATCTGAAAAGAGCTTGTTAGACACTGACAATCAAGAAAACTTACGAAGTGGTGGCCACACGCCTGCACCTACAGTGCCTCTATCTACTGGTAGCCTTATGTCGCCTATCTCCTCTGGAATAGCTACACCGTCCGAACAAAGAGAAGTTTCGACTACTATTGCTCAAAGGATTATACCTCCACCATCTGAATTCAGATGCAGTCCAGCTGTATCTGAAAGTCCTCCCTCCTATTCTGAATCATCGCGAGCCAAAACTGTACGTGTCGTTAAAAGTGATGGTACATCTTATGATATCCTTGTGGGAATGGATGGTGCTGATCTACGATATATGGATGAAAGTTCTGTAATTGTTCCTTCCCCAACTTTTGAAAGCCCGCCGTCATCAGTAACATTTCCAACAGCTACTGAACCATCTTCGCCGCCCACTTCAAATGCTGGAGTCACGAATACTTCACTACTGCAGGCTGCACTAATCAGAGCTACTGCTGAAGCTCAAGTGCCCCAACCAAAACCCACATTCTCACCGCCACCTCCAGTCAAGGTGAATACAGAAGTAAGTTTATTGACAGGTGAGAAATCAAAGCCTGTAATTACTTTAGTATCATCGTCTTCCAATAATAATGATCCTCAAACATCAAAGTCTATTGAAAGTAAAGTAACGCCTTTAAAACTAAATCCAATAAGTCCAGCTGTAGAGAACAGCGATGTTTCAAGCACCGCAGTAACTGGGTCAGGCCGCGGTGATTCCAAGAAAGAGTTTGTGAAAAACATAGGAAAAAAATTAAAAGCTAAACGTTCGAAGCGGGATGGTTTATTTCAAAGTATCGGACGACAGAAGTCAAAATCGGAAAATAGAGCACGCAAAGCATTCAGAACCATATCATTCATATTGGGCGCGTTTCTTATTTGTTGGACTCCTTATCACATTTTGGCTTTAGTTGAGGGTTTTTGTACAGACCCACCTTGTATTAATAAACATTTGTACATGTTTTCGTACTTTTTATGTTACGCAAATAGCCCTATTAATCCATTCTGCTATGCATTAGCTAACCAACAATTTAAGAAGACTTTCACGAGGCTTTTGCGGGGGGATTTCCACATCACCTAGTCCATGTATGTTGGTCACAGGCGTGCATAAACATATCGATACTGGTGCAGACGGCTCAGTTACAGCACGCAATGATCGCAAATCAATAATTTAAAAAAGACAATACCGATCAGTAATTACTAAAATACTCGTATGCTTTTGATGTATAGTAACAGTAAATTTTACTGGTAGCATAAATGTATTCAAATGTATAGTGAAAACGTCGGCTTTAAAAGCAGATTTTGTACATATTAGTAGAAAATGTTGTATATTTATAAAAGTTTTTATTTGATCTCGAAGTTCAGAACTGACAATAAATTGTTAGAGTGTTACGCAAGTTTTTGTAGGCACGAAACCTAAACACTACATTGTGTTTTCGTTGATTTATTTAAGAAAAATAACATTCGCCAGTAAAAAAAAAATTACCAAGTTAATCATTTTAACTAGGTACTCTAAATAAAAATACTTTAGGGTTTTACATATACTATAAAATAATTCAGACTTGGTGCTGTGTAAGTAATGTTTAGGTTTCGTACATACAAAAAAATATGTTAATTTTAGTGTCTAAATAGTTCAAAAGTCTCTTTATATTTCTAGTTAAGCGTGTATTATTTAATGTAAGTTAAGATAGGGTTATTGGAGGACATGCATAAAAAATGTGTAAGTAGCTGTGTTTATGTATGAGTTAATGAACAGAAGAAAATATGTTCAGGTACTGTGACGTTGTGTATGCAATAGCAATATTTTATAACACTTTTTGTTGAAATTTTGACTGTTATGTATTTATAAAAACTTCATATTTTATTTACAAATATAAAAGTTATTTCTTTATTAATTGACTAAAGGTTGCCTTGCGTATGCAAGTCACATTACGATCTAACGCTTAAAAGCTTTCAGCCACGAGCCCAGCTAAAGATTTTCAGCGTTAACCAAAACTAGTCAATTATATATAAGTTAGGTTTCTATAAGATTTTATTATTATGGGCCTAATCCATGTTTTACGTGTTGCAAAGTAGCAAGACAATGACATCTTTTTTGAAAGCCCTTAAACTTTTAGATGCTACGATCGTTTTTTATTTTCTAATAATAGTCTAAGGAAGTTTATGCTCTAGGCTTTAAAGATAATTAAATTGTATGAATCGTGGATATTTAAGCATGGTGTTCTTTATTAACAAGCCCGCTGAAGTGGATAAGTATATTTTTTTAGACTGGTTGTTTAGTACTTTTCTAATATCAAAATAACAAAACTTTGTTTTGTAAGAAAAATCGTGTTACCTGATATTTTGAAACGTATTGTCTCTTCAATTAATCGCCCTTAATGTTACTGATATTAAAATGGATACTATACCAGGACGACTATTCGTGTTGTGATTGTACTCAAAATTCACGTACTTTTCATAGCTAAAGTAATAATATTCAGTAGCAAACCAAATATCATGTATAAAAATAAACTAAGCATTCATAACTTCATGTTTGTAATATTTAATAAGTTGTCACAAATGAAAGACGAAAGTGAAAAACAGTAGTTAGTAAACATGAAATAGTTACTATAATAGTGAGTACAAAGTATTGACTTTTAAATCCTTGCAGTATTTATAACTGTTTTTAATAGTGAACCGATAAAAAGGATAGAGAGGTTATAGAAAATGCATAATACCATAACGCGTAATTCATAAACAGTTACAGAGAAGACAATAGAAAAATGCTAAGTTGTAAAACAGTAGAACTATTTATACCAGTTAGTCTAAGTAGGTACATATTAAACGTACAAATTTAACATACTATATACTCATCTGAGCCAAAGATGAAATAACAAAATTATCTAATCATTACAAATTATCATCAATCATGCACCTCTCGTCGTTTTATATCAAACAAAATAATTATAAACAAAACTATAGCTCCTAGGGCCACTAGGAATGGAACTTTATGGCCCTTAGGAATCGTCCCGTTAAACTTATCTTAAATATACTTGTCATTTGGTATATTTATATGGTATGATGAAAAACTAAGTCGGTAGTCAAACATACGAATAACATTTTACTCTCCATCCCAATAACCTACTTCTCCAGGAAAAGTTTCAGGGCAATTTCAATAATTTAAAATTTCAGTCGGTCGATTCAGATTCTATAGAGACGACTAGTTAACATGAAAATTCTTTGAGAAGTAAGCCGAAAAAGAATTAGCATGAATTAGAGAGTTTCCTAAATAGGGTTGGGATAAGGGGAGGATGATGATAAAATCAGAAAGTTTCTAAACGAATAGGTCACAAAAACTATCTCATATAAATTAAATAAGAATTCTTGTACTTCTTTGACAAGTTTTTCTGAGTATTGGATGGCTGGAAATTATGCCTTTTCTATAATAATAAAAAAAATAAAACACTTCAAATATCAACTTTGTCAAAAAGTCATACTCTAAATGTAAACAAACAAAATGTAAAAACTTTCTTATATTAATACTATTACTACAAAATTGTTTTATATTGTTATAGTACGATAATACTCTTTGTTTACTGTTTGTATTTCTTATTAGGTATATGTGTTGGAACTATTGATGTCGCCTTAGAACTGTGTCAATAAATAATTAAGTATGTAAATATTGCTTCAAACATTGTCAGAAAATGTTTTGGAAAAAAGAGCAGTAAAAATAAATAGTAATTTCAGAATACTTTCTTTTTATTTCCGACAATAGAAGAACCATTTATTAAAACCTTTGTCTTGGGACCAAAAACATCAGATGACTTTGCAAAAATAGGACGAAAGATCTAACGGTTTTTCTTTTATCTGAGGTAGGTAAAAAGTAAAATAAGTATAATCTTTTTATATAAAAAGAAGAGTCACAGAAAGCCGGCATTTTTTTTATTCACATCGGTGTAGCACTTAGCCTTCTGCCGGCCTAGCATGAGCGGCTTATAACACGCGATATGTTATAGCACGTCATGCTGTTTTGCTTACGCGAGACAGCATGACGTACCTCTTGGTCCCCGGGACCTCTTGGTCTGAAATCCGTGGTGTGAACCACTAGACCACAGAGGTGGTTAAAGTTAAACTCATTGGAATTATTTTTGCATAGAAACTCGAAATTTCGGACGCTTCAGTCAGACGCCAACTACCATAATCAGTGGAAAAGAAAAGAAAAACAAAATCAGAATTGCCATAATTTGTCTCGGCAGGTGATAGTCTCGTGACAAGAGGCATTAACTCCGAAAATAGCCGAAGGTTGCAGGAAAATGACGAATAAATCAACATAGACTCATTAGCTAAACAACGATTATTGAATTAAACTAGCAGGAAATTTAATTGCAATTACAGCATATCATAACAAAATGTTAACGGTTTTATTAAGCATACGTCTTTTTAAAACACATTTCAACCAATAATGTTTACTGTTAACTAGGTAGGTAGGTATATTAAAAAAAGGAAAGCTGCATGTTATAGGATATGCCAAATTAAGAACAGCTGCACCAGCAGTATATTCTATAATGCTATTGCTATCGCCCCATAAACAGTTTAAAAAAACCTTTTTAATTAAATTCGTAAAAGGATCTTTTGAAAGGAAAACTCCCTGTAATAAAGATAAAATCTCCCGTTTAATTATTTGTTAATTCACACTTTTCATCTTCTTATTCTTTTTGTTTAAGTCAAACCTTGCACGAGGACATCGTCATTTTACACAGAATCCCCCAGTACGCAAATATGTTACTAACTTTTCCTGTTTGCTTTCTAAAGGTGACCTTTAATAAACGCAGCCCACTGAATATCAAAGTTATTATAATTTATCATCTCCAACACATATATAAGCCGTAACGCGTGAATAGTGACAACATTATTTGTGGGGAAGACACACCTATTGTGTCCGATGGCTTGACGGGGGCCGAGTCCCGTGGTAGAGAATAGGCGCGAGATAGTTGTCACGGCTGTCACTTGTGAACACTGTGAGTAGAAGGCATAAACTGACAGCGTGTTTGAAATTAAATACACATTAAACTATGATAGATCGGAGATATGCCTAATAATTTTTAAAGATATAAACTGTTCAAGTATATATTGTAACCGTTGCACTGTACCTACACATTTTGTATTTTTCACTTGTACATTGCTTAAACTGAGACGTGGAAAGAACCTACCTCACTAGCAAAAGAGCTGAAATCTTAAGGTAGGTTCTTTCCATTCCACGTTCTACGCATGAATAGTGTAGTGAACAACATTATTTGTGGGGAATAAGTCACTTCCACTATAACAGTTATAGTTAAACGAAAGTATAAAAATGTCGTCGAGTCCCCGATATTTCGCCACAATTGACATGTTTTCATTTTTAACAAGGTACCTTAAATCGAAAACCATTTCGAGATTCTTCAATTTCTAACACTGTACATATTTTTTCGGATTTTTAAATCACTTATTTATTGAAATATTCGGAAAAAACCGTTTTGTTTATTGACATAAATAGAACTGTGGACTTGCGATATCTGTAAAAATAATATTGTGCCTCCTACTCCTACAGAAGGAAGATTATCAAAGCTAACTTATCATAACTTTACTAAACTAACAATTGAAAATTATGAAGGTGGCTGAAGGATTTGTTATGGCAGACATTCGCAACCTTCCCAAAGTTGACATGATGATGTTATTGGAATATGCGTGACTCATTTAACGTTGCGGAAATAAGGGGATCTGAAGTTTTATTTTCAAGTCAGGCTATAGTTTAGTATTTAAGTACCTACTTATTTTTGTTATTTAAAATAGAAGTCTGTGTTTGATAATATTAAAAAAAAATATACGCGACGAATAGATAACCTCCTCCTTTTCAATTTTTGAAGTCGGTTAAAAAGTAGTCGTGTTTTGTCTGTTTAATAAAATACAATTTCATTTTGATATGCGTTTATTTAAATCTTTATCTACTTCCTGATCTAGGAATCTTTCTAAACTACTAAAAACTAGAAAAATGTCTGTACCTACATTGAATATATTCCAGAAAAAAAAAACAGTTGGATTAGAGACAACTGGGACATAACCAATGAAAAAAAAACACACAACACCTTTTTCTTGTGTATTTGGGAAGGGATTTAAATGTCCTGATGTTGAAGGAAATGTTGGATCTTTATTAAAATTTTGAAGCCTTCTTGGTACTTGGGGTTTTAGTCGAGGTCTTGTGACTTTATTCTCCATCCAATCCCTGTAATTTAGTACACACTACCACATGGTACTTTATTTTTATTTAAAGCAGCACACCACTGTGAACGTGTGGACATTGGTACGTAAAAAAATGTTTTTTGGGCATTTCAGAACTGTATTTTTGCAGCCAGGAACTACACAATAAAATAAAATTAAGGCATCTAATTCACGAACAGTTTTTCCATTTTGAATTAAATTTACGAGTTATGAAAAGAAATAACATCAAATAAAACAACTTTAAACCAAACGAGAAACCTTAACAGCAACAAACAACAAACTTCATTAGTGTCACGTTGACTTGACGACGTCAGAATGTATTTTTTTAAATAATTTCCAAAGGTATGTCCGCCAACCTGCCTTCTTCCTGGACTTAGGCTCTTTTTGAATGAGTAAGTTTTCAAATTAATAGGGTATTTTACTGTTGTTGAAATGTAGATATTTAATGATGACGTTAAAAAATATTGCAATTAAGAATACCAAATGTGAAAAAATAATTTGAATCTGTTTTATAATAAAAGAATTATAGTCTGTTTGATTTTGACTATAGCTGTCTCTTTCTAAAACGAAATCTTCTATGGCGTGACTATGACGCTACTAACCCACTGACGTCACTAAGATAGCGTCCTGTCCTTGTCTAATTATAAAGTTTGAAGTCCTATATCTTTGAAAATATTCAAGATAATTCAAAATGAAAACTTGTTTTGTGTAGCTAATATTTCGAAAAACATTTTAAAGAAATAAAAAAAAATCAGTAAAATACCGTATTTTACGATGACTAAAAATAAAAATTTTGGAAAAGGAAAAATACGAGTCTCCTCTTTTTAAATGTTATTTCTAAATAGCAAATAAAAACACATGATAAATTTTATGAAATGTTGTCAATCGCATGCGCCATGATCATTGATCACGGAGTAACTTGTTTAGTATAGTTATTGTAGCTTTGTGTTGGTTTAAACTAGAAATAAGGTTATTTTGCAAAGAACAGAATATATTTTTCGTCTTCCGTCGTGGTCATCTTGTGACACAATAGGTGCGGTGTGTGCGAGACCGCTTTAATTTGTTTGAACATTGTATTGATACGCTACCGTGAGGGTCGCAGGCGGTATCGTACCGACACTGGCGACGATGTCGTAACATGCGGTCGATGGGACGGCAAGAATGAGGGATAAAACAGAAGACTATTTTACTTATTTCAACTGCTCTCCGCTATATCTTCTGCCTCGTACCGTCATCGTCATCATGTTACACAATAGGTGCGGGTGTGCGGGACCGCTTTAATTTGTTTGAGCATTGTATTGATACGCCACCGTGAGGCCGTGTTTCGTACCGATACTGGCGACGACGTCTCGTACAATCTGGTCGATAAGGCGTTTGTGCACTACCACTGAATTTTACCGATCCGGAAAAAATCGGATGCTTGTATTTTAATAATTAATCATTTATATTAGTAATTAATTAAATACAAGCATCCGTTTTTTTCCGGATCGGTAAAATTCAGTGGTAGTGCACAAACGCCCATAGGATGTAGAGTGTGTGTCAGATAACTCTGCACGTGCCTGGCGCGTTTTTGGCGCTAGTTACAGTGAATTTTTTGTTTTAATGTTATAGAAAAGATTAGTATTCGATTTTTACCGCGCGCAGACTTATCTGACGAGCACTCTAGTTATCAAGGATGAGGTTTAATCTTCAGCAAATTTCTCAAATATCATCTGTCAGAATAGTGTGCAGAGTAGGAACTTGACGTGTTTAAAAAGAAAGAAGCTTTTAATGCTTAGACTAAACGTAAAACCCGAAACTTCGTTACACCCGTCCCTCTAATTTTCCAGTCATGACAGAATCAAGTAAAACGGGCGAAGCTAACCTAAGTTTCGGATTTGCGTTTCAGAGTACGGTCCCAGACGCGACAAAGCGTCTGCGAAGCGTGAGCGTCATATGTGGGTCACACGCGGAGTTTTCTCGTCGTGATCACTTTTAGCGGAAATACACGGTTCCCTTTTGCCTTTCAATTTGGTCGAAGCAACCAAATTGAACAATGTAAACGTAAAAGTGAAACATGTAATGTCTATGTGCGCCTGTATTTCTGTGCCTTTCAACCAAAGCATAAGTTATATATTCTTTGACCAAAAAAATTAATCAATTTGGTTGAACCGCATATTAGCATTAGTTGTATGTTGTATAAGAAAAAAATCGGCCAAGTGCGAGTTGGACTCGCCCATGAAGGGTTCCGTACCCACTTAACGTACCGATTGCCTATACCTAGCCAAAATTCCACTATCATTTTTCGTCAGCAAAATGTAACTTAATATACTTACCTACTTAAAAATAATGTCTAGATGGTAAAAAACACGGTTCTACAATATACAGAATTAATTTTTTAGCTCTCCGCGTACACTAAGTTTCTATGGCGCTTTTAAACTATTCGTCGGTACTTACTTATCATATCAAATTACTTGTAAACCTTGATGACTATTTTACTACATATAAAATACCAAACCAACACAATTGCAACCTTCCAACAGCACCCAAAAAGAAAACATATAGGTACCTACCTACTTACCTTTCAGTCGTTGATAACACAAAACTAATAAATATATAAAAATGCTACCTTAATCATTTAACTTTAAAACTATTCAGAATGTAAAAAGAAATCAAAACTAATGAGTAATAATAACGTTTACTTTTGATAAAATTCAAATAATAAAACTATGTTTCAGATTATTTCACTGCCTTTTACATTTGACTACTATATTTAACTTAAAAATATTCACAACGTGAAAAGAAATCGAAACAAATGACAAATAATAAACGGTGGCTAACCAAGCTCTCAACATAACACAAAGGTTTTTATTTTTTATTGTTTTAAGGTCAATACCAATTGACAGCCATTTCAACATGTATGTATGGCACACTTCTAAACCACCGAACACTAAAATTGGCATCCCGTTTCTTTTTTTTTAACTGTCCCATTTTTTGTTGGAGACCAAGTAATTTTTTGCGGTTACTCCTAAGTTATTGAATTGAAAAATTGAATAAGAATGACAATTACACAAAATCTTTATAAATTGTAGCAGGCTGTGTTATTCCGATGTATCAGCTATATAAGTATTGTTTAGTATATTTTGCGGGACAGAGAGAGTAACAAACAGACATAGGCACACACATACATCACCATCATCAAATTGTACCTATCGTTATCAATATCAAAAAATACGGTACACATCGTAAGCTGATTTTTTTACCATTTACTGATCACTTCCTTACATCATTATCTTACATTATTACCTACACCAAGCTAAAATAACACTTTCATTTTTTGTCAGCAAAAAATAACTTTGTTTTTCATAGTGTTTATATGAATGACAAAGTTACATTTGCGGTTTCTGAAAATGTGTTATATCTCAAAAAGTACTTACTATATATCGTTCAAACCAATTTTCGTTGAAAGTTTTTATTAACATCTACAGCATATATTTTTTCCAGATTTTTAACTATTTTATTTCAAAAGTTAGAGGGGGGGGGGGGGGGGGGGACACACATTTTACCAATTTGGAAGGCTGTATCTTTCAAAATATCGACCTTAAGAAAAAATAGTTTCAGAAGCCTTTATGTCATTTTTAAAGACCTTTCTATAGATACCCCACACGGATATATTTGACTAAAGATTTTTAACTATTTTATTTCAAAAGTTAGAGGGGGGGGGACACACATTTTACCACTTTGGAAGGCTGTATCTTTCAAAATATCGACTTTAAGAAAAAATAGTTTAAGAAGCCTTTATGTCATTTTTAAAGACCTTTCTATAGATACCCCACACGGATATATCTGACTAAAAAAATATTTTTTAGTTTCAGTTTCATGTATGGGGAGACCCCTTAATTTTTATATTTCTTTTAATTATTGTAATAAAATTGTAAAGCGGTTTATAGAATACATCTGCTTACCAAGTTCCAACTGTGTAGTCTTAATAGTTTTGGAATAAAGTGGCTGTGATATACAGACGGACGGACGGACGGACAGACAGACAGACAGACAGACAGACAGACAGATAGACAGACATGACGAATCTATAAGGGTTCCGTTTTTCCGGCTACGGAACCCTAAAAACGTCCGCTGCGTGACTGACGCGCGACCAATGTTATTGCGACGCTCCTCGCAGACGCGTGGTTGCGTCCGTCTTAGGCCTAAACCATAGCCTAAACCATACCAACGGGCCTACCGCGGTGCCGAGGTTCGAGCGATTTGCGCATTCATTGCGCGTCACATGACGTCTAATAAAATAAGTTTATGTGACGCAATAGCGCAAGCGCGCTCGCGCCCGCGCTAGCCGCGCAGTATGGACTTCGCCTTAGGCTTGCTAGCTTTTTTAAAGCACGACAGGGACTTTTTTTTCTGTCGTATGTCACACGTGGAATATGTCTACAAAAGCATTGAATACTTACCTACTCAAAGTGTGTTAACAGTCTGACTGATTTTAGTTCAGAAATCGTCGTAAACACGTCGTTTCACTACACAAAATAAATAAGTAAAGAAGCGACCGAATAAAAGTCAATGGCGAATCACTTTTAGCCAAGGTTATTAATTTCTTAAAACCTTGACTATTGTGACCCTTATTGCTATAGGATGAGCATTGTATTTTTACCATTTGTCTGTAAGAAGGTCGTTTTAACGAGGCATTGGCACAGAATAAATAATAGTAGGGCTTAATTAAAAAGTAGTTGATCTGCAAAGAGTGTTTTGTGTAATAAATAAAAAAATCTATACCTATCTATCTTGTTCTTTGTTCCAGTGAAAAAGATTCATCTAAATATCAATTTATTTTTATCGGATATAATACTTGAGCAACATTAATAGTGTGAGCTTAATTTATCTAATACTAGCTTTCCGCCCGCGGCTTCGACCGTGTGTACTATATAACGTTATCCCGCGGGAATGTGATATCTTCCGGGATAAGAAGAAGCCTATGTTCCTCTTCAAGCTACAAAGTATCTGTGTCCCAAATTTCAGCCAAATCAGTTCAGTCGTTTTGGCGTGATTGAGCAACAAACATCCAAACATCGAAACTTTCACATTTATAATATTAAATTAAATAAAATTATCTAAGTTATGTAAGTAGTTCGTTTCGTAAGCATAATAAATTGTTGATTGTTTGTACTTGTAACTAAGTAGTAAGAATAGTATTTTCTATGTTTTAATTTCACAAGAATGATTTGCTACATTTGGGTTATTTACTGCTATTTTAAAATTTCTACAAACTTAAATGAACATTTGATCACAATGTTAGGTAACGTTAGTAAACATTTATAAACAAAAAGCAGTTAAAAAATCTTGCTGTTCCTTACAGAATGTAACACTTTTTAACACTATGAGTTGTGAATCATCGACACTAAGAAGACAAAAAATTGTAAAAAATGTTTTATTGTAAAAATATGTTTGTAAGCATTTTCTAACAGGAGTGTATGAGCACCAACTAAAATCATTACTAACAATTTAGTGATTTTTTGATAATTTCTATAGTATTCCTCATTTAATCAATAAAATAGTATTATTCGTGCTAAATATAGAGGCAGTACAATGCAAGCGGAGCGCTGCTGCCGCGCTATGTGCGAATTATGACTATTATTGTTCTGGCGAAGGATGCAAATGTTGCGGTTTCAATATTCCCTTGTTACCGCTACACCATTGTCATAAAAATAGCGGTTTTAGACATAATTTTAATTAAATAAATATTTTTAGAATGATTTTCTTATGATACTTACATTGTATAAAATGTTTTATGTCTTGAAAATAGGTATACGGTTATTATGGATTTTAATGCTGCTTGTAGACTTCTTGTTAAGCAAATAATAAAAACAATCTCGATTATTAAAACCCATAAAACTTATCTCCACAACTAAAACCTTTTTTACGATTATTACTTTTAAGACATTTTTGCTTAAATTAGTCATATTTATTTTATTAACTGCTTTAGAATACGTTAAAAGGCAGCAGATACAAGAGAACTATAAACCCATCGTTTACACAGCGCGTTACACACATTTGCAAGGAACTGTAAATGCGTTCTGTTACTATTTAAACCTTTGAATGTATTACGACAACCAGTGGAATTTCTAGAAAACCAATAAATAAATAAATAGGTGCGATAAGCTATAAAATCTTCAAGTTATGCATTTTAATTTATCTATCAAAAGTTTTCCCAGGCCACAGGTTTTC
Source organism: Crambus lathoniellus (assembly GCA_949710035.1). NCBI lineage: Eukaryota > Metazoa > Arthropoda > Insecta > Lepidoptera > Crambidae > Crambus > Crambus lathoniellus. The sequence continues at coordinate 18,084,337 of OX453305.1, read as the reverse complement.
TGCTTTGAACCCTACAAACATTAATATTGAAACAGGGGCTTGTCATTTCCCGTTGAAAGCCGCCGGACATCGATTATGGTAATGACGTCATCAAATTGCAAATGTCTACCAAGTAGCCGATTTACTACGCCTTTGTCCTATCTTGACTGAGAAGGTAGACTACCTTCCATAATAACTTTTTTTTTTCATTATAATGTTATGGCTGAAGTCTGAAGAAGTTGTTTGATTTCGAAAGTTGACGATCGCTTTTGTAAAAAAGGTTAACTGGATTATCTTACCCGCATTTTAAAACTGCCTCTTAAATTAATGTGACCAGCAAATTACGTTTCACAGTTTTTTCACAGTTTACTTGCCAGTTTTGTATGGCCTATCTGGCAAGTAACGGCTATTCAGCACCAAAGTTTATGTTCAGCACTTACGTAGACATTGCGAAACAGGCCCAAAAAAAGAAAATAATCAAAGCTGCAAAGCCAGTTGTCGAAACAATAGTGAATGTAGCCCGTGAATGTATTAAATCTACAACATAGGTAGTTTTATAAAATGAACAAAAACTTTTGAAAGCTCGCAAAACTTAGCAACTGCAATACAAATACCAGTTGAGTAACAAGTTGTAACTATTTAAAAAATGTTTTATACGAGGAGTTTATTTAAGAAATGCTTGCATTTACATATTATTTTATTTTATTTAGTTGTTTACATTGATACAACGTAATGTTTCATTCTCATAAAACACAGCAACACTAAACCTTCTTCTGAAGCGTTCGGGTAAAAAGGCAACATCATTTTTGATTGAAACTAAAACCTTAAGAAGTACTGTGTTATTCTCTATCAATCCTGACTTCTTGGGACGGTCTCTCGCGGCCATATCGTATTCTCTTACCGTAGATACGACCTTCTTTCAATCATTAAAAAGTTCATTCTTTAAAATTCACCAGCAATGAACTTAAAGTCTAAGTTAAAAGGTAGAAAAAAGACAGCATTTTCGATTGAAACCAAAAACTTAAGAAATAAGTACTATGTTATTCTCACACCCAGCGTAGGCTCTCCCGGCCATTTCGTATTTTATCACGGTCTTTGTTCGCGCCGTCATTCATCCGAGCCGAGTCATTAGTGGAATGTTTAGTGTTCTGTTTGCGCTTGCTTTATTAAATGCCTTTTGTTTCAAATTTTTTAATTCATTCTATGATTAAATCTCGATGTTTTTTCTTACAATTACGATTATTATTGTTAGCTTTTGAGTCTGTTTTTTAAAGCAGTTTAAGTAATTGAATATTTACGATAATATTTCTTTCTTTTGAAAGAACCCCTTTTTTCATTCAGATTGCTAAAAAGGATGAAAAGTTGGGCGTTTAGTAAATACTCAGTGCCCTAATTTTCTTACTACCTACTTAACACATAAATAAGTGTAAATATATTTGTGATAGTTTGCTTGTCCAATTTATTGTTTTGAAAAACATTAACTACCCTTCATCTTTAATACAAAGTAACTCTAAAAAGTTTAAATTTTAGTGAAGTTTTTAAAATATATATTAACTGTACTGTTTAAAATTTGGTTGGTGTTGTTTTAAATGCTTGGTCTTTCCCTGCTCGATCGAATAAGAAATGATGAGACAACTCAGCTCGACAGAGCTGGAAGGATTGCATCATTGAAAAGGCAGTGGGCGGGACACATAGCGCGGAGAACCGATGGCCGTTGGGGCGGAAAGGTTCTCGAATGGCGACCGTGTACCGGACGACGTTCCGTGGGCAGGTCCCCTACAAGGTGGACCGACGATCTGGTCAAGGTCGCGGGAAGCCGCTAGATGCGGGCAGCGCAAGACCGATCGTTTTTGAGATCCTTGGGGGAGGCCTATGACCAGCAGTGGGCGTCGTTCGGCTGACATGGTGATGACTGTTTAAAATGTTTTTCTTCAGAAAAACTGTCTTTACAATATTTCTTCAGATTCATTCATTCAATACATCGGATTCAGTCGTAAAAGTACCTGTAAAAGAAAATTTACTTAAAGTATTACGTCACTGAAGATTTTTTTCATCCGTGAAAATGTGTGAGTCACCGTGTACATACTTACTTATTTTTTTATCGCATTATCAGCTACATACATCTCTTATATTAACATTAATCTAGTAAAAAATTTCAAAGCAGCTTTCGTGTCGCCAAGTTCCAACGTGTCTCTAGTAAAGTACCGGAAGCTCAACATCCCTTTTTTACACTTCAAAGGGACAGCTTCCCGTAAGTATCTCGACCTTTGCAACGGTAAGTACGGTCAGCTTAAACACTGACATGAGTCATAAATTGCAAACAATATTATGATAAGCGCAGAAGATATTACTTCAGCCCAATGACCGTAAGTAAGGCACTACAACAATCAATGATTTTTAGTAGGTACTTCGTCTCTGTCTTGATTGCTTTTCATACAAACTTGCCTGTAATCAAGTTTTCATATCCAAGCTTTTGAAGCCGTAATCAAAGTTATTATTAAAGTTTTCTATTGATTTTTGCTTTATTTAAAACCATAAATTGCAATTTGAATGCATAAAATTCGATTAAAAATAATATTTTTTTCTTGTACGATTTTTTCATCTGCAAGTTATTTTAATTATCAGTATACACCTACCTAAGTACCTATTTTCAATATTATAAAAAATATGCAATGCATGGAGTGAAGCTACCTTTTTTGGAGTGAAGCACTAACTTTTTGCTAGCTAGGTAAGCGCGCAAAAATATACTTTTGCACTGTATTAAGTCCCAAAATTATCACGTGTTATCCCATATTTAGTGGAGGTAAAAAGGCCCTTCACATTTTATCTGCTTAATGAAAGTTTTACAAAGTAAACAGCGGGCTGATTGAGGTTGTGTAACGTGTTGCCAGTCGCGTGATCACACCGCGTGTGTTGCCCGTATCTGATCGATGGCAAAAGGTTAGGAGTATCAACTCAGTTTTACGTTTAAAACAATAATGGGTTTTACATTAATGACGCTTTGATTATTTTTTATCTGGATACACTTAATTTTTTTTCTTTAAAAAATGATATTTTTATGCCTGACACCCTTCGATCATCTGACACCCAAGCAAAATTACAAATAACTTTAAGTTAGAATGAAAATAAGTCTAAAATAAAAGTTAATTAATTACAAACAGAGTACAGATTTCTACCATCATCATTCTAAATAAAAAATATTAGTATTAATATAATATTTGTTTAATAAAATAAAAATAAAATGTGAAAAAATTATAGCTTGTAGAGAGAAGACAATTAAATAAAATTTTGAGAAAATGGTTTTCATAAAATTTATTTGTGTCACAAGTGCAAGTCCTAGTAGTTCTAGTACTACTTAGTACTAGGTTAGGTATCACTTGTGTTTACAGGAATTTTCCGTGGCTTACAGAATAGTGTAAGTTCAACTACCTAGTTAATTGCACTGCAATAGATATGCTTATAGCAAAAGCCCGGTTGGAAATGCACTCCAGTGCAGTATTAATGCAAGCAGCCAGCATACAAATTCATGAACTTGTTTGGAATATGCACAGTTTGCAATCTTCCTGAAAGTCGGACCTTGAGTTTGTTTCGTAGAAATGGTATGACCATTCAAAATGTAGGTTCTGTTCCATACAATGGATTTTTTACTAACAAATAACTGTAGAAAGTGTTCCTCGAACGCTGTTATTTACATACCTACCTAGATATAATTATTATTCCCTTTATTACATTTTAAATACTTACAAAATTATATTTCTAAACATTAAATTTTTACAATGTATAACACTAAAAAATATAACATTTAAAAATACAAAAATGCAGTTCCCCAACGGCAGCAAGATCAGGGTCCCGGCTACCGATGGTTAAGGATCCAGAGACAGGAACCTTCTCACTATACGGGCCGTGTCCAGAAGTACTGCCTTCTGCATCTGACTCCCGATCCATCCACCTAACGCAAGCCTCTTAAGGTGTTTATCGAGGCTCTTGGCTATTAGACCATGGGCAGATATGACTATCGGAACAACAATTGCTGAATCAATGTCCCACATGTCAACAATCTCGTGAGCTAAATCAAGATATTTGTTTTCTTTATCTTTTTCAGCTTTCACAAGGTTGTCGTCATGGGGAACAGTGACATCAACAATTATTGCGCGGCGTTCGTGTCGATCTATCAATACAATATCAGGCTTATTAGCTACAATAGTCCTGTCTGTAATGATAGATCGATCCCAATACAATGTGGCATGGCTATTTTCAAGGACCTGTTCTGGTGCATACCTGTAGTACGGCACCTCGGATGCCACAAGACTATGTTTCAAAGCAAGTTGTTGGTGTATTATCCTGGCCACTTGGTTATGTCTATGCAAATACTCGCCGTTTGCGAGACGAGAACAACCGGAGATTATATGCCTAAGGGATTCACCCGGACGATGGCACGCTCGACAAATATCCACTGTGCCATCCCTTAGGATATACTTTCGGTAGTTATTCGTCATCACAACCTCATCCATAATTGCACAGACAAAACCTTCGGTTTCACCAAAAAGATCACCAAAACGGAGCCAGGATACTGAGGCTAATAAATCTACGTCGGGCCCATGGAGAGCCCGGTAGAATCTGCCATGTAACTCCTTGCTTTGCCACACAATGCTGCGGTCGGAAGTACTAAGTACTACAGGTTTGCGCCAGTTTTCTTTTGCTAAAAATAGAGGAGTCAGTCCATTGTCAACAGCAACTACATCTCTATGAGACCCCATATCGACTCGGAGAAAATACTCCCTAAGATTGCATATCTCGCGGTTATGCAATGTCTTAGCATTTAAGAAGCCACGACCACCGCACTTCCGCGGGATATACAATCTCATGGTCGATGAACGTGGGTGATGTATGCGGTGTGCTGTTAGCAATGTACGAACTTTTCTATCCAGGGCATCCAGTTCAGTTTGAGTCCATTTAAGTATGCCAAAGGAATACATCAGTACCGGCATGACCCATCCATTGTATGCGCGAACCTTGTTTCCGCCAGACAAAAGACTTTTAAGGACTTTTGAGAGGCGCCCCAAGAAACGCTCACGCAACGACTGTTTCATGTCAGCATCGTTGATGCCTAATGCCTGTGACATACCTAAATATTTATAGGTTTCGTTAACGGAGAGAGATCTAAGATTAATAGAATCCGAGAGTTGTATACCCGTGGATTCCATTATCTGACCACGCTTTACATGCATGACTGCACATTTGTCCACACCAAATTCCATTTTAATGGCATTACTGAAAGCTTCAGTAACCTTCAGTAACGCTGTCAAATGAGAACTGCTATGGGCAAATAGTTTCAGGTCATCCATGTATAGCAGGTGTGATATTACTTGACCATTTCTCCGTAAACGGTAGCCTAATCCTGAACTCTCGAGAAGTGTACTCAGAGGGTTCAAGGCCAGACAGAACCACAATGGACTCAGACCGTCACCCTGGAAGATACCTCGCTCTATTTTTATAGGGTCGCCCTGACCTAGAACCCGTCGAGATCCTGGATAGAAAAGGACTGTTCTCCATTTTCGCATGCACGACATCAAGAAAGTGCGTAGAGTTGTATTAATTTTATACAACTCCAGCACCCTCATGAGCCACGAATGCGGCACGGAATCATAGGCCTTCTTATAATCTATCCAGGAAGTCGACAGGTTCTTTCGGTTTCGACGAACCTGTTGGTTAATAGCCATGTCAATGAGGAGTAGCTCCTTAGTACCACGGGCCCCATTCCTACATCCATTTTGAGAGGCGAACATAATAGAATTTTGATCAATGTGTTTATTAATCTTCGACCTCAAAATGGACGTAAGAATTTTATAAATTGTTGGCAGACAGGTGATAGGTCTATAGTTTTTAGGGTCCGCAGTACTACCAGATTTATGGAGCAGATGGGTTATGCCTGTTGTCATAAATTCTAGAAGCGATCGAGATACTAAAGCACTTTGAAATTGAGATGCTAAGCAAACGTGCGAGCTAGGTAACCATTTATACCAGAAATTGTGCAGTCCGTCCGGGCCTGGAGATTTCCAGTTGGGTAAGGAACGAACTGCACAAACTACGTCTTGGTAGTCAATGGTTACTTCATTCATCTCAGGTATAAGCTCACACGATCGCTCAACATCCCTTATCCACGCGCCTTCAGAGTGAGTGACAGGCACAGACCAGATGTTGTGCCAAAAAGAAATCATGGCATCATCATCCGGCCGATGCATATCAGTATCACTCTGATTCGATCGCTCCCAGGATGCATAAACACATCGTTGATCTCTCTCGAACATGCGGTTCTGAGTAAAGCGATCGACTCGCACCCTATACCTTCGAATACGATTAGCCCATGCACAAATTTTCTGCTTCAGGAAGTCGATGCGCTCTGTGACACATGAAATGTAATTTTGAGGACTAATACCAGTCCCCAGGAATGCACGCTTCACAAAGCGCATGACCCTAGGGCGCATGTTGCCCTCCCTAAAGCAGCTGAGTTTACCGATGAGTACCCTAGCCTCACTGATACGACGCTCAATCCTACACTGCCAGGCTGGTACAGCCAGACGAGGGCGTGTTGCTGTGTCAGTATTTGGAAATTTGACATGAGCAACACGACAAGCCGTAATAGCCGCACAATACAAGATCGAATGAGTATCAGCCAGGTCTTCACTACTATCAAAGTAATTTGATAGTAGTGAATCTAACACACATCAGCGCCCTATTTTTTTTGTGCATGGGAAAACGCGGAAGCCGAGGTCTAAGGTGAATCGAAGTCGATCGAAATTCCAGAACTACATCTTCAAGAGTACTCCTCAATATATCATTGTATTGGGGACTTACAGTAGTAACCATATCATCTCCACCACCACCATCAGCAACGTCAGCTTGCAATGTGGTCGCGGCAGAAGCTTGAGTTGCCGTCTGCGATGCAGTAGTACTGATATGGTTACGTTGCACCTCTGTACGGAGCCGATCAAGTACGGAGTCATCCAACAAGTGACCCCGTTGTAAACACGTTATTATTAAAGTAGGTATCTGAATTCTTTGCTTTATTTGCTCTTATTATCATCATTAAAGTAGGTATCTGAATTCTTTGCTTTATTTGCTCTTATTATCATCATGAATTTAATTTACCAAAACATTTCTGAAATTGTCTCTGTATAATTATTTGACAAAATATCTTGCGGACGAAGTCCGTGTATCTGTCGCAGGGATTTTGTCAAAGTCGTTATATTAATAATTCCACTAGTGAAATTATAATTTCTCGTGATATTATAATTCCACTAGTTAAATTATGAATAGACAGTACGAGACAGTATGCACGCACACGGCTGCGAGCTCACGAATTTGCCTCGTAAAAGTCCTGTACCCCTCGGAAGTCCTGTAGAACACGTGATAGGTTAGAAATTTAAGGCGATCGCGAAGCACAGCGATGCGATTGCCTTAAATTTCGTGGTTATTTTTTTGTGAAACAATCCATAAGTTGTATTGATACAAAAAAAACACGCAATTTAAAGCGATCACTTCGCTGCGCTTCGCGATCGCCTTAAATTTGTACCAAAGTGTCAATATTTAAATCACCACATATTAAAACTTTTTTCTCTTTTAAGCACAGTTTAGTTAAAACCATATGTAATTTATTAAAAAAAATGTCAAAACTTCGAGCGTCATAATTCGTTGCCCTATAGATACAAACAATGCAGAGAGCATGCTCAACTAACTCAACAGCTGATAGCTCAACAACATTTGGTATTGATAGCGCATTTATGCTTGGAATAGTACTGAAATTCAGATAATGTTTAACTAAAATGCAACAGCCCCCATGTCTGTTACACCTATTGGAGAATGATGCTATTTTATAATTTGGAATTAGAAGGTTAGATACATCATTGTCAATCATATTATGTTCCGTTACACACAATATATCTACAGATTTATTTTTGGCAGATAATTCTTCTAGACACACTGTCAACATATCAGATTTACTTATGAGTCCATTTACATTCTGATGCATAACGTTAATATAATTATAAACGAAATAAACAATTTTCCTCAGAACATTCATCTATATTGATAGCTTTTGCATCAACACATTGAACTCCGGTTTTCTTAGAAATACTATAAGTAAAGTCAGTCTGTATAGATTTATGCTCATAAGTCTTACTATTTGATTTTTCAAGAAGAGTTTTGTACTCGTTTAACTTAAACTTATAATCTAAGTGTAAAATATCTTTTAGTAAAGATTTAGCAAGGATCCATGAAAAATTTCCTCGAAAGGGTAAAGTTTTACCATAATTCATGTCCAGGTAGAGTACATTATCGTATTTAGAAGAAATAAATTTTAATGTGTAATTGAACTTTTGCAAATTTAAATTATTATTATAAGGGACTTCACTAATAATAACATTAGTATGTGATACAGAATTGAGCCATATATTAAGTTTTACTTGAAACAAATCTGGATTCTTATCGTTTGTCCCAGCAAGTATTACAATAGTATCCCTTTTTGTAAGATTTAATGATTGTATTTTTACAGAGTTAAGAACTTCACCTAATGGGGCACCTGGTTTCATAAAACAATATATTTTGAAGTCATCGCCAATTAATTTTTGAATTTTTTCTCTCAAACCTCGAGCTTGTTGATCAGAAATAATAATGATTTTCTTCTCTTCTGCTTCCAATTTAATTGCTTTAGTTGACTTCTGACATTCTTCGTGGTAAACCAATTGTTTCTCGTCTTTTACGTGTTTATCTTTAGAATTATCTTCAATTTCACTAGTATCATCAGTAAAATGATTTTTATCTTTATGGCTGTCAGAAATTATCTCAGATATGTCTACTTGTGTTTTGCTTGGTCCTCTTACTGGAGTTAAATTCAAATTGCGTACTATATTTCTATACTCATGCAAAGGGGAACCTCTCGGTATTCGCTGACTTATATTTAACATTCTTTCTTTCAATGTACCAGCAGTATATTTGTTGGTTGCAGTAAAATTTGTAGATAGTTTCTTTAGTATGTCAATATTCTTGTCTTTGTCATTTATTATTTGCTTTAGTTCTTGGTTCTCAATATTAAGATTTTCTATTTCTATGTCTGCAATAGCGAGTTTATCTTTATATGCTTGCAATTCTTGTAAAAGTTCATTTGAAAATGAGTTATCTATAAAACTTTTCATTGTGTCGCTTTGTACGCTTCTCATAGTGGTATCCAATATTGAAGAATTAAAACAACTATCCTGATTAAATGTTGAGGATAAGTTTGATTCAGATCCCGATCTTATTATTTTTTTACGTTTTGTTACGTTGTCCATTGTATTTTATTTTTGTTACTTTATTAGTTAAATGTCAATTGTTTATAGTCAATGTTTTATAGTAACTTGAATTGCAATAACCTTTTAACATAAACTGCAATGGTTGGATTTCAACTATTAGTCAAATGGGTCAGTCAATAGCAAATTTTCCCCAAAATGGTTAAACTAATTTTCCACTGGCAACACAGATGAATTGTCACTTTCAAAACTATTTGTCAATTTCATTTTGACAGCAGCATTACTGGGGAAATGGAAATGTCATTTTCAAAACTGCAATTGTCAATTGATTTTGACATTCAAACTTGTTAACTGTTGGAGGGTAGGTATGTAGGTATTATAACTGCAGTTAGAATATTTTGTTTTTCAACTAAATGCTCGTTCTTATTGTATACCTAATCAGCACTTCATTATTCGTTCGTGATACTATTTGCTAAATCATCTCACAGTTATAGTTGTTACTTGTTACTCACTGTTTTGTATTGAGAAAAATCCTATATTCATGTACACTGTAGGTAAGTAGCTAGTTTCTTCCGGATAAATTATATCACTCTGCACGTAATAATACACGAAGATAATAATAGCACGGCAAATACTCATTTAGATTTACACACTTTTTGTATTTTACACATTAAAATTGGGTTTTTTAATTACTTTGAGACAAATTTTTACGGAGCTTATATTAACGTGACGACAGCAGCGCCACCTCCTTGCAAGAAGCCTAACCTATCACGTGTTCTATATGACTTCCGAGGCTCGCCGGCAGCCGTGTGCATACTGTCTCGTACTGTCTATTCATAATATAACGATAAATTATAATTTCACTAGTGGAATTATAATATCACGACCTTGACAAAATCCCTGCGACATATCCACTAGTAGTTGCTAAGGAGTAAGTTTTGGCTTTATCTTCTAAATAATTTAGAGCTTTCTGCTTTTATAAGTTCCAATTTTCTAGCATTCATATCAAAAGCTCTAACACTATCCCAAAGCTGAACACTCGAAATAATATTATTTCAGCGAATACAGAGAAACTCGATTAGACCCGTATTAAGTAAAGTTTCAGATAAAGTTAAATTATCATTTGACTGAAGAATCAGTTCTGATTCGTTTGCTATTCTAGCTTCATTGAAATTAGGTTAAATTTATTTATTATGTATGTGTTGATTGTCTGTTTTTTTTTGTTATTTGTTTATGTCTACAACGAACACTTTTTTGCACATTCCTTCTATTTGTTTGTATTTAAACGGAATCGGCTACATAAATTTCTCAAATATAAATTAGCCCTAGATTCGAGACAATAAGAACCCGCAAGGAACTTACATTCCTAAAACTAAATCCAAAATAGAGGGTTGTACATCTTCAAAAGTAGTCGAAAACTACTCGACCAACATGTTGAATATAAATCACGTATGACGTCACTACCGAAACTTACATAACCACACGCAAATTGACTTTGCAAGAAATCGAATAACTCCAGTGAGCGCTTTTAGAAAAGAAATTTCCAGCCGCGGTTACATTTTAAGACGATAAAACTCCGGTAAACATTTTTCCAATATTCAATGACGGAAGCCAGACAGATTACGAGTGTTGCGGTGGAGGTAAACTAGATAAACGGCAAGCGCTCGTGCCTTGCCACAGCTTATTTAAAATTGTAACCCGATTTCTTTAAGCGAAACTAAAGATGTGATTTGTATCGATTTGGTAGATAAATCGGTGTTTTTTTTCTCGGGTTTTTATGCAACCATGACGCGAACAAGCATGTAGAAGCTTGATACTACAGATCGGCCACAACCACAGCCTTCTCTATCGTCTATAGAAGACGATAGAGAAGGCTGTGCCAGAACCGATAGAGCCTGCAACATCAAAATTGATGGGCACATAAGGTCAGGGTAAGTGATATTGTGTATCTATACTAATATTATAAAGAGGAAAGATTTGATTTTTTGTTAACCGACTTCTAAATCAAAAAGGAGGAGGTTCTCTATTCGTCTGTATGTACGTTTTTTTTTTTTTTTTTTTTATGTATGTCCACCGATTAATCGAAAACGGCTGAACCGATTGAAATGGTTCAAACGTTATTACATCAGGTTGGTTTCCAAGTTGGTCCCATTTTTTGAAATTTTGAAATCGGTTCAGTATTTTTCAGGAAATCTTGAAAATACTGTCGTTTTCGTTACCACGTTATGTGAATTTAATACGTATCTTTAGGCATAACTCCTTTGTTTATAAACCGATTTAGATGATTCTTGTTTTGTTGAAAAGGGGATACCTCAAGGTATTTTAACCGACTTCGAAAAGGGAGGTTTTGAGTTTGATCACATACCTATTTACCAGAAAACACGTAAATTGCCTGCACGATGCACTAAAAAGAGTGAAATAAAAATTATTTTTATAAAAAAATTAAACCGCCTTCTAAAAAACCACATCAAAAAAGTAAGAAATAATACCTCACCAAATAAATAACGTAAGTACTTTGAAGTCGGGCGGGTTTTAACAAAAACAACAAGAAATTGTACATGTTTCACGCCCGACTTCAAAGTACTTACGTTATTTATTTGGTGAGGAATTATTTCTTACTTTTTTGATGTGGTTTTTTAGAAGGCGGTTTAATTTGTTTGCTTGTTTGTTTTTATGATAGTACCTAATGGATAAACTCAAAAACTACTAAACCTAAATACTAGTACCTATATTTTTTGCATCCACGATGCAGTTTTTATTATTGAAAATGAAGTATTTAGAAAAAATCGACCTATCTCACAACGAGGGCAGTATTTATCTTCACATTGATGAAATTAACGCTGGCTAAACCGCGCGTAAAAAGTTTTGGATTAATTCGACGCTTCTCGTAATGACTCCGTAGCTCAGTGGTTAGAGCAATCGCCCGGATAGCGAAAGGTCGTGGGTTCGTGTCCCATTGGAGCTGGTTGTCAGACGGGTCGATTTTTTCTAAATAGGTAGGGCAGAGGTACCCTTTGTGGCCACTTTAAGAATTTTTTGACTTTTAAGCACTAAGTACTAAATGGTCTTAGGTATTTAAGAAACAAATTATATCTTAAGTTATAGATAATTTATCTACCTTTAAAGGTACATTTTTCAAATTTATAAAAGTAAAATAGTTTTTTTAATATTACACAGAATGTATGAGAGGTGCCAAATGTACCGGTTTTGGCCACTTACTGATAGTTAAACTTTTGTAAGTATTGCGAAAAATCAAAACCAAACCCAGGTAAAATCAATATATTCTAATGCGCTAGAAACCAATCAATTGCAAAACAACAATTTAATTGTAAAAAACAAAGGTTTATAAAGTATTTCATTTAGAACAAATTTCTTAAAATTTTCATACAAAACATTATTTAAAACAGAAAATTGAATTTATTGAAAAAAAAATCTTATGACATAAGGAATTCTAACGGTTGTTATTATTACCTTAAAATACTTTATTTTAATTGCCTTTATCAAAAATGGCTAAAAGTTGTTTAGAAAACTTTTAGAACAAAAAGTGGCCAAAACAGGTACAGTGGCCATAACCGGTACGCCTGCCCTACTTCATTGATTTTTTTTTTGGTATATAGGTACTATTCCGAATTTATCGTTCCTTTTTTATTTCAGATATAAAATATTTAAGCACCTCTGTGGACTAGTGGTACATACTACCGGTTCCAGACCCAGAGGTCCCGGGTTCGATTCACAGTGGGGGTACATATTGTATTTGGTTTGGTTGGTGGTAGAGCTAGGGCTTGATCAAATTCCGCCTCGCTAGCTACTACCACCTAATCTAAGTCTGACGCTATAACAATGATGTTTTTAGCATTGTTGTGTTCTGGCAGTTAGAGATAAGCAACCCAGTTCCTCAGTAATTGGGGATTCCGGGAGTAGATCGCTTCCACTTGATGAAGGCTTATTGCTACCCCGTTGTGGATAAAAAAGTACGATTAAATTCAAGTGTCACTTGCAATGCACAGCAGATAGCAAATAAAGTTTTTATTCCATTCCATCCTAAATCGCACACTTACTCATAAGATGTTACGAAATATATCTACAAAATGGTATAAGCTGACGAGGTAGCAAAGTCAAGTTTATAGACGGTCTCTACATGTAAAATATGGCCTTACATTTTATCGAAGAACGCTGAATAGTGTCATAAAAATCTTCATGTATGTGCAGCTTTAAAGCTAGCAATGCCGATGATAGGGTACTACGAGAAATATTTTCTATTTAAGTGAATAAAATGCCTACATTTGTATCTCCCGTTGACTCTGAAATGTGATTAGTACTTACATTAATAATGATTAGGTACACTTAATACAAACGTATAAGAAACTCTCTTCTTACTGGTAAGATTTTTTTTAAACAGACAATTTTACACGAGCAAGTAAAACAATCCTTCAGAATGGACATATTCAGGCACATAGTGTATTTCAGTAAAGAATTCAAACTGATCTAAAAATACAGTTGGAAACATTAAAATACATACAGTTGGCTCTGTAAAAGTGTCTATGCATTGAATGGCATGTTCACTCTCTCGAATACAACGCAGGCATTTTTATTTCTATAAGACCAATCTTTTTCAAACACTTCTAGCCACACCAACACTAACATATTAATTTTCCCTTTGAACACCAAAAGGCATCGATACACTGACTTCTATTATTACACACTGGACTGGCTGCTGTCACAATATTTTTGTGGCTATTTGAGTATCGCCATTTTGGCGCTGCAGGCCAAGCTGTAGGCAGATCTATACGAGTGTCCATGTAGGTAACTAAAATTAGTGTTGTTCCATGTCGACTATGATAATGATTATGTAAAAATTAGTTCTCGGGACACTCGTAGTGGCGCTTCAAATTGCCACACAAAATCAGCTGTCATTTGTATGGAGGTCAGTGCATCAATAAAACCACAGAGAGAAAGTAAAAATTCGAGAATCAGAAGTTCAAGTAAATGTACTTTTATTCGAACATCCGATAACGGACCACTGTTGCTCGAGATTCCTAATTGCAGCTCTTTCAAACTTTCAATGGACTGCCGATATGAAGACCGCTATACTGAAAGTATATGGATATGAACTTCAATGGACTATTTAAAGCTCGAAAGAGCATTATAAAAACTAGATAAGACATGTTCGTGCAACCACCACCGTTCACACGTACTAGTCGTGAAGGAGTCGTGAGTAATAGGGCAATAGCCATATTCTTTCGATACAATAGCTCATATTCGTTGTGATCGTTAATATGCCTTTATGTTAAAGGTTCCGTGGATTGTTTCTGTTATAGCCAATAAAAGTTATAAAGAAATCGAGAAGGCCTGAAACGCCAGCAATAAATGAATGGTATTTATATTGCAAGGAACAAAAAAAAATTGGTTTTCTGTAAAGTCAGTTTACGGACGATAACTTTACGTGATAACAATATGTCGCATCACAATTGCCTCTCTATCGCTTGTTCTGCGCTCTCGCTTGCACGCGGAACGTGACACTTTTTCGTGGGTGCTGCCGGCGTTCATCCATTTATAAGACGTTATCACGTCAAAAAAATGCATGAGCATTACACAATTTAAGAAAACGTGACTAGCAATAGTTATTAGACAATAAGTAATGCCCATCACATGCACTTTAATACGTTACGCACTTTCCCCACTTAAAATGAAAGCAATAGTATTGCTTCAAAGGAAAGAAATTCTAAATAATTTAAAAAGAATTTCTTCATAGAAAGAACGTACCTCTAGCACGAAGACTTTCGTTACCGTAAACGTACAGTAAAGTATACCATTCGTCAAAAGCTATCAAAAAGGAAGCAGTACGAGGTAGCTAGCGCATCGTCAGTCTAAAGCCAGACACATAAAGACGAACTGTGGTTTGCGACAACGAAAGGGTTTGATTGTAGACCTTAAGCTGATTTAATGACAAACTGGGGGCCGATTCTCAGGCAATCGAGAAAAGTTCACATTTATAAGCTCAAAATTCAAATATAACACAGTTTTTGTATTGGCAGAATTTTACAATCGAAAAAGTTCGATCGAAAACCAGTCGAACGATACGAGTGGTATTTACAAACCAATAGATGTTCGTATACGAACTTAGTTGTCAAAATGAAGTTGTTAACATGTGGGACAGCCTAGTTTGTTTGTAACGTTCTAACTTTTCAATAGAAACCACAAACAAAATGTTCGACATACGAATTACCACACTGAAAAAATTCGAATGCCTGGGAATCGGGCCCCTGGGGGCCGATTCTCAGGCAATCGAGAAAAGTTCACATTTATAGCTCAAAATTCAAATATAACACAGTTTTTGTATTGTCAGAATTTCACAATCGAAAAAGTTCGATCGAAAACCAGTCGAACGCTACGAGTGGTAAAAACCAATAGATGTTCGTATACGAACATCTATTGGGCCGATTCTCAGGCAATCGAGAAAAGTTCACATTTATAGCTCGAAATTCAAATATAACACAGTTTTTGTATTGTCAGAATTTCACAATCGAAAAAGTTCGATCGAAAACCAGTCGAACGCTACGAGTGGTAAAAACCAATAGATGTTCGTATACGAACTTAGCTGTCAAAATGAATTTGTTGACATGTGAGACAGCTTAGTTTGTTTGAAACGTTCTAACTTTTCAATAGAAACCACAAACAAAATGTTCGACATACGAATTACCACACTGAAAAAGTTCGAATGCCTGAGAATCGGGCCCCAGGTGTAGCTAAGAGCCTATACGTCCTAATTTTAAGCGAATAAATCAAAACGGAAACAACACTGGTATAGATATTTTTATGACAACATTTTCAGTATTTTTTAAACTTAATCGGGAAACGATATTTACAATATTTTTATGTAATATTAAAAAAGTATGTCGCATTACTAGGAACTAAAGTAGACTAAACCAACATTTTGTCTAGCTCATAATAAGGAAGAGTTAAAAACTGAAGGTATTTAAGGAGGAGTAAGCATACCAATAGCTTAGATTTAAGAATGTTTACACGGTAATAAACTCAGTAAAATCAATTTTAGACCTTGCGGAGGGTGAAAACGGTTTAAAGTATTTATTTGCAAAGGTTCATTTTACTGGATTCTTTTGGATCACTCTTGTAACAAAAGTACCAAAGATTTTGATTTTGCATTTAAAAATACTAAAAGAGCCACGTACACTCCTCCGGCTCTCTGAAGACACTGAATTCTTGTATGTGATTATCGACAAAAATGAGAACAAAGCTTACTATCTAAGTTAGTCCGCAATTTCTTATACAAACTCTATACGATGATTATCATCTCTTAACAAAAATTCAATCTAACTTAAATGTATATTTTCTTTACTGAAATAAGGACAGTCAAACTTACTCGTCAGCTCAATTTTTTTTAGTCTAGAAGTTTCTTATTTAAACAAGACTGATTTAAGCCTGCAATGCTTAAACACTATTCGGTGCTTGAATTTATCATCATTACATTATCATTAATGCTGTTACCGCTAGTAATACCCGGCTCTTGTTGTTATTAATCCAATGTCAAAGAAACTTCAAAGCATGAATTAGAGATATGAAACTCCCATTTCAGTCGTTAATTATGTAATTTGCCACCGAAGTCGCATTGAGTATAGCTTTGCTGAAGTGGCTTCCGAATGATATTTCAAAGGTATTTTTTTTTAAATTAATTTAACATTCGTGGCAATAAGATATTCTTGGTTCGAGAATTGAGAGTCTGCTGCTCTGCGATTTTGATTAAGTCTAGCTGGTGCTGATAGTCGACTTGCAGTTGTTACACATTTGACTCTTCAACTAGCACTCCGCCCGCGACTTCGTTCCTGTGGAATTTAGATAAACACAAATCATACAAATTCTGACCCCCCTAAGGGGTTAACCCCTTAGAGGGGGAATTTCCAAAAATCCTCACTTAGTGCTCCCCTACACCCCTAAGGAACATTACATGCCAAATTTTAGCTTCATATGCCCAGTAGTTTCGCATGTCGTCAACCACGTCGAACCTTATCTTATCTAATGACTATATCTCGGCTGGTATGGATAACTCGGCGCAAGTAGACGTAATCTATACCGATTATCGGAAGTGTTTCGATCGTATTAATCATTGCATTCTTTTGACTAAGCTTTCTGCTGCGGGTATCCACGGGGATTTATACAGCTGGTTCTGTTCCTACATTGATAATAGAAGTCAGGCTGTAGTGATACAAGGTTATATGTCTAAGTGGAATAAAGTCCCTTCTGGTGTTCCGCAAGGCTCGCTTTTGGGGCCCCTTTTATTTATAATTTTCATCAATGACGTTGGTGATTGTTTTTTAAATTCTAAATTTCTTCTTTTTGCCGACGATTTAAAGATTTTAAAAACTATATCTTGCATTTCCGATGTAACTGATTTACAGAATGACCTGGATAGGTTTGACTCATACTGTACCGCTAATAAATTGGAACTCAATGTTACAAAATGTTTTCATGTTACTTATACTCGCAAGACTAACGTCATTGAATCTAAATATACTCTCAAAAACTGTCCAATTTCTACTGTTCATGAGATAAAAGATTTAGGTGTGATCCATGACAGTAACCTATTGTTTGATAAACACGTCGATTACATAGTTGGTAAAGCCTATAAAATGCTTGGTTTTATTTTAAGGACATCTTCCGATTTCTATAATTTGAAAACAATCAAAGTCCTGTACTGCGCTTATGTAAGGAGTCATTTAGAATACGCTAGTCAAATATGGAATCCCCGTTATGAACAGTACAAATCTCGTATCGAATCAATTCAGAGAAGGTTTTTAAAATATTTAGACTACAAATCGCATCGTCGTTCTATCGACTATGATAACCGATGTAAACATTTGCACTTTTTGCCGTTAACACTTAGACGTGACATAAGTGATATTCTGTATATTGTTAAAATTGCGAATGGCTCTATTGACTGTCCTGAGCTCTTGTCGAAACTATCATTGCGAACAAATTTATCATTAAGACAAAGACCTATTTTATGTGCTCCTGTTGCTCGAACGAACTTTCGCCAAAATACTTTTATTATCAGGGCTACTTACAGCTTTAATGAGTTTGCTAATGATTTAGACCTCTTTTTCAATAGTACTGCTAAAGTAAAGACGATATTAATTGATCGTTACCAACATTAATTAATAATAATATTGTAAAGTTAGTCCATCCTTATAGCTGTAGTATACTGCCGTAATGCATTATATAATATATTTCTATGTGTGGAAATTTTTTGTTAGACTTAGACTATTCATAGTACTGCATATCTAATTAAAATATGTCAGTAAATTTCCCAAACAAATGAAATAAAATAAAAAAAAAAATGTGCGTTGTCTGTCACTCAGTCAGTAACGCAAATTTTTTAATATAATTATGTTGATCAAACATCTACTGTAAGTCTTTAAGATGAGCCTAAATACAAGCAGTGGAGACATTAAAAGTTAAATTATGTTTACATTGTACATAAAAAAAATTAAATTATGTAAATAGATGTTTTTACTTAGTTTAGTTTTTAGGAGCTGCACTGCACCATTGTGATTCCAAAATATGTAAAAAAATACATTTGTTGTGTCAAGGAGAGCTACCTATATTTAATTTTAACCATTAAATTATAATCAAAGTTATTGGTTAAGGTGCATGTAGTCGTGAAACGATCATTTTTGAGGCCCTAAAACTTATAAATTAGCCTACTGATGAATCCAGAATTAATATATATTAAATATTGATATATAAACTTCAATCTGAGCATTTTAAAAAAACATAGTCTTTAAGATACTATTAAAAAAAAACATTGAAATGAAGCTGTTTTCAACTTGAAATACGCTACTGCTTCTAAACTACAAGTGATATTTTCACGTTTCTTTCAGGAAAAGATTGCTAACTTGTTTAACTTAAAACTGAGCATTTCTCGTTTTAAAATAATACATAGTTTTGACGAAACGTGTGTTTAAGCTGTTTTGGTGCGGGTAGCGGGCGGGAAAATTAGGCCACTTTTCTATGCCCAAGGTCGTTGGCGATACCACGGGCCTTAACTAATTATGACGCATAAAAACAACTGCACGAAAGATAATGTTGTGGGTAAACAGCTTATCATATTTGTTTAATTAAAGCCGTATATCCTCCTTGTGCTTCATATACCATTTCGCTGACTTCCCATTAAAACTTTTTAAACTTTTAATTAACACAAAATACCTTTAAAGTTCTCTTCAAACTCTTCCCAGCAGATGTAGCTCAGCGAAACCAGCAGGAAACTTTCTAACTGAACATTTCAATACTGCACGGCTCACCACAACTGAAACTGAAATATTCAATTAGTTTATTACTAGAACTAAAATCTGATCAGTTTTGTTTAGTCAGAGTTAAAGACGAAATAAACTTTAAGACTTGAAGTACTATGGCTAATTGCTAAAGTAGGTAATGATAAATTAGAGTAATAAAATAATATTTTCGACATAAGGTTGTTACTAAACTTACTTTAATAATATAATAATAATAATATATTTTATAATAATAATCAAATTAAAAATTAAATTTTATAAGTACTTACTAACTTAAATTTTAATTACAATGTTATGTTAATTAGCTCTTGTAAACCTTACCACATATTGAATGATCATTGTTCTGTATGTAGAATATCATATATATTTAATATTACATTTCACTTTCAGTATTAATGGTTTATTACCAATCCATGCAAATGGGGTGTAAGGCCAGATAGAACCTCCACGTGTGCTCACCTGCTGTTCGTCCCAGTTCATGTTCGCATCGACTGGGAAGAACAGTAGAGGGGACGGTGCACCCCGGGCGCCACTGTAAGTAATTTCTCTCTTCAGTAGGAAATTGCTTACAGTGGTGGCAGATAATCTGGCACCCAATCCAAGGTGTTAGACGTACCGTGCCGAAGGATGCGTGGCCAAGGGGGTGCTTGGTCTCAAACGAGTGTCTCTCCAGCGAGATGGCAATCCTGGAGCAGTAAGTGGCCTTACCCGGGCAAGCGGGGCTCTGCTCGGGTGGACCGTGTAGTTCCCTCGCTACTCGTGGGACCAATATGGAACCTTTAGAATTTAAATTAAATGAAAACTTAATTAAGCCTAACAGACGCGCTGAAAGTGAGGAGTCACTTCCAAAAGCTTTCGACGCGTCTCTTAGATTAGAAAATGAAGAGTACAAAGAACAGATGAAAGAGGACGTCTTGCTGGAGTCGCCAACCCCGTCCCCTAAAAAGGATGAGGAAAATGGTTCTGGCATAGACGATAAGTGGAAGTTGACCGTGTCCAAAAGTAAGTGGAGACAGGAGAAGCGCAAGCTTATCAGGAGACTAAGGGAGGGCCAAACGGCTTCTGGATCACAGGTCTCGCCAACAAACCCGGCGGGCTCTGGGACCGAGGAGCGTAAACGGCCACCTAAAGTCAAAAGACAGGGGACGAATCCTGATGACGGACCGTCGCAGCAACGTCCGCCCAAGCGGCAGAACCGAGGCAGCGACTGGGTGGAGGGACCGCGAGGCTCCGCCAAGGAGCAGAGCGATCTCGCCGTCTTTGTGTGCCGAGGGGATGGGGCCAAGGTGGACGAGGCTGCGGCGGCTCACATCAGGAAGAAGCTGGTGGGTCTCATCAGGGAGAGGCTGCTAGCCCGGATAGAGGGGGACAAGGGACGATCTACTGCCTTCGCTACGTCCGGTCTGGTGTCGGAAGGATTTTTCCTTGTGACACCATACACGACTGAGGCAAGGGAGTGGATCTTAACTTGCGACCTGGGGGAGTATGAGGGCACTACGCTCGTAATTAAGCCCCTAAACAGATGCCGAGTAGCTGTGTGGCTGCCCGGTTGTGAAGAGGACCACGCCGATGCCCTAATGCTCTTGAAGCTCGCCAACGAGCACCAGGAGGAGCTGAGGATCCAAGAGTGGACCCTCCTCTACGGGGAGAAGTTGGCGACGGGATCTCGGCTGGTTGTGGGAGTCCCAAACGAGGTCTTTGGGGAGAGCAGAGACCATGCCTGGCTCCATTACGAGCTCACTAGAGTTCAGGCAAGGGTCTTACGAGCGGGGAAAGGGGGTAGCCATCCACAGACGGGGTGCTCTGCCTCAAACACAGCTACACGGACAGAGCACCCAACCACAAGCGCCAACACACGCACACATACTCAAACATGTGGGCCGCCTGGCGATCGGGGCAGAGACTGCGGGGACAACTGTGTGGCGTCAAGACGCGTCGCACAGCCCCTGCGGTCCAGTTCCCTGGTTTTCGGCGGATCCAACCCACATGCTACAAGCACAAACCCGGACCCTGTGACAAGCATCCTGGGGTCGGCACCTTCTGGCCCATCACCCGATGCCCAGAGGCGCACGACCTCGGGGGCGAATCATTAGGGTTCAGGAAGACTCACACAGCCACTAAACACAAACAGTAACACTTAACATGCACAACAACACACACAAAACACAAACACATAAACAAAAAAAAATAAAGATTCTTCAGCTAAATTTGCACCACTGCCGCGAAGCCATGACTGAGCTTTGCAGATTCGTGGTTACAAATGACATAGACATCGCCCTGCTACAAGAGCCTTATGTTAACACTGTAGGCCGTGTGGCTGGCATTGGATGTCTGGGAGGGACTACCATCTACTGTCGTGATGGTGAGTCGAATCCTAGGACATGCATATACGTCAGCGAAAGGGCAAGGGCATTAGGCTTAATAGAAGTTGAATGTTACAGAGATCTTACGGCAGCTATAGTCACAATATGTGGTGCAGATGGGCGCAGGAAAAGGATGGTCTTCATGTCGGTCTACATCCCGAGTGAGACTGACTACGAGCCACCAGGGACACGCCTAGAAGAAACAATAGCGAGATATAGAGGTATGGACATCCCCATTGTGGCAGGCTGTGACGCAAACTCTCACCACACGGTGTGGGGAAGCACAGACTGCAACAATAAGGGTAACTTATTACTTGAATATATCCTTAGTACTAACTTAGAAATAATGAATGTAGGTAACACACCGACGTTCGTCACAAGAACAAGGAAGGAAGTATTGGACATAACACTTATGTCCAGAGAAGAAAGCCATCTGATGAAGGACTGGAGGGTTGACACCTCACACTCCTTCTCGGACCATCGCAGAATCACCTACAGTTTGACTTGTCAAGTCGAAACTGTAAGCTATAGAAACAATAAGAAAACCAACTGGGAAAAATTCGATCAAGAAATGAATGAATGGAAACCCGGCAATGGTAGGCTAATTAATAACACAATAGAAATCGAAAAAGAAGCAGACAGGCTGGAAAAGGCCCTTACGAAAGCCTATCTATCGGCCTGTCCGCTGAAACAAGTTAAGTCAGGGAAGGGACAACCCTGGTGGAACAAAGAACTTAAGAAATTAAGGAAAAGAACAAAGAAGGCACTCAGAATTGCCCTAGAAAAGGACGACGACGAGAGCTGGAACAAGTACAGAGAAGAACGTAACAACTTCAAGTACACAAGCCGAAAAGAAAGCAGAAATGGATGGGAAGCCTTTTGTGAAGGCATCTCTGGACAACCTGAATCGGCCAGGTTGGTGAGGATGCTAGCAAAAGATAACACCTGCAAACTAGGAAGCCTCAAAAAAGATGACACTATTTTAGTGGACCCTAAAGAAATACTTACGGAAATGATGGCCACTCACTTCCCGGACTGTATAGAGCATACAAAAGAGGAGATGAACACTCTGTCGGCAGAAAATCTATCAGACGGCGAGGCAGAGGTCAGAAAAGTAATTACAGAGGACATGCTAGTGTGGAGCATTTCTTCCTTTCAACCATATAAAGCAGCAGGGCCAGATGGCATCTTCCCAAAGATGCTACAAGCTGCCTTAAGGTTTATAAAGGAGGACCTCCTAGTTCTATATCGAAGCAGCCTAGCAACTAACTATATACCTAGTTGCTGGAGAAAAGTTAGGGCCGTTTTCATACCGAAACCAGGGAAGGCCACGTATCAAGAGGCGAAGTCCTTCAGATGCATCAGCCTTTCCTCGTTCCTACTGAAGACACTAGAAAAAATACTAGATAGACACATAAGAGAAACCATAGGCAAAAGTAAAAAACCACTACATGACAATCAACATGCCTATATGGAAGGGAAATCCATTGAGACAGCCCTCCACAACATGGCAGTCAGAGTGGAAAGATCAATCACAAACAAGGAATACGCTCTAGCGTGCTTCTTCGATGTTGAAGGCGCCTTTGACAAAGCGTCTGCGCAATCCATCGTGGAGGCACTAAACAGAGAAGGCGTAACAAAGCAAATATCAGGTTGGATCACTAACATGCTACAACACAGATCCATACAAGCAGAACTAGCAGATATCAAATACACCATCAAAGCCAGGAGAGGCTTTCCCCAGGGAGGTTGTCTGTCTCCACTGCTTTGGTGTATCCTAATAGATGAACTAGTAACTAGAATCACTGCTATGAATATATACATCCAAGCGTACTCGGATGATGGCCTGTTACTTGTAAGAGGCAAAGTTCTAAGCGTGGTCAGAGATATAATGAGAAGTGGAATTATGACAACACTGAGATGGTGCAGGGACAAGGGATTGAACCTCAACCCTAGTAAAACCAAACTGATGTTGTTCACTAACAAAAGAAAGATTGATAGCATGATCCCAATTAACATTGAGAATGTAGAACTCGAGATAGTAAAGGAGTTTAAATACCTAGGGATAGTCTTAGACAGTACCCTAAGTTATAGGACACACATAAAAGAAACCAGTAAAAAGGCAATGACAGCTCTCATGCAGTGCAGAAGAGCCGTTGGCAGGAACTGGGGCATGAAACCCGAAGTGGTCCAATGGATCTATAGGGCAATCATCCTACCGAGAATCCTTCACGGAGCACTAGCATGGTGGCATAAGGCAAAACTAGAATACAACAGAAAAGAACTCACTAAGGTACAAAGACTAGCTAGCGTCATGGTATCGGGAGCCATGAGAACAACTCCCACGGCCGCCTTAGAAATGATACTAGGCCTTAGTCCAATAGATCTTGAAATCGAAAAGAGAGCTACAGAACAATGGTTTAAGCTGAAAAGCACTAACCTGTGGATAGGAAGGCACAATGATCATGGTCACGCTGAAATAGGAAAAAAGTACGAATAAAACCTTTCCATGATACTGGTTAATAATGACCTAATAAAAAAGGAAAGGATCTTCGACAAAAAGTACAGAATAAGCATCAGATCCAGAGAAGACTGGAAAATAGAACATGACAATCTGGATAGCACTGCAGTATGCTACACAGATGGGTCAAGAAAGGAGTCAACTGGACTATCGGGAGCTGGGGTATACATAGCTAAACCCAACACTGTAAGAACTACTTTTAATCTGGGCAAGTACGCCAGCGTGTTCCAGGCGGAAGTATTCGCGATACTGGAGTGTGCGAACATGATTAAAAGTGAGATAGGCAATTATAACGTAGGAAAAATAATAATATATAGCGACAGTCAAGCTGCCATCAAGGCCCTTGACAAAGCGGAGACTACCTCAGCCCTGGTGAAAGAATGCAAACAAAGCATTCAGGCACTTGCCAACTTGGTTGAGGTAGAAGTTGCCTGGGTACCTGGACACGAAGGTAACGTAGGCAATGAGGAAGCCGATGAATTAGCCAGGGGAGGAGCTGATGAACCCTTCATTGGCCCTGAACCAAGACTACCAATCGCATATAGAATTACTAAGAACATTATCGGGATCAGAACAATTAAAGAAACCAACCAAAGATGGATGAGAAGAAAGGACTGCAGACAGTCTAAGATTTTCATCAAATCGGTTGACAAGAAGAAAACTAGAGAACTTCTGAAACAGAGTAGGAGAAATATAAGAACGATTGTAGGTGTACTTACTGGGCACTGCCCACTAAACAGACACCTATCAGTGATTAAACGGACAGAGGACCCGATCTGTCCGCAATGCAAAGAAAGAGAAGAAACAAGCTACCATTTCATGGCAGAGTGCCCGATGTACGCATCACTGCGCTGGGAGCTCTTTGGAACGGACAAGCTTAAGGAAGAAGATCTAAAGAAGTTAACGATAAGTCAACTCAACAGGTACTGTAAGCGCACAGGTAGGTTCGAGGGTCCGACGCCGGTGGGGTAAATGATAACCCGCCTCCCCCCTGATTTTTCAGCTTTTAGGGGACTTGGGGAACTGGGTGAAATGGTCCCGACCTAGGTGACTGATCACCCGTCCGGCTTCGCTGGCGTCCCCCCTATAAATAATAATAATAATAATAATCCATGCAAATAATTTGGAGCGGGGCGATCGAACGTGGCTAA
This sequence comes from Crambus lathoniellus, assembly GCA_949710035.1. NCBI lineage: Eukaryota > Metazoa > Arthropoda > Insecta > Lepidoptera > Crambidae > Crambus > Crambus lathoniellus. Next base: position 18,058,732 of record OX453305.1, on the reverse strand, counting down.
AACCAATTAATTCAGCTAAATTCGTCCGCTAAGCATGTTTCGGGCTTTAACCACTGTGACATTGACCATATCCGCGGCTCATTAAGTAAAATTGATTACAATTTACAAAGTTGTGTCTAGGTTATGCTATTTTGCATTTTACATTAGCTACTGAGTCCAAGGTTAACAGTCGAAAGTTAGGCATTAATTTCTGAAATAATAGAGAATTTCTATTTTATTTATTGTCAAGTAATAACTAATCCTATTTAAAAGATTGCGTCATGTAATATTAGGGGTTAAAGTATGAATTTGCCGTTTTGTATGGAGATTTTGGTAATAATTTTTTTTCCATACTAACGTTTTTGTAATTTATTCAACGACTATATTATGTAACTTTACAAAATTTTACACACGTATTTATGGACATTTTAAGAACTAAATGACACATTCTGTAAGAGAAAAAAAAATATTTTCACTAAGTTACAACTAATAAAGTACGAAATTCTGGAAACAAAAATAGTCGTAACTTTCGGGATAAGTTTTTTCTATGTAAATAATCAAATATCGTGGTTATTAAATTATCAAAAGTTGCTCGATACGGTCTTAATGTAACGCAATATTAAAGAAATTATATATTTCTAATATCATAAAGTTGTTAAGTTATATGTACAAAAGAAAAAAACGGCAATTTCATTCTTTAACCCCTATTATTTAGGTTCAATAAAATAAAAGTTTCGTTTGTTATCTCATGTAAATATAAAATTATCATTGTGGTGTTATGTTACTTTTCCACGGCATTTGATTTACTTTTATTTCATTGCAAATTATTATTTATGAGAAAAGTGCCCAAAAACCATAGCCCATTGCCAATCCATGCAAATAATTTGGAGCAGGGGGCGACCGAACGTGCCTAAATTAATTAATTCAGCTAAATTCGTCAGCTAACCATGTTCCGGGTTATAACCACTGACTGTGATATCGACCACATCCGCGGCTCATAAAGTATAAATTACAATTTACAATGTTGTGTCTAGGTTATGCTATTTTGCATTTCACATTAGCGTGCCTATTTCGGTCGGGAATGATCGCCTTAAAAATATGGTGTAAATGCCTGAAAAGGTAGAAATCAGTGATTCATTTTATAATTAGCACTAAAAACTGTTAGAAGTTACATTAATTACTTACTTACATGACTGTGATGTCGCTATACTAATTTTGCTATGCCCTATAAAGGGTTACACACGAGGTCGCTCTCCGACTCGTTGGATTGACCTTATTAAGAAGACTACGCAGTCGACCGCAGTACAATGTTTTCGCAGCGCTGAAAGTCGAACAAAGTGGAGAGACATCGCTCGACGTGCGGCCGCCTTGGGAGCGAGTGGCGACGGCGAGCCGCAACCCTGTCCATCGACAGCCACGACCACTCTGTCAAGAGTGCCCGACTAAGAAGAGAGATAAAGGGTTATCCTGCCTGTTATGTTACTGTTCCACGGCATTTGATTTACTTTCATTTCATTGCGAATTATTATTTATGAGAAACGTGTTCAAAACCGACAGCCACAACCACAGCCAATCCATGCAAATAACTTGGAGAGGGGCGATCGAACGTGGCTAAATTAATTAATTCAGATAAATTCGTCCGCTAAGCATGTTCCGGGTTATAACCAATGTGATATCGATCACATCCGTGAGTCCGCGACTCGTAAAGTAAAATTAATTACAACTTTGAATCTCGCTATGCTATCTTGAATTTTACGTTACTAAGGACTGAAGGCTGAAATTATGAGTCTTAGACGTTTTGCGTTTTAGACGTCGCGCTCATAAGGGAAAATAAGTAATAGTAAGGCCCGAAGTCTCCGACAGTCGGTTACGTTAACCGTTGGTTAACCGTCCGTTAATCAAACAAATAATCAACGGTTAAACTAACTGACTGTTGTTGAACGCGGGCCTAAGTTCTAGGTTCAGGTTCGGAAATTGCCTTAATTTCTGCAATAGAACAGAATAGATATTAAAGTTTTTTGTTTGCTTATCCGGAATTAATAGTTATTTACCTTTGATTTTTAGCATATTTTTAGTCTTAATTCTCATTACTCTCTGCTGTGAAAAAGTTTGTTTACCACAGCACAAAATTAAAAGTGTTTTGAAAATTTTACATTTAGCTATATTTATAAAAAATGTGAAAATAGGTTCTAGACACAAACTAATCAATCACTATACATCGTAAGGTATACCTAATGATGACGTTAAACCAAGTAAAGAAATTACTCCAAACCTCTAATTTATTGACTATGATGACGTTAAACCAAGTAAATAAATTACTACAAACCGCCTCAAGTTTGAAGTAAGGATATGCTCTTAAATACATTACCTACGTTTAATGTTTCATTTTATTCATGTAGTTCGCAAACTTTGATCAAGTTTTGCCCTCATTTTTCGTTAGAGCAGAACAACTTGACGGATTCGTGTGAAACGAGATTTTTTGTCGGCTTATGTTTGCAAGCGGCTCGCAGTTGCTGTTTATGTGCTAAGTTTCCTAATATCATGGCCGTTTGGCAGCACTATCCTAACTTATGAATAAAGTTTCAGCCTTTTTTACAGCTGACCGTTGACGTATCATTTTGGAATGATGAATTTAAAAGATAATACAGACAAGGGATTAAAATATAAATTAAATAAAACTTTTTAGATGGAGCTGTCTTGAAGTCAGCTGGTCAAATGGACGAACTTAAAAGATGTAATTTGAAAAATGGCTCTAGGTATGACGTTGCCGCAATGAAGTGATCTTTTAAGCGTTTGCTTTAAACATACTTATGTAGTAAACTATACCTAGCATAATAAGAACAATCTTGACGACCGATTTGGCGCAGGGGAGGATACCTACCTTCTGCGCTAGAGGTCTCGGGTTCGATTCCCGAACAAGACAAATATTTGTGTGCATGAACATGCCTATTTGTTTTAGTCTGGGTGTTTTCTATGTATATTAAGTATGTGTACAAATTCATTAACAAAATTAGGTCAGTGTAATCGCTTCTCTGTAAACTACTTACTGCTACTTAATTAAATCTTATTTTAGTTAAGTGTAATAATCTTAACTAAGAGCTCGTCTAGAGGAGTAAATGCTACTTGGCCTTAAAATATCACGAGTAAGTTATACTGAAATGTGTTAGTTGGCCCGATAGAGCAGTGATACTGATGTTACCTTTAGAGCCAGCGCTCGCAAGTTCAATCCTCGTCTGAAATAAATATTATTGTGCTTCGTACTATGTCTCGGTGTAATTTTATAAACCTAAAATTTATAATTCCTTTATTGTTTCTGACAAACAAAACACAAGTGCTTTTAAAACCTATCTAGATTGCATATCAATGCATGTATGCCCATGTACAAATACGAAAATAATAATACAACGTGAAACAGAATTAATGGCACAACCAGAATATGGTAGATAGGAACCATCAAACTGAACAACTTTTACTATGGGACCAACACTAAAATCGAGAAAAAAAAACAGTTTTATACAAAAAATAATAACTAAATATTAAAATGTATGGAACATCTGTTTTTTTGCGATTTCAGAGTTGGTCCCATAGTAAAAGTTGTTTAGTTTGATGGTCCCATAGTAAAAGTTGTTCAGTTTGATGGTCCCTATCTACCATATTCTGGTTCTGCCATTAATTCTGTTTTACGATGTATTTTGATTAAATAATTATTTTCTTAAATTATAGCAATATGGGTATTGCTATAATTAAGAAAATAATTATTTCATTATATTTTTTATGGCGCGACACGTCCGTCATATTGAATATTTTTATAAAACATATAGCCAGTGTTACTCGGGAAAACATAACGTTTCTAACGATACCTCAACCATAAAAAATCTGTTAAGGCATTTAAAAGTGGTGAGATAATGAAACCGATCGTTGTGGAGATCCTTGGGGGAGGCCTATGCCCAGCAGTGGGCGTCGTTCGGCTGACATGATGATGAATGAAACTCACATACCTATATACTTACATTAACCTTAAACACATTACACTCCTGCCTTTGGATAGTTAAAAAAGGCGGGAAGACCGGCGGCAGTGAATCTTGCATGTTTTTCTGGGAGTAGGTATGCTACAATTATATTACAGAATTAAAATGCAAGAGGGCCCTGGTGACCTGTAGCTCCGGCTTCCTTGGAAACCCCTTTCAGGCACCAGTCTCCTCACAACGCAGTTCATTTAAAATAGTATATTATGATACAAGTGAGCTAACGTTGCTCATTATACACGAGGCTGTGGGTTGCAGCCCGAGCCGCAGGCGAGGGCGTAAATCAGCCGAGTGTCTAGTGAGAAAGTTGCTCACGAGTTTCATACGCACTTTTTCAACACACTTGCGAGGAAAAACAAACATTTATTGCATTCATTCATAAATTAATTAACCTAATTAGCTAAGGGAAAAAGCGCGCAAGTTTTTTTTTGCACGCGCCAAATGTAAGGTCATTGATTACATACAGCCATACAGCCTACTTCAAAATAATTATAATAATAGTGATAAAACGCAAATTATTGTGAATTATAAATAATTTGATAATAATATACATTTATTATGTTTTTGGACATATTTATTTATCCTAAAAACGTAAATGGATTTTCAACCGTATAAAACCTCTTTGTTGTTACAAAAAAAGAACTGTACGTATTACCCGGTGAAATTGAAAATGCTCTGTTTACTCGCATATAACTTGCAGTTAGGTACTAACTTAACTTTGTAGGGATACTGTATTACCCGGTTAAATTGAAAAGTCTCTGTTTACTCGCATATAATTTGCAGTTAGGTACTTACTTAACTTTGTAGGGATAATTCTATTACGCAACTAGTACTGTAATATTATTATGCACGCGTGTTTTATAGTTCGGTTTATGGCCCTAAGATCGATGTAATAAGGCTCACTTTATGAGCAAGTGTGTTGAAAACTAAATTACATCTTGTCTGTATTTAAATTATGTGTACCTATTGTGAAGAGAAAATAAATAAATTATATTTTATTATTATTATATTTATTTCTTTTTTACAAAAAGCAACTTACAATACCTACCAATACTGTGAACTTATTTGATGACGATGTAAAAGTTCACACATGCTATTATCTACTTCGTATAACTATTAAAAACTAAGTAGCCCGACAGGGGACTAAAATTGGCAATTTCCATCATGTAACAATTCTAGGGGACTGAAACCTCAATTACAGGCCAACAAAGTTACAGTTCGGAACTATCGGGTGGACAGACCAGGTGAAATTTGTTTATCAACTGTTGTTGGTCCATCCATTAATACATTAGCGTGGATGAATCAGGGATTATTGCTGTGTTTAGGCTTGTTTACTTGAACCTAATTGTTAGGGGAATCGTAATTCAGCTGCGATTGTTTCTTGTATTTAGTGGGTGGTGTATTAGTTCGTTCAGTACCCCGAGTGTAAGTTTTTATGTCAAGCAAACGCAAACTATTTCGAATGCGTATTAATGTCAATTTGTATGAAAACTATATAAGCGCGCTACTCGCCGCTAGAGGCGCTAATACAGTTTTCATACAAATTGACATAAATACGCATTCGAAATAGTTTGCGTTTTTTGACATAAAAACTTACACTACGGGCACAGACAACCAAACGAAAGTGGGTAAACTAGTTACTTAATTTTTATTGACTACTTATGCACATTTTAACCGCCTCTGTGGTTTTGATTTCCCAGTGGGGGTACAAATTCTATTCAGTTTGGTTGGTGGTAAGACTTGTTTAAATTGCACCTGGCTAGCTACCACCATCTCATCTAAGTCTGACGCTATAACAATAATGTTTTCAGCTTATTGTGTTCCGGTGGTTAGTGATAAGATAGCCAGTTCCTTGGTGATTGTGATTCCGCCATATCATCACTTAACATCAGGTGTGATGAAGGCAAAGTGCTACACCGTTATGTCGTTCATTATGCATATTAAAAAAGACCAGCTGCCTTTTCCCGTGGCTTCGTTTGCGTTGAATTTGAAGTACCTAACATAGTTTAGGTACTATTTCTCCATAAAAACTTTGGACACCCGTTTGATCACTTCAAGGGTTGAATTCTGGAAAATCCTTACTTAGTGGAGTCCCATAAAATAATTAAAATTTGACGTGCCAAATTTCACCGCAATCCGTTCAGAAGTTTGAGCTGAGTGTTGATAAATCAGTCGGAAATTTGTTGCCTTTAATATACGTATGTATTCAGATAATATGTGAAATCTATTTCCATGAAGAGTTCAGGGGGCTCAGTGGGTGTTGCATTCAGCCTACGCTTGCGATTATTAAGGTTCAGCCACTTTTGTTATAAGTAGTCGGTTTTGGAATAGGTGAAGTCGTTGGATCCAGCTGCAACTGCACCCGTTAACATGGAATGCTTTGTTGACCATGGTACACTGTCTACCAACCCTCCCGACCCGACAATTCTGACTGAGTCTACGTGGTAAGTCAAGGTACATTCTTGTTAAACAACCATAGCTAAGCCCTACATCCCAGCAGTGGAGACTGAACACATAATTTGTTTTGTTGATTAAAGCTTTTCTTATTCAATCTACCTACAACTGTTCGCGCCTATTTCTCCAAAAACATCCACATCACACAAATAGTACTTACCACATAAGTACAAAACATTATTTATCACTCCTGAATAATATATCAATCAGGCGTCCGCATTCTTTCCCTATCTCCATTATGAATCTTCGCCGTATCATATTCGGGATAACACGTTTTATCTGAGCGAGCAGCTAATGAATAATCGATGAGTGGCGTGCAGGTGTATCGTAATTGGTGTCTTAATATCCAGCTTTAGCGCGATCAATCTTGCTGCGATGAAGTTTGGTATCATTACCTATGATGTTGTTTTAATAACTCCTTACACGCTTGCCTACTTGGATCGTATTACCGACTTGTTGGCGATATAGGGACTTAGAATTAACCTTTTGGATTTTTTGAAAGATAAGTAGGTATTAACTTTTTTCTTGGTTCATCGTCATCATCATTTCAGCCGTACGAGGTTGGTTTTCTTGGTTATTCGTTCCTAATAGAGATGTTTGTTTCAGTTGTATCATATATTTAGATGAGTGTGACGTGGATGCGACAACCACGGAAAATTTAAGACATCCTTAACTATATTAAATGTAAATGTAACTTCCATTTGTTGTGCACATAGTATAGTAGATTGTACAACAAGTGCATAAAACATAACATTTTACCCGAGACGTATATATCCACCCGAGCCGTAGGCGAGGATGGATAGTCAATTCGAGGGTAAAATGGGTTTTATGTACGAGCTATACACTCTGCTTTTCACTTCGAGTGTGAGGAAAATAAATAACAATATTGCAAAAAAGAAAAAATAAAGACTTCGCCATATTGGCGGGAAAACTTTCTTTTTCTTTTTTTTATACGTGGAACGGGCAGCACAGTGACTTTAGCATAGATCGTAGTCCATAATACTCTTGAAATACTTATTTCTTACAAAACTCATAAATTTTGCCTAGTTTTATTAATTTAGTAATTTAACATCGATTTTGTACAAAATTAAAGAAACAGAATGAAATAACAAGTTTATTTAACGAAGTTTAATTGCATGTGTGACTGTTTACCTGACGACCTTTGTCTTAGAGTTTGAGACTTAGACGAAGATTTTACTTTATGCACTAGAGCATAAAAAGCGATTTTATGCAGCCTATACCCAACATAAACACGAACTTTACGAGCATGAGAAGTGAAAATTAATGATGACTAATGTTTTTTTATCAATCAGATGACAAAACTGGAATTGATAGCATAGCAAAGTTTATTTTCCGAAATTGGAAACAATATTTTGATTGAGATAAAAATAGTCAAATGTCATAAGTTGACGACCGATTTGGCGAAGGGGTAGGCTACCCACCTTCTGCGCCAGTGGTCTCGGGTTCGATTCCCGAACAAGACAAATATTTGTGTGCATGAACATGTCTATTTGTCTTGGTCTGGGTGTTTACTATGTAAATTAAGTATGTATTTACAAACAAAAAGTATTTAAGTATATATTTATCCGTTATCAAGTTTTCCATGATACAGTTTCTTAATGAAATTAAAATGGGCTTAGATAATTGGTGTGAATGTAAGAAGTTATTTATTTATTTATTATTTATAAGTACTTATGGGCAGAATCTAATAGGTTATATCAAAAAATATTTTAAAATACCGTTATTTATATTATTCTTTTTTGCCAACTTTCTGTTACATGGCAATGGTTGAGTTTCCTCTTTCTTCTTAAATATTCAGCACCAAATCAATGACAGTCATGCTCGACAACTTTTGAGAGGATTTTCCACGTCATGACGGGCAGTCAGCTGAAACACTAAGACAGCTTATCTTGGGTTCTTTAGCTCTCGTGATGACAAAAACAACCATACAAATCCCTACAAAGATAATAATCGGCCCAATACTCATTGTCTATTTACATATTTGGTCCATACATGGCAACATCATTAAAGCTATGGAAACCGAGATAATCGCGAAAAACTTATTTTTGTGACCTTTGACCTTGAATAACTTACGACGCAGACACAAGAATTTATGTGACATTTGAGACAATTCTTAGAACACCAAAATAAAGGTGTATATAGGTAATAGCTTTACAGCTTATCATCTCTCATTCCGTGGTTGACCCTTGTACCTATATCAAACAGACAGTGTAACAGAAACTATAAATGAACTAATGATGGACGCTGTGAAAGAGTTAAAATAAAAATATCTTAGCTTTAGTAAAAAGCTTTTCTTGTGAGAAAATGAGGCCTTTGAGCTTGTAATTTATTAATAACAGAAAGACTTTCAATTTAAAACCATTCCTGTAGCTCCATTCTTCAGTAGGTAGTGGGGTTTAAACTAGCACAAATTATCTTCATTTATTTTAAAGTAAAAAAAAACCTTTCCTGTCTGTAGGAATATCAGGATATCATCTAATATAAATGAATATGAATAGGTATACATGTCACTCAGGAATAATGAAGATTTGATGATAATGATTCTGATTCTGAATGAAAATTAGCTTTGGTGAAAGAATTTTGTAAATTGGTTCATTAGATTTCAGAGATCAACTCTTACGTCAAAACTTACTTGTACTGTATGTAGTCCACGAATGATACACCTAATTTTTGATATTTCAGCTCTCATATACATGTTCAGTACGATGACGTCACAATCGCATTAGAGAGACACTCTGCCTCTGCATATACGCTGGTACCGTTAGCAAAATACATTTTTACTACAACTACTAGAAATCCAAAAAGCTATTCGATAATAAACATAAGGTTAAATGTGGTGTATGCCCGTAAAAAGGTAATGTATACTTTTTATGAAAACTTTGCATTGTAAGTGTAAAAATAAATAAATAAAAATTTTAATCAAATACTTTTTTTTTTAAACGTAAGCATGTGGGGTCTCACAGTATCAGCTTAGTAGCGAGTTTATGACAGCCATTAATAATATCGAAAACTTTCTACTGCCCATGTTATTAAAACTTTCTACTGCTCATGTTATAGTAAAACTGTCTACTGCTCGTGTTAGTAAAACTGCTGATGCCAGTTAAAGAGACAAAGCTCCATAGATTTCTATGACAAAGAGAGCTTGAGTAATTCTTTGACGACCTCTGTGGCCGAGTGGTGTTCGCACTAATTTCCAAGTTGCTCTCTCTTAAGGTCCCGCGGTTTCAATTCCCGGTCAGGTAAATATTGATAACGAACTTTTTAATATTTCCTCGGGTCTGGGTGTATGGTAACCCATCGTTGTTTCCAACTAATAATTTAATTGTAATCACATGGTCTAGCTGGCAAAATTTTTTCTGAAATTGCAAATCAATATCGAAATTTGCATCTTGTCTAGGCATTTCGGTCACTAAGCACTGTGATACGAATTTGTCACAAAATATGTCTCAGTAAATAGTTGTAACAAAACCATCGTAACTAAGCTTACCCGCTTAAAAACATATCAATAATGCCATGTGTAACTAAATCACGATTTCAAAGATCGCTGTGCGGAGTACGCCCAAATACGACAGTTTTGCTATCCCTACTTATTAAGCTGGATTTAGGTACCTAGCATGTGCACGAAACAATACATATGTTCCGGATCCGGACTCAACGAGCAACAGCACGATAACATAAACCCTGATACACATCGTGTAGCTGTATATTTCGTACGTAAACTCTATGAATATTTTGTAATATTTTGTTATATTTGAAAGAACACTTAAACAATAGATAAAATATTGAGACACCATCACTGGTAGGCCATCATCATCATCATCATTACAGCCGTACGACGCCCACTGCTGGGCATAGGCCTCCCCCAAGGATCTCCACAATGATCGGTCCTGCGCTGCCCCCAGCGGCTTCCCGCGACCTTGACCAGATCGTCGGTCCACCTTGCAGGGAGCCTGCTCACGGAACGTCGTCCGGTTCGCGGTCGCCATTTGAGAACCTTTCCGCCCCAACGGCCATCGGTTCTCCGCGCTATGTGTCGCGCCCCACTGCCACTTTCGTTCGTTTTAGTTCTCCCGCGGATCTCATCATTTCTGATTCGATCGAGCAGGGAAATACCAAGTATCGCTCTTTCCATTGCTCGCTGGGTGACCTTGAGCCTTCTTATGAGACCCATAGTAAAAGACCACGTCTCGCTTTCATAAGTCAGAACTGGCAACACACACTGGTCAAAGACCTTAGTCTTGAGACATTGAGGAATTTTGGACGCGAATACACGCCGGAGCTTCCCAAACGCTGCCCATCCGAGCTTTTCCGAGGGATTCGACGAGAAGGTAGGTCAAGTGGTATTATAATATACACCCAGACACGAGAAAATATCGAAAAGTTTCTTGTAAAAAATAAATATACATATCATACTTCCGCAAAAAATACAATATGCAAGATGCACCGCCCGCCCGTCCGCAAAAAAATGCATTCCACGTAACTTTTTTTTATCCACATCGGTGTAGCACTTAGCCTTCATCACACCTGATGATAACTGGTGATAAGGCTGAAGGTGGTAGCGCACTACTCCCGGAATCTTCACTTACGGAGGAACTGGCTGTCTTATCTCTGACTGCCGGAACAAAACATGCTGAAAACGTCGTTGTCATAGCGTGAGACTTAGATAAGATGGTGGTAGCAAGCCAGGCGGACTTATAACAAGTCCTACCACCCACCAAACCGAATACAATATGTACCTACCCCCACTGGGAATAGAACCCGGGACCTCGTAGTCTGAAATCGGTGGTGTGAACCACTAGACCACAGAGGCGTTTAGATGTTAGGCGGCGTTTAGGATGTAGGATGTACGATAGTAGGACTAGCGATACCCTTGCACCTTCATCGATTAGACTACTGTACAGTAGTTTTATCTCACGAGCGCGGTCCGCCTTTTGTTGTGTGTACCCGTGCATATACACGGTTTTCGTTTTGACTGACAGTTTGTATGAAAAAAGGAGGCTACGGTCTACACACACAAGCGTGACTCACCCGCGCTCGTGAGATAAAACAACTGTACACGTGTTTCTCCCCAGTCCGGGGCAGGAGTTGTTAGACCGTGCGAAATCCACTATCCGTTTACCAACCAGTGATTATGTGTAATATAAATTATATATTTTTGAAATGTACTTGTCGAGGCCTTTCATTTGATATCCATATTGTTATAATACAAGAAATAAAATAATTTCATTTTTAAATGGCGTCTCTCGTCCGCCATATCGAATATTTAAAAAAATATATTTATACTATATTTTGACGACCGATTTGGCGCAGGGGTAGGCTACGCTCCTTCTGCGCCAATGGTCTCGGGTTCGATTCCCGAACAAGACAAATATTTGTGTGCATGAACATGTCTATTTGTCTTGGTCTGGGTGTTAACTATGTATATTAAGTATGTATTTACAAACAAAAAGTAGGTATTTAAGTATATATTTATCCGTTATCAAGTTTTCCATGATACAGTTTCATAATGAAATTGACATGGGCTTCGATAATTGGTGTGAATGTAAGAAGTTATTTATTTATTTATTTATTTATTTATATATAGCCAGTAGCCAGTGTCACTTGGAGTGATAAAACGTTTCTAATGATACCTCATACATTAAAATCCGTTATATTATTCAAAAGTAATGGTATACTTTTACTATGGTAATGGTGTGGTAAAAGGAACTCGCATACATAGGTACATACATTAACTCAAAACACAAGCACTCCTTTTTTGGGTAGTCGTGTAAAAGAACAGGGTGCCTACCATCAACTCTTATTGCGGTTTTGTTTAGGACCTAAACTGATCTGCTTCGCTTATTCGTACCACGACAGCTTAATATCAATAAAAGCGATTCAGTGATCGTTCAATGACATTTCACAGCCGCTAAGCTGTCAATCAACTTTTATTTGACTTATAACCCGGTCGATTTAACATGAAACCTGCAGGTTATACCCGTCTCTCTCACTCTCCGGGCATGACAGAATCGAGTGAAAGAAACGGGTAGAAGAAATAAGGACACAAATCGTTCGGTCATTCACATTTTGCAATTCATTTGCGATTCAGTTTTTGGAAGGTCATAGTACGAAAGAAAGCAATTCATTTTAGGAACCTATTCTGCATCGCGCTATTTTTGAATCGCTGTCTTAAAGTTGATGGTAGGCACCCAGAAAACTGTGTGTGATTTTATACACTGTTGAAGTTGTATAATGCATTGTAGAAATATGCATTTTTTTCTTATGTAAAAATTTACTCTGACTAATAAATCTCCAGTGAGCACCCAACCTTACTCTTCTAGAACATATTACAAAGCGTTTGATTGTATTACTTGATGTTCTGGTTGTGTCATGCCTTAATTACAATATTAATTGTTTCTTATTTCTATCTTATTTCATCGCAGTTCAATTGATTGTCATGACAATATCAGATATATATGTCTATAGGATATTATCCCAATTGAAAATAACAGTATTATTTGATTATATTATGTACAGTCGAGCCAATTGAATCATGCATGACGTACAAGTATGCACGCATACATTAAGCCGGGCCTTACAATTTGTTTGAAAACGTCAATACTTAAAAGGCCAGTGTCAAAGTCAACAATTTAACATATACTAGCTGTTGCCCGCGACTTCGTACGCACGGTAAAGTGACTTTTGTATTTGTTTATTTTATGTGTAATCTACACTTCTTTCCAGTGACCGCAAGGTAAGTATGTGTGTGTATAGGTGTAGGTCGCGGAAGCGCGGGATTCAGTGTTGCGCTCGCGATTGCTTGTTAACCGAGCTTTACGGTCCTCATCGGTTTCAAGAGCACGAAGTAACCTCATCCTCTTAGCTGACCTAGCCTTGCGATAAATTACTATTTTTTTTCCTAGGCATTTCAAATCACAATAATCGTAATCAAATCACAATAATCAATGTCCGTTTTCCAACAATTCAACTTGAACTACTTATCAATAAATCGAAATCTAATTCAAGTAGGAATAGTTTACTTATAGTATTTTAAATTCATTAAAATCACAATAACTGAGTTTTCTCAGGGTGTCAGCCGTCAAGAGTTTGATGTAATGTGCTGCGTCCTTGCGATATAATATAGTCCCACACTTCTGTCTGTTCCGGTGACAGCTGTGGCAGAGGAGCCTCTTGCAATACGAAATTAGCAGTCCTTGCTTCAACTGTACATATCAACTTCCTCTAGGTGACGTTGACGTTCAACTCTATGTAACTAATAAAGAAAGAAAAGTATACCGCAGTTACTTTATAATGTACCTACTTATGTAAACGAGAATTCTCCAGAAAATATTGAAAATGAAGTACTATAGAAAAATCGACCCGTCTCACAAGTCTCACAACAAGCTCCTGTGGGACTCGAACCCATGACCTTTCACTGTCCGGGCGAATGCTTTGACCACTGACCTACGGAGTCGTTTCCCTGGAGCTAGTTGTGACACGGGTGAATTTTTTCTAATACTTCATTTTAATACTAAAAAAATGCATTGTGATTGCAAAAGAAGTAAAAATAATTTGTCCACAACTCTAGTCACAGAGGCTTCTGTAACTACAGTATATGCAAATCATAGTTACCTACATGCAACTCGTAATTTGATAACCTTAAACTGACGATATAAAAAGTAACGAACTTTATTAGATTTTTGGAAACCATATTATTTAGAGATTTTATTCGTCTCTCACTCACCAAACTGTGCAACAAAAACAAAAACTGCTCTTTTAAATTGACTTTAAAACTTCCCAGAATTTGAATAGTTTGTTTAATCGAGTTTTATTTGGAACAATTCAGACTATTGTTATTCTATTCCAGCTTTGTATTTTTAACCCGAAAAGTTGATTCTCTCTCGCCACAACTACGTAATGAATTACTTAAAATAGCGGAGCGGTCAAATTCTGTGCACCAATTTCAAAATCAGATTTTTTTTCGATATGATGTTGATCGAAGATGCTTCTTTAGATTTTTTTGTACACACAAGTAGGTCTAAATGAAGATGTATGTATGTTAAGTACATGTTAAGTATGAATATGTTTGCGGCTATGGGAGGGAGCTACATGAGGACATAATAATTGTAAACACAAACATACATTGTAAGTAAGTAAGCATTTATTGGTCCATACCAAACAAACTTACAATAAAATACAATTAAAAGAAAAAAATAAGACAAAACAGATAAAAAGAAACTTAATTACCATATTAACGGACGGACGGACTATCCGTGGCGATAATGGGCCAATCTGGGCCCTCCTCAGCTGATGCTGTTACAGTGTACAGCATTGCTCACTGTAATAGCGCTGCTGGTATTCTGGAGGGCCTGTGTATACACACACAATGACAAACAAAGACAATTTGTTAATAACACGGCACAAACAAGTAATAATATAATAACAAACGAGCTCCCAAAAACACACATTTAAAAACGTTTTCAAAATATAACTGAAATCTTTCTACATTTATAGCATGAGCTTTCTAAAAGCCAAATCGGTGAGTCATAAAAAAAGGGAAACAACAAAAGCGACAATGCTACTCTTCCGTCGATTTGCACAAGTGAATGTCAAACTCGACATGCTTAGTTTTGGTTATTACATGATAACCCATTATATACATAATTGTTCTTATCTGAGAGGCTTAGGCATTTAAGATTCTTAAAATAGCTGTTTGGGCAACCAAATCCACTATACTATCTTGGGTGTGTAGTGTACCTATCCTGCCTGTAAGGTACAAAATAATATAATTTAATAATTATACGAGTATGCTAATATACGGCCGTACTGTGTACAAGTTTACTCTTCCCACAATATGTACCTAATAAAGATTCAAATAACGAATCTAATAAAATTTTAAACTAATATTTTAGTAATAGTATAGATAAGTAATTATTATAAATAGGAAAGATTTGTTTGTTCTGTCTTTATCTGTTTGTATGTTTGTAAAAAAACTACTACACCGACTGTAAAAACTTTTTCATCATTAGAAAGCTACATCGTTTCTGAGTGACATAGGCCATATTTTGTCCCAATTTTTCTACGGGAACGGGTACCACGCGGGTAAATCCGTGGGGAGCAGTAGTAAGTAATAACTCAATTTATCATCAAGCCACTTCACAGATTCATTATGCTTCTAAGAATAAAGTTCAGAACAGCAATAAAAGTATCTTAGTTCTTTGGATATCTGGAGAATCTATGTGTCAAACTTGGTTTTCTATCTCATACGTTCATGTAAAAACGCTTAGAAAGTGTGCAAAATAGAAGTTTGAGGTGAAGCTTGGGGCAATGTCAAATAAAGGAAAAGGAAAAGTCGAAGTCGACGATACCCCACAGTTAAGTACGAATCAGCATGTTCAAAACGTAAACTTTAATTTAAACTTACATGGTCATTATAACTTTAACTCTTATATATGGTAAAACTCCCGAATTTATAATATAATAACTATAGTGATAATCACCACGTAAGACTATTATATATTCTGTGACGTAAGTTTAAAATTAAAGTTTTCAGGTTTCCGTAATTTTGGCGCAGTTGCACACGATCATGATCGATCACGAACTACACGGAGAGTGAATAAATTATCCTAATCTATAACTGATATGAAATAAAAAACCGGTCAAGAGCGAGTCGGACTCGCACACCGACGGTTTCGTACCATCATAAATTTTAATTAATATAACGTAAAAATGTTTTTATCGACGAGCATTTGCGGTGCAGAATATTGCAGTTTTAGGTCAATGCCAGCTTTTGACCGATAGTGGTGGAACTAATATATTTTTTGTTGATGATTTCTGAAAAAGTTAACTATTTTTTTAAATCAACCTTGTACTACGATGCATTTTTTTTTTTTTTTTTTTAAA
Organism: Crambus lathoniellus; assembly: GCA_949710035.1. Classification (NCBI taxonomy): domain Eukaryota; kingdom Metazoa; phylum Arthropoda; class Insecta; order Lepidoptera; family Crambidae; genus Crambus; species Crambus lathoniellus. The sequence continues at coordinate 18,042,371 of OX453305.1, read as the reverse complement.
TAATAAGGATAAAATTTGTTTACTAAAACATAAAAAATAAAGCAAGAAGTCAGTCTGGAAAACCAGATAAAGTAAATATTATTCGAAAAATGTTTTACTTAAAAATGTACTATAATAGACACTTTTGATGTGTGTAGTTATAGATTAGAAACTTTGTATCGTGTTTGAGTGTTTAGTGGAAAAACGTTACTGTATGCCCATTATTGTGTCATCTCCTATTGTGACTGATGAATGTTGCACTACGGTTACATACGGCACACTAAAAGTTCTGCGCTCCTGGCCGCTCATAAATGTTTTATTTTCGAATGTTATATTATTTAAGACTTAGGAAACTTAATGATAGCTTTCAACCAGCGCGTGAAAAACATGCCCTCAGCCTTCAGGACCATTAGGGTCCTCATGTTTTCAAAACTGGAGTGACCGAATGAAAAAGTGTTTAAAGTGTAATGGAGAATACTTCGAAAAACTGTAAATATATTACTTAACATGTGAATTGTTTTAATAATGAATTACGCAACACTTTCAGTGTACCCCTCGTAATTAATAGAGAGGTGCTTGTGTTCTATGTTAATATATTTTTTGTTTTACTATTTGCTGCCTGCCATTTGATTTCAACGACAAATAATTTTGCAGAAACTTCATGTTTATTTTGATAAAAATATGCCCTCTGTGTAAAAAGCATAATTAAAGATAATAAATGTAAAATAAGCGTTGTTATGCGCGCATTAGCATAAATTTGTTGTTCTTCAAAGTGTGACATTCCCACTCGATGTCCGTATTTACATTCATTACTTCGCCACTTTGCTGTTTGTAAATCGCTTACAAAGTCCAATAAAATGGAAATAAGTCAGAACTTTGCGTCTAAAAGGGAAATTCGTAAGCTCTGAGCCGCGAAACGTAGAAAAATTCCATTTTCATAAGTTGCCCATTGCTAGCAGCTGTTTTGGTACTGGCATAGAAGCAAGGACGTAAGAAACAAGCCTCTTGCTGTCTCTTTCATAACAAGGCTTTTAGAAAAAGAAATATGTTTCTGTTTCTTGATTTTGTGAGTTCAGAGAAATGTTCACTCCCATTTGGATGAGTTTGAGTAGTACGGACCATATCATTCCATAAACTGACAACAAAAGTTTATGACTGCGATTTTCTTATAATATTCAGCTTTTTTCCTTTTACGTAAGCTACGAAGTAGAAACATACAACGTTTGAGTGGATAATATTATTCTATTATAACGGGTGTTTTTTTAAAGGTGGAGAATTTTGAATTGAAATGAAACATAGAAAAATGTTGTTAATATCCATGAAATAAGCTTTATTTCAAAATTAATTTTACGACATTAAGGGCTCGCTATAGGCAAACGAAAATCAGATTGCTTTACATGATCGTCTGTGATATCAATATTAATGAAAAACTGAGTTTCAAATTAATATGCCGCAAACCTCGGGTCTAACACTATTGAATATGTTACTCAAGAACACGATTGCATAAAATTTTCTCAGTAGAAACCAATTGCGATGTTGCCTCCAAATCACTATAATTAACACGATAAACTGCTAGTATTCAAGTAATACATTAAATTGGAACTTTTTAGTATAATTACACTTATAAGAGATAAGGCAGGGCTTATGTTATATATTTTTGTAAATAACCTTTTCTCACTCATGCCACAGCGGTGACACTCCGTGTCCGTGAGAGTTCGAGCGCCGGTGACATTTAGCCGACGCTAGGGTTGATACCGAAATGGAATATAGACTTATGCCAAAGAAGATTACACGTAGGATGTTTTATAATTTGAACTTGTGTCAATCAACTTTTATTTATTAAATATCTTTACAAATGGGAAATAATAAAATTTCCGATAAAATAAAATATGAACGACATTGAATAAAATACTCAAATAACCGAGCAGCGTTATATTTTGTTTGCGAAAAATTAACTAAACTAGCGAATTTACGAATGACTAATTTCGAGTCGAAGATACTTTATTAGAACATGTTCAGGAATACGTAGGTATATCTCGGTAAACAAGTATCATTTTGGTAAAACCGAAGGTTTTGTCAGTGCAGTTATGGATAAGGTTGTGATGACGAATAATATAATAATGGATGGCACAGTGGATATTTGCCGAGCGTGCCATCGTCCGGGTGAATCCCTTAGACATATAATCTCCGGTTGTTCTCGTCTCGCAAACGGCGAGTATTTGCATAGACATAACCAAGGATAATACACCAACAACTTGCTCCGAAACATAATCTTGTGGCATCCGAGGTGCCGTACTACAAGTATGCACCAGAACAGGTTCCTGAAAATAGCCATGCCACATTGTATTGGGATCGATCTATCATTACAGACAGGCAGGTCTATTGTAGCGAAGCTGATAGATCGACATGAACGCCACGCAATAATTGTTTATGTCGCTGTTCCCCATAACATGACAAATTAACGACAACCTTGGAAAAGCTGAAAAAGATATAGAAAACAAATATTTTGATTTAGCTCACGAGATTGTTGTCATGTGGGACATTGATTCAGCAATTGTTGTTCCGATAGTCATATCTGCCCATGGTCTGATAGCCAAGAGCCTCGATAAACACCTTAAGAGGCTTGCATTAGGTGGATGGATCGGGAGTCAGATGCAATGCAGAAGGCAGTAACTTACTGCATTTTTGTATGTTTAAATGTTATATTTTTTAGTGTTATATATTGTAAAAAAAATATGTTAAGAAATATAATTTTGTAAGTAAGTAAGTTAAATGTAATAAAGGGAATAATAATAATAATATATGTACGTAAAATAAGCTACTAACAGTGGGACACAGTTAATGTGTCCGAATAAAATACTAAATCGTCCAAAGAAAATACTAAGTTAGCGACAAAAATACTGAGTGAGTGAATCAATAATCGCCCAAATAAAAATTAGTCCTCTCAATAATTATTTATTATCGACTGAATTTTAACAACTTTCACGTTTTTTGTCTTCCTAGTAGTTCCTATTTGATTGTGCCAGCCCTCGGCCAAGGCATTCACCGACTGCCGGTTCCCCGCCCCGCGCGCCTCTCACGGCCCCCGCTCACATCCAGACACCCACACATAGCCGCAAGCGATTTTACGTGCACACATGCTTAAGTGTCGTTTCTTTTCGCGTAAGTGTATATATTCTTTGCTCATGCTCTGAAATGTTAACATTCCATTTGAAAAAAGAATGCAGGACGTGTCACTTTTCCGAGGTGAAAATTCTTTTGAAAATCAGTGCGGAAATATTAGAATTTGTTCTATTAGGAAATGTAAGTACGAATAATACGTTAAGATTTTTTGTTCATGCAAGAATTACTAAAGAAAAATTTTAATTTCTTAACCATTTTACCGAAACGACAAACGACGAATTTAAGTCAGCAATGGAACATACCACAGCCGTCTCCGATAGAGATGGCTGTGAACATACCCATTGAATGACACTTGACACCAAACATGGCCACTCGAATCAATTTAAAAAATCACATTTACTAAGAAAATTATATTTCCTCGCATTTCGTGAGAAAAGTTTTATACAAGCCTTGAACGGGAAGCAATTACATTGCCTCGAATGATTAAAGACAATGTAATGTCTAACTTCCCGATCTCGGCTGTAATGTACTATTAAATATTTCCTTAATTTCTTCTTTCCGGACCGGCCGAATGGGGCCGGAGAATTATATAGTAAATGCTGCTTTATCTATATTAATATTATATAGAGGAAAGATTTGATTGTTTGTTTACATCGATTAGGCTCCGAAACTAGGTACTGGAATGATTTAGAAAATCTTTGACCATTAGAAAGCTACAGTCTTCCCAAATACCATAGGCTATATTTTATCCCGGTATTCCCACGGGAACGGGTACCACGCGGGTGAAACCGCGAGGATCCGCTAGTTTCTTATAGAAATAAGGCAGCATTTACTTTGCAGTTGGCCGTTGCAGTTACTACTTTTGCAGTTTGCCTAAAGCGCGCCTTTAATGTTTGAAAATGATTTTCGTATGTGGCCGCCGCGGCTGACGCGTACACATGGCGTCATCTAGAAGTCCAATTTTTACACATTGTTTGCAGTACATCAAACTGTATGTCGTCAAAAACGCGTCGAATATTGGCTTACAAGTGCTCAATTTTGACTGATTTATCGGCACAGACATGCGATTTAACATTGGTACCTAACCCCAAAGAAAGTAATCTAATCGTCAAAATACACGAACGCGGCGGCCTGTTAACAGGGTCATTTCGTGAAATTATACATACCTACGCTTGCCAAAAGGTGTCTTTCAGCAAATAATTAATCGTAATTTTTATCAATTTGGAAACGTTCCCTTGTGTGATTCTAATATAATGAATTGTCAAACCACACTAACCCCAAAACAAGCAAGAACTGTAAAATCGGCTGTCACAAATAACAGTGGTAATCAATCATTGGTGGTAATAAATTAAAGTTCACCGCCTCTAAAAAAACACCCGTTAAATACATACTATTCGTCAATAGAAAAATAATTGTAATAGAAAATAAACAACAACGCTGAGCGTCAAAAGTAATATAAACATTTTACGAGTCTCATAATGTCTGTCAGTAGCTTAAATTATGAAGAGCATATTACCGGATTTCCAGTGGTACGGGTTCGAATCCTGCCCCAAAAACTACTTGCCATCCTGGTGGGTTTTTCTATATCAATTTTTCCTTTAGAACAATATCTATCGAAGAAAAACCAAATAAAAATTACGAAAATCTGACTTTTAAACAAAATTACCGAGAAACATCTACTTTGAAAGATAGTGGCTTAGCCATTGGTGATAAAAGTTTTTTTTATTACCTAGTAGTAATAATTAATTGCTATTACAGAGTTCTGTATATAAAAATACTTCCAAAGTACGCAAAAAGCTAAGGGCCACCATGTTTTAACTCCGAATATTGCATCAAAGTGTCCGATCAAAGTGAGAATCTTGAAAAGAACCTTGGAATTTATGGTGCATTTCCGTCTTGGACTTATCGTTTGGTACACAGATATTAATAAATATTTAATCCTAACCAGGTAATGAGTAGGTAAATAATATGTAATTTGAAATGGCAATGACTCTTAATTTAATTATCTACAATAAGTGTGTAATGTAATTTTTTTTATAAAAAGAGTAAATTTCATCAAAACCCACTGGGCCATACCATAATTCCTTTAAGCTTGTTAAAATCAAATCAATAACAAAATCTCTGAGTGATTTGGTAAAACTTTAATTAAAAAAAAAAATATACATATTTATAAACTCGTTTTGTCCACAAACAGCTATACTCCTTCTTCTCATCCAATGCCCTGCTATTTCCCTACCAATCTGGTTTCCGTCCTTCTCACAGCACGGTAAGTGCACTACTGAACAATACAGAGGATATTCGCGGTGCAATGGATAACACCAAGCTCACCGCAATGGTCCTGGTTGACTTCAGTAGTGCATTCAACTGTGTTGACTTCGATCTCCTCCTTGGTACTCTTCGCTCCGTTAACGTCTCTGCCCCCGTTATTAAATGGTTTCAATCTTACCTTCTCGAACGTTTTCATTGCGTAGTAAGTAATGATGCTTCCTTAGATTGGTCACGTATATCAGCTGGTGTGCCACAAGGCGTTGTTTTCTCACCTTTGTTATTTTCTATATTTATTATCAGTATTTCCACAGTATATCATCAACTTCTCACCTATATGCTGATGACCTTCAAATTTATAGCACTTTTCTATTGTTGAGGTCTCGGAAGCCATCGCCTCTTTGAACCTGGACCTGGCGTCTATTTCTAGCTGGGCTGCTTCGTTTGGGCTTGGTAAACCCTAGCTAAAGTCAGGCATTAATGTTGGTTGTTCAGCGTGATAAGTATTTTCTATTGCCCAGATGTTAACCTATGTACCTAATCGACAGACTCCAAATGAAAAAAACGAGATAGATCTAAGAAACTGAAAATCTGTTTTTTTTTATATTTAATAAGCGGGCAAAGCCGCGGGCAGCCGCTAGTAATTTATAAAGCTAGAGTGAATAGGCTGCTTCTCAACCCTAAGGTCCAGTGTGTAGACAAGAGCAAACCCATTAAATTAAAAAACACCTTTTGAATTGCAAGTTCAACTATAACCAACAGCATGGTAATTTTAAAGTGAAATAAAATACTGTGCGGCTGTCGGGACTACACTAGCCTAGCCCTTTGTGTAAAATCCTTCGCGCCTAGCCTGCAAGTTTTGAACTTAGAGGACGCCCTTCGGCGGAATATGCTCCTCACGTACCACTTTGTGAAACAAAATTGAACTCATTTTCTTTTTTCTTTCACAACTGAAACGAAATAACGGGACTTACTAATTTTTCGCTGAGGTGTTTGTAGTTAAATAAATTGTTATGTTTACAGTAAAGACAAGCAAACAGTTTTGCAAACTTTGCTCTAGGAAGGAAAACATATTTTTTGTATTCATTTATTTTATTGATTTACATATTTAGTACACACATGCAAGTTAAATTAAAAAGAAAGAACTAGATAAAAGTATTGACCAGAGGCACGGCTTATTTCAACTTAAAATTTCTTCCAGCCGGCCCGTAAAAGAAACAGCTTAGCAAAGTAGCAACTTTTAAGCTTAATTAGCAATTATGATGACCCGGAGGGCAACGGCTAAGGATGTGGAGGTACAACTCAAGAATGCCCTGCAAGATCTAAAGGCAGCTAAAGATCTAAGTGACTCCCTAATAAGGGAAAGAGAGGAAAGTGAGACGGAGATCTATAAGAACATTACCCGTAACACTGAGCTTAAAAATGAACTTGCTGCTCTTCATGTAAAATACTCGGAAGTTGTGCAGAAGTGTAACCAAATGCAAGACTTTATTGAGTCTTTTAGGGCTTGCTCTGATACTCATGAACAGGCATTGAGTCGCATAACAGACCTGGAAATTAGTCTCTCTCTTGCCCAGAAAACAGTATTAGATTTAGAAAAAGAAAATAGAAGTATTATAGAAGATAAGCACTCTCAAAGCCTGTTTAAGGAGTTGATGCAATGTAATTCTGCAGCAAATGACAATTCAACTTTGGAAGGTCTTAACTATGTTGATAAACCATTGTTTAATAATAATAACGTCTGCCAGTTTAGTAGCGGGAAGAAATTAAAAAAATACATTAAAATTAATAGATACATAAGAAAAACTCAAAAGTTAATGAAAAAACAAAATTATTATAATAAGTATAGTCACATAAAGCAAGAACGTAAGCAACTTTTAGAACAATTAAATATGATAAACATGGAAACATGTAATAAGAACAAAGAAAGTGAATTATTAGGTAGTCAATTATGTTATAAGATTGACAATTTAGAACTTTCACTTAGGGAAATGTACTCCAACTTGTGTGAGTTTTCTAAAAAACAATTGAATAATCAAAAAATGGCTGCATATAATATGGTTGACTTTTGTAATTTTAATTCAGACCGGTTCGAATCATTAGGGAAAAAATGCAGATGCAGTTGTAACACAGTATGCAATGACTTCTGTCAAAAGGAGTCATTAGGCCAAGCGGCTCAGGAGGTCTATTTACCAACCAAACCTGAAGTCTCTAACATTTGTGATAGTTTATTATTAAGTAATAAAAGTAAATCCCCCACTAAAACTACTGACACCAAAACAATTATGTTCAGTGATGAGATTGGGAAGAATTTAGGCCAATTTTTACAGAAAGATTCAAAGGAAAATGTTATTAATTATTGCATGCCTGGTTCCAGTATAAACGAGATCATGAAAATAGTTGTTAAAAAATCCTTAAGTGAAAACACAAACTTGATAATTTTAATTGGGAACAGGGATAATTTAAATAAAAACCAGTTAATAGCCTATTGCAACACATTATGTTCATTAAATGTAAGGAAGGTTGTTATGTTTACATTTCCCTACAGTAAAAGTTTTTCACCGTTAGAAAATAAAATAAGGTATAATCTAAACTTAACTATGAACACATTAGCCTGTCATAATAAAGAGTTGCATATTATTGATATCAATATGTTGTTGAATAATGTATACTTGACTAAAGATAAATATTATCTGCCTAATTATCTTAAGCGACAAATAGCGGTATCGCTATCATTTTATTTTAAACAATTAGCCAACAACTTGGCTAGTATAACCTCTGCTTCTATTGAGCAGTTTAACTTTGATACTTCTAATGTAACTTTGGAATCTGTTCCAAATAATTCGATTCTTTTGAATCCAAATACTGACATGGTTAATTTAAATTACCATTAGAGACAACGGAGGCATACTCTAGCCCAGTATTGACAAGAGGAAGGCCTAAATGTTTAAAAATAGTACACCAGAATATCCAAGGCTTTTCTGCTGGCAAAGACCTAGAAATAAGTTTATTTTTAAATTGTGAAAATATTGATGTGTTATGTGTTACTGAACATTGGTTAAAAGAATATGAATTATTGTTAAATTTGGATAATTATAGTGTTGTAAGTTCATTTAATAGAAAAACTACAATAAGGGGGGGTTCTTTAATAATTTTACCTAATAACACACAATATAAAGAGCGAAAGGATATAGTATCCCTCTCTGTTGAACGAATTTGTGAGATATCATGCGTGGAACTTGAACAAATAATTATAATCTGTGTATATAGCCCCCCTGGAGCAAATTACACAGTCTTTGAGTCCACTATGGAGGATGTTTTGAAAATATGCTGTCGTAAGAATAAAAAAATTGTAGTTTGTGGAGATTTTAATATAGACATCTTAGATATTAAATTAGCACAACTCTCCAGTAAATTCCTTAATCTTTTTAAATCATTTAATTTGCTTCACACTTTTAATGAACCGACGCGAATTACGCCAACATCGGCTACTTGCTTAGATAACATCTTTTCCAACTGTAACTTAATTGAGAAATCGGTAATTAATATTATTAAATCCGACCACAGTGGACAACTAGCTTCTTTTGAGCACTATAATGTTATTCCTAAACGCGAAGTAATTTGCAGGCCAATACCGAAACGTGGTATTAATAAATTTAGAAATAATGTACAAGATAAAATTCAATGTTTGCCAGCTTCTGCTGACGCTAATAACTCTTATCAATCATTATTTGATATTGTTCAAAAAGAATTTAGTAACAATTTTAAACAAAAAGTTATAAAGTGTAATGATCGTAAGAAGTTTAGTGACTGGGCCACACCTGGTATTTATAATAGCAGAAGAAAGTTATTTGAACTCTATGCACAAAAAACGACTTCCTGTGATCCTAGCTTCATTGAATATGTCAAGAAATATTCAATAACATTTAGGAAAGTATGTGCTTTGGCAAAATCTAGGTATATTTCAAATAAAATTAAATCATCTGAAAATAAAATAAAAGCTACCTGGAGTATTATAAACCAAGAAACTGGCAAAACAAAAAGCAAAATTAATTCATTTAACTTAAAAATTAGTGATCAGACTTTTGAATCAGATATTGAGGTGGCTAGTGCTTTTGAAGGTTTCTTTGCTCGAATACCGTTAGAAACTACTAGCAGACTTAATTCTTGCCCCAACACCGCTGTCTCTCTTATGGAATCTAGTGTGAACAAGTGCCAGGAAACATTTAGTTTTAGCTATGTCACTACCGAAGATATTATTAAAGCATTCAAAGCAATAAATATTAAGAAAACAGAAGATCTCTGGGGCATATCTACAAGTATCATCAAATCAATAATTGATGTGATAGCTCCATCATTAGCAATAATTTTTAACCAATGTATAAGTGAAGGGGTCTTTCCTAATTTAATGAAGAATAGTAAAATTATTCCTCTGTTTAAAACTGGTGACAAAAGTGACCCAGCAAATTTTAGACCTATATCCATACTACCAGCAATAAGTAAAATATTTGAGAAACTAATTTATGCTCAACTTTTAGAATATTTTAAATTAAATAGTATACTGCATGAGAAACAGTTTGGTTTTTCAAAAGGTAAAAGTACAACTGATGCTGGGGTTGCATTTCTAAAACATGTACTTGATGCCTGGGAGGACAAGCAGGATGTAATCGCTATTTTTTGTGACCTTTCTGTTATGTCCATTAAAACACCATAATTCACATGAAAACGTTTATTGAGCTTGGGAGCAAACATTGACACAGCAAAGTAAAAGTGAGTCACAAGTACCCTCATGTATTGATCTTATTAAACAACAAGATAACCTGCTGGTATCTACCCACATATAATCTACTATGGATTCTAATACATAACATACCTTTCCCCCAAGTATGTACAAAGGCAAACTAAACTTAAACACAATAAACAGAATATTAGAACTAGACTACACTGATTTTGACTACATCTTAATTTTTATTATTAATGAATAACCTAATGTATAAACTTACAATCTTTGTGAGGTCTAGTATAAGGAGTACTATCATGAACATACAATTTATTTCTAATTTTACCGCCAGAGAACCCTGGCTCTGGTTCTACCGGTATTCCTAACATCTCAGCCCATTTTTCCTCACTAGGTATCTCTATGATTTCTTGATCATGCGAACCATCATCTACTTCCAAATTATCATCACTGCACGCTTCCCTCCTTTCTCCTTCATACCTTTCCAGACTTTCCTGCTCCGTTTCTATTTCAGACTGTTTTTGCTTAATCAGCTGATCTATATGCCTATTAACAACGGTGCCATCTTCTGTGGCTATGTCGTAACTTGCTATTCCTTCTCTTCTAACTACCGTACCTGGTAACCAACGCGGCCCCCTACCAAAATTCCTGTACCTAACACTCTGGCCAACATCAGACTGTCTACACTTAACTTGAGCATTTCGTAAAACCTGGTTTTCTCTAGAAATGCGTGTGTGGTTGTCTGGATGGATTGTATCTAATAAAGTTCTTAAGCGTCGATTCATTAATAATTCAGCAGGACTTTTATTAGTCGAAACGCATGGTGTAACGCGCAACCCCAGTAACATATTAGGGATTTTAAGGTCCCATGGCATGTTATCAATCTTGCGTAATTTATCTTTAACTGTTTGTACTATTCTCTCGGCTAATCCATTTGTGGATGGATGATATGGTGCTGTAGTAACATGTCGTATTTTGTTGGCTTCAAGAAACTGTTTCATTTCAGTGGACACAAATGGTGTCCCGTTATCCGATACTAAGGTTTCGCAAAGGCCGTGAGTAGCAAATAGCATTCTAAGATGCTTGATTACTGTGGCAGATGTCATGTTATTGACTATGAACACTTCCGGCCATCTAGAGTATGCGTCCACAACAATTAAAAAGGTATTATTTTGAAAAGGTCCAGCAAAATCAATATTTATGCGAGACCAGGGTTTGGATGGTGTAATCCATTCAAACTTTGATCTAGGAGGCATGTGTCGATGCTCTAAACATTTGTCACAGGTCTGTACCATAGCCTCTATGTCGTTATTTAATCCCGGCCACCAAATGTAACTCCTGGCTAGCGATTTCGTTTGAACAATGCCATTGTGTGTCTTGTGTAAACCTTGCAAAACGGTTTCACGTAATGACCGTGGCACTACCACGCGACAACCTAATAGAATACAATTTTCATGGAGGGACAATTCAGCCCGATGTAACCAGTAAGGACGCAACTGTTCGTCAGTTACTTTAGCTGGCCATCCACTCAATATATAATGACTAACACGGGATAGAGCCCTGTCACGACTGGTAGCTGTGGCTATGTGATCTGCATCGACCGGGAAATCCTGAGGAGTCTCAGCCATCAACAAAATATCACATAATTGCTGCTCTGGTTGGTCTGGAACTGGTTGAGGCCATCGACTCAAGCCGTCTGCATGTGCAATAGACTTTCCAGGCTTATGGATTATATCATAATCAAAAGAGGTAAGAACCAGAGCTATCCGCATAAGACGGGGCGATAAAACAGTAGGAATTGGTCTCTTGGGATCAAATATGCCTAATAAAGGTTTATGATCCGTGATAATCCTGAAAGATCTACCCATCAGGTAATTATAAAATTTATTGACTCCAAACATGATTGCTGCCGCTTCTTTATCGAGCTGTGAGTATCGTCGCTCATGAGAGTGAAGTGTCCTAGAGCCCATTGCAATGGGCCGTTCCTGCCCATCTTCCATTACGTGCGACAATACTGCACCCACACCATATTCCGAACTATCACAGGTTAGTACAAGAGGTTTATTCAAGTCATAGTGGACGAGTGTGAGCTCAGACGACAGGAGTCCTTTCGCTGTGTCAAAACTGCTCTGCTCACGCTCCGTCCATTGCCATTTTTGTGTTTTGTCGAGCAACCTATGTAGGGGCTCTAATTTCGTGGCCTTGTGGTGTACGAATCTTTCGTAGAAATTAAATAGTCCTAAAAATGCCTGTAACTCTTGAACATTTTTAGGCTCTGGTGTATTCTTTATTGACAATACCTTGCTCGGTGCAGGGTGGATACCCTTTGAATCGATGATGAAGCCTAAAAATTCCACAGACTCTTTAACGAATTTACATTTACTTTCGTTGAGACGCAAGCCAGCATTTTCTATTCGACCGAGTACTATATCTAAGCGCTGGGTCATTTCCGTCAGAGAACAACCGCTGATGATGATGTCATCAATCAGAACGGCTACACCTGGAACGTCTGCTAGCAGCGCCGTCATCAGTCGTTGGAAAATACCTGGACACGCCTTGACGCCGAAAGCTAATCGGTGTACACTATAAAGACCTTTGCATGTATTTAATGTTAAAAGTCGTGCGGTAGTATTCGTAACTACCACTTGTGTATAAGCGCGATCTAAATCAAGTGTGGTAAAAAATTTACCTCCAGCAACCGCAGCGAAGACTTCACTAGCAGTCGGCATAGGATATGTATCCGACTCCGTAGCCTGGTTCACCGTACTGCGATAGTCTCCGCATAAACGGATCTCGCCGTTCTTTTTTATAATAGGTACGACCGGGGTGGCCCACTCTGAAAAACCAGTTGGACGAAGTACCCCCTCATTAACTAATCTGTCTATTTCTGTTTCTACGCGTTCTTTAATAGCCAACGGGACCGGGCGAGCTTTCAAAAACTTTGGAGTAGCATTAGATTTTAAGTGGATAGTGACAGGATCCCCTCGGTATGTACCTAGACCGGGTTTGAATACTTCCCTATGATTGGATAATATACTATCTACAATTGTCATATCTACATCACACATCAAATTAATAGATAAAGAAATATCAAGAGCCTCAAACCAATTTCTTCCTATTAAATTAGGTCCTGATCCCCTAGCTACAATAATATCAAGCTTACATTTAATGTCCTTAAACTCAACTGAAACACAGGTCTGTCCCATCACTGACACTGGAGAGTCATTCCACGTCCGCAGTCGGTTAGGTAAGTTAGTCAGCGGAGAATGTGACTGCAGCATGTTCCATGTTTGACGGTTGATGAGAGAAAAGGCCGCTCCCGAATCTATTTCCATCAGCACAGGAACACCTTCCAACAAAACTGTCACCTGGTACGCCGGCACTCGTGTGCGCGTGCTATCTAACTTGTATATACCGTTTAGTTGCATGTCAGAAACTTCATTTGTATTTGTATAATTCACTTTTGAAGGGGTCGTTCTATTTTTTGTTGTGCAAATCTTTTCAATATGTCCCTTCTTTTTACAATAATGACAAATCGCATTGACAAAACGGCACTCGCCCCCATGACGATCTCCACACCGGTAGCACAATCGCCAACTATTTTTCGATCTAACTGCATTCACATCCATGGGTTCTAGGGATGGCGGTGACGTCACCGCGGCGTATTGCGTAGCGGTACTGGCAGCGGCAGCGGAGGCGCCCTGGATCATCCGAGCGTCCTTTCCCGCAGTCTCCGAAGTCAACATAACATTTACAACGTCATCATACTGTAAATTATCCCTCTTCAATAGTTCCAATTGCAACTTGTGGTCGAGCATGCCACACACGAGTCTGTCGCGAAGCATCCGCTCCAAACTCACAAAATTACATCCAGCACAAATTTTTCGAAGTGCAGCTATGTAATCTGCTGCTGTTTCGCCTTGTTTTTGATCTCGTTTATAAAATTGAAATGACATTGATATTTCATTTTGCTTAGGACTGTAATGTTTGGTTAGAATAAGTTCAATCTCACTGAAAGTCACTTCATTTGATTTTCGGGGTGTAATTAATGCAAGTAGCGTTTCAAATACTTGTTCACCACAAACAGTGTAGAAATTAGCCCTTTGTACTGAGTCTGCATTGATTCCATTGGCTTCAAAACAATATTTTAGTCGGTCAATATAATTGTTCCACGAGTCACTTCTAGGATCAAATTCACGAAAGTTCACTGATTTGCACTGCATTGTTCCTGATTTATCCTAAGTCGCCATTGTTATGTCCATTAAAACACCATAATTCACATGAAAACGTTTATTGAGCTTGGGAGCAAACATTGACACAGCAAAGTAAAAGTGAGTCACAAGTACCCTCATGTATTGATCTTATTAAACAACAAGATAACCTGCTGGTATCTACCCACATATAATCTACTATGGATTCTAATACATAACACTTTCCAAGGCATTCGATTGTGTTGATCACCAAACACTATTATGGAAGTTAAAACATTATGGTGTTTCTGAAATTTCAGTAAGCCTTATGCATTCATATCTGTATGAAAGAACTCAGAAGGTAGTTATTAATAAAACTGAGTCTACCGGAGCTCCCATTACTATGGGCGTACCCCAAGGATCAATATTGGGCCCGCTGTTGTTTTTAATATACATAAATGACCTTCCTTACTTCGCGAAGAATTTATGTGAGACGGTGCTATTTGCCGATGATACATCTCTAGTCTTTAAAGTAGATAGAGGTGATGACTGTTCTGACGAAGTAAATAGTGCTCTTTCAAAAGTGTCACATTGGTTTAATAGTAATAATTTATCATTAAACTCAAAGAAAACTAAGTGTTTAAAATTTTCGTTACCTAATGTAAGACAAGTTGATTTTCATATTAGACTAGACGGCGATACTGTCGAATTCATTAACAATACAAAATTTCTAGGTATTATATTAGACTCGCGACTACAATGGGATCCTCATATCGAAGCCTTGGCGAGTAGACTCAGTTCGGCTGCATTCGCAGTTAAGAAAATAAGGCTCTTAACCGATATTGAAACGGCTAGAATAGTCTATTTTAGTTATTTTCATAGTGTTATGTCCTACGGCCTTTTGTTGTGAGGCTCAGCCGCTAACATCCAAAGTATATTCGTGCTCCAAAAAAGGGCTATTCGCGCCATTTACAACCTCCGATCGAGAGATTCTTTAAGAGATCTATTTAAAGAAATAAACATTTTAACTGTTGCAGGACATTACATCTATGAAAATATAATTTATGTGAAAAAGTATTATAATACATTTGTAAAGCAGAGCGATATTCATCGCTTTAACACAAGAAATAAAGATAAACTTGTCGTTCCCAAGTTTAGGCTAGAAAAATCCAGAGCCTCATTTCTGGGGAAAAGCATAGCCTTTTTTAATAAAGTTCCACAGCATATAATTGAACTACCATTGCATAAATTTAAATGTTACATTAAAGAGTCGCTGATGAGCAAAGGATACTATAAAGTAGACGATTATTTGAATGACCGCAATGCATGGTCATGATGTAACACATAACATAATCACTGTTTAATATGATGTATTTTTATACTAAGCAATTGTTGTATTAGTAACGATATGTTTTTTTTTGTAAATGTCGTTACCTAACTAAGAAACGCTGGCAAGTTTCTTGCGCCCATTCTTCTTGTCAGTTAAAAAAGTCTTGAATGGGTGGTAGGAAAATATTGACGATTCATAAGTACATATTTATTATGTCTAAGTGAATAAAGAATATTTTTATCTTTATCTTTATCTTATTCCAATCAGCTAGTAAGCATCAGAGGCCGTACTACCAGCTTATATCGAAATATTGGCGTAGGTGGGTAATTCTCATCACCTCTATTGTCATCAACGTCGTCACCTTTGCGACAAACACTTTCATGGCGTAAATATATTTTTGCCCTGAATAAGTTTTTCTGCGGGCTGCGATACAGGTTTTACGTATTTTTCACCATTCCAAAATGCCCCAAAGAGCTAGAAGGCAGTGAATTTGACACGAGGGTGAAAATTATCCAGGTAATGTTGACTAAAAACGGAGCTAAAGGCTGTATAAAGCGTTATTGTGCTTACAATATGACCTTAAGGCGCCAATTCCCCAAAATAGGGTATTTTAAATTATGGATTACTCGCAAATCACAAGTACATAAAACTTGGAAACAATATATGTTATTATACAGGTATTTATCTAGTGCTTCCGGCCGTTTTTTTCGATTGGTGATAGGTATTTTACTGTGTTAAATAAAATCCCAAACATCAGTCTAATAATAATTCAAATATCATATTACTTGGTTTTGGTTAATGAAAAACATATGAAAATAATTGTCTTTGAATAGCCGAGGGATTCCGGCCGTCATATTTTTTATTTTTTATTATTTCATTTTTAATTGAATTTTAAGTGATTTTCGATTCGCGGGGCGCTCGCGAGTTCACAGTTCACTGCCGGCTGCCGCTGGGTCCGCGCGAAGTGTATAGAGCGCGGCCGAGCAAGCGTTAGCGTGCCTATTTCGGTCGGGATTCCTCGCCTTAACTCCTCGGTGCCCGTGGCGCAGTGGTGAGCGAACTCGGCCGGCGATTATGGACGTAAAGCAACTTTCGCAATGATCGGTCGCATGACAAAATATTTCTCGAGCTTCTTCGTTCTTCGGAAGGCACGTTTAGTCATCGATCGTTGAGTCTTAAAGCAGATTATTTTTATTCATATATTAAATTAAAAAAAAGCCTATGGCCTAGCATTAAGGACATAAAAAATGGGTGATGATGTTACACCTTGTAGTGGCGTTTAGCGCCGTGAGCTGTCTCGTTTACTATTGCGAAGTAAGCGAGATGGCGCTATACGAAGTCTTTCTTTAATATCGCTCAATAGATCGTGGTAAGGCCTCAGGTGCCACACAGGAAACTTAGAGGAACTCTATTAAGGGGTTTCTACTGGGAAATGACAATTGCTTATTAGTAGCGTGTAATCAGATCCAATTCCTGTGTGGATCACAGGGCAATTAGTATTTAATATTAAATAATTAAATCCAAATACAACGCATTATCGAATATATTTATAAAATATTTATTTCTGCGTTCAAAGAGATATTTAATTACTCAATAAAACAAATGTTACAAATAGATTTATAACAAAAGAACTTTTTCACTTCTCATGCTCGTAAAGTTCGTGTTTATGTTGGGTATATGCTGCATAAAATCGCTTTTTATGCTCTAAAGTAAAATCTTCGTCTATGTCACAGACTCTAAGACAAAGGTCGTCAGGTAAACAGTCACACACGCAATTAAACTTCGTTAAATAAACTTTTTGTTTCATACATGCCCGAATACTCGTACGCTACTTATCTTTGGGAGCGTCTCAAACATCGCCCCGTCACTTTAAATGTCAAATGTATGAAAGAGATGCCATGATGCTTGAGACGCTCCCAAAGATAAGTAGCGTACGAGTATTCGGGCAACAGTTTCTTAAATTTTGTACATAATCCATGTTAAATTACTAAATAAATAAAACTAGGCAAAATTAATGAGTTTTGTAAGAAATAAGTATTTCAAGAGCATTATGGACTACGATCTATGCTAAGTAACTGTGCTGCCACTTCCACGTATAAAAAAAAGAAAAAGAAAGTTTTCCCGCCAATATGGCGAAGTCTTTATTTTTTCTTTTTTGCAATATTGTAATTTATTTTCCTCACACTCGAAGTGAAAAGCAGAGTGTATAACTCGTACATAAAACCCATTTTACCCTCGAATTGACTATCCATCCTCGCCTACGGCTCGGGTGGATATATACGTCTCGGGTAAAATGGTATGTTTTATGCACTTGTTGTACAATCTACTATTGTTTCCCAACTACGGCAAAGCAAAAAGAAGGGCTATGATTTTGACCGGTATGGTTGGTATGGAAGTTCATCTGTTCCCGCATAACTTTTAAGGCGATACTCGGAAAAAATGTGCTGAAGCGAGATAGGAATGAGAAAACGACGCGCGCGGGAGCGAGACCGATTTTGCAGATTAGGCAAAAAAAACACAAAATCACTTCGTATTAAAAAACTACAGCGATTTTTAAAAAAATGCTTCTATACGATCCTCAATATTATTGGTGTCCACTAATTAAACCAATTTCCAATAGTGTAAGTAACCCCATTTAAGAATAATCTTCACTTTTCGTATTTTTTAGAGGTCTTTTCGAAAATAAAAAGTGTCGAGGCAAAATCATAAAATCGTGTTTTTGAAACTATACAATTCTAGATAAAGGTATGAAGAAATATATATCTTATTACCAAGATATATATTTCTTCATACCGATTTGTAACAACTGTAACCGTCCTATAGTTTTAAATCAAAAAGTCCATATTTTTCCGAGTAGCGCCTTAAACTGCTGATCATATATTCTCAAATTGAGGTATCGTTGGAAGCGCCTCGATTTTCCGCTGGTTATAGGCAACATGAAATTGAATATGGCGCCCTCTAGACGACATAAAGCTGTGAACTAAAAACCTTTTTTTATATCGTGTTTGGTATCAAGCGAAAGCTCTTGGTGAGCACGTTTCGAAAATATATACTTTATTAGTTGTTGCTCGCGGCTTTGCATAAATCGAATTTTCGAAATTATGACCCTAAAATAATATCCTACTTATATTATAAATGTGAAAGTTTAGATGTTTGGATGTTTGCATGTTTGGATGTTTGGATGTTTGGATGTTTCGATGTTTGGATGTTTGGATGTTTAGATGTTTGAATGTTTGTTACTCAATCGCGCTAAAACGGCTGAACGGATTTGGCTGAATTTGGAGCACAGATACTTTGTAGCCTGGAGAGGAACTGAAGAAACTAACTTTTTGTTCAAAAATATTCCCGCGGGATAACGTCGTGTAGTCCACGCGGGCGAAGCTGCGGGCGGAAAGCTAGTACGATTATAATTTCCGTTTGCGGAAAATACTTATTTTTGCAATAAAGCAAGAAAAAAATAATTTATAAATTTTAAAAACCCCTTAACTACAAGCCTTTTATTACCTTGCCATGTTAGTAAGTTAGTTAGTGGGGGACAAATCTTGCAAGCTTAATTTGACCCACTTCCCAGTGTCCGATGGAGCTGAAATTTAGTATACAGGTTTGGTTTAGATGACAATACAATATTAAAGTACAGTCAGCAAAAAAGCTTATCATGAAATTGAAATTTTTGATATATCATGTGATCAAAAATGAAATTTTTACTAAAAACTTTTCTTTTAACAAGCTTTTTATTAACTTGCCATGTTAGTTATTTAGTTAGTTAGTGGGGGACAAATCTTGCAAGCTTAATTTGACACACTTCCCAGTGTCCGATGGAGCTGAAATTTTGTATACAGGTTTGGTTTAAATGACACTATAATATTTAAGTACAGTCAGCAAAAAAGCTTATCATGGAAATGAAATTTTTGATAAAAGCTTATTAAATTACACACAGAATTAAAAAACCGCATTGAAATCGCTTGATTCGTTAGGCCACTACGATTACTACTATAAGTACAGACAGAAAGTATTTTTTTTGCCAAAACTTTTTTTATTGCATCTAAACTCGCCCAGGGTGTACATTATTTTAGTCAAAGCACCAACTCTGTATCTTTTACCGTTTCGGCAGGCAGTTGAGCATCTCCATAAATGGCCGGATGGATTTTCATCAAATGTAGCTCAGAACCATCTCGATAAATTTAGCTGTTATTAAAAAAAATGCATCAAAATCGGCCCAGTCGTTTATGAGCTACGTTGCCTCGGACAGACAGACAGATACACACACACGTCAAACTTATAACACCCCTCTTTTTGCGTCGGGGGTTAAAAATAAAGAGAAGGTAGGTAGGGCAGGCGTACCGGTTTTGGCCACTTTAAGGATTTTTTCACTTTTAACCGCTTAGTGCTTAATGATCTTAAGTATTTTAGAGAAAATTTATAATGTAGAGTTATAGATAATTATAATAATATATAATAATCGACCTTTAAGGGTACAATCTACAAAGTAAAAAAAATCTATAGTTTTTTTTATTTAGAACAAATTCTGCGGAGGGGGCCAAATACACCGTTTGCATTGGTTTTGGACACTTTCATAAAATTACTATATTTATAAGTTGAGTTTATGCTTAATTGATATCTTATTTGAGTTCTGGACTAAAACACTACATGAAATAGTATTTCAATCACAGCTAGCTCCTTACTACAATTTTATAAGTATACCTTTATCACTTGATTAAAAGAAAATAAGCGGATTGAGGCTAGTGTAGGCTAGTGCCTACACTAGCCTCAATCCGCTAATTTTCTAGTACGTTAGCTAACAAAAGTGAGTTGTGAGTCTTTTAAAATAAATGAACTTTATGATAGGTTGGAAACTTTCTACTAATGCCAAAGTGGCCAAAGGTGGCACAATGCTAAATTTCTAGCCCCACTTTTGGCCACTTATTGTTTCCCAACTTTTTGTAAGAACAGTGAAAAAACAACACTTAATCCATCTAGAAGAAACATATTCCAATATGATATAAAATATAAAATAACCATAAAATAATTTTATTGTAGAAAAAAAATGATTTTACAAAACCTTTACCCTTAACATTTTGCTTAAGAATTTTACAAAATGTTAACTTTGAAACATAACACGTGTTTATTTCTAAAATATCGTACTACATGAAAAAAGCTAAGTGGTGTAATTATTAACTAAAAGTCCAATCTTTTATTCGCCATTAATAAATATAAGCAATAATTATTTATTTCCTATTTATATAACTTTAAAGTGAAAAGTGACCAAAACCGGTACACTGGCCAAAACCGGTACGCCTGCCCTACCTAAATATTTGCTTATTTATTTGACTATGGCAACGCGAGAGAAAGCATGGACCTAAAATCAAAATAATTGAAAGATAAGCGTCAGGAAAACTATGCGCTGAATCTAAGTAAAGAACCAGGTATATGGTAAGTATGGTATACAAGAATTTTAGAGTTTATGTCTTTTAACAATCTAAATAAAACAAGGCTGTCAATAGTATATTATGATACAAGTGAGCTAACGTTGCTCATTATACACGAGGCTGTGGGTTGCGTAAATCAGCCGAGTGTCTAGTGAGTAAGTTGCTCACGAGTTTCATACGCACTTTTTCAACACACTTGCGAGGAAAAACAAACATTTATTGCATTCATAAATTAACCTAATATTAGTCATACTCATAGTCATAGTCATAAATTTTTTATTCATATAGATTAAATAAAATTAATGCTTATGAATCGTCCAATATTTTTTTACCTACCACCTGTTATGGACATCTTTTAACTGACAAGAAAAACAGGCGAAAAAACTCATCAGCTTTAACAGAAGGGATTAGCTAAGGGAAGAAGCGAGCAAGTTTTTTTTTTTGCACGCGCCAAATGTAAGGTCTTGTTTACATACAGCCATACAGCCTACTTCAAAATAATTATAATAATAGTGATAAAACGCAAATGTTTTTTTGATAATAATAATATACTTAATTATGTTTTTTTGTCTTAAATAGGGACACATTTATTTATTCTAAAAACGTTAGTGGATTTTCAACCGTATTTTAAAACCTCTTTGTTGTTACAAAAAAAGAACTGTACGTATTACCCGGTGAAATTGAAAATGCTCTGTTTACTCGTATATAACTTGCAGTTAGGTACTAACTTAACTTTGTAGGGATACTGTATTACCCGGTTAAATTGAAAAGTCTCTGTTTACTCGCATATAATTTGCAGTTAGGCACTTACTTAACTTTGTAGGGATAATTCTATTACGCAACTAGTACTGTAATATTATTATGCACGCGTGTGTTATAGTTCGGTTTATGGCCCTAAGATCGATGTATTAAGGCTCACTTTATGAGCAAGTGTGTTGAAAAATATAATAAACATTGTTTACAAACAAGAATCTTCGGTCCTTTCGCCAAAGTCAAGCAGGTGTAAAAAGAACAGACAAGAAATGAAAATAGATATACCCGCGTACAGGGTTGTTGTATGGTTGATCAGTGGAGCCAATAGCACCCCCTTCAGCAGACAAGGCAAGTCAGTAGGGCTGCCTACGAAACCTTCTAGTAAATATTAAATTAAATATTTAATTGAGTAAACTTGAATATAACAGGATTAAATAAATAAGCATTGAAATTCATTACCGCACTGATTTTCAAATTTAGAATGTTGTCCTCGGAAAAGTGCCAAGTACCGCATTCTTTTTTCAAGTGTAATGTTAACATTTCAGAGCATGAGTGAGAAAAGTATTTTTTCTACATTATTACTCTACAGTATGTTTTTTTCTAATTAAATGTACCATTCAAATAAAACACAATTCCGACATCAAGGAATACAAAATATAAATTGTAATATTAATTAGATTTTAATACATTTTATTCAGGTAATCAGTTTTTTATTTCCTCGCATTTCTTGAGAAAAACTATACAAGCCTTGTAAGGGAAGCATTTACATTGCCTCGAATGATGTCTAACTTCCCGTTCTTGGCTGTAATGTAGGTACTATTATTGCGTGAGTCGTAAAATCGAATTTTTAAGGGAGGTATAATTTTTTTATTTGATAGGTTAAGTCATATATCCCTAAAATAATAATTGTATTAAATTTCCTTGGGGATAAAGATGTGTTTCCACAGAAGCGGAGCTGTTTCCATACATTTGGCAGTTAAGCCGACCCCGCCTGTTATATCAAAGGTATGAAAACACTTCTTCCGAGGAAACGCACCTTGGGAAACGAGGAACTTTAATTACCGTAGATAAAAATTAAAATGAGGAGGCAACCCTAAGTAATATATCAAGTACGCCAAGAAGATGTGATGTTCTTGACCTTTTCTTGATAAGAAGATGAGAGAACATGCCGTCTTCAACGTGTCAGCAACAAGTAAGTAACATTTTGCTGATACACCTTTACATATTGATTGAGGCTTCTTCACACATAAACATACACTTACTTACACCATGGATACTTTTGTAGCAAGGATTGGGAGAAAAATAATTCCAATTGTGTCTGGGAAAGTAAGTATA
Organism: Crambus lathoniellus; assembly: GCA_949710035.1. Classification (NCBI taxonomy): domain Eukaryota; kingdom Metazoa; phylum Arthropoda; class Insecta; order Lepidoptera; family Crambidae; genus Crambus; species Crambus lathoniellus. The sequence continues at coordinate 18,019,232 of OX453305.1, read as the reverse complement.
AAGACAATTGCATGGAAAAGAGTTTATAAAAAAACCACTTTTATCAGCTAACTATTTCCTTTGACAATTTATCTGCGAAACAGGCACAATAATCATTAGGTAAGTAGGTAAGTAGGTACATGATTCATTGTAAAATATAACTTATAAAAGAGAAAGAAACAAACACTTTACTGCACAAAAAAAAAGAATAGATAAGTACATAAAAAAGATTGGCTTATTATTGCTAAGTTAAAATTTTTCAAGGCAACCTTGAGTAAGTAAGGACATAAATAGGCCAACTAAAAGTTTTGATTCGTAAGATATTGTTAATTAAGGGATGAAAAGCAATATTAATTCTTAAGACGGAAGTATTAACAAAAAGTTGTCAACCCTCCTTTTGCTCTAAAAAAACAGACACCCGAGAGTTCATATCGCCATATAATGTTTAAAGAGTCATAAAACGACTCAAGTCGAAAATGAACCCGGTATCCAATCTATACTGCCAACTGTATTTGTTTATGTGAAGGAAGCTGTATACTTGGAAAAGTATGTATTTAGAAAAAAGACTACAAAGTAGTCAGATTTTCTGTTCCTGTCTGTAGAAATTGTGGAATATATCAAAAGAAAGAGATAATTATTATTACTTTTTTGCATTCACATAACTAGCTCCAATAGGACTCGAACCGAAAAATATGGACAGTACCGTTTTTAAGGTTCCGTAGTCAACAAGGAACCCTTATAGTTTCGCCATGTCCGTCTGTCCGTCTGTCCGTCCCCAGTCTAGCTCATAGAGTCTTAGTACTAGAAAGCTGTAATTTGGCATGAATATACATATTTATCACGCCAACAAAGTGGTAAAGTAAAACTTTGAAAAAAAAAAACATTTAGGTTAACTCCCCTACACGTGAAGTGGGTATGTATATTTTTTTCTTGTCTACCCCATAGTGTGGGGTCCCGTTGGATGGCAAATAAAAAATATTAAAACCACACATTTAATATTTGTACATACACCACAATATTATTAATAATAAATAAAGACAGTTTTTTGATTGAGGCATCCGTAAATTGTAAATTATAAAGCTTTAAAGTGCAAAATTTTGTTCGAGTCATGTGTCCCCCATGACTAAAACCGATATTTACTGCATATTTCATACATAAATCTATTTTAATTAGATACTTGTGTACAAAAAACGCTACTTACACCCAAATTTTTTGAAAAAGTGCACTAACGTCTCGACTTGAATTTTTTTTTCACGATTTTGAGGATGGCCTCCAATGCAAAAGCTTATCCTATCCTATTGCTCGAATTGATAAATACGTTTATTCCCTGAAAGGATACATTTTTCTTAGTAAGCTTTAGTAAAGGTGTATAGTAGGAGTTTATACCATAAATCCCTCCTTACTACCATACCACGCTCGACTTCGAATCACCAGATCGGAAAAACAGAACCTTCTTATATATTGCATACTTACATTATAACACCCTAACTTTGTCCTTAAAAAGCTCAGTTTGTAGTCCAAGTATTAATTATAATGTAAATATTTCTGCCTTTTAAAAACGGTCATTTACTTGCCCTGCGCTTGACGCTTTTCCGGGAAACATCAAAAGTTTGTACAAAATATTGACGATACGGTAATTACGGCAAAATGTTAATGTGACAGTAACGGGTGTAGAAACTACTACAGTGTTATAATTAGATACTAAGTAATAGATAGGTAGTTTAAAAAAATTACCAAGATTATTTTATTCATTTATAAAAGTGGTTATTAATACATATTAACATAGTGGTGACTTACAAATTGCATATGATGTAGTTTATAGCTTAAAGAACCGCTACACACTGGTATTTGCTTTTAAATAATAGGTCTTTACCTATGAAATTGCCGTTTTGTATGGAGATTTCTGTAATTATTTTTTTTCCATACTAACGTTTTTGTTATTATTTAACGACTAATATTATGTAAATTTACAAAATTTTACACACGTATTTATGGACATTTTAACTACTAAATGACACATTCGTTAAGAGAAAAAAATTTTTTTTCACTAAGTTACAACTAATAAAGTACGAAATTCTGGAAACAAAAATAGTCGTAACTTTCGGAATAAGTTTTTTCTATGTAAATAATCAAATATCGTGGTTATTAAATTATCAAAAGTTGCTCGATACGGTCTTAATGTAACGCAATATTAAAGAAATTATATATTTCTAATATTATAAAAGTTGTTAAGTTATATGTACAAAAGAAAAAAACGGCAATTTCATATGTAAAGACCTATTATATAAAACAATCCCTTTTGACTGCTCAAAAGTAGCTGTTCATACCGAGTTTCCAACAATAAATACGAAAAGTTTCTGAAAATTCATTTGTCATAGTTTGCCTGCGACGCTCATGAGAAGCTCAAGTTTACGAGTTTGTCCCATAAACGTGGTCAATATACTTATTTGCTTGGGGCAAATAAATCACACTTTGAAAGCGACATTTAATAACGCCAGGCTACAAACAGAGATATTGCCCCTCTTGGGATGCTTAAATTAACTGTATAAATTGTGAAATAGGAACTTATTTAACAAATTCAAGTATTCCATTGAATTTTTCTTTTAAAAGTATCAACAGCAATTGTGTGCCTGTTATATTTTTTATGCTTAAAGTAGGTATTGTTAACAACTCTTAGATCATTTTGAAAATCCATTAAATCCGTGTTAATTCTGTTAACCATCATTTATTTAATTATTTGCAATTCAATCTCTTCTCTATATTTCCAGTCATAGAAACTCAACACTTATTCTAAACACGTTGAACCGTTTAATTTGTCAACGTCACAATGTATCATCGAGTTACAAGGCCATGTAAAAAATAAAGGTAAAATAAAATACTTTTCCTTTCACACGCAAGTCACGAAAAATATAAGATTACCTACTTGTGTGCATCGACAAAACGTTCACGTAGGTATAGCAAGGGAAAACAAAATAACAATATTGACCGTCAAGCTATTTTCACAGTTTCACACCATGGACGAATGTGTTTCATTGAAAACTTCCATTATGTATGAAGGGAAATCTTTAACAGTAATTAGGAAAAGTTAATGGCTATTTGATAAATTATATAAAAGGTGGAAGCTCGTTCCACTACATTGACTACCTACTTTTATTGTATAAAGTCGTTTTCGGGTGGTTTCGGTGCTTTACTCGCTCGGCTCGCGCCGCGCGGTTGGTTTATTTAAGGTTTAAACCTAACCCCCCTTATTCCAAAACGTGGACTAAAGTTAGACCTGGTTTAAAACGGATGAATTCTGTCTTTCATATGGAAGATGAAAGTGACAGCACCAGTTTTAAACCAGGGTGCCTACCATCAACTCTTATTGCGGTTTTGTTTAGGAACCTAAACTGATCTGCTTCGCTTATTCGTACCACGACAGCTTAATATCAATGACAGCGATTCAGTGATCATTCAATGACATTTCACAGCCGCTGAGCTGTCATCAACTCTTATTTGACGTATAACTTGGCCAAGCTAACATGTCACCTGCAGGTTATACCCGTCCCTTTCACTCTCCTGGCATGACAGAATCGAGTGAAAGAGACGGGTAGAAAAAATAAGGACACAAATCGTTCGGTCATTCACATTTAGCAATTCATTTGCGATCCAGTTTTTAGAAGGTCATGGTACGAAAGAAAGCAATTCATTTTAGGAACCTATTCTGCATCGCGCTATTTTTTAATCGCTGTCTTAAAGTTGATGGTATGCACCCTGGACAATTTTAGTCCGAGTTTTGGATTTTAAGGGGTAAATGTTCGTTTCGCTCCTCGCACCTACTAAGGGTCATCTGGTATCTGACACGAGTAGTAGGACGAGCTCCCCCAAGCCCTATTAGAAAAAGTAGTCACACAAGTAGGCAAACTTGTTTTTCTTTTCTAATTTATTGTTAGCTATAAAATTTGCAAATTTCCTGATGTGTTAATTTTGAAGTAAGTAACAAGAATTTTTTTGCAGGTATTGGAAAAATCCCATCATACATTTCTAACGACCTTTACCATTAAGAAAGGTAAATTATTTTAAAAATATTGTGAATTTTTATTCAAATGCATTTATAACTACATAATTATTATCACAGAGACATTTAATCAATAAAACTACTGATATCATAATAAAAACTAGATTACAACTAAAAATGTTTTTTGCACTTCAAAAACTCAGACTCAAAAGGAAATTCCTACCTAAGTTACAAATTTGGGAAGAGGCTTAAGACCTGCAAAACAGATTTCGCTCTGTCAGTTCCTGCGACTTGTGGAATTTCGTTAGCCTCAGGATCGGAAGCTGGATAGTTGCACTTTTAAACTAACTTAGGTACCTACTTTGGGTAAGAAGGTTTGCAAAGAAATAAAAGGATGTGAGAAATATGAAACAACATCACAATATTGCAATATAGTATAGGGCTGGCATATCCATGGGGATAAAAGCCCCAAACTAAATAAAGAATAAAATAAAAATCTAATTTAAGGGTAGCTCACGCACTTTTGTGACAAACATCAGAACCAATGAAAATTTTTATAAAGTGTAATGACACAGTCATATTACATGAATAACTAGCAGCCGAAACACAATAACAAATAAAATGTTATAACCCTCTAATTCAAAACCGTTTAGAAATAGATTCAGTACAGATTCGATTTATTTCCTTTCCAAATGTTTTAATGGAGCACAATGGAGCACAACCTGACACAGAGCTGACTATACCTACCTGCAACTGACATCCCACTAGAGTTAGACACCATGAAACTTGCAATAATCAGCCGTCACAATCACAAATTGCCAGAGGCACAGTGCCAGATTTGTATTTTTGTTTGTAACGAATAACCTCAAAAACAACTGGACCGATTCGAATGATTTGATGAAAATTCTTTTACCAGTAGAAAGCTAGATTTTTTCCGAGTAATATAGGCTATCTTTTATCCCATTTGATTTCCCACGCGGATAAAACCGCAAGGAGCCACTAATTTGAAAATAAGACAGAAGAGGTAAAATGATCTGCCACTTGATAAGGCATGACAATTTGATTGTATTTAATTTAATTGAAACATAATAATAGAAGGAAAAGCAGAGGGAAGAGAGGAAGAGAAAGACCAAGAATAGCCTACTTGGAACAGATCAAAGAGAAGGTAAACGTCGTGTCTTATTAAGAAGCCAAGGAACTGGCTTTGGATAGAAATTAATGGACGAAATGACAAGAGCGTGGCTCCGGAGTATTCAGAAGAAAGCTTGAAGATTAGTATCTCTAAAAAATATCATGACTTTCGTCAAAACAAGCAAAATAATATTCTGGGACATTTCAACTTAGGCATTTTATTTATTAATCAGTTCACTGGGTTTGAAATTGCACAAGTGAATAGGTATAACGTATTACCAACAAGGATAACATTCAAATTACCAGTTGCTATTCTACATAACTATTAGGTGACATGAAATTGCGGATAATGTATTCCTAGTAAAGTTTGTATTGATTGAATGGCTATTTCAAGTTATTAGTTTGCTACCTATTTAATATTTAAAACACTAGTCAATACATAATAGCTATATAAGTCATTTTCCCTAACGTTAGTTTGCATACATTGACAAGATAAAATTTTGTAGGTAATACAAAACGGAAGAATCTAGGTTTTCCAGTGATCATCATCAGCTATTTTAATGGCCCCTTCTGCTGGGGCAGGATGGAGAAGAAGCATGGGTCATTCCCTAGGTCATGAATGACTCACCACGCGAGTCAAATGCGAATTCATGAGTATTAACGACTGCAAATGCAGCCAGGTCCAACGGCTGTGTGCCTTCCGAAGCACGGGGATACTTGAGATGATAAATTTTTGGTCACCTATCCCGTGACTGACCACTGCGAAAGTTACTTAACCTCAGAAAGCGCGCTAACCACTACGCCACAGCATCTCCACGTAGTTGAATGGAAATACAATATTCGTCCTCCAACAGCCTAATTTAGGGTCGCGGTAATTCTGTAAAATCGACACGTGTACCTGTTGCATCCGCTTAATGTGCGGTTTGGCCGACGGCTATGATGCACTGGATTGTATTAATTCAATGAACAATATCCTGTAGCCACCATATTGGCTACAAGCTATTTAGTTTGGTCACCATTAGATAAGGTTAACCTATATTTTAAAATTGACATTTAGCATACACCACCACCGCAACCACTACTAAGTGCACTAGCGGGTTTATATTAAACTGACCTTTTTAAAGGCTCTAAACACATTAAACGCTCCTGCACACGATGCCGCCACCGCGCCGCCCGCCCGCTGTCTCGCCGCCCGCCCGCGCTGTCTCGCCGCGGTGCGGGGGCGGCACGGTGGCGGGTGGTGGCGGGCGTTGCGCGGCGCGTTGCGCCTATAGTACACCCACAGGGTAAAAAAAAATACTACGTAGTACACCTATAGTAATAGGCGCGGAGATGGCGCGATGGCGGCATCGTGTGCAGGAGCGCTAGCAGGATACTATTACGGTTAGATTTTAACACACACACACACAAAGCTGTTTAAACAATTAGACCCCAAGATTACAACCAACTTTTTTGTTTCTAGTTCAATGGAAGCAGAAAATTATTAATAAATAAATAAAAATAAATAAATAAATCTTTTCTAACAATCACACCAATTATCTAAGCACATAGTAAATTTCTTAAGAAACTGTGTCTACGTGAACTTGATAACGGATAAATATATACTTATATACTTTTTGTTTGTAAATACATACATAAAATACATAGAAAACACCCAGACCAAGACAAATATACATGTTCATGCACACAAATATTTGTCTTGTTCGGGAATCGAACCCGAGACCTCTGGCGCAGAAGGCAGGTAGTTTACCCCTGCGCCAAATTGGTCGTCAAATAAGAACCAAAAAACCCGAGTGCAAAAAAATTACCACGAAAAAGGAAAAATCAAGCTCTTTAATTTCTCATTGCAGTAGGGGGCAGATTCTCTTTCGGTGAAACACTTCTATAATTTGAAAGGTTATGTACTTAGATTACGAATCTAACGACGTATCATTTATCAAAATCGGTTTATCCGTTTAGTACTTACGAGAGAACACAGGAACAGACACATACAGACACATAATTACATTCGGACCAAATACAAAACCCTCCTTTTCGGCTTCGCCGTATTCAGATAAAAAACATATACCTACGCTACACTTGTACGAGAATCTGAATGACTGCATTGAGTCATTAAGCGGATAGATTGCGCTCACAATGCGCCGCAGTCAGGTGCGAAGTGACTGCTATTTAAGTGAATGCACCTTGAATGCACCGCCCTTTGTTAGGGGCGAAGCTGCGACTTCTGATAACTGGAATACTGTGACTGTGAACGAATCGATCATTAAAGTTTGGTATTCAACTTTTTTACTCGTAAAACTGTTTCCATTGACATGTCAGTGTGATTTAAAAGACAATATTTTCGTTTTAACATTTTGGATCTTTGCAAAGTAAGTGCAAAATATAAAACAGTTTGTAATCGGTGAAATAATATTTTTACCAAATGCTTACCAAGTTGGGTGTTTGACTGTTGTTGAAATGTAGATATTTAATTATGACATTCAGAAATATAACATTATTGAATAACAAATGTGAAAAAAGAAACTCAATCTGTAAACAAGCGAACCATGAGCTTCTCAATTGCTCTAGTGACTCTAGCTATCTCTTTCTAAAACGAAATTTTCTATGGCGAGAGTATGGCGCTATAGAAATGTGACGTCACATTTCTATGGCGCTCTCCTTGTCTAATTAGAAAGTTTGATGCTCTTTATCGCTGAAAACATGCAAAATATTTGAAAATAAATACCTAGGTTGTGTTGCTACTATTTCAATGAACATTTTAAGTCAATAAAAAAAATTCAGTCAAATACCCAATTCACGAACAATCGTTAATTACACTAATTTAGGAAACGTAACCAGCCCCCCTAGACATGTGGCTTTCTACTATCGAATTCGCCAATCGAATAGAAAGAAAATGTATGGGATTGACATTAGCGGTCACGTGACATTTCGATCTCTAATGTCAATCGCATACAATTTCTTTAATACAAAGCCACTTGTCTACAGGGGCTGTACCTATATCGAAAATGAACCCAACAGAAACCTTGCCCTTTTCACCTTTACTAATCAATATAAAAATGTACTTTGATCTTGTAAGTGTACGACAACATAACTTTTAAACGAGGGTTTCTTTTTACAACCCTCCGATGTTACGTGGTTGTTACGGGCGTTCGGAGCAGGTGTAGACGCTAAACTCGATCCAGTGATTTTGATAGCCGACTTCGTATAGCAAAACTCTGCGGGAGCGAACGTAAAAATGGCGGTAAAACTCGCAAACATTTACACGCAAGTATTTTTTACAATCATCAGATGCGAGAGAGAATGGAATGGAATGCGGTGAATATTCTCATTTTAGGTTATGTTCTCCAAAATATAAGGTGGAAACATCCAAATCTAGAGATTTTGATGGCCGAGTATAGCAAAACTCTTTACGAGAGCCTGTCAACATAAAATGGCGGTAAAACTCGCAAACAAAGACGCAACTTTTTCTTTTACATCAAACAGATAGCGAATATAAAGCTGCACTAAAGCACGCGGGAAAAGGGAATTGAATGCCGTGAGCGACTCATGTTGTTGTGAGTATATTTCTGACGAAATTAATATTTAAATCTGAAAAACATTTATTTAAGTGCAATTTTAACTCTGTATAGTTCTACCTGAAACTCTACAGCCTGATTTTGGAACAGATTTAATTGATTTTTGTACTTATTAGTTGTAAAATAAGACCATGGAGTTATCAACTTCTGATTTTTTATATTCCTCTTCTTGCCAGATAATTCAAAATCTATCTAGCTTGTTAATATTCGCTCATATCTAGTCACTAGCTCAGGGTACTTGGCATCCTGATGGACCTTGAGCAATATGCTCACATACGAAGTTTTTTCAATAGGTGTCGGTATCGATCAGAGCCAGCGGGTCACGGTAATGATATCTCCTCGTTTATAATAAGCGGATAATTTTGCAAAGGGGGATAATAGTTCTATTTTTCAGGAAACGAAGTGTGCATAAACATTGTATGTGGCTCACGTTGTTTGATTCGAATGCCATTTCGAGTATCACACAAATTAGATCTTTCTTTGCTTTACCCAATTTACATAATGTTTTTGGGCCCAAAGTCGGACAGTGATGGATTGGGATGCTGTGATGAATCGTGCCACAAGAAAAACGTTAACTTAACAACCGTTGACAAATATTTGTTATTATTACCCATACTAAATAAAGGAGTTGCTTTGTTGAAAAAGAAATTATGTTGCTGATCCAAAAAGTTTCTTGATTGATAGTATAGAAATTCATTAGTATCATTAATTAAGTATTAGAAAAAAATACCAGACTCACAACTACCTCCGATGGGACACGAATCCACGACCTTTCATTATCCGGGCGAATTCTCTAACCACTGAGCTACAGAGTCGTTAGGAGAAGCGTCGAATTTATCCAATACCTCTTACACTTACTTACTTACTATTACTTCATTTTCAATAATAAAAATTGCAGAGTGAATTAAGAAATAAGTTGTGAGAAAATAATTTTATTGTTGTTGTCCCCGACGTATTCTCTGAAAAAGTTACGTGACTCAATTTTGGTGTGTCCAATGCCCGTTACCCTTTTTACGCTCGAAGTAAATCATTGAAACAATCTTTTTTTCTAGTGTTCCTTGTTTTTACTCTCAATCGGTATTGAAAAAGTTTTATATTATTACCTAGTGCCCAGCGTTCGAATTCAACTTTATAAGATGCAAAATGCTTCATGGTGGCCATGGTGGTTTACTTCTAACCTACTGCGGCGAAGCCTCCGGTTATGTATTTGATGTGCGTATGTATGTGTGTGTTTCTGTTCCTGTGTTCAACTCGTTACTACTACTTACGGATGAACCGATTTTGATAAATGATACGTCGTTAGATTCGTCTATATGGCGCGAGTGACGCTTAAGAACATCAGTAAGTATAAAAAACGGCGGCTTAAAAAACATACATTTTAAATCCCATCGAGTGGGGTATCAAAACGAAGGGTTTTAAATTCTATAAATATATGTAAGTATGTCGAAGCCTATTGGTTGAATCCGCCATTCAATTAAACGCCTAGGCCGATCGTTTTTTTCGTAAGCTATTTTATCTTCCCATAAGTTGACGGAGTCAGAAAAAAAATAACCACGAAATTTAAGACGATCGCTTCGCTGCGCTTCTTGATCGCCTTAAATTTCTAACCTATCACGTGTTCTACAGGACTTCCGAGAGGTAGGTACATGCTGCCATACTTAATTCCACCTGCGACATGTAGGTATATAACGTGCAGATCTGCAGAACTCTCCACATTCATTTATCTAAAAAAGAAGAGACTCCACTTATATTTAAATTAGTAAGTTCTTATTTATGAAAAGTGATAAGTACAATGTACTAAAAAGTCTAAAATAAAAAAGATAATTATTAAAAAACAAAAAACCCGACTGCAATAAAACCACTTAAAAGAAAAAAAAAATTCTCATTGCAGTCAGGGAACCTTTTAAATTATAAAGTGTTTCACCGAACGGTCCCCTGACTGCATGAGGCGACAGACTGCTAATCTACATAAGGCAGTTCCTACACTGCACCGCGGCTGCAAAGTAGATCAATTTGTACAAAAACCACGCATATAGACCAACACACTGAAACGTCGACACGGCGTGGGAGCGCATACATCATACTGAGCTCTATAATATTATCATGCCAGTTTTCGTACATGAGTCGTTCAACGCCCTCTCGCGCGGAGGTGCGGTGTAATCTGCGCGGAGAGGCGATCTGCACCTCCGTGCGACGCCGCGCCGCGCGCGTGATTTGCGGATCTGCGCTCCGCGGCAGGGCAGGGCCCCGATCGCGGTAATCCTATGACGCATTAGTCAAGTGTACGTGCAGTTGACGTGCAAAACCGTTTTTTGATAACGCGCGGCTTTGACAGTGAGACAACGTTTTCTGTTCCGGGGATAATCTTTTGAACTAAAACAGTTTTCATACGACAGTCTATTTTGACCGCTAATTTCGGATGTCACCGGATCAGACAGGATTGTGGGACTATAGGTTTGCGTGACGTGTGCGTCATTATGTCATTACGGCAATACGAAGTCAAACGACAAGACGCAAACGTGATCAAGACGCGCTGCATAGAATTACGACGATCCCCGCAGGACGCATCCCTGTGTGCGAGCCGCCTAAGTACCGTTATTTCATTTTCAAATCTGTAAGTCGTATGGGAATTTAGTAGACAACGTAGCATTATTATAAATATTTCATAGAACAAATTTTAATATGTGTTTGATAAATACAACAAGCGCGAAATTCGTAACCCCGCTTCTGCATGTCAATTTTGCAGTCGACAAGCGGACGTCACTCGCAATTGCAACCGAATAGTAACAATTAAGCGCCAATCTCTATAAGTAAGTAGTGGAGCCGTTGAACTTCGTATCACCTACATCTAATAGTATAGTAATAACGAAGTGCATCTATGTCTAAATTCACCGAAGAAATTTCATAGACTGCCTGCCACAATGTCACCTAACGGTAGTGATTAAACAGTCTTTGGAAGCGACCATGGTATTTCTGTTTTGTATAGCAAGTCAGTTAGACGATTTTTCTTTCAAAATAACCATTTTTATTTAACGGTTTTTAGCTTTTCTTTAGGATTTTCGCCATATTTTTTTTATATACACCACCCCTGGACTACAGCGAACAAAAGCCAAAAAAAGGCTTCAAATCGGTCAAGCTGTTTCTGAGAATTCTGAGTTTGAGCGAGACTTAAGGAACAGCAATTCATTTATATATACCTATATACTTATAATAAAACTGTAAACGATCCAATTCTGTACATTGAAAAGAAAAAGAAAGAAATACCTCCAGGGGTCTTCTTAAACGAAAGAGATACCAAAAATGTAGTTTTTGAATTTTTTGTCAGTCTGTTTGTAAAACTGTAAACGATCCAATTCTGTACATTGAAAAGAAATAGATAGAAATACCTCCAGGGGATCTTCTTAAACAAAACAGATATAACAAAAATATAGTTTTTGAATTTTTTGTCTGTCTGTCTGTCTGTCTGTTGTCCGCGTTTCACGCAAAAACTACTGGATGGGTTTTGATGAATTTTTTTTTGTCATACAGCTATTGGTTCTCGCCAACATATAGGCTATAATTTATTTTGAAGATCGCAATATCTGATGTGGAACCATAGCAGTCCAGCCAAACTATGAGAGATATAAAAATACCGTCTTAAGGAATTTTTTTAAACATGATGAGCGTTTTTTATTGACGTACAAAGTTTGAAGGTATGGAACACCTGATGTGGAACCCTAGCAGCCAGGTTAAACTATATGAGATACAAATATAGTATCTTAAGAAAAGTTGTTTAACGTAATGAACATTTTCTATTGACGGAAAAATATCCGAGGTCTGGTACACCTGATGTGGAACCCTAGCAGCCCAGCTAAACTATAAGAGATACAAATATAGCATCTTAAGAGAAGTTGTTCAGTGTGATAAGTATTTTCTTTTGACATACAATCTATACTAATATTTGTATGTCTATCTTTCACGTCAAAACGGAGCAACGGATCGAAGTGTTTTTTTTAGGATGTGGGTTTGGGTGAAATGGTCCCGACCTAGGTGACTGATCACTCGTCCGGCTTCGCTGGCGTCCCATGTGGGTAGTGGCTAGAGAGTGACAAAGGCTAATTTATATCCCGGAAAAATATCACTTTCCTCGCCAACATATAGGCTATAATTTATTTTGAAGATCGCAATATCTGATGTGGAACCATAGCAGTCCAGCCAAACTATGAGAGATATAAAAATACCGTCCTAAGGAAAATTGTTAAAATGTAATGAGCATTTTCTATTGACGTACAAAGTTTAAAGGTCTGGTGCACCTGATGTAAATCCCTAGCAGCCAGGTTAAACTATAAAAAATACAAACATAGCGTCTTAAGAAAAGTTGTTTAGCGTAATGAACATTTTCTATTGACGGAAAAATATCAAAGGTCTGGTACACCTGATGTGGAACCCTAGCAGCCCAGCTAAACTATAGGAGGTACAAATTATATAACATCTTATGAGAAGTTATTCAGCGTGATAAGTATTTTCTTTTGACATACAATCTATACTAATATTATAAATGTGAAAGTGTGTTTGTTTGTATGTCCGTCTTTCATATCTAACGGTGCAACGGATCGACGTGTTTTTAGTACGTGGGTTTTTTTAGTTTGGGAGCTAGAGAGTGACATAGGCTAATTTTTATCCCGGAAAAATATCAGTTTCCCTCGGGATAACGTCGTGTCGTACTCGCGGGCGAAACGGCGGGCGGAAAAGTATGTGATATAAATTTTTAATGCGTTAATATGTATCATAGCGCTGTACATACATATAATAGAATAATTCATTAAAAAAAAACAGCTTAGTAGCCTTAAAATGAAAAATGCTGCCGAAAGTCACTATTCCACGCGGACGAAGTCGCGGGCACAGCTAGTATTTAAATAAATATGTGGAAACGTTTCTATTGTGCACACAGAGAAGCGAGTTTATGAACTAGACTAGACTAGTTTAATTTTTTAAAACCGATTCCAAATCTATAAAGGAGCACAAGAAAACGAAAATATTAACGACCTCCGTGGCCGAGTTTTGTACGCACCGGTTTTCAAGGTGCCGCTATCTCTAGAGGTCCCGGGTTCGATTCCTGCTGGTCGGGTAAATATTGAAAACCTCAGGCACAAAGTAACTACGCGGGCGGTCGCCCTCTTTATTTTGTGCCTCAGGTCTGGGTGTATGCTCTAATAGCCGTCATTGTTTCCAATTTACATAAACTAGTGATCATGCTAATGTATGTGAGGGTGTCCAATATTTATTATTATTATTGTATCTTGGCTTACGGCACGCTTACACCAAAACCGGTATCGGTCGATCTTTACTCGCCCGCCATCGGCCGAACATCGGCCGAACTCGGCCGATCAAATCAAACGTATGTAAAATAAAGGGAGTGCGTACACTACTACAACCTTCATCGTCGGTTGACGCCCGATGATGGCCGATCTGCCGTCGGGTCCGAACGTGTTGGGATTTCTCGCCCGTCAACGGGCGTCTACAGTGCAAGTTGATGGTTTTTTGGCTTTATAAACAAATAGCGACCCGGCACGGGGTCCTTTGAAACTGTGATAACTTCTAAAGTACTATTCATTTAAATGAAATAAGGTGAAGGACAATTTTGATCTACATTAAGTGACCAAGCTAACTAATATACCTACTTATTTGGATAAGGCTTAAAACAGCTTAGGAGAAATAGCTTTGCAAATAAAGTAATATTTTTAAATGAATTACTTAAAGATAAAAATGGTTACTGTAAGTCAACTTTAGGGGATAGATATGCTATCGCGGAAATTTTAAAATATATTGAAATGTAAGTACTAAAACTCATCCTAAAATATTCGAAAAACTTGAATATAATTTTATTGTTTCAAAAAGGTGGTGGTATTCACCCAGATGTATTCTGTGGATAAAGATTTCATTAAAGGGCTTATTACACTTGGCTAAATTCAGCATCTAACTAAGCACACATTGCTTGTTTTGATTGCGTCACTTGCTACAAATGAGCTCAAAGAAAGCAATGTATGCTTAATTAGATGCTGAATTTAGCCAAGTGTAATAAGCCCTCAACCCATACACGCCGATGTCTTCGGCTTTGACGTCGACGAATTAAATTGCGGTAAGTACGAATTTTATAAAATATACATTTCTTCAAATTCCTCCGTTTTAAAAACGCGTCAACACCTTGTTTTGCCCCAGAATCAACTAGAGGAGACCGGGAACGTCGGATGTCGGCTCGGTGTAAGCACATGCACGTCCGAGTTACTCGTCCAAGTATATCTGTCCGGCATCGGCCGACAAAATCGGTTTTGGTGTACACGTACCGTTAGGTTTCACCGTCCTCATTCCTTCTCTTCCTCCTTTAATTGAAAAAATGAATTGCTCATAACGTAGGTACAGTTTGTGTCTGGTTGTATAGTTATATCCCATATATTTTCTGCCACTTAGTTGTAACTATTTAACTAATATATTCATTCAGTCAAGCCCCTGCTCTTACTCAATACTGTTTCAGACTTTCAAGTAGACTGAAATATTGAAAAAGTTATAAGTGTCCTGATTCCATGCCTTGTTAAACAAAAGGTCAAGTTCACTTGTATCGTGACCTTTAGGCTCTTCCGACGGAACCTTATCGCGCGGAAGGTCACTCATCAGTTACTCCGTAGCACCTTTTCCTATACTTATTTAGGCAGATAGTACCAGCTGAACTGACTCTAGAACCCTTGCTGTTTAATTCTTTAAGGTTGCTTTTTCAGTGGCAGGGTTGTGCTTGATGTTTTGCCTATCTTCTTTATTTATGGAGGTCACGTTATGAGCTCTGTTTAACTGTTATCGCAAATCTGATTTGTCATGAGATTATTCACGATGCAAGATAAGAAGTAAGGAGACGGTACACACCAAATATTTTGATTTTTATTTTATTCGTTATGGAAAACTTACTGCTTACATTTTACATGCTTATAGCCCGAGAGCCAAACTAATTCGCTCTATGGAGACTCAACAATAATTCTATATCAGTAATTTCTTAACATTGAAAATTAGATTATCTAGTTTAATAAATAATTCATTAGTAATCCACCAATATTTATGACAGCGACATTAAAAAAAACAAATACAAAGCTTTAAAAAATCTATAAAAAATAGGCAAAAATGGTATAAGTGTTATTCACTTTACATTTGAATACATTTATTATTATCTTTCGTAAAAGTATATAATCCCCCTATATTTGTAAATGAAAAACAAATAAACTTTAAAAAAAACTCTCTACGTAAACTCAAATTGGCATTACACCTATGTTAAAAATGCTATCAGAAACAACCGACTTCTTCCTAAAGTATTAGTTTCCCGTTTTATATCTTTATGGATTTCGACTTTGGTGCTTAGATATGGTTAACATAAACACATGTTAACGATAAAATTGGTGATAGCATATTTGCTGAAAGAATTGCACCATTTTCGGGGTATAACTTTTTTTTTATACCTTCCAATGCGATATTATGTTGGATTCCAAAATATAGTCTCTTAAAATTATATTTAAGGGCCGTTTACAAAAATTTGGCCTGTTATTGAATTTTTTACAAAAATATCAGATAGCTCTTGGGGTATTAGTATTTAACACGTAGGTAACAAACAAGTGATAGCAAAATTCGAAGAGCCGTGTAAACCTTTTCGGTAGCTTAGTTGATCAGAGCATCGGGTCGGATCCCCGGAGGTGCGGGTTCGAATCCCGCCTGAAAGCTACTTATAGGGCTCGTGGTTTTTATTATTACATTTTTCCTATAAAACAAAAAGTAATCAAAAGCAAGTGTCATAATAAAATTAGGTACTCGCGAGAATAGAGGAAAATTTTCGCAATGATCGTTCTTTTATATTACGCTCCAATATGAATCAATATGGCAAATGGGGTCTGCCTGTTTGTCAATTAAAGAGGTGACTCGGCAGCCCCAATATTTGCATTGCAGCCATATTGACTTCCAGCACTAATGGTCAGAACCGTATATTCTGTTAATGGTGACTGATTGCGAGGCATGTCGAGAATTCAAAGCTTATTAAATACCGGGAAATTTATAGCTTCGGTTATTTCGGCTATGATCCTGGAATGTGAATTAGTGCTGGAACTTGACGAATGATTTGGGTTAAGTTTTGAGCCAAAACGGAGTGATCGTATTGCACAGTCACGTACCACCTTCCAGTCCCAATAGGTACACTCAATTCGGTCAACAAAACAAATCTTATAAAGACTCTTTATTAAATTTTCCACATTCGGGCAACAAAGTAAATATAAAAAAAAACCTGGAGCCACTGGTCTTTGTTTTTAATTTAGCCGTGTCATGTGAATAATCATAACTATAAAGTAAAATTATCTTATTTAAATTTTTACTTTTTTGCATTCACAATGCAATTTTTATGGTTGAAAAATGGAAAATGAAGTATTTTAAAAAAATCGACCCGTCTCACAACCAGCTCCGATGGGACTCGAACCCACGACCTTTCGCTATCCGGGCGACTGCTCTAACCACTGAGCTACGGAGTCGTTACGAGAAGCGTCGAATTTATCAAATACTTCTTACACGCTGTATAGCTAGCGTTAATTTCACTTGTTGTACTTTAATACTGTATTGTCATCTAAAACAAACTTGTACACAAAATTTCAGCTCCATCGGACACTGGAAAGTGGGTCAAATTAGGCTTGCAAGATTTGTCCCCCACTAACTAACTAACTACTAACATGGCAAGTTAATAAAAACCTTGTAAAAAAGATGGTGTTATCATTCGTGTGCCCGCAGCACGCTCGATTTGCATTATTGGGGTAGGTAAATGAAGAACGGTGACAGCATACCATGTCCGTAACTATGTGTCCTAGAAACAAAATTTAAAACATTAATAGAACCTCTACGACATTTTAAAGAATCTTTCAAAAATTCAGTACTACCGGACCATTTGTAAGATAAACCCCCTCTATTCACTGGACTATAAGTATACTCAAAAGCATTCTTCTACGATGCATTCCCGTAACAGCGGGAAAAGCCTACTCCTCTTTTACTCGAGTACAATACCGGCTATTTTTACTTTGGTACCATCCGTAGGTTCCTTGCTGCCGATCATAGAAACCATATGCCGACATAATATGATATCTTAGGTATCTAACTTTACCAGTCGACAGAACATGGATACATACGGAGAATAATTGCAAATAAATAACAAAATATTGCAATGGAATTTGGATCTTATGTCGTTACACATCTAAGCCATACGGTAGCGAGCGACATCGACACATTAAACATGCACTTTATCCTTTAGCGCTAATGTACAAAAATATTCACATATTGTCATAGACATAAGACGGATTGTGGATAAGTAATAATAAACAGGTGATAGCATTCAATTAGTTAGCACACAATCAAACCGAAAAGGCAAACAACAATCAAAATAGCTAAACGCTACCGATTGATACTACCGACCGTATCAACTATCACTGTTTAACAACTTGATGTATCTAACCACAGAACCTTGTTCTGTGATCGACGGATACCGGCACTCACACTCTAACGTCATAACCATAAAGTACAAATTGGTTTATCTCGATGGCAAGCCAAGAATGAATTTACTAACCATATTCAATTATTGGCGCTACATCCAAGCAAAACGTAAGCATGGAAATAGAATAATTGGTGAGGACACGATAAACTAACTTTGCTAAAAGTTAAATGGCAGTCCCTCATAGTTCCAACTAAAATTGAATTTTGCATAAGCTTTTGAGTTCATAACGATGTTGGTGAGTTACAATGAGTCTAATCGATTCCGTCAATTTCGTAACTAACAGATAACAATATCTCTAATGATTTTGATTAAATATGTACTTAAACAAACCTTTAGATGCGCTTTTACATGAGTAGGTACCTTCTTATTTCTTTTTTTTTTATTTTACGAGAACTACTTTCAATGAACTAATGACTCAAAAGATTGCGAGGTTACAAAAACGCTTAATCCTACTGAAAGGTAAAACTCGATCAGTTTTTTATCTATCAAGAGCCCGATAACTTAATCTCTGATGACTACCGGAGGATTTGGAAGGTTCAAGCAAATTGCTTCCACAAAGCCCTTCAAGTAAGGTCTTTATTTCTTCGTCACGCCCAATTTCCCTGTGAAGCAAGCAGGCTAGCGGTTGTGTCCATTAAACGTTGGTATGCTATCTCGCCTTTTGTGTCCCAGTTTTGAGGTTAAATGTGCGACAAGTTGGGAGGGCCAGGGGTCAGATAAGTTTGGATAGTGAACGGACGTAGGTACCTGTAACTTTTGTGGCCAAAACCGCAGCTCCGGCAAAACAGTCGGCGGCGGCGTCTAGTTTGAATGGAGGTTTCATTAGTCTGAGCATCTAAAGGGCTAGTAATAAACCTAATGAAGAGATTTTCTGAGAAAATAGTCCTAGCCAATGAGGTAAATTATTACAACATAAAGTTCAGGACTGCCACTTTTATTTGGTATTTTTTTTACAAAAGCTACGCTAATCATTCTGAACAGATGTTATCCAACCAATTAAAAAAAAAAAAGCTGAGAGACTGGACTATTTTAAAATAAATTCTCTTTCAGATGGAAGACGTATGCACGACCTGTTGTTTCTTTTTAAGCTAGCGAATGGCACCCTTGATGCACCTGAGTTACTTAATTCGCTTTCTTTCAGTGCTCCGTTAAAGCTTCCGCGTGCATCGAAATCAAAAGTACTTATTGATAAGCCTTGCAAGTCCAACCTTGGTCAGTATGCACCCCTAAACCGAATCGTGAGGGAGTTTAACCGTGTGGCTCACACCAAGAACTTGGATTTAGGTATTTACGGGTGCCATCCGCGGCTTTAAGGTATCTCTTCTTCCGTAAATCAACTTCTTCTGTAAATCAACTTATAATTCGCAGCTTATATTTTTTTCATTTATCATATAATTTCATTTGTTATTTATGCTAATTTATTATTTAATTTGCTATGGCTTTGTGTTTAATTTGATTTGCTTATTGACTAGGTAATTCGAATTGATTTTTATTACAAAAAATATTTTATTGCAACTTTTTACGTAAGGACATGACATTAAATTTGCTATTATTATCTTTTTTTTTATCGAACTTGTTAGAATTGCGTGCAGTCTTCACCAATAAGTAATGACATTTAGTTATTTTGTATATTGAATAAATCCTAGTGTAATTATTGATGTTTATTATGTTGGTGTTCTAATAAATAAAAAATAAATAAAAAAAAACTAACAACCGAAATCAAACTCACCTGTTTTTTTTTATAATTGCAGTTTAGTTTGTGATACTTATTAGATTTTCTATTATCATGTTTTATTTTTTGTATTATCATTACAAAAAATAAAACATAAAATTATATTATTTAAAAAAAATTTAATTAGGTACGTTAGGTTCGAATTGTGACTTCGAACCGAAAACTATGCATTTTTTCTATGCATACCCGAACTTCCTGGGTATGCATAGAAAAGAGTATTTAACTCAGATCATAATATAATACTAATACATATGATCTGAGGACTTGAACGTGAGTGTAATTTCATGCGATACCTTCTTGCGGTACAGCTCTGCACAATTTGAGAGCTGTACCTACAGCCTACTCTACGCATACATCGGAGACTCTTCCAATAAAATACGGTAGTCTATAATACTTAAATATTGGGGCCTGTTTCACAATATCTTAGTAAGTTCTCATCAGCTGTTACTTGACAGATAGTCCATACAAAACTGTTAATTAAACTGAAAACATTCACTTTCGGACATTGTGAAACAGGCACTAAAGCTAAAAGCGTGAGATTAAACTTATCCGCAAATAAAAATCGCGCTAGGAATGGAAGTTAATATTATTGTGTAACTGCGTTAATCACAAAATATTTGTGCAGTATAAATATTGAAAAGGTCATGTAAGAGCGATTTTATCAATTTTAATTAATTATTGCGTATCTTACGAAAGAAAAATTAAACTAAGTATAAAAGAAGCACACCTGTCATATTTCTAAACTTTTGTTCAGCAGATACATCACACCATAGATGTATTATTCCTGTAGATGGAGCATAAGAAAATGAACAATTCCTTCTATAATCGACTCTCGTCGATGCCGACATGTCGACATGTCGTGTGTTAAAAAGAGATAACAATAGCCCAACGTGTGCGTCTTAATGAGCTGCGCGCCACTTGAAAGTAAACGTCATATTTGTTTGTTAACCAGCTGGTTAACAAATGCTTCAGAAAGAAAAGCTTTTTTTGTACAAAAATATAGAAAGATTTGATGGTGTGGTGCGGTAAATCTGTTGTTTGTTAAGAATGGCCTGTTAGCCCGAGAGCCAAACTAATTCGCTCTATGGAGACTCAACAATAATTCTATATCAGTAATTTCTTAACATTGAAAATTAGATTATCTAGTTTAATAAATAATTCATTAGTAATCCACCAATATTTATGACAGCGACATTAAAAAAAGACAAATACAAAGCTTTAAAAAATCTATAAAAAATAGGCAAAAATGGTATAAGTGTTATTCACTTTACATTTGATTACATTTATTATTATCTTTAGTAAAAGTTTATAATCCCCCTATATTTGTAAATGAAAAACAAATAAACTTTAAAAAAAACTCTCTACGTAAACTCAAATTGGCATTACACCTATGTTAAAAATGCTATCAGAAACAACCGACTTCTTCCTAAAGTAATAGTTTCCCGTTTTATATCTTTATGGATTTCTACTTTGGTGCTTAGATATGGTTAACATAAACACATGTTAACGATAAAATTGGTGATAGCATATTTGCTGAAAGAATTGCACCATTTTCGGGGTATAACTTATTTTTTATACCTTCCAAGGCGATATTATGTTGGATTCCAAAATATAGTCTCTTAAAATTATATTTAAGGGCCGTTTACAAAAATTTGGCCTGTTATTGAATTTTTTACAAAAATATCAGATAGCTCTTGGGGTATGTACTGTTCCCGGTTATTCAAGCAGAGTGAGTGTTTTGAAAGAGAATAATGAACACATATCATTTCAGAGGTAAGTCACACTCATTGTTTTGTGTTTTTGCGAACACATTTTTATAGCAAATTTGGAAAAACTAAATCGCTGTACGTGTATATACAGTTTAACATTGACTTGGTTGAAGAAAATCGGGTGTTTTTAGGCTAAAAATATATAATTTAAAGCCAATTGGGATTTTTTGACATTTGACCAACCTGATAGTGTTGTAGTCTGATTTTTAACCGACTTCAAAAAAAGGCGGAGGTTCTCAGTTCGGTTGAATTTTTTTTTTTTATTTTTTTTTTAATGTTTGTTACCTCATAACTTTGTCAATTATAAACCGATTTTAGAAATTATTTTTTGGTTTGAAAGCATATAGTTACAAATTGGTCCCATTGTTATACGGTCAGGATCTGATGATGGCATCCTGGAGAAATCAAGGGAACTCTTCAAATATTATAGGCACACCTATAGCGATTTTGGTATTTTCTTAAGTAACTCGTGCATTTGCTTTCGGTAAGCACCATTTGGTGAAGAGTAACTGATGATGAAGACCACATATGGCCATCGAAAACATTAATTAAATACTAAATATGTTACGGGCGCAATACGATTCCTTTAAGGTTCATAAGTAATTTTCAAGTATTTGCGACTGGTAGTCATCATCTCACGATGATGAGCTGGTGATGGAAGGTACAACTCCTCAATAGTTAGGAGTTGGAGGATAATTCTTTAAATATCGTTGATACGTAAATATTTGTAGTTGTTACCTTTCAGGTTATTTAGTTAAGCTGATGATGGAAGGTAAAACTCTTTAACGCTTAGGAGTTAAAGTATGTTTTTAAGTACTACAAGCGCCAATAGAACTTTAGGTTGTATTCTTTCAAGTAATTTAGGTTAGCTGATGTTGGAAGGAAACTGCATAACAGTTAAGAGTTGGAGGGTGGTGCTTGTCTGAGTTCTAATTTAGATATGGGCTATAGTCGTTGCACATTGAGCTACCCTTGCTCATTATGCGGTTTCTTATAGTAGATTTCTTACACTAAAAAAGGAAAAATAAACAAAATTTAAAAAAAAAAATAAAACCGCCTTCAAAACAAAACTGCAAACAAAAACTCATTTCCCAAAAACACGTAAAAGTGAAAAATAAATTGAATCATTCAATTCAAAGTACGAAAGTGCGGGACTTTTTCTAATTAATCTTGAACTTACTGATCTGATTGAAGTCGGTGTCAAGCCGAAAGTAACAAGAACGAATACTTAAAATTCAATTTCATTTCATTTCAAAATAGTGAAACAATAATAAACAATATCTCATGCGCAGAGTGGTGTAAATTGTAACCTGTCAAATACATATTAATATTAATATCTATTTGGCTTGACACCGACTTTAATCAGATCAGTAAGTTCAAGATTAATTAGAAAAAGTCCCGCACTTTCGTACTTTGAATTGAATGATTCAATTTATTTTTCACTTTTACGTGTTTTTGGGAAATGAGTTTTTGTTTGCAGTTTTGTTTTGAAGGCGGTTTTATTTTTTTTTTTAAATTTTATTATGTAATATCGATAAAAAATTGTAGTCTTAACAATTTTGTATTTAAACTTAATTTTTGTGGTTTAATGTGGTTTAAGATCTTTATTAATCTCACAAGAATTTACAAAAAAGTTCACTTACGTAAGATTACAAATTACAATAAGTATCTTATAAAAGATTACAAATAAACTATTTAGAGAAACGTACGTACCTAAATTGACTTATCGGCAGTTTCAAACTCTGTACCAATAACACTATAAACAAACAGAATTTACAGTATTTTAAGTAAAATACTAGGTAAATACTAAGTAATACATTAAAAGGACTTAAAATATCTTATAACACTAACATAAATAAGTAATAATTAACTTGTTTCTGCAATAAATACTACTAGAATAATAAAATATGCAGGTAGTTAAATACAACAAAAATAGATCACCGCGCAACATCATGAACATAGATGAAACTAACTAGACGCGACTGGAAGTGGCATCTCGTGCAAGTAGTGATTACTTTGTTTGGTTTTAACGCTTAATATATTTTGTTCACAGCTTCTAGATTTTAGATCAAATAATAAAAATTATAATAATGTTTACGAACTTATATATTTATTTATTTATTTTATTAGCTTTTGAGTGTTTTTTTAGAGTATTTCGCATGATCTTATTTTATTTAAAATTATTAAGTACTTTTTTTATCTATGTATATTAAGTAGGTATATATTTTACAAAAAAGTGTATAAGTATGTATGTATTTACCCGCTATCTAGTCACCATAACACAGCTTCCTAATGAGCCAGATAACCGGTGTGATTTTAAGAAGTTCATTTATTTATTTTAATTATGCATATATGTAAGTATATATAGTAAGTATTATTTATTTTTTCATTTATTAAGTAGAAAGAATTTTAATAACTTTTTGAAAGTAGTCATTGATTTTGCTTCTTTAATATGTTTAGGGAGAGAATTATATAATTTTGCACCTTCATAAATAATGTTATTTTTTCCATAGTTTGTTCTCGGGGGGCGTAGATATAGATCATTTGCACGTCTTAAAAGTTTAGTATGTACTTGTTTTTTTGCTTGAAGGTTATTTCACTGTGTATTTCTTTGTTCAAGATTTTTCGAACCAAAATACAAGTGTAATATACATATGTATTATGGATAGTCAAAATTTTTGTTTCTTTATACAATTTTTCGGTGGGAGTGAAAAAGTCGTAATGGAATAGTGCTTTTACGAGCTTATTTTGTGCTATCTGTAGAATATCTATATTACTTTTTGCCGCCGTACCCCAAATTTCAACCAAGTAATCAAATTGCTGTTTAACTAAACTGTTATATAGATTATATCGGACTTTTAATGGTAAATATCGAATTATGCTTCGTATCATACCCGTGAGACGTGTCAGTTGCATTTTAATTTTTTCAATATGTGGTTTCCATGTCAAATGACTATCTAAAATTAGTCCGAGATATTTTTCTTGCGAATTTTTATTTATCATTTGATCGTTTATTTTCAAAGGTGGATAATTTTTTATTTTCTTATTTTTGGCCGAGAATATCACATAGCTAGTTTTATTTATATTAATTGTCAGTAGATTATATTGGAACCATTCATTTATTAGGTACTAGCGGCCGCCCGCGGTTTCACCCGCGTGGTTCCCGTTCCCGCGGGAATATCGGGATTAAATGTTCATAAAAACCTTCCTCTTGAATCACTCTATCTATTAAAAATAAACGCATCAAAATTCGTTGTGTAGTTTCAAAGATTTAAGCATACAAAGGGACATAGGGACAGAGAAAGCGACTTTGTTTTATACTATGTAGTGATAAATCGTTCTGTGCATCCGCAACTACGCTCTCGATAGAATTACCAAAATAAAATAAACTAGTATCGTCCGCGTACAAAGTAATGTCACCTGCAAGACCAATATTTTGTATGCTGTTAACGTATACCAGAAATAAAAGGGGTCCCAAAATTGAGCCCTGAGGAACTCCGCAAACAATTGGCATTAGGTTACTTTCGTACTGACCACTCTTTACTATCTGGTAACGATTGTTGAGATATGACTCAAATATTTTTAGGGCATTTTTTGTGATTCCTATGCTTTTTAATTTGTTGAGTAGAAGACGGTGGCTAACTGTATCGAAAGCCTTTTTTAAATCAATGAAAATTCCGAGAGCTATTTTCTTTTTATCGATATTAACTTTTATTTTTGTGACAAGATCTGTTGTTGCCGAGAGAGTATTTGATTTTGGTCTAAAGCCGTACTGTTTTTGATATAAAAAGTTGATTGAAGTCAAATATTTATCGAGTCTAGTGTAAAGAACCCTTTCAAATATCTTTGACAGTACTGACAGCTTAATTTTTCTCAATTCTAAACAGATTTCCCACCGCCGCGCCGCCGTCGATGTAAAGGAAACGTAAATAAGAAACGTAAGAAAAGGCGACGATTGGAGACCTTCGCAACAAACAAGAATATGCTCGATGCACTTATTAAAGCAAATTGTGGATTTATACTTAAAAAATTGAATAAGTACATTAAAAGTATAAAAATTAGCGTGAAATCTGTAATTTTTACTTGATATCATTCAGCAGACTATTTAATTTAATAAATTGATTAGAAATCTCGTTCAG
Source organism: Crambus lathoniellus (assembly GCA_949710035.1). Lineage (NCBI taxonomy): Eukaryota > Metazoa > Arthropoda > Insecta > Lepidoptera > Crambidae > Crambus > Crambus lathoniellus. The sequence goes on along the minus strand of OX453305.1, from coordinate 17,993,372 downwards.
TTTTACGACTATACCTCCTAGTATAAATAGTATAATTATCATCATTAACATAATTATTAATGTCCTCATTGCTGGGCCTTCCCTGTGCAAGAAAACACCACAGGTAGAACGGGCCATAAGTGCCATAACCCACCACGCGAAGCCAATGCAGATTGGTGGGTGAGGGTGCCAACGACTGCTAATGCAACCGAGACCAACGGCTTAACGTGCCTTCCGAAGCACAGAGGAGACGACATAATAAAGTTTTGGTCACCATTCAGATGTCCAACCGCAACGAATGTTGCTTATCATCAAGGACCGGATGCAGAATGCGCGTACCAATGACCCATCGATCTCATCAAGTATAATTATAGTACCTACTTCATATTTGGCACTGATTCAAAATTAAAGGGCTTGCTTAGACCATGAAACTGAACAACTTTCTCTTTGGAGCATAGCATACGTCGAAATATAAAAAAAATATTCTGCCCCACTAAATCGATCAGCTGAGCGTTTGCTTTTGTCTGGAGGGAAGAAATTTTTGCCATATTTCGACCTATGCTGAAGTTTTATAGCGTAAACAAAATTCTAAGGCCGTGGGCACTTTGGACACGATTAGTACTAAAAACTGACAGAAAAGCGGATTATGAACCGCCCAATTACATTAAGTCTAGCCGCATTGAAAATCGCGAAGCGCTCTATTCAATGCGGCGTACTTTCGATCAGCCGTATTGAATACGGCATATCTTGAATCCGCCGCATTACAATGCGGTACTGTTTTTTCCAATACAGCTAGTTGCTATGTAATACGGTGAAATATACAATACGCCTGCGATATATACATATAGGTACATTGTAATTTTATGTATCGCATTGCATTCAAATTATTTTGATATCTTTTATCGATAACTTGTTATAAAAAAAACCACAGCACTATCATTGCATCATCATCATCTAGCATTGCATGGTCAAAATGGAGACATTCACTAATGTCGACGCAACAGATTAACATGTATGTCTCTTTCTATCTTATGACAATTTGATAGTGTTAGAAGGGGTAAAGGATGGGTGAGTTATAGCTTATTTTTGTGATCCATCTACAGGAATAATACATCTATGCATCACACCACTAAAAGTCTATTGACTTCAGAAATTTTAAAATTGTATTCAAAAACAAATGAGTGTTTATGTGATTTACGCAGTTACACATATATTAACTTTTTAATAACTTTACAAAATGACGCTAAGATAGTTCTTATTATATATAAGACAGATGGCGCTGGCCGTCCTATAAACATCGACTGCGTACAATTTGCTTTGAAAAAATATCAAAAGTGATTAAATCCACAATATTATTATAAATTTTTGTAAACTCAAGTGTCTGTAACCTGTGTAAATGTTTGCAAAGAAATCAAGTGAATAATATAGCTAATAAGTGAAAAAACAAAAAGTGACAACTCATTAAGTGTTTAAAAACAAAAGACAAGAAAATTCACCATAAAATTAGTTGTGTCTAATGAATCTTCTTAAACGATGTAAACTTATCTAAAAATTAGCCCCACACAGTGCGATATTTTTAAAAAATCAATGTAAAAATAACGTTGTGAAGTGTCAATCTAAAAAGTGTAAACAAAGTTGACCTTGAACGTTTGTGTGTGCATTCAATCAACTGAGCTTAGTCACTGACCAACACCACACTTTACGTACAAACATCACAAACGTACGATACACATTCATAAATTGGACCGGTCTCCTATCGGCATCCGTGGCGCATTGGTACCTACGAGATACATATACCGTTCGCTCTGCGAGACCTAGTTCAAATCCGCGTGGGGTGAAAAAAACACTTTGAGTATTTTTTGTGTTTTTTTTTCTGTTGCTTTCGCATAATAACAAATTACTGAAATTAATTAAAATGTCATCGTCAAAACAAACAGAAACGTCAACGAAAACTCGTTGTGATGCTTGCCAAAAAGTAATTACAAATAGAGAATTCATAAAATGTGATACTTGTAAGAGCATCTACGATATAAAATGTGGAAATGTAGCAGATAAACGATTCAATTTAATGACCGTCGAAAATAAAAAGAGATGGAAATGTGACAATTGTATCGAAAAATGCTCGATGGAAAACCGTTCCAAAAATACTAACACACCAATTGCACAAAACAAAGTTATTGCGCGTCAACACAATGAATCTAATACATCATTTTCAAATATAACAAAGAGAAAACATACAAGAAATGCATTAAGAGAATGTCCTTTATCATTTACAAACACAGAAAGTCGAGCAAATGTCAGTGACAATGATAATATTATTATGAACTTATCATTAGACTCCCAAACAAATACAAGAAGTTTACCCGATCTATCTACAAGAGACAGCGAAGAATTAGGTTCTCTGAAACAAATAAAAGAGGACTTAAACAAAAAATTGGTGAGTGCGCATTCTGAAATAGATAACCTGCTTTTAGAAAATAATCAGTTTAAAACAAAAATACATGAACAAGCCAACAAAATCGATAAATTAACTAAAATATACTCTTCCCCAACGACAAAGACCAAAAGAAGGAAAAACGAATCCAGCCGGAATAAGTCATTTGACATATCATCACACAACAATGAGTCAGTTTTAAATCAACCTTCAAAGATTACGGAACGAGATATTGACATAGAAATTAAATTGAGAAAAGACGACAATATGGAAAAATCAATAAAGAATGAGGATTTAGCTGTTACAAAGAGAAACATTTTTATATTTGGATCACAACAATGTGTAGGCCTAGCAGCTTCCTTAACAAAAACAAGACAGACTTCAAATTACGAAGACTACGAAATAAGTGCTGTGACGAAACCATTTGCAAGGACTGAGGAAATAGTACAGTCAATTAAAGTTAAGGATCTTAGAGACTATGATAAAGTAATATTATGCTTAGGTGAAAATGATAACAACTATTTAAAAACGACTTCAGAATTATATTGTGTATTAAAACAATTGCCTAACATTACTGTCATTGTACTAGGAGTATTAGATAATATATCATTAAACGAAAAATTGTTAAATCATAATCTTAAAATGACATGTAATAATTTTAAAAATTGTCATTTCTTGCATCTTAATGAAAATTTTAAATACTTAGCAAATGGCTCGAAAATGATAAAAATTTGTAATAAATTGAATTTTTTGATAGATACAATAGATTATGAAAACAATTACTTGTTGACCTCAACAAACAACAATGTATTCAATCACACGGCACCTACGTGAAACGCATATATTATATAAACAAGGGCACGATAAACAAAGCATTCCAAAATACATTCAAAAAACCATTTTTGACTATTTTCCGACGGTAAATGGGCTCACGATAACCAAACCTGTCCGAAATAATGAAAATTTTTTTCTTGACTCACAAAAAAAGTGATATGACTGTATTGCACCAAAACATTGCGGGCTTGTTTAGCAAAAGAGACATTTTAGAACTCACTCTTGATGAACTCGAAAGAAAAAACATTAAAATAGATGTTCTGTGTTTCTCAGAGACATTCGTAAAGAGGGGCAGTGAACAAAACATTCAGTTACCTACTTATAAACTAGTTTCAAGTTATTCTAGACAACACGAAAAAAGGGGTGGAGTATGTATCCTCTGCAAAGGTAATTTAGAAGTTAGGAAACTAGCTTTTATAGATGATTTTGCGGTTGATTACGTTTTTGAGTGTTGTGGCATAGAACTGGTATCCTCCAAATGTATAATCATTTGTATATACCGTACACCAACGTCTAAACCGGAGGTATTTTTATCAAACCTTGAGTCTTTGATGAATAGGCTTCGCCGTAAAACTAAGCACAAAATAGTTATTACAGGTGATCTAAATATTGACACATTAAAATTATCAAGTAGTACTGACGAATTAAAAAGAATTGCCCTGAATTATAATTTTCATTTACACATCAAAGAACCCACGCGAAAACATGCTTGTCTAGACAAAAAAAAAAAAAAAAATGACAAACTGGGGGCCGATTCTCACGCAATCGAGAAAAGTTCACTTTTTTAAGCTCGAAATTCAAATATAACACAGTTTTTGTATTGTCAGAATTTCACAATCGAAAAAGTTCGAGCGAAAACCAGTCGAACGCTACGAGTGGTAGAAACCAATAGATGTTCGTATACGAACTTAGCTGTCAAAATGAATTTGTTGACATGTGGGACAGCTTAGTTTGTTTGAAACGTTCTCAGAAGTTCTAACTTTTCAATAGAAACCACAAACAAAATGTTCGATATACGAATTACCACACTGAAAAAGTTCGAATGCCTGAGAATCGGGCCCCAGATGCTAAAGGTTGCCTTTATAGTCTTGGTCTATCTGATCATGAGACAGCGCAATCTCTCACTTTTAAACTGGAGCAAGCAGTTAGAAAACCAGATTACTGGTTTCAATACAAACGTGACTTAAGTCCCGATAACTTAAACATGTTTAAATCATATTTATCTGCATTGTCATGGTCCGAATCCTTTGCTAAAGCCGATGTCAATAATGCTTTTAAAGCTTTTCACGATGATTTTAGTCTTTTTTACGAGTTATGCTTTCCAATCGTTAAGCGAAAACTTTCTACACAACCCAAAAGAACGCCTTGGTTTACTACTGGTCTAAGGAAATCAACAAGAGCCAAAAGAAAGTTACGTTTTTTGTATTATAGTAACCCTACAAGTGAAATTAAACATAAATATCAAAGATACACAAGATTATTGAAAAGATGTGTTTTTAAAGCTCAACGATTAACGAATGCTAAATGCATATCCAATTCTAAAAATAAAATTAGAGCTACATGGAATTTAATTAATAATAAACTTGGACAAACAAATCCCAAAAGTGTTATAAATTTGATGAAGGACGAAGCAAACCATGAGTATCGGAAACCGAATGACATAGCAAATTACATTAATGATTATTTTATAAATTTGACAAGCAATAATAGTACTCTAATTGATAAGACTTTATTAAAAAACATTGACGCAAATAAATTTAGCATATACTCATACCCTATTGACATTTACTAAGTTAAAAAAAATATTAAATCTTTAAACTCAACCAACTCGACGGGTTATGACGATATCTCAACGGAAGTAATTAAACATGTTAAAGACGAAGTGTCGCCTGTATTGTGCGAATTAATAAATAAATCATTTAGTTCCGGAGTGTTTCCAGATAAGTTAAAGATTTCAGTCGTCAAGCCGATTTTGAAAAAAGGAAGCAAACTTATTGTAAGTAACTACAGACCGATATCCCTAATCTCAATATGGTCTAAAATATTTGAAAAGGCAATGCTTGCAAGGCTGTAACTAAGATTTTTAACTATAGGATTGATGCGAAATAAAAGAAATTAAAAATACAATGAAATATGAAGTTTTATTTATATTACATGTAAAATTAGGTCCTTACAAGAAATACAGGGCGTGGGGATAACTATTCTACTTTGCAGCTCACTTGTTGCACTGTCAGAGGGACTCAAATTACAATATTCTCACTGAGTTGAAAATTACATAGACAGGTAATGAAGTTTAAACTAGACAAATAAGGTTTCAAAAGAAATTTATATAAATAAGAGTCCTAGGCTATCGCTATCCTTAAAATAGGTTTACAACGTGTCAGACTGGATAGACAAATACAAACACAAATTAAAATATGGGTTGTTATTCAATATTAAACATTTTACAAGTTCACAAGTGTAGTTTAAATCAAGTTGGGAGTGTTACAAAATTGAAAGGAAGGTAGGTAATACTTATATGTATGTAGTTAAGTTAAACTTATGAGAGAGGAGAAGATTAGAGACGATTAATGGGCGCCACGCTTATGGACAACACATAAACGAAGAGAGTAGGGAGAGATGTAGTAAGAGATAAAGATATAAGAACGATTACACCTGAGATTTATATTCCGAGGAGGGGTTGCGAACGCCGGTCTCTCAAGGCCTAAGGTCAGCGAACGAGGGCTCGCCGGTATGGTATCAGCTTCGCAGGTGCTCGCTCCGGACAGGTAGGTCACAGAGGACCAATCAAGAAAATTGCAGTGTTCACACAATGATGCAGCTTAGGACGCAATTAGCGAGGTTTATCAGGGATAAACTACGTAGGTATCACAATTATCAAAAATGTCTATGCAATAACAGTTCACAGTGACTTTTTCACAGTCAGTTAAGTAGAGGTTATAGAGAGAAAAAACACTGGGGCGAGATGGGCCCTATTTATATGTTCTGCCACGATTTTTCTAGAATCATGTTTTTAACTAATTTTGCTTTACCATCAATCTCGAATTTTCCAAAGTCAGTAGCATAGACAATGCTCACTTGTACATTTCTAGAATGATCCGAATGTAGTCTATGGTTAAGAAAATTAGCTAAAGATAAATGAAGAATTATATAAAATCAAATAAAGGAAGATTTGTAGATTATAAATAACTAATTACTTTCATTGTAGATTAGATATTCATAAAGTTATTGATAAAAGTTTTTAGGTATCATAGATAATCTGGACTCAATATGTAGAAGTTCAATTATTAAAGCAAGAGAGCTACTCTACGCTAGATGTCAGTTCTGGTGCTGTTGCATGAACGAGATGACAGGATGGCTATGCATTTAGGTGTGAGAGAGATGACAATATATGTGCGACATACTTTGCCACTATTTGACACCAGATGGCGCTAAAGTTTGATGAAGTGTGGACTCTCAACGCAAGGTGTCTTTATAAGAAAAAAGAGATGGAAATAGCTGGACATCCATGCAAGAATGAGAAGACTTATATCTCTGGATAATTGCTCGTGGAAATAGTTCTTCTATTCCTCACAAGATTGAGCCAATGGTTCAAAAATTATGATGTTTACTCTGATAAAATTAAATGTCAAACGTCAGACGTGATAGATGTTTGTTGACAAATTTAAGTGTACCTAAGATGTAAAAATTAGCAATTATTGCTTGGAATTGAGTTAATGAGAATGTATGTACTTTGCAATAAGGGATGTATAAAAACTGTGTTGTGTAAAGGTACAAAATATAGGATAAAAAACAGAAATGAAAATTATTTTCTTTACTGTGTGGGGATAGTGACCTGTCCTTCACTCACCTCATCCCAGTTCCTTTCTTTATTTTTTTTCTTTTTTTTCTCAACTAATGAGGTATTGTAACATATCATTTTTTTAATATGTTACATTCACAATAAACTATGATAGTACCAACCTTCATTTCTGTTTTTTATCCTATATTTTGTACCTTTACACAACACAGTTTTTATACATCCCTTATTGCAAAGTACATACATTCTCATTAACTCAATTCCAAGCAATAATTGCTAATTTTTACATCTTAGGTGCACTTAAATTTGTCAACAAACATCTATCACGTCTGACGTTTGACATTTAATTTTATCAGAGTAAACATCATAATTTTTTAACCACTGGCTCAATCTTGTGAGGAACAGCAGAACTATTTCCACGAGCAATTATCCAGAGATATAAGTCTTCTCATTCTTGCATGGATGTCCAGCTATTTCCATCTCTTTTTCTTATAAAGACACCTTGCGTTGAGAGTCCACACTTCATCAAACTTTAGCGCCATCTGGTGTCAAATAGTGGCAAGGTATGTCGCACATATATTGTCATCTCTCTCACACCTAAATGCATAGCCATCCTGTCATCTCGTTCATGCAACAGCACCAGAACTGACATCTGGCGTATAGTAGCTCTCTTGCTTTAATAATTGAACTTCTACATATTGAGTCCAGATTATCTATGGTACCTAAAAACTTTTATCAATAACTTTATGAATATCTAATCTACAATGAAAGTAATTAGTTATTTATAATCTACAAATCTTCCTTTATTTGATTTTATATAATTCTTCATTTATCTTTAGCTAATTTTCTTAACCATAGACTATATTCGGATCATTCTAGAAATGTACAAGTGAGCATTGTCTATGCTACTGACTTTGGAAAATTCGAGATTGATGGTAAAGCAAAATTAGTTAAAAACATGATTCTAGAAAAATCGTGGCAGAACATATAAATAGGGCCCATCTCGCCCCAGTGTTTTTTTTCTCTCGATAACCTCTACTTAACTGACTGTGAAAAAGTCACTGTGAACTGTTATTGCATAGACATTTTTGATAATTGTGATACCTACGTAGTTTATCCCTGATAAACCTCACTAATTGCGTCTTAAGCTGCATCATTGTGTGAACACTGCAATTTTCTTGATTGGTCCTCGATCTTCAGCGTCCGGGTAAGTCGATCTGCTAAACGGCAAACAAATTACCAACATCTCTTTATGTCACTGCTTTGGCATAACGCTGTGTTTTCTTCTTCCTCGACAGTTCTTATTCTTGACTGGACTACCTGTCCGGAGCGAGCACCTGCGAAGCTGATACCATACCGGCGAGCCCTCGTTCGCTGACCTTAGGCCTTGAGAGACCGGCGTTCGCAACCCCTCCTCGGAAGATAAATCTCAGGTGTAATCGTTCTTATATCTTTATCTCTTACTACATCTCTCCCTACTCTCTTCGTTTATGAGTTGTTCATAAGCGTGGCGCCCTTTAATCGTATCTAATCTTCTCCTCTCTCATAAGTTTAACTTAACTACATACATATAAGTATTACCTACCTTCCTTTCAATTTTGTAACACTCCCAACTTGATTTAAACTACACTTGTGAACTTTTAAAATGTTTAATATTGAATAACAACCCATATTTTAATTTGTGTTTGTATTTGTATATCCAGTCTGACACGTTGTAAACCTATTTTAAGGATAGCGATAGCCTAGGACTCTTATTCATATAAAATTTCTTTTGAAACCTTATTTGTCTAGTTTAAACTTCATTACCTGTTTATGTAATTTTCAACTCAGTGAGAATATTGTAATTTGAGTCCCTCTGACAGTGCAACAAGTGAGCTGCAAAGTAGAATAGTTATCCCCACGCCCTGTATTTCTTGTAAGGACCTAATTTTACATGTAATATAAATAAAACTTCATATTTCATTGTATTTTTAATTTCTTTTATTTCGCATCAATCCTATAGTTAAAAATCTTAGTTACATTTGGCTAATTTCTTTTATAGAAAAGCACAATTTAATAAAGTCAGAACAAAATGGATTTCAAAAAGGTAAATCGACAACCCTAGCAGCTTTTTTACTTGTTGATAAAATAACAAAATACATGGACAAGCGTATCCCATTGACTACGATTTTCTTTGACATGAGCAAAGCTTTTGACTTTGTTTCTCATGAAATGCTTCTTCTTAAATGTGAGTTGTATGGAATTAGAGGCTTAGCATATGACTGGATTAAGTCTAACTTACACAACAGAAAGCAGTATGTAGAAATATTGAGCCAAGATCAGCAAAAACTTGTTAGTTCTCACAAGTCGAATATTAAAGTAAATACTTCAGGTGTTCCTCAAGGGAGTATCCTCGGACCGCTATTATTCTTGCTTTATATTAATGATCTGCCTAATGTCACTAACTATCCATGCATTTTATTTGCGGATGATTTATCTGTGTTAGTACCATGTTTTGATAAGAACCATTATAATGTAGAAATAAATAAAACAGTAGAAACAATAATATATTGGTTAAAACAAAATACTTTAAAAGTTAACTTGACGAAAACAAAATACATTCAATTTATAAATCAAAATGGACATAAAAAAGACATAACAATTACACACAATAATCAAAAACTAATAGAAACAAATGTGGTTACTTTCCTTGGTATCACACTGGATGACAAGTGCACATGGGAAAACTATATAAACAACATAAGGAATAAAATAAACTCCTATGATTATGCTTTATGGAGGCTAGAAAAAACTACAAGTAAAGAAACAGCTCTCCAAGCTTACCATGGCCAGGTTTGTTCAATTTTAAGATACAGCATAGTTCTCTGGGGAAATTCCTGCCATATAAATAAATTGTTTATCGCCCAAAAGCAGTGTATTCGTGCTATGTATAACGTGGACAGCTTGGTCTCGTGTAGACCTCTTTTCAAAGAATTAAAACTATTGACGGTCCCTTGTTTATATATATTCGAGGTGTGTATCTTTGCAAAAACCCATCCGGATTTATTTAAGACTTTGTATGATTTTCCAAGAAACTACAGTTGTAGACGCCCAAATAAGTTAGTAACCCCTGAAATAAGAACAACCATGCGCTCAAGAAACTGCTATGCAATGGCTGTAAAAATTTATAACGATTTGCCCATTAACATGAAAAATGTACAGCTTACAAAATTTAGATATACTCTTAAAAATTGGCTTATTGAAAATTCTTTTTATAGCATAAACGAATATTTTGACCGGAAAAAATGACATAATTATATATTTAAGTATGTTAAATGTAAATGTAATTGTAGCTAATTAATTGAATTGTATTTGATATTTTTTTATGACATTTAATCTAATTTTATTTAGTTTATGATGAAAAATATGGGGACTAATTTAAGATAATATGACATTTTGCGATTATAATTTTTATAAATTCATAATTGATAGACATTGTATTTGCATGCCCTGCCGGGTGAATGTGTCTCGCACTTATTTTATTTTATACCACGCTGTTAAATACCACGTTCTGGCAAATAAATTTTCTTTCTTTCTTTCTTTCTATGAAATACTTAAAATTTCAAACTATTTTATAATACATTACGTTACACGAAATATTACGAAATGCCTATACCATACCTAAAGCACAGTCATCAAACTTCTAACTTTTTAAAAATAGCTCACAATACCTACACGTAATGTGTAAGTATGCTCAGCAAAAATGAAAACTTTTAGAATTAGCAAATATTTTGTATGGAATTTAATGTGTCACCGGACTATTACACAAATAAGTACCGTTAGCAAAAAATAAGTTTAAAAACTGTTTGTTGCGCTGGCTCCTTGAAATGAACATCTATTCGATAAAAGAATCTCACCAAAATCATCCTATAAAAAAACTGACCAACTCTCGCTGGAGCTGCTTATTTCTTGATAAAAAGTTATGAAATCTCTCAGTAAAGTCAAGCCAACTCTAATGTTCCTTTCTGCGATTTCTTTATTGATATAGCTACGTTTTATTTTTATGTGACTTTGGACGTTGAACATTCTACATGTTGGTTAGTTTTATTTAACTTTTTATCAAGAAATAAGCAGCTCCAGCGAGAGTTGGTCAGTTTTTTTATAGGATGATTTTGGTGAGATTTCATATCTTTTTGCAGAAAGCTTCAGCTTATATTTTGTGAAGATATAGGTATTATACATAAGTAATATATACAGGTATACTGATTAATTTACTGCAAATGTAACTTTGTAATGCAACTTTGTAATGCTTTATATTTATATAGGATTACAAAGTTATTTATGCAGTTAGTGTAACACGAAAACTGGACCGAAATTGTGAAATATATATTTTAATTTTTCCGTGAATTATACACTAAACCCTCTTTTTATTCTAAATTTAAAGCTTCTATGTCTGCTAGAAGTGCCTTAGCATTTTGATAACGATCAGTTAGTGAGTGACAAAATTAAGAAAATTTGACTAGTTATAATTCTTAAAGTACTGGTTCAAATTGAATGAAAATAAAAATATACCGTGTTTATACAACGCCAGCTTGGCTACTGACAATTCAGGTTTCTAGTTTTATCAACAACGAAGTTATGGGGGGTCAAAAATGGCCTGAACTGTTTCGAGAAAAGGATGGTACGTCCGTGACGCTTTTTTTTTGCTCGACTTGGAGGGGCACTGGATATCTAGATTATAAGTGTAACTAATGACTTTATTGACAATTTATGTATGACCTAGATAATAACGTGACAAACAATTTTTTTTAATGTATGACATTATCCATTTATTGTAATTTTAATTTAATCAAGAAACTTTCAATGATGATCGTTTTTGACATCAAAAATCAAATCTTTAATTAATATTATATTAAAGTATAGATAGTATAAAAGTATAGATAGTACTATTACAAGAAATGGAGCTTTCTTGCTTAGGTAGGTACGGTAGAAAAAAAATCGGTCGTGTATGTATGTACCTTGGATGTAGTACCTACAGGCTCTGGAAACACTCATCACCGACCACCTTAATTTAATAAACATTCGTTGTCCAGCATTTAGCGTAATCATTTGTTCAGCTTTCATCCCTTACTGGCAACAACAGAGTAATCTTATCCGGTAAGAGGGTCTAGTTTCATGGCCCGCTGCCACATTTCAATTACGATAATTTGTCCTTCTAGTGAAAACACCTTCCTTTACCTTATTATTACGAGCTCTGCTTTGTTAAGTGATTAATTCTACGTTCGAGTCAACATCGTTCATACCAACAATGAACAAAATAAGTTTTTAGTAAAAATTTTATTTTTATGACAAGCTTTTTCGCTGACTGTACTTTAATATTGTATTGTCATCTGAACCAAACTTGCATACAAAATTTCAACTCAATCGGACATTGGGAAGTGGGTCAAATTAAGCTTGCAAGATTTGACCCGAACGGACATACATACATACCTACACTGCAAGTTAAATAAAAGCTTGTAAAAAGATAATATTCTGAGAATTTGCAAGTAGAATTGGTTTAATTAACTAATCCGAATTAGTTTATGCTACATTTACATCAGAATTTTTGAGTCTTGAAATCAAACACTTTAGGCTGAGACTTTAAGCACAGATTACTAAATAGTTATACTACGTCTTTTAAATAGTTTTTTTGTCATTGCTTTTCTTGAGCGTGTTCGGTTTAGAATTGAAATATGACAGAGAAAATCTTTCTATGCTCTGTGTGTGGAAATATAGTATTCTGCTAGTGATAAGTTCCAAGATAAATTAAAAAAGCTTATTGTTCCCGACTGCTGCAGAAGGAGGGTTATGTTTTGCGAGAGTGTACATTTTTTACAATATTACCGTAACCTTAGTATTTTGGTACTAATATTTCTGATTTGATACAAAATGAAACACCACAATCGCTCCTGAATAATCGCTCGGTTAGTTCCTAAGTAGTTTATGTTATTTCAGAAGCCCGCAAAACCGCAGCGCTGCGAAACTTGGCGAATCATAGCCTGGTTGTGCTACCCGTTCTAGTTTTATGTGTTGTTAGTCAGACTTATTGTGTGTATAAACTTGCACTGAAACTGGGGTATTTAAATTATTCCTTGTTCACTTCACGGCAAGATTATAGAGAATTTGTACAATATTAATTACTAGTATTATTGTATTATTTTCACGGGAGAGCGATTGGCGGATTTTGTCACAAATAGGTAGTAGGGTGGAGCGAATTTTCGTTTTTATAGAATTTCAAAATCGCAGGGTGCGCGAAAGTTGCTTCATCCGATGAGGATCAAAACTTATTATGAGGACAACTTAATCAAATTAGTAGAAGTACTGCCCCCAAGGCCATCAAAGTTTGAAAATCATGAAGTTTTCAAAGTCATAAAGAATTAATTATAAATATCATAACTTAGATCATTAATGAAGAATTAGTTGTAAAATGAAAAGAAAAACAATAAATGACAATAAAAATAACATTTAAGTTATACACGCCTCCAAAAAAAATTTTTTTTTATCTCTTTAACCTTTAATTTTCTGAGTTACCTTATTTTCAAATGGTTTGTTTTTCTGTTTTAATTTCCATTCTCATTTTATTTGTAGCATGTTTATTGTATTATTTCAATAAAACAATACTAAATTTATTATTTCAAAACCTTTTTTTTTTTTATACATCATATATTTTTCTTAAAATCCAAAGCTCTTGGGGCAGTACTTCTACTAATTTGAATAAGTTTTTATCCTTATCACATGAAGCAACTTTCGCGCACCCTGCGGTTTTGAAATTCTATAAAAATGAAAATTCGCTCCACCCTAATAAGCAGTTGGAATAAAAGTATTATTTTTATTGTAATTAAAAAAATACCTCTGATAGGGTATTTGACTGTTGTTGAAATGTAGATATTTAATTATGACATTCAGAAATTATAACAATATTGAATAAAAAATGTGAAAATAAATTCGAAATGGCCACGTTTGGCTTTTATACAGGCCTTTAATCCGTCTGGCCACAGATCCATGGATTTACGCACTGTTTCCATGGGAAATTTCGCCACTGCATGCTCCAGAATTTTTTTAAGAGACTCAATGTCGCCGTGTCGTTTATAGCACATAGGCCACGTCCTCTAAAATTTACCGTAATTTGTAGTCTAAATGGTTGAGGTCTGGGCTAGATGAGGACCAGTCTTCAGTTCTTATAAATTATAAGAGCTGAAGACTGGCCCTGATCTAGCCTCAAGTCAAGTCTCAAGTCCGGAACGTTGGTTTCAAGACAGGCTGACCAGGTGCAAAGTTCACGGTAATTTTTTAAAAAGTATATTGCTGAGAGGTTTCACAACATGATCCAAGATAGTTTTCACTCCTTTTTCACGAAAATGTAGCTTTGTGACTCCTTGACTAAGACACGCCTCACCAAACCATCACTGACGCAGGATGATGCCGACGTTGTACCTTTCCGACCACTAAAGGTCACAGCAGATATATCAACTTGGAAAGGGATCGACACCGTATCGCCTTTCGCCTCGTCGTCAACCAGGCGTCAACCTAACGCAAGCACGTAACCAAACCGGATCAGCGTCCGTCGGTACGTCGGCTCGGCTACGGCTAGGCGACACGCCGCACTTACGCCTCGCCGCACAGTGGTTCCATATCGAAAAAAGGTGGACATGGGATCAAATCTCGGAATTTCAGTCTGATTTTTTGAAATGTGGTTAGTTCATTTTCATTTTCAAACCACTGTGCGTAGAGCCGTAAGCTCGGGTACGGAGAGACGTGAGCGCGTGGGCGACTAGCGGTAAGCGCGGGGATAGCAAGTTGAGCGACCCGCAAAGCGGTTCGTGAGCTGGTCCCGAGGCGAGGCGATTACTTTACGGATCCGATTAGTGTGCGTTGCAATAGGGGGTTTCATACAAAGAATACTGAAGCGCTCGAGTTAATACGTTTACGATCCGTTTAAAAGTTGATAAGTCTGCTGTGACCTGCAGCTTCTTTAGAACTGTGAGCGTACACCTTATAATTTTGCCTGTTGTAGTGCTCTTTAATCGTTAAAAAAAACTTACCGGTATAAAGATCCACTCTCTTTTGATTTAGGGCATGTACCTATATCGACGATAAGCACTGACCTTCAGGTCTTGTTTTATAATACGCGACAGAGTCCTAGCGGGAATCTTCATTTTTCGCGATACGATGTTTTGCTTCCTAAGGGGGTTTCGACGAATTCTTGCTTAAACAGCATTAACAGCCTTCGTAGTTCGAACAGCACGCGGCCGCCCCAATCTTTTATGGTATTCGACAGAGGAAGTGTTGTTGCATCTTTTGATAGTACGATGTACGAACATACGGCTGATATCAAGCGTTTGTAGTGTCTGGAATATAACCGACGACGGCTCCATACCCACATTGTGCACTGCAAGGTGATCACTGCAATCCTATTTTCTTTCACACCCCATTAATTTGTAAATGAACAAGAAAAAATACATGAAATGGCGCGAAATCGAAATAAGTTACCTATTAACACAGCCATCTCTATCGGTATAGAGACGGCTGTGCTATTAAAGTAATAAACGCCATCCATATTCAAAATAATTTAAAGTTGAAAAAAGAAAAGTTTTTATGTTAGTATTTATGGCCTAAACATGCCTTTTACTTACCGGTTGCAATGTAAAATTCTTCGGCAAGAAAATCTGAATACCGGCACAATTTGCAATCAAGGCAGATTGAACCACAATTTCGGTACGTTTAATAAACGAAACCTCCAGAACCGGCTTAAGGCCAATTGACTGGAACCGACGCCGACGTCGGAAACACGTACGATTTCGTGGAAATCGAAATATAAATCGTGTAATAAATTATATAAAATTTTCATTTGCAATCAGAAGATTTTTTTTTATTGTTAGTAGGTATATACTTAATACATCTTCTGGTAAATATAAACGGGGTTATTGTAAAGTAGACCCTTAGCTGGACCTTAGAAGGTCCGTCTGAGGGAAGAATCTACTCCTGCAAGAATGATGTTTTTTTTTACAATTAATTACCCCGTATAAAAGGCAACCACTGACTGATCTATCAACACACAGCTTTTCCAAATACCAGCCATTTTCATTTTAGAGGAATTTAGTTCAGGTTATTCCTTTCGCTGAAATTCGGCCTATGAGGCTACGACGCCAAAGTGGCAATGTCCTAAACTGTTATTGTTCCGATATTATTAAAGACATGGTAAAGGTAAATTCCATTTGAAGTGCCAATCACAGAGCACAGTACGGAACCCAAGAGACCACGATGTCAAAGTGGCAATGTCCTGATCCACTCGGATCCCACCGCCAACTTCCAATCAACCTGTTGATTGCCCCCTAAGTGGAATCCACTGTAGCCTTATTGCGGAATTGGCTTTATTTAATGTAGGTTTGAGAATGTGTTCGACTCGATTTAGAATAACATATGATAATGAAACGTCGTACCTATTTTTAATCAAGAAATCAAAAAAAAAAAATATTTAATAATTTTTTTTTCAAAAACCTAAATAGTAAAAGTCAGAAAACATGATTTTCTGTTGCACTTTTATATCAAAGTAC
This sequence comes from Crambus lathoniellus, assembly GCA_949710035.1. Classification (NCBI taxonomy): domain Eukaryota; kingdom Metazoa; phylum Arthropoda; class Insecta; order Lepidoptera; family Crambidae; genus Crambus; species Crambus lathoniellus. The sequence continues at coordinate 17,976,754 of OX453305.1, read as the reverse complement.
AAAATAGGTCCTATCTTGTAACTATACATTAGTTACAAAGTACTTAAAAAATAATAAGTAAACCGGTAAGTTTTTGTGCATTACCAAATTCATTGTAAAAAGTATTAATATTCAAACAGGGGATCGGGCTGATTTATTTTTTGTTTAAAAAGATTTTATTTATATCAGAAACACGACACAGGTATTTATTTTCAAATACTTTCTATATTTTCAGAGATATAGCTCATCAAACTTCCTTAATAGACAAGGATAGCGCTAGACACATCTGCCGACCTAGCATGAGCGGCTTATAACGCGCGATATGATATGGTACGGCATGCCGTCTTGCTTACACCTTAGTGGGGTAAGCAAGACAACTTGCCGTACCATATCATATCGCGCGTTATAAGCCGCTCATGCTAGGCCGACAGACGTCAGATGTGCTTAGCGCCATATTCCCGCCATACAAAATTTCGTTTTAGAAAGAGATATCTATAGAGATTTAGAGACACAGTTTTTCACAATTCAGCAGCTCATTACTTGCTTATTAATCAACATTTTGAATATTTTTTTCACTTTTGTTATTCTTCAATGTTATATTTTTGAATGTTACTATTAAATATTTCCATATCAATAACAGTCCGATCCCCTTTTATTTATAGGAGCATTTTTTGTTTGAAAAAAAATCTACCGACACCTGAAATTAATTTTTCTAAGCACCTCCTTCCTAAACCGATTAGTATGCATGCCTTCTTAAAAACTAGATTTGTTGAAATAAGTGTAAAGAAAACTTTAATTAAAATGTATGTTAATCCATTTAAAACATAAATATTTCAATATTAATGTTTTAATTATTATTAATGTTTATCTGCTTGACCCGAGTTACAAAATTCCGTATAGGTAGAGTGTGCTTGCAAGTATGTATCCGCAATCTGAGTGGCGAGAAACTTTGGAAACTTAATTAAAGGTGGTGGTAGAAACCTGCTGTAACATTTATAACTTATAACGTTCGCGTTATAACTTGGAGAGCTGGTAAACGAAAATGGTTTATTGACGATGGGGAAGATACGGGAATTTAATTATGTCGAGATTTCGAAAGTTCGATGAGATTTTTATAAGTTATACAGATATTTTTGGAAGGCAATTTATCTTTTCTGAGAAGTTCTGTTACAGGTTATGTAAAGCTTCTGCATGCGATGACGTAAACAGGATTTTGTTCGAGTCAATAAAAACAACTTGTAAAAATTAAATTCTACAAATAGTTAGATGTACCTAGTTAGTTTTTTTTGGCGTACCGCTAGCACTAAAGTATGGCTCACCCGCGTTCGTGAGATAAAAGAACTAACTGTAGGTACTTGCTGTCGCTGTACTTATAAAAAGCTGGTTAACATTAAGTGGCCACAACCGGGGCATTTAAACCTTCACAGTCATATTTTTGTATCAAAAATCTGTATTTTTTTGAAAAAGACGTTTCAACGAATAAAAATTTGATACATTTTCTATGATAGGAGACCGGGCTGATATTTATTAGTGATATTCAAAAATATTACTATAAAGTTTAACAAAAGTGATAAAAAAAGTTCAATATGTTTAATAACAAGCAAGTAATGAGCTGCTGAATTGTGATTAACCGTGACTCTAGCTATCTCATTCTAAAACGAAATTTTATGTGGCGGGCCGCGGGAGTATGGCGCTACCTACTTGTGACGTCACACGTGGGTAGCGCTGTCCTTATCTAATAAGAAAGCTTGATGCTCTATTTCTCTGAAAATATGTAAAATATTTGAAAATGAATACCTGTGTTGTGTTGCTGATATTTTTAAAAACATTTTAAATAAATTTAAAAAAATCTATTAATATTCTATCAAGTCAGAAAAGGGCACCCTACTTTCTGTAATTTTCATGAGAGGATCTCCATTTTTCCATGCCGTACGTAATAACGGTATAGGAGAACTATCGGGTAAACATATTGCTGTTTGCACCGAACTCATTTTAATAAACTAGGAAAGTAAAATATTCCCTTTTTTCTCCTCACAGGAAGTAGAATAAAATTATAATAAGCTACATCTTTACACAGGAATAGGGACGTCTTAAACGGTAATCATATTGAAGTAAAGTTCTAAAAACAAAGCCATGATGATAATAATAATCATACAAAATCATATGTCAACTTTTTTTTACTTTACAATAAACATTGTGAAATAATATCAAGGTTCCACTTGCGATTGATTATACTTATAAATAATTTCATCCCATTTTATTCCACCTTCATATCCTTACTTCCTTACTTATTTACTTATTTACTTATTTTACTTATTAATATTATAAATGCGTCTCTGTCTGTCTGTGTGTTACACAATCACAACTAAACTACTGAACCGATTTGAATGAATTTTGGTACAGAGATAGTCTAGAGCCTGAGAAAGGACATAGGCTACTTTTTATTCCTGAAAAATATCACCTTCCCGCGGGATAACGTCGTGTAGTACACGCGGGCGAAGCCGCGGGCGGAAGGCTAGTATGTTATATACAAAAGATCATTTTCTTTCAAAATTAAGATCACTGTCCAACTTTTCAGTTGTTATTACATTAATGAACATTGGCAGTTATTAGTCCAGTCTTACTTTCGAAAATTCGCTACGGTAGTGTAGGAGATACTCTGAAGGAAAAAACTATTCTGAATTTTACCAAATTTTTCTTTCAGCAAGCTAATATGTAGGTACTTCCAAAGAGGTCTTAAATACCAATACTACGTTTTCTAGAGTTGCAATGCTAGGAATGCGAGCGATGGAATAAAAGTGCTCGGAATCATAAATGCAACTGCAGAAATTCAGTTCAAAATATGTAGGTACGTATCAGCTTGAGGCGTACCGCCAATATTGAGTGAATTTGCCTGTAATGCGTTGCGAGGATATTTCCATATATTTTCTCTGTTTCAGTGTTTTTCTTTGTTGTTGCTTCTCTTTACTTTGTAGCGTATCTACTTGCATTTACTCTACTCTAGCTACCTTTCAAAAGCAAAAGTCCTTTTGCTGTCATAGTTTTGTTTATATTCTTTTAAAAGTCAGGAAATGTAAAGGCACATAATATGACAAAGACAAAGTAAGGCCACAGTTTATAAGTAGCATATATATTTACCGTGGTAAAGCCCTCCACAGCAACAGAACACATTAACAATTCTCTAAAACCCACTTCCACTTTATAAAACTTGAGAACATTTATATTAAGTACAAAACCATAAAAAGCATACATTAACCTCTACTTAGATAATTTTGCGTTAAACTAGTGCAATGCATTTTAGGCTGTAAGTCTTTGGGATTAAGCACTACTATGGATGCACTTTTTTCCTTTGAACAGCAGGCGGCGAGATTGCATTCTGTTCATATACCGTTCATCTCGGGGTCGTCGAGGTAAAGCTAGACAGCGAGTGGTTTAAGTTATCAGAGCAAAGTGAACTTTATTATATGGATTTAAGATACAAATTTTAAAGTTACCTTAATCAAATTAGAAGACACCGAAAAAAGTCAAAGACATTATCTTTTCTCCTTATATTTTTAACAGACAGAAGAAAGCATTTATTTATTACTAGCTGACCCAGCGCGACTTCGTTCCCGTGGCCCTACCCCCTACTCCACCCTACCCTACCCATACTCTACCCCTACCCTACCCTACCCCTACCCTACCCCTACCTCTACCCTACCCCTACCCCTACCCCTACCCCTACCCTACCCCTGCCCTACCCTACCCCTACCCCTACCCCTACCCCTACCCTACCCTACCCTACCCTACCCTACCCCTACCCTACCCCTACCCTACCCTACCTATACCCTACCCTACCCTACCCCTACCCTACCCTACCTATACCCTACCCTACCTTTACCATACCCTACTTCTACTCTACCCCCACTTACCCCCTCCTCCCCTATTTTCTCACCGTAAGAACCTTCCTTGGACTTCCACGAACATTTCAAGACCAAAATTAGCCAAATCGGTCCAGCCGTTCACGCGTGATGTCGTGACCAAGGGAAATAGGGATTCATTTTTATATATATAGATTGACGTCGTCGTTAACTAACGGTGGAGAGGGAAATTGCTCTACTGTCAAACTACCTATGAAATATACTTAAAGCTTATCTTATTAAATCTTATTTGACGATCACGCGGGCAAAGCCGCGGGCGGAAGGCTAGTTAAGTTAAAGATGCTACTCGAACCCAAAAGTTTAAATTTACCAACTGACTTTATTATTGGTATAAAAATATGTTTTCATCTGAAATGCTACTGGTGCTGCCAGTTTCTAATACTAATGAACTATCTAAACTAAAATGCAAACCAAGTACAAATTAATTTTCCCAGTAATCAAAAACACTACTCAGTTCTCATATTAACACAAAGCATTTCAGAAATCTCATTACAATTTGAAATCGCGAACAAACCCGTTTACGTGACTTATCATAAGCCTATTTAGTAAAAAGGAAAACATGTTTAATATTAATAAGCATACTGTTTACTTTGACTTTCCATGAATAATAAATTTTAACGCTATAGTGACACACGATTTTTATAAATTGAAAACGACTCGTTTTTAACTAGAAGGTCTGCAAATTGTTTTTGCTCAGTATTAGTAGTTAGTTTTTGTGAACTCGATGTGTGGATACAGTCACAAATTCTTAATTTTCCCATAAATTTGTGTTTTTAGCGTTGTTGATTTGTATTCAGTTAGTGAGCGAGTTGTTTTGTATTTCATATTTTGTTACTATTTTTATTTGGTTTCGAGAAAAAAAACATTCAAGTGAGAACAATTTAATTATTTCCTTTAATATGGGCCGATTGACTTGTCTAAGGCCGTCGGAAACAGGAAAAGGAATGTACGCCTAATGTAGATTTAATGAAAAAGAAATTGGCGAGTTTCGAATTGTGAAAGGTATTTTTTCTTTTTGCATTAGTTTATCCGTAGAAAATATTTTTAAGTGAACCTCTGAATACGATACATATAGAAAGTTACATAATAAATTATATAACTAGTTTGTTTCAGTATCATTATTATTGAGCATTGAAAATGAAGTAAGTACTTATGAGAAAAAATCGAATTGTGAGACGGGTCGATGTTTTAGCGGTAAAGATACATTACGACATTTATTGGTCGGATCATTTTCAGACGGTAATCGAGCAGTGGTCGGCCTGCCCAGCTGTTAGACTGCCGTCCGTTGAAAGAAATATGGTTATACTTCAATTTCAATAATAAATATTGCATTGTAAATGCAAAAAAGTAAAATTAATTTATTATTGAGCCGTTTAAGAATATTGCCACTTCTTCTCTATGATGAAATATTTGATATAATACCTACATAAAAGAATCTAAGTTCTTGGATATTATAAATTACTTAGACAGAAATATGTAGGTACCTGCGCTGAAGTTATTTTCACTTAACTCATAGCATGATAAATTTTAATATTAAATAGTTTTACACTGTTGGCTCAAGCTTCCTTTTATTATTATAATTGGCATTAATCAGAGACATAGCAAAAAAAAAATATGACAAAAAAGTAGCAGTCGCCGCACAAGACAATATTTGTGTGTATACATGATTATTCTGCCTTTGTCATGTTATTTCGTATGTATATTATGCATAAAGGTTAAGTTTATCACAACACTTTTGAATAACACAAGTTCTTATAGAATTAGGTACGGACTATGTAAATTCACCTAATTGGCACGAGTGTCGGTATTTATTTATTTAATGTGTTTTCTGATATAAAAAAACAGTATCAAGCTACCGCTGTCACTCGTCCCTTCGGTCGTTGCTCGTCTAAATCACGTGGGATCGTATGAATACGAAAGACCCTTCATTCAGCCGCCAAAGAAGGCACTCGTTATGCGCGGACTCAAATAGAAACTTTTATCGCGAGCTGTATTATCGTGCGCCTCCCCGAGGACTCAGGTATTCTACGTATTACCTAGAATAGTTACTGCACTTCTGCAAAACTGACAGTGATACTACTTACTTACCTACTTACGATGTTATGACGAATGTGTGACAAGTGAATCACTTTTGTTTTCAACATGTTATTCAATTTATAAACATATTATTTTCTATAACTATTATGACAAACGGGATTTTTACCATGTTTATTTTGTTTTTCGAGTTCCCGATATTTCCAGTTACTCCGTGATCATGGCGTGTGCAACTGCGCCGAAATATCGGGAACTCGAAAAACAAAATAAACATGGTAAAAATCCCGTTTGTCATAATAGTTATAGTGATAATGACCATGTAAGTTTAAAATCTTATATTATTTTCTGTCGTTATTAGGCGCGGACTCAAATGGAAACTTTTATCGCGAGCTGGTATTATCATGGGCCTCAGAATTCAAGTATTCTACGTTTTACCTACAATAGCTACTGCAACTACTACACTGCTGTAGTGACGACAGTAATTAATACTGCAATGTTATAACAAACCAACTTAAATCACAATTCACACACAGGTATTGTTAATACTTTTATTTGCAGTAATGGCTCAAGCAGCTTGTGAACACAACATTATACTATATATATCATAGCATTTACCGGACTCCATTTTCCAGGAAATAACCTTAATTATGTATCATATTTATAAATTAGCGAAATATATTTATTAGAAGAGATTAGAACCTGCGATATTGGTAAGATAGATCAGCTAAGATACTGTTCTTAAGGTAACAGTAGGTATACCCTCAAATGGAATCTTCTATCGTGAACTGTATTTAACGTGCGCCTCCCCGAGAACCCAGGTATTTTACGAATTACCTAGAATAGCTTCTGCACTGTAGAAAGTGATACTGTGATGTTATGGCGAAATCTAGGTACCTAATATATCTACTAAAATGACAGGTAAATGCGAAAGTATAAGGGCGTTTGTGCACTACACTGAATTTTACCGATCCGGAAAAAAACGGATGCTTGTATTTTAATAATTAATTATTATAAATAAAAGAACTTATTTATTTCTTGTAGTTTAGGGTTCGAAACATTGAAACTACACGAAATAAATAAATTCTTACTATTAAAAATGATTAAATTATTAAAATACAAGCATCCGTTTTTTTCCGGATCGGTAAAATTCAGTGTAGTGCACAAACGCCCTATCTCCATCTGCAAGTATGTTAACCTTTTCACGCGTTAACTACCAAGCCGATTTTGAAAACTTGGTAATCATCCTCGAAGTATCCAGGACCTTTCACTTATGTAGTTAGTACCTAATAATACTGAAATAAACACTTTGCGTGCATTTCAGTATTTTAGGTGCTTGCTTAGTATTTTTTGTGGCTCGAATATTTCGAATATTTCTCGAATCTTACGCGCTGTGTCAGTGTTTATGTTATCGATGTAACTTTTTCTGATATTTTATTTTCAATAATAAAGATCGAATCGTGAATCCAAATAAGTAAAAGTTAATGCAAAAATGTATTATTTTCAGCACTCTTATTTGTAGCAATCAATGTCTCAAGTTGTGTTGGTAAACTTTTCTTACTATTTAAAGGACTTTTTGTAATACCAGAACCACCGTATCTATTATACGTAGCTATTTAAACTATAAATAACATGTACGAGTTCCTCTAATAAAAGTTTCGGCTAGCCTTATCTACGTGAGTTAACCTAACTTATCAAAAGATATTAGGACAGATTGGAACCCACGTCAACTGGCAAGATGAGTCTGTCTAAAATACCGTGTTGGCCACTTGACTTGGATTTTCGAGTAATAAAATAAAGGTACCGAGCTCTTAACTTACATTAAATGAAGGAATGCCTCTTGAAGTTTTATAAAAAGAAAATGTGAAATTTGATTGGCTGAGCGAAGATTTAAATGCTGTTTGAACAGACGTTATAGTAAATACTTTAAGCCTACTACAAAGTGGGCCGTGAGCATAGATCTAGTGTAGATCTCCATTGCTCTCTACAATTTATGCAATACTAGCTTTCCGCCCGCGGCTTCACCCGCGTGAGCTACATAACGTTATCCCACGGGAATATGGTATTTTTCCGGGATATTAAGTAGCCTATGTCACTCTCCAGCCCCCAAACTATCCCCATACCAAAAATCACTTCGATCTGTTGCTCCGTTTTGACGTGAAAAGCGGACAAACAAATAAACTAACAAACACACTTTCACATTTATAATATTACTAGCTGACCCGGCAAACGTTGTTTTGCCATAATAATTATGGTGGATAGATAGATAGACGCATGAAAATATATAATCGCGAAGAAGTTTTATACACTGCATGCCACAAATGTCACTTATTAAAAAGTAGGTAATCCAAAGCGGCTAAAACGTCAGTGATTACAATACTCTTTGACATACCTCTTTGGAAGCGGCTATGGAAGAAATGACAGTTTTGTATAGTACGACAGTTTATCGATTTTGTATACAAAATAATCATTTTTATTTTATAATTTTCCGGAATAAAAAGTAGCCTATGCTATTCTCCAGCTCCCAAACTAACCCCATACCAAAAATCGAGTCGATCCGTTGCTCCGTTTTGACGTGAAAGACGGACAAACAAACAAACAAACAAACAAACAAATAAACAAACAAACAAACACACTTTCACATTTATAATATTAGTATTGATTAGTATTGATTATGAATTAGTGATGTTTATTCTCTATATCGATGGCTGCGGTATACCCAATACCGCAGCCATTGCTCTCTAAGCGCCAATTAGGCGACTCTGTGCCGGTGTCCGGTGGAATCTCATTGCTGCACCGAGTGCCGCCTGCACTGCACATCAAATGCCATTTGCTTAAACAGAACTTCAGGGCATTTTTACCGCCACTGAAAGACCTATCATCTCACAGAGTTATAAGAATTAACAAAGGTTGAATTGAATTTCGTTCTTAAATGCAGAGACGTACTCTGCAATCTTTATATCAGAAAGTGGCTGAACAATGAAAGTCAACAGCAGGTAATGAACAAGACTTAAAATTAAAACTTAACTACTGCTTATATTGGGCGTCTATTAATAATTGAAAAGCGGCAACACAATAAGCCCACTGCAATGTGCGCCGACTGACGATTTGCTAAAGAACTTGGAAAGCAGTCGTCATAAAGATCCCTTAGAGCAATAGCAATGGGTGTCGTGGTAGGTAATACATAGATTCATAAATTTTCATTTTCCTTATTTACGTTTCAACGCAATAATTATATTTCACTGCTTAATATTCACCTCCTAAAATATTGACGTAAAGAAAATTATTTGGCATTCGTTAGCCTTATTGTCAGTTTACCTATAAACTTCAATGAGTATAATTGTTGATTGCGAAGTTATTTCATGACTGAAACTCGGTAACTCAATTAAATTACTTTAAAGTATAAAGTAGATCTTAACAATGTTAACTTTTTGTTTGAAAATCTTTAGATTCATTTACAAGAAGCCTTCAAGAAACTAAAAAGTCTAAAAATTCTACCAAAGGAAATGTGAATCCGCAATGCCTTCATTTACCTAAGTCTTCTGCGCTTTGTGTTCAGATATTCACAAAACGCCTTTTTGATGGTATTTTTTTCTCTCGTTATGGTTCAAACAATTACCAAACCACAGTGAGCCCAAAGAAATAAACGGAGAAGTTTTTGGACAGTACTTCCCCGTGACTGTATTCAGGTACATATATTATGAGTATAAACTCAATAAATATTGAAATACCATTTTATTTTTTTAGGCTAGGACTTTAACACGGATTTGCCTTGATGTACATGCTAATTATGTGTTCCGGTAGAATTCCCGTAACTCTAACGGCTGGTTCACACGGAGCCGTCGATTCACGATTCGTTCAAAAACAAGAATGTCAAAAACGTAGGAAAGACGTAGGTAAGTATTTGTCATTTTGTACAATTCATCATCGTATGAAAAATCACGATTCGTGATCACGAACACTGATCCCGTGTAAACGAAGCCTAAGGTATTATTCAGTAAAAAGAATTAAAAGTCCATGGTTTTTTTTATTTCTTTCTTATAAGTATGTTTATTATTTCACATAAATATAATGAACACACAACATACAGTATTTTTATACTGTGTGTTGTGTGTTGTATTGAACTTACGCCTAGCAAATAATACTATAATTTTACAACGTACCCCTAGCATGAAATAATACCGTTATGATAATCGAATAGCAAACTATACCATTCTTCAAAAGTGGCGTTTTCATACAAAATAATACGATCACGATAACGATTATGTACCATAACAACAGTTTTTCGTGCTAGGGCTACATCTGTATGTCTAAACGTTTATGAATAATATGATTAATAATCGTTTACACTACATTCGTTATCCCCCTGTTAACATCCTGTAACCAACAAATCATCGTTATTGTAACGGCCAACCTCTTCCAACTCCGAATAGAGGTAATAAAGTTTAAATGAGCCGATACCCACCGAAATTGTTTGTTCAAGGGTCTTATTACACCGAAGCGAAGGCTTTCACTTTGATCATCTTTGTATTTTAGATTTTAGCAGTAGAACAGAAAGCTTAGGGGTAAACTTGGCTATTATCAAACTTGCCCGACGGTAAGTTAGTAAGTTTAGTAGGTAAGTACCTAGAAAAAAATTACAAGAAATTCCGTTACTTGTTTGATCGATTTAACCCCTAACAAAGTGCGTGTACTCTAGATATAAATCCATGTGTTAAAACAAAATAACGATTGAGAAATCGCTGTGGGATGTGTGTGCGTGTTATGGAATAGGTAATGGTAGGTTCTTTACCACAATCACCTGAGTAGGTTTACTACGTATTTCTAAAAGGTTAATGAAGCTAGTTAGTGATCTAGCTATTTGTGATACTGCTTGACATCATTATCTGATGATAATCATGTCAGCCGAACGACGCCCACTGCTGGGCATTGGCCTCCCCCAAGGATCTCTACAACGATCGGTCCTGCGCTGCCCGGCTGGACATAAGCCTTTCCAAATGCAGGCCATCGATCTATATATTTCTTTTGTAATGAAGTCAGTATAATTATTTTAATTTTCTGAGAATTAGCGCCATTTTAATTAAACATTGTACGGCGAGCATCATTCGCGTCGGTGTACAATCACTCAAAAGGGACCTTCCTTAATTGTTCCTGCAGATTAATGAGAATCCTGCGAAATTCCACCGCAAAGGTGTAACTTTCCCCTGAACAGTTACATCAGAACAGGTCACTGTGTAATTAGTAGGAAAACTTATGGATAAGTCCAAAGTTAGGTCATTTAGGTCTACTAATGTTTTTTTCTACGCATATAGGCTATGAAACTTTTAAGTTTCTTGTGTTTTGCTTTTACTTCTTGTATCCGTATTTTTTTAAGTTATTGTTCCTGTTTGGTTGATGTTTGTATGTGTGTTAAGCAGTAATAAAACGATATGTCTATCTGACTAGTTATTTTTACATGGTATTTCAAAAACATTAATAAAATCACACCGCGGCGCGGCGGCTGTACTATATAGCGGGTGACTGTAATTGTGATTCCGCCTCGCAGCTGCGCCTGTGTCCTAACGTGACCGCTACTTTATTGGGATCATTTCGTGGACCTCTGCCATACACACCCTCACTAAAATCATAATCGTGGGAATAATCGAAGCGAACCATTTTCACATGATATTTAAAAAACATTATTAAAATCACACGGCGGGGCGGCGGCTATCTAAATAGCGAGTGACTGTAATTGTGATTCCGCCTCGCAGATGCGCCTGTGTCCTAATAACGTTTCCACTACTTTATTGCGATCGTTCTGTGTACACACCCTCACTAACCTTCACTAAAATCATCGTGGATTCACGTGGTATTTCAAATTGACTTAAAGCACAAACAAATGAAAGCAAAGTGCTTTAAAATATCGAGTTTCTGTTTTGTATTGGTTTCTGATTTGTAGGAATCGGAAAAGCTCTAAATTTACTACAATATAATTTTTTCACAATTAATTATTTGGTCATCCATCTCATTACCGACCACCGTCACAGTTGCTTTAGGTACCAATCGCAGTTACAAAAACATTTTGTTAAACTATCACAACCGTTACATAAAAGGTTTGTGTTGAATAGGCTTTCCCAGTTGGAGAGAATTTGAAAACGAAATTCCCTCTGCGTTTAATTACCCGCGTGCAGGCAGCTGAAACTGTGTCATCGTGATTCCGGGAATGGAGGTTTTTTATCCCTTTTCTAGTACCAGGTGTCATTCATTTTGTAGGACACTGGGATTGATACGATTTCACGAAACACAATTTTTAAAGCTCTATTCCTTGCCTGACTTTACATTGGTTGTTGTTTTTGCATTCACAATGCAATTGTAAGTAAGTATTGTGAATGCATAAAAATAATTTAAAATCTCAATTTAATGGCTGTTTCATGTTAATCGATTCGACATCGATCGATGCGAGGGTTTCCTCACATTGATGAAGCAACGCTGGCCTACAGCGTAACATGTGATAGCAAAATTCGACGAGTAGTGTAAAGTCGGAAACAGACTTCTGTGGTGTGGCGCAACGCAGGAATGTCTGTTTCATACACTTAGTATGGACTCGACTGAGACAGAGAGAGTCGCACCACACAGACCACACTGCATAAGTGTGTTTCTAACCATACTAAATGTATGAAACCGATACGCGTCGTACCGCGCGTCAACACACTGCGCTAGACAAGTTTCTTAGTTGGTCAGAGCATCGGGCCGGATCCCCGCGGGCGCGGGTTCGAATCCCGCCTGAAAGCTACTTATAGGGCTTGTGCTTTTTTTAAATGTGGGCGGAACGGAAGCGGCCGCATGCGAAAAAAATTTAAAACTAGTAAAATCATTTATTTAGTAATCTGTGGTTATAGTGAGTTAAAGTAATAATGACCATGTAAATTTAAAATGTAGTCCCGCGTACACCTGATATGTGCGAGGAGCAAAGCGAGGAGCATGTTAGGTTTACATCACAGATAATATAATACTATACTAGTTTTACATGTACCAACCGCGCGAGCCGGGCGAGTGAAGCGTGCGTGCCGCGGCAGCGGCCGGCGAAGAGCCAGAATCTACTTTATACAAATAGCCCCCATTATAATATTATTATATAAGTCTAGCCGCTAATATAAGTCGAGCAAGAATATATACAAGTATAATATTCTTGCTAGACTTATATTAGCGGCACAAAATTGAATTTTTTGGTTACTCTCTCAATGCTTACCAAAATTTGATTAAGGGTCACTCATTGCAGCTTTTATATATATTCGGCAGTACAAACAAATTAACTGCTGTTCAGAATTATATAAATTGCAAACTGATTTAGAAATATTGGTTGACCATAAGTTGCTGCCCAATTAGCCATTTTAGTTAACCGATTACATTTTTTTAGCTAACAAAAATATGAATACTTTGCTAACCGTTTAAATAATACGACAACATAAAATAAGCAAACACTATTTTCTTACGTAGCATATTGCATATTTTTATTTACTTGGTGTAGCTATGTCTTTGGACATAGTGAGTCTTTTGCGTTTCCCCTTACAGATTTTCTAATAATAAGTAAAATGCTAAGAGATAATTATATTATTTTAATCAGTCATGGGTCCTTTCAAGTTTTAAAGCCTTGATTAGGTATTAAATATGAAGATCAAGTTTTAGCAACTATTTACTATTTTATTGACCAATGTGTCAACCGAGTCAACAAAATGTGCCATCACAAATATGTCAATGCATCAAAATTATTTATTTCTTCGTGTACCTTAACTTCAATACTTATTGAAATTATTCAAAATGAAATAAAATAGTAACTGAGCTCCAGAAAAATAGGTATTCTCATCGATCATTAGGGCTCGTTAGACCAGAGGCAGACAGAAAGGCGTCAACCTCAGCTGTAAGGCCTTTGACATGCAAATCCAAAACCAGCCGCGTCAGTTCCCGTGCAAGATGGAAATTGGCGGCTTTCTAACCTTCCGCCGACTGGGCTTTGGCAAATTTGATTAACGGCCAATTTGTGGGCAACCCTCTAAATATACACTGTCACCAACAGAACCAATTTAACTAAAAAAAAAATTGGTTTCGTGAACAAAAGTGTTGTATCCAAAAGTGTGAGTTTACAGTGAGTATTGCAAATTATTATTAATTCCCAGATGTGCTAAAATTCACAAAATTGGATCAGTGTTTTAAAAACAGTAACAGACAGAGAAAACTAGAGAGATATTTCATATTAAAGTTAAATAAGTACCGCTACAAAAAATCGACCTGCTCCAAGCTTGATAAAAATAAATATGCTCATCGAACATTGGGGCTCGTTAGGCCAGAGGCAAGCGTCTCAGCCTCAGCTTTAAGGCCTTTGACATGCATATCCAAAACCAGCCGCGTGTGTTTCCGTGCAAAATGGAAATTGGCGGTTTTCTAACCTCCTGCCGTCTTGGCTTTGGCAAATTTGATTTAACGGTCAATTTGAGGGCAACCCTCGAAATATACACTGTCACCAACATTAGGAATCATTTTAACTAAAAAGAATAAGGTTGCGTTAGCAAAAATGTTGTGTCCAGCGGTTTGAATACTGTGTTGCAAATTAATACGAATTCATAGGTGTGCCAAAGTTCAATAAATTAGTTCAGCAGGATGATTCTGTAATAAAATTTGCCGCAGGCGAATTCAAGAATTCGACGTTATTTATCATCCGCTTTTAGGGTACCGTACCAAAATAGTAAAAAGGAACCCTTATAGTGCGACTCTGTCTGTCTGTCACAGCTGAATATCACGAAAACTACTAATGCTATCAACTTGAAATTTGGAATAGTTTTGGATGACGTTTGCCTAACTATTTTTCAAATAAGAGAAAAATAAAAAAATTTGCAACCGTGCGTGTCTGAAGGAGGGTTTTAAATATTTGAAGTAGACCTACTAAGATATATGGGGTATCTTATGAAAGAGCGCTGCTTGCACATTCTTAAACATAATTTTTTCTTTTAAGACTAATTACCTGAAGTGAAGTTCTATCTTAATTATACGAAGGCTTCGTCCGAAGAGATTAGCTTGATTAACACTTGTAGTACGCCCTAGTAATCGCCAATTTCACACTATATTGAGAATATACCTACGTATAAATTAAAAAAGTAATAAAAGACAATTATTATTTTTTAAATTTCAAATGCGGGTAGTCAAGAGCGATCTGGCTCAAGCACCCGTCATAGCTGTCATTTAGTTTGGAGTATTATATTTTTCGAATAATATAGGGGAGTAGGTAATAACTTTTGGGAGGGAGGGATGCTAATCTCTTCGGACGAAGCCTTCGTATAATTAAGATAGAACTTCACTTCAGGTAAGTTCGTTTAATCTCTAATTATACTTCATGCTTCGTCCTCAAGATTAGCTTGATTAACACTTGTAGACGTTTAGAGACTAAGTGTTCGAAAAATATGCAAAAATTGTAATAGGTTACTGAATAATATAGATTGAAATTATAACATAGCTTGCTTCTTTATTTTCTCAACATAGAAACAAAACGCAATAAAAAAGTATTATTTGTTACATAAAAAATCAACATCGCTTATGAAGTAAACGAAAAGTATTTTGATTAAGCACTCAAAACAGTGGTGCTAAATTTTCTGTTATAAAATTTGACAAACGTATGTAATTCTGAAAACCAACCTGCAGTTTTATAATCTGGTCTATGCTAAAACCTAAATTTTTGCGCAGCTGACGTAGCAGCATACCGGGTATTATGCGCAGTGAACGTAGAAATATCAATTCCATTTAAATGTAACGTATTTTTTATCCATTTGAATAAGGTTTGTGATGTAACAGGCTTATATGGCTTTCGGTAACTAATAAATAAATTTTTGGAATCAGGACAGAGAGACATTGACATTTCAAGGTAAGTAATCCAAACTCTTGCAGGACAAATACTTGGCTTTTCGTTATAGAATGGTATAACGAGCAATGGTTGAGCTGCGCTACCACTAGATGTCTTTATGAGAATGGGAAATTTTTATTTTAATTGCTAAAGAAGACTTTTTAATATTACAAATACTATTTTTTGAAAGGGTTCGTCATACCCTATGGGCTGTGACAATGGCTAATAAAGTTTTTTTTTTTTTTATACATATTTTTTCCCGATTCACCACTTTTCAAGACAATTTAAAACCTGTGCTATATTCCAGACTTCATTAAATTTAGGGGGTGGAGGTCTGGTACGAAAACTCCTTAAATAAATCTTTTTTTATTTTTTTTTTATTTTGTGAGATATTAATTTTAGTTATTAAAGCCAAAGCAGAATGATAACAGTTAATTGTGCCATACTGAGCGCCACTGTTAAAATCAGATGCATAAAAATGTTGTATATCGGGAATTGATACTTTGTTAATTGTATAAGTTTCGTTTATTTAGTTGACAATAAATAGACCACTTTTAATAGCAAACTTCGTATTGTTTATACGAGTTATCTAAAAGGGAGTTAAGCATGATGCCCAGAGAAAATTGTTTGACGCCTCTTCGTATCATCACCATCACCAGGGTAATGGAGTTGCGCATTTGTTTGCGGCTGGAATTTGTAGATAAAATTAGGTTTGAATCTGCTTTGAAAACGAATTGTTTAATTATTAAAAGACTCATAGATAGTGGATACCACTGATATGTGAACCAACATGCAACAACTATTAAGTATATCTGTGGCATTGTCAGAGATAATCTTTCTTAAACATTTAATAATCATTGTGAAAGGAGCAAAAACATAAAAATTGAATTTCGACCACGACACTGAATAAAACATTTACGGTGTATGCATCCGGATCCTTATGCCATGATATAATATATCTTGGACATTTATTATTTCAACGACTAGCGTATCAATGTCAGGCCTATGAAAGTTTTCAACAATTTGTTGAAAGGCATAATCAGCTAGCTGCCATTCTTGGTCTGCCTGCATAGTATTATCTGAAGATCGAATATGAGATGCAAAAACGTAAAGATTTTTACGTTTACGCCATTGCCAGAGGTCTTTTGCGATCTCTGTCAGGTGTGGGGAGTGTATAACACCCATACGGTTTACGTAGGAAATTACCGTGGTATTGTCAGTTCGTAGAAGTACTTGACAGTTAATATCTTAAACCAATAAACGCAGCAAGAATTCCTAAATAATTTATTGTCTGCTACTTTCTTTTACACTCCATAAACCACTAGCTCTGTCGTCTCCACATGCAATTCCCCACCCCGTAGTTGAGGCACCTGAAAAAACTCCAGGTCATACTTGTCTATTTTTATTTTGGTGCGGCTCCACCAATAGAAATCCTGTTCCAAATAACAAGGTATATCCATGTATTTATTATACATATTTCAAATAATTTAGTATACAACCAGCTGCATTTCACGGCGGGACAGGCGGATATTAACAGTACACCTTTTTAAGTTAGAAAACTTTTGTATTGCAAATTCAATTTTGGCAAAGTGACCTAGAATTTCTTTTAGTCTAAACTACATCCTAAGAACTTACAAGACTGAGAAGGTATAAAATTACTTTTATCGGTATTTATAATGAAACCTAAACTTGTAAGCAACTTTACGGTATCTTGTAAGTTTTAAGACCCTTATATTAGACAGAGGTGATCCAATAATATTGTTAACAGGTAACCACATAATCTTAAGAATTTCATGACCGGTTTCATGATGACTTTTGTGAAAACCAAAGGAGCTGTGTTTAAGCCAAATAATAAGACATTAAATTCATATGCTTTTTGATCAAATTGGTATCTTAGATATTTTCGGTCTCCCTTGTGAGTTTTTAACAAAAAGTATGCATCTTTCAGGTCTACTGTGCACGGTTACAATCTCTCGATATCAATTTTATAACTGTTCTTAAATCCTCCAGTTTAAAATGACTTGTGTCAAAAAATTTATTTAGTGATAAGTTTAAGATGAAGCGCATCTTCCCATTTGGCTTGGGTACTAAAAAATATTTGATAGATTGATCAGATCTGTTATCTCTGAAATTGCAGAGACAGCAAATTTTTAATTTCGTGTATGAAAAGAGCCTTTTCCTATTCACTACATTTTCGGGTTGACGGTGATACAGGTTGCATCGGTTTTCGATTGAAGGGAATCTTGTATCCTTTTATATGAAAAAAGAACCAGTGGGTCCTTGGTAATCATTAAAAATTCTTTATAGAATAATGATAAACGACCTGCATGCGTTAACGTATTTAACGACGGCTGTTGTTCTGTCTCTGCCACGGATACTGCGACTGCTTCGATAAGTTGATGAGCCGTCTACGCGTCGAAGTTGTTGCAGGCTCCTTCGTCCTGGGAGGGCCCGTCGGCCTGCGACTAGGACCCAGACCCTTCCATTTTAAATTTCGCGAAGAACTGTATGGATTAGAGCTTGGCTTCTTATTAGGAAACTTTTGTGTCGTTGATTGCTTTGGGTCTGTGCCAGACTTGTTAATCTGATTTTATGGTTTCCCTTAAGTTTTCGCCGAATAATTGTTTATCAATTTTAATATTATGAAGAGAACCCCTTAGATCCATCTTCACGGCATTCAGAAAAAAAAATGTAAATTGAATTAGAATGTTGGCAATCACACATGTTTTTTGCCAAATCCATAAGTGTTTTTAGCAAGGCTGTATTCTTCTCATTTGCAGACAATATAATAGTATATACTTTACCAGACAAGTGTTTCCAGCAGTCGATTCCTTCTGTTTCAGTTGAATGCCCTTATTGCGTTTAGCAATAATATCTGAAACAGCTGCTTTAATCTTAGGATCAAGCTCAGGTGGGTCGATCAATTTGCAATTTTCTGGGATACATGATCCTTATGAGTTCTTTACGCAATTCTTTGTTAATACCTGTTGTGACCCAGTGCTGGAAAACTCCAGCACTCCTGACTGAAGTAGGGTCAGTACCTAATATTTCTAATACTTCAATATCTAACTGTATGTTTTCTATTTCAAGAGCAGACGTTTGATCTGAAGGTAGATCACGCTTCGGAGCCTCAGTCGACGAATGACCATCCTGTATATTTGTAATGTTTTTAGACTGGGATGTACTGGATTGGTTCCAAAAGTGGCTCCAGCACTTGTTCTAATTGTCCTTCAGGTTAACCCTTAGAACATGGTCAACTATGACCTCTTGGTCGTATGTAAGGGACAGAGCAAGCCTCATGTTCATAAAATTTTTGCATGTCAGTATAATATTGTAAGAGACAGTCCCCAGTTATAACAACACGTACTGTCCGCAAACAACACTTAAAAGTACCTTATAACAGTCCCGTTGTACTGTTTGTAGGACCCAGTGACTGCAGTGTATATAATGATGATTATGTTATCATTATTTGAGATTATGTATTGCTTAACCTTAGGTATGCAATTAAATTTCGTAAGAGACAGTCCCAGTTCGAAAAAAGTACTGTCCGCAAACTAATGAAAATCGACACATCATAATAAGCATAATACTTTAGAGTACATAGCTGTTTTTAGCTTAGTCAATTATGTAAATTATTTTTAGTAAGAAGCAGTCCCAGTTCAAAGAAAGTACTGCCCGCAAACTGTTGAAAATCGACACATCATAATAAGCATAATACTTTAGAGTACAAAGCACTTTTTATCTTAGTCACTTATGTGAATTATTTTCAGTAAGAAGCAGTCCCAGTTCATAGAAAGTACAGCCCGCAAACTGTTTGAAATCTACTTATACGAGAACTTGTAAAAGTCTGTGCCGAACTAATGCATTTATGTTCAATTATAAGTATAACTTTGAAATTAATTAATAATTTTGTTATACTTTATCAAAAAGTATTTATTTTACAAACTTAGTAATAAGTAGTTAAATAGTCAAAACGTTTTATCGTTGAACGTAATTATCGTTTGCATTTTTTTTGCGAAACGTTAGAAAACCAGGTTACTGAACTTCAATTTGCAATATAATATGTCAAGGCCAGTGACTTATGAATGTATTAAAATACATAACGTACCTTTAGATAAGGACGACGAGCGATAGGATTGTTCCGATAACTCAGAACAAGATGAAACTTACCGGTGTGGTGGTGCTTCTTTTTTCGCTCCAACTTCCTCTCCAATCTTATAATTTTTCGTTTAATGTGTTCACAATTATCTTTTGGCGTTTGGGCATCCTAAATAATCACTTTTAACAACAACTAACAACTTTTTTAACACAATTTAAAAACTAGATGTGAAACGGCGACGCACTAGAAAGCGAATGACAGCTATGACGGGTGCTTGAGCCAGATCGCTCTTGACTACCCGCATTTGAAATTTAAAAAATAATAATTGTCTTTTATTACTTTTTTAATTTATACGTAGGTATATTCTCAATATAGTGTGAAATTGGCGATTACTAGGGCGTACTACAAGTGTTAATCAAGCTAATCTTGAGGACGAAGCATGAAGTATAATGTAAAAAAAACCCGTTCCCCCTCTTTTATATCCGAAGTTTGTAAATATCAAAATCTGAAATTATTTTATGTGATGAAGTTTATGTAAAGATTACAGGAAAAATAAAACGATGTCACTATATACGAAACTTTGTAGAAATCATCAACAAAAATTACATTAGTTCAAGAGATGACGCTGACCTAAAAATGCAATATTCTACACCGCAAACTCTCTGACAAATATAGCCTCGCCGATAAAAACATTTTCACGTTTTATTTATTTATACTTATGATGGTACGGAACCCTCAGTGTGCGAGTCCAACTGGCTATTGGCCGATTTTCTTGTTATAAATTTGGCAGCCCAGAGGTTTAGGCCTGTGTTTAGGCTGGGAATATACTTCCGATTTTCCTCTCCGATAGTCTGATAAGAGTTGCTTTTGATTGGTTGTTAACAACCAAATGTAAAAACAACCAATCAAAATCAAGGTGATAATAAAGCGGTTAATAATTACCACAGAAAAAATCTTTCCGTGTTCTGTGATAATTACCGTACTATCACTCTAATTACAATATTTTTCTAAATATTTGAAAAAATTATGTACTTACAGAAGACTAGTTAAATTTTGTGACAAATATAACATCTTGCAATGATCAATATGGGTTTCAGAAAGGGAAAAATATGACGTTAGCTTCTTTTACGCTACTGGACACCATTCTTAGTAACTTGAACTTGACTGCGTTTCACTCAATTTATTATTTAAAAAATTGAAAGCAGTCGGAATAAGAGGTGTTGCATATAAATGGATAGCATCATATCTTTCAAACCGAAAGCAATTCGTTACTGTTGACAAAATTATCAAAAACGAAGTGATCGAATTTTCCTCAAAAGATCGTGAAACTAATAAAGGTGTCCCACAAGGAAGTATTCTGGGGCCAATATTATTTTTATTTAAAATATTGATAATGTTATAACTTACATAACTAACCATAAGTGCTTCTTATATGCTGATGACATTTCTATTATAGTGACCTCGAATAAAAATAGTTATAATTATAACGCTAATCATGAAGCTGACATTAATAAAACGGTTGACAAAATTACATAATGGCTAGAAAAAAACAATTTGACATGAAATTTAAATTAATCAGTTTTTATACAATTCAATAAATCAATACATATTATATACTATTTTAAACATCAAACAAGGTGTCTCATAGATGAGTGTCTCATAGTGAAGATCTAAAAATCAATACATATTATATACTATTTTAAACATCAAACAAGGTGTCTCATAGATGAGTGTCTCATAGTGAAGATCTAAATTGGCAACACAATTTAGATAACACATGTAACAGAATATATAAATTTGCTAATGCTCTCAATCAAGTAAAAAACATAACGAATATAAAAACAGCAGTAATACCAGGCCTACGTCGAATCAATTCTGCGGTATGGTCTTATTTTGTGGGGCAACACTACTGATTGCATAAAAGTCTTTCGAGCTCAAAAGAAAAGCATCAGAGCAACCTGGGGTATTCCGCCAGATGAATCTTATAGGCCTTTGTTAAAGCACCTTGGTCTACTGTACATTATAGAAGTTTGTAATTTTGTGGTGAGAAAAAAAACATCTGTTTAAAAGAGCTAGTGATTGCTCAAACTCTAGACAACGTAGAGACTCTCTGAGGTTAGTTCTAAGTATTATTCCCGAATCTGACCGCCGCAGCCGCCGTAGTAAAAATTGTATAAGTAGCTATGTGTGTTAGATATTTTCAGTAAAATTCCTTCTGAATTCAAAGCACTGAGACCAGAATAGTTTTTGAAGTAAAACTTGAATAGTGTTCAAGAGTTTATGGACCAACGATGTTTTTGACTATAAATTAGTGTGGTATTGTTTCTAATAATTTTATAAGAACTAGCTGACCCAGCGCGACTTCGTTCCCGTGGCCCTACCCCCTACTCCACCCTACCCTACCCGTACTCTACCCCTACCCTACCCTACCCCTACCCTACCCTACCCCTACCCTACCCCTACCCTACCCCTACCCTACCCCTACCCTACCCCTACCCTACCCCTACCCTACCCCCTACCCTACCCCTACCCTACCCTACCCCTACCCCTACCCCTACCCCTACCCCTACCCCTACCCTACCTACCCCTACCCTACCCCTACCCCTACCCCCTACCCTACCCCTACCCTACCCCTACCCTACCCCTACCCTACCTACCCTACCCCTACCCTACCCCTACCCTACCCCTACCCTACCCCTACCCTACCCCTACCCTACCCCTACCCTACCCTACCCTACCCCTACCCCTACCCTACCCCTACCCTACCCTCTACCCTACCCTACCCTACCCTACCCCTACCCTACCCCTACCCTACCCCTACCCTACCCCTACCCTACCCCTACCCTACCCCTACCCTACCCCTACCCTACCCCTACCCTACCCTACCCTACCCCCTACCCTACCCCTACCCTACCCCTACCCTACCCCCTACCCTACCCCTACCCTACCCCTACCCTACCCCTACCCTACCCCTACCCTACCCCCCTACCCTACCCCTACCCTACCCCCCTACCCTACCCCTACCCTACCCCTACCCTACCCCCTACCCTACCCCTACCCTACCCCTACCCTACCCCTACCCTACCCCTACCCTACCCCTACCCTACCCCTACCCTACCCTACCCTACCCCTACCCCTACCTACCCCTACCCTACCCCTACCCTACCCTACCCTACCCCTACCCTACCCTACCCCTACCCTACCCCTACCCTACCCTACCCTACCCTACCCTACCCCTACCCTACCCTACCCTACCCCTACCCTACCCCTACCCTACCCCTACCCTACCCCTACCCTACCCTACCCTACCCTACCCCTACCCTACCCCTACCCTACCCTACCTACCCTACCCCTACCCTACCCTACCCTACCCCTACCCTACCCCTACCCTACCCCTACCCTACCCCTACCCTACCCCTACCCTACCCCTACCCTACCCCTACCCTACCCCTACCCTACCCCTACCCTACCCCTACCCTACCCCTACCCTACCCCTACCCTACCCCTACCCTACCCCTACCCTACCCCTACCCTACCCCTACCCTACCCCTACCCTACCCTACCCTACCCCTACCCTACCCCTACCCTACCCCTACCCTACCCCTACCCTACCCCTACCCTACCCCTACCCTACCCCTACCCTACCCCTACCCTACCCCTACCCTACCCCTACCCTACCCCTACCCTACCCCTACCCTACCCCTACCCTACCCCTACCCTACCCCTACCCTACCCCTACCCTACCCCTACCCTACCCCTACCCCTACCCTACCCCTACCCTACCCCTACCCTACCCCTACCCTACCCCTACCCTACCCCTACCCTACCCCTACCCTACCCCTACCCTACCCCTACCCTACCCCTACCCTACCCCTACCCTACCCTACCTACCCTACCCTACCCCTACCTTACCCCTACCCTACCCCTACCCTACCCCTACCCTACCCCTACCCTACCCCTACCCTACCCCTACCCTACCCCTACCCTACCCCTACCCTACCCCTACCCTACCCCTACCCTACCCCTACCCTACCCTTCCCCTATTTTCTCACCGTTAAAACCTTCCTTGGACTTCCACGAACATTTTAAGACCAAAATTAGCCAAATCGGTCCAGCCGTTCGCGCGTGATGTCGTGACCAAGGGAAATAGGGATTCATTTTTATATATACCGTGACATTTTTTTATCAATCCAAACTTCAGGGGTAGGTCATGTTACGTGTTTAGAATAAATTTCCCAAAAAAAAAAAATTATTTTATTTTATTTATTTTTACTGTACAACGTGTTATCGAAAGGGGGTATACATACAAAAGGAGCGTGAAGTGTCGGTAGGGAACATCTATGTTGGGCAAAATTTTAAGACATTGAAATTTATACCTACTCTTTATTCCAAGTTTTATTTCTTTATCGACATTTATTGTTGGTCCACACTATTGAGGTAAATGCCCTATTCAGCTGATAGCATACCATCTCTACCGGCCTTCTGCAAGCCTGGTACTCGACAGACTGCCGACGAGCGACGACGCGACGGCCGGGTGCCGGCGCGCTACACGAGTAGACACGACAGCAAATTGAACTAACTAATAATGAAAATTAAATGGCCGGCTGAGCAGCTAACTAATCCGTAGGTCAGCGGTCAGAGCATTCGCCCGGAAAGTAAAAGGTCCCGGGTTAGATTCCCGGCGGAGGATGGTTCGTTTTTTTCTGATAAATCCTAATCATTAGAAGTCATTTTGCTCACATCAATGATGATGTGATGATCGATCACAATTCGGATTTTACTTAGTTATTTCCTTGAAAGACGAATAAAATAGCAAATAGCAAAAGGTTTTTTATTGTTTACCCTAATTCAATTTTGACTATGAACTAAGTACCTAGGTACCTACCTACCTAGCAAAATTTCGGTCGGAGTGTCGTTTCTTTTTCTTTTTTTTACGTAAAAACACAATTTCAAGACTAGAGCCAGCGCATACATACAACTTTTAGTTGAACAACTAATTTGTTGTGTATCATATTATGTTTTTTTATTTATAGGAATAGGTACATTGAAGCGCGCATATCGCAGCTCGACAAAAAAGTAAAAAGCTTAATTAAACGGTTTAGTTGTGTGGAAATCACGAGAACCACACACACAACTCGACAAAACAGTTAAGTCGATGCAAAAATTGTATGTAGGTACTTACTAGGTAGGTACTCACTCACATTCACAATATGACCACATAATGACTACGCAAACTTTCATGTCGTTTTGTAGTTCTGTTGCACACACACTATTTTGAATACACAACACAATGTTTTTTTTATTTCCACAATAAGACTCCACTGAGAGAAGTTGTCGTTTAACTACTAACGTAAGTAAGTAGGTACAACATCACATTCGAAATGGGCAGGTGCTGCCGGTGCACTGCACCATCATCGTGCTGGAATATCAGTTGGTTTTCCATCACAAACGTAACTCAACACGGGCAGGCAGTACACTGAGAATATCATTCATAGTAACTTGCTTCTAATCGTAAATAATTTTCACCGTTTAAGCTAAACAAGTACCTAGGTACCGAAAGTGCGACCTTTTTCGGTGCTTCCCGAGAACGACTGACGGTGATGGACGTGTGAGTGACTTCCTTGTGTGCGTGTGAATGCGCATCATGCACATTTTTTTCCAGTCACATTCGCTCCTGGTACTAGGGTGATAGATCCAACTACCGGCCCACGGCCTCTCAACGACCCGGAGTTTCGTATCTAATTCTGTGGTTCCTTATCATCGTATCAATACAAGAGTTAAGGAGCCCACAGATGATCAGTCGGCCTGTCGGCAACAGCCTGTCAGTACCCCTAGTATGAGTTTGGCAAACTGTATTCGTAATCGAAAACTATCGCTCTGCTCTATCTCTTTCATGTCCTTTGACTGCTTTACCGACATGCGCAGTTCATCCGAGTTTTCGTAAACGTTGACGGTATAAATCAACTGATATTAGGGGTACTGACAGGCCGCTGCCGACAGGCGAACTGATCCATCTGTGGGGCGTTTTAGTAAACGTGCGGGGCTGAGCATAAAATGATGTTAATAATATAATGGCTGTGCGAAAAAAACAATAGAATTCAATTGTTGTATTTTAAGATGCGAGCATAAAGTTATAACTGTACCTAAGTGTAAATGAAACAGAGTAAAAACTGTAAATGATGATAAGATAATAATGTAAGTTTTCGATACTAAACATGGTTTTGTGTCTGTTCCTCGAATAATTGAAGATTTTTCAACACACAACCAAATTTTTAATTTCCATTCGGTAATGTACATAAAAAATAAATACTATGATAACGGAACTAATACTACGATTACCTTAATCGGGCGGATCGTCTAATGACATTTAGCGAAATGCTTGCGCCAATGGCCAAGTGCCGGACGGGCGGCCAACACCCACTAATACCCACACAAGGCACGTCGTGTTCCCGTTGGCGCAAGGATTTTGTTAAATTGTTATTAAATATTTGCCCTCTCTCTCACTCGCGCTAAAATCGCGGCGACGACGACGCCGCAAGTAGGTAGTTATTGTTATAAAATATTTGCCGTTTCTTTCACTCGCGGTAGCGTCGCGCTGAGACGGCAGACTAAGTGTTGCCACTTTAGAACTTTTTGTGCCAAAATTGGCACATTTTTACGCCAATTAGCAAATAGAATTTTCGTATTTACTACATTTTGGCATATTTTCGAATTTCGAGCAAAAATTCATCAACATGCATCTCATTCACATTAGAAACAATCGAATCAGTGGACTTTGTAATTTTTTCAATGAGTGACTAATGCCCGAATACTGGTACGCTACTTATCTTTGGGAGCGTCTCAAACATCGCCCTGTCACTTTAAATGTCAAACGTATGAAAGAGATGCCATGATGTTTGAGACGCTCCCAAATATGATTTGCGTTCGAGTATTCGGGCGTGAATAATTTAAACTTTTGAGATTCGTTTCAACGACTTTCGTATTGGTTAAAATGGATGATAATGTGTTAAATCCATTCGGCACTTACTTTTTAATTCTCCAAATGAAATTCAATTCTGCTCTTTTTTAAATTGAGTATAACGTCAATCTTAAAACGGCAATACTGGGCATTAGGGTTCCTTTTTATTACGCACAAGCCACAACTACGTAAGAGCTCCTGGTAATCATGAACTTTGTTATTTAATTTGAGTTAATTTTCCGGTTCGACTTAGATATTTTTTTCTTATTCGTAAATTCGAATTAAAAATTAAATCAGAGTAGTTAAGGACAAAATTTATTTCTGGTAGACATGTAAATTGTTTACGATTTGATGTCGATTGATTTTATTTTTGAAGAGTTGTCCAATTTTGTTCTGACATGAATCAGCCAAACATCTAAACTTTCACATTTATAATATTAGTAGGAAGTAGGATGAACGTCGGCTGCACTCCCGAAAAAGTATCATCACGTTTCGTTTACGAAAGCCTAAGCGTTCGGCTACCACTCTAGCGGCCGATGCGTGCGAGTAGAAGAGAAACAGCGGCATATTGTTATCACGTAAAATTATTGTCCGTAAACCCGTAGAGTGACTTTACATACAACCAATTTTTTAACCAAAAATGGTGGAGTTTATAAGTTTGGTATGTATGTAACTTCGTAAGTGTGTGTGTGTTTGTTTGTATGTTTGTCCACAAATTTCACAAATACCAAGTCATATCGAGTTGTTTTTTTTAATCAGGGGTATTCCAACTTAGGCAACAGTTTGAAGTTTCATTGAAATCGGTTCAGTAGGTAGTTTTTGAGATATGGGCTATTATTATGGTACATCTACACTAAAAATTAAGAAATAATGTAGGTAATTTAAAAAAATTAAACTGACTTTCGTGCATGGTTGATTAAAAACTAATGTCCTGCTTTTTTATTATTATTGTATTTAATAATAAGTAAAAATAATTTTTAACTCTAACATTTGAAAATAAAATTTCGAAAAATGTCCGGAACCCATTTCAATAATGTGTTCAATAACCAGGAGCACAGCTAGGAGAGAAAGGGGTGGTAACTATTCCGAAAGGAGCGGTCAAAGGTCAATAATCTTTAACAGCTGATTGCTCGCTAGTGTTGCGCGAATTTAAATTGAACCCATGAAGAATTGGAATTTAATAATAAATTATTATCTTTGTTTTTATTGTTTTAATTTTCTAAATTGTTAGAAAAGTTTTATTTTATTATTAAAAACATCGACAGTAACATAAAAATACAATGCCTAGGAAAAAAATAAAAAAATAAATAAAACAAATTTTTTTTTGGAAATTTATTCTAAACACGTAGCATGACCTACCCCTGAAGTTTGGATTGATAAAAAAATGTCACGGTATATATAGATAGACTAGCTGACCCAGCGCGACTTCGTTCCCGTGGCCCTACCTCCTACTCCTACACCTCCTACTCCACCCTACCCTACCCGTACTCTACCCCTACCCTACCCCTACGCTACCCCTACGCTACCCCTACCCTACCCCTACCCTACCCTACCCCTACCCTTCCCCTACTCTACCCCTACCTAACCCTACCCTACCCCTACCCCTACCCTACACCTACCCTACACCTACCCTACACCTACCCTACCCTCCCCCCTACCCTACCCCTACTTTACCCCTATATCCTTCCTTGGACTTCCACGAACATTTCAAGACCAAAATTAGCCAAATCGGTCCAGCCGTTCACGCGTGATGTCGTGACCAAGGGAAATAGGGATTCATTTTTATATATATAGATAATGACATTAATGACATAATATTAATATGTAATTCGAATATTTTAATTTATGATTTCTCAAAATTTTACTATTTGTTCAATGTGATTTGCTTGCCATATTTAAATGGTAAACATGAGATCTTTTTTTACAACATACATGTTTATACCACAGAATATATAATAGTTGTTTATACATACCATGTTTTGCGCAAATAAAGATTTCTTATTCTTATTGTTATTCAAGTCAACCAATCAAAATTAAGTCTCATCAGACTATCGGAGAGAAAAATCGAAAGTCTATTCCCAGCCTTAAACGTGAAAAAAACCACATCAAAAAAGTAAGAAATAATTCCTCACCAAATAAATAACGTAAGTACTTTGAAGTCGGGCGTGAAACATGTACAATTTTTTTGTTGTTTTTGTTAAAACCCGCCCGACTTCAAAGTACTTACGTTATTTATTTGGTGAGGAATTATTTCTTACTTTTTTGATGTGGTTTTTTTGAAGGCGGTTTTATTATTTATAAAAATAATTTTTATTTCACTCTTTTTAGTGCATCGTGCAGGCAATTTACGTGTTTTCTGGTAAATAGGTATGTGATCAAACTGAAAACCTCCTATTTCGAAGTCGGTTAAAATACCTTGAGGTATCTAGTGATGTACCGTGCCCGGGCACGTTCCCAAGGACTGGAAATTTTGCCGGCAGCGTTGCCGGCAGTGTCCCAAAGTTCCCAGCAATATTCCCAAGCAGCATTTTGTAGATGAATATTTTACCATGCAAGACAATTTAAAATAAGACTTTAAAACTGTTTGATTATATTGAATTACGTAATAAATAGCCAGCAACATCAGAGGTAAGCACATATGAAATGAAAAACAGTTTGATATAAAATGGTTTATTTTTTTATTCAACAAACTAAGAAAACAAAACAAAATAATCGTGCCATAATTATCAACAAATTATAAAATTGTAAGACACAGAAGAAAAATACATTATTTATTTATATAATTTAACAAAACGACAAAAAGTCTACTGGGAATTTTGGGCAATATTCCCAATGTGCCCGGAAATTTCCCGGGCACATTGGGAGTGGAAAATTGCCGGCAGTGGCAATATTCCCAGGCGTACATTACTAGAGGTATCCCCTTTTTAACAAAACAAGAATCATCCAAATCGGTTTATAAACAAAGGAGTTATGCCTAAAGATACGTATTAAATTCACATAAAGTGGTAACGAAAACGACAGTATTTTCAAAATTTCAAAAATGGGACCAACTTGGAAACCAACCTGATGTAATAACGTTTGAACCATTTGAATCGGTTCAGCCGTCTTCGAGTAATCGGTGGACATACACAAAAAAAAAAAAAAAAAAGAGAAAAAACATACATACAGACGAATAGAGAACCTCCTCCTATTTGATTTAGAAGTCGGTTAAAAAAGTAACAAACAGAAAGAAAAACAGAATTACTTTTTAACCGACTTCAAAAAAGAAGGAGGTTATCCAGTTCTGTGTGATCTGTATGTGTGTGGATATTGTTGGAATTGGATTATATTTGGGTATAGCGTTCCATTATAGGCTTCCAAGCACGTGTGTTAATATACGTAAGTGTAGGTATGTAGTTTGTCCATATGATGTCTTTTTGACTCAAATTAGATGTATTCCAGGGAACAAATAATAAATCTTTAAAGTAACTATCTTTTTGAGGTCGGTGCTATCCAGGAGCAAGAAAAAGCCAGTAAAAGGCACCGACCTCAAAAGGAAGGATACTTTAAAGATATTATTTTATCCTTTTCAGTTGACAGGTAGGTACTTTCCTTTTATTTAAATTACCTTTTTTACATTTATATTACGAGAATAGATTAGGAAATCGAAATGTTTTAAGGAAGTTTTCATAAGCATCTAAAATATGTAAGTATGACGTATTTTAATATTAGTAACTGTCGATAAGGTAGGGTATCTAAGCGTTATATTTGCATTATCTGAAGCTTCTATAATTGCACGTCAACCGTGATTCAGTATTCAGTTGCAGGAGATCTAGTTCTTCACAAACGACTCAGTCGCATAATACCCTTAATAATACCATTTGTACTTAACACATTGTTGTTGTCCTGAGCTCTCATTAAATTGATACGGCACAAAGTAGAAAAATACTTAATTGCTACTAAAAATAATATGACATAATATTTAAACAGATATTTTGGAGTGAACGACTTCGCGGGCAGGTACTAGTGCAAAGTTATTCCTTTATTAAAAACAACATAGAGTTATAATTTTCCGTGTTTAATGTAGTCAACATCCTTGTTCATAAATAAAATAACGAACCTCAATAATTTATAATCAAATGTAAACAATATACGTGGACAATATTTAAAATAACATAATTATCGTATCTAAATTATGAAACCATAATAAGCTTTGTATTTTGCCTGTTTATTTCCTGTCTTATAATTAGGTAAATAATTAATATTCAGATTGTTTTTTTCTCTTTTGCTATGTTTCCCTTCCATAATTATATTGAATATCAAAAATAAACAATATTGTTGACAATAGCCTAGTACAACATTGTGATTTAAAAGACTTATAATTTATTTATTTATACACTCGTTTGCAGAAAAAATCGGCCAAGTGTAATCGACCAATATTTTTTACGTTTCAGTTCCAGGTACGCGTATAAGTTAACTTTTTACAATGACACCAATCATCTAAGCCTATGTAAATTTCATTAAGAAACTGTGTCATGAAAAACTTGATAACGTATAAATATATACTTACTTAAATACTTTTTTGTTTGTAAATACATAGGTACATACTATACATAGAAAACACCCAGACCAAGACAAATAGACATGTTCATGCACACAAATATTTGTCTTGTTCGGGAATCGAACCCGAGACCCCCTGCGCCAAATCGGTCGTCAAACATCTGGAGCCCCCTTAATTATTTTTTATTATTGTATTAAAATCGTAAAGCGGTTCACAGAATACATCTACGTATACCAAGTTTCTACAGCTGTGTATTTTTTATTTTTTTCTGATAAAGTGGCTGTGACATACGGACAGACGGGCGGACGGGCGGACGGACAGACAGACAGACGTTACGAATCTATTAGGGTTCCGTTTTTTGCCAATGGGCTACGGAACCCTATAAATGGGCACTTAGATTATTTTTAAATAAACATACTCACTTCATGTATCTATTCTGCAATAGATCATCTAGGTACTAGCACAGATAATATAATACTATACGTACTAGTTATTTCTCTACACTATCACTATTATCTTAGTGCAAAATACTTCGATCAAAAATAACACCTAGTTCAATAACTATTTTTTCGAATAAATAAAAGCCTCAAAAATTATTTTTATAAAAAAATAAAACCGCCTTCTAAAAAACCACATCAAAAAAGTAAGAAATAATTCCTCACCAAATAAATAACGTAAGTACTTTGAAGTCGGGCGTGAAACATGTACAATTTTTTGTTGTTTTTGTTAAAACCCGCCCGACTTCAAAGTACTTACGTTATTTATTTGGTGAGGAATTATTTCTTACTTTTTTGATGTGGTTTTTTAGAAGGCGGTTTTATTTTTTTATAAAAATAATTTTTGTTTCACTCTTTTTAGTGCATCGTGCAGGCAATTTGCGTGTTTTCTGGTAAATAGGTATGTGAACAAACTCAAAACCTCCTTTTTCGAAGTCGGTTAAAATACCTTGAGGTATCCCCTTTTTAACAAAACAAGAATCATCTAAATCGGTTTATAAACAAAGGAGTTATGCCTAAAGATAAGTATTAAATTCACATAAAGTGGTAACGAAAACGACAGTATTTTCAAGATTTCCTGAAAACTACTAAACCGATTTCAAAATTTCAAAAAATGGGACCAACTTGGAAACCAACCTGATGTAATAACGTTTGAACCATTTCAATCGGTTCAGCCGTCTTCGAGTAATCAGTGGACATACACAAAAAAATAAATAAAAAAAAACATACATACAGACGAATAGAGAACCTCCTCCTTTTTGATTTAGAAGTCGGTTAAAAATGAACAAATACTTCACCAAGCTCCCCACAGCAAAAAAAGTTTGGTCACATTCCATACATAGTTCTGTGAAACTCAACAATTTTTTTACATTTTTTGAAGTTTGGGAATGTGAAGAGATTTTCAAAGTTGTTTCAAATTATTATTGGAAAATGAAACATTTATCCAGTACACATTTGTCATAGAAAATATAGAAGTTATATACTTACTGACAGTTTTATACAGGGTGACAGTAAAACTCGACCTATTCCTTGAAAGGAATAGGTCGAGTTTCACTGTCACCCTGTTATACTAGAAGTCATTAGCGACAAATTAAGTCCAGTGAACCAGGGGTCAAAACTGAATGGTTACCGAGTTTTGACGGTTCTTCGATTTTTCTGAATTTTCTGAATTGTTACAAAAAAACATAAATTGTGATAAAACTATTCCACTTTAAACACAAAAATTGGACTTTTCTGAAAGCTGAATAATTCAGGATTATCCTAAAAAATACCGCATGCGCATAAAGTCTTTATAAAGTAGTGGGACTGTCAATATGACAGTATTTCAAATGTACTGAAAACAGATATGGTTTTACTACGTTACTGTCGAATTTCGAGCCAAATTCAGTTTACAAATCGTAATGAAATGTTTGACCTACAGCTCTCTTTTGTTGATTTTTTTTAAAGACAGTTGGGAAAGTTAATGACTTAAGTACCTTTTTGTAAAGCTTATTAAACCAGTATGTTATTTTACTCATTTGTACGCTAACTTCCACACAGTTTTTTTGCAAAAAATTACGGCAAAGTTGGAGAAAAATAGATAAAACAAAAATTTATTTTATTTTTTAGTTTTTTGCATTCACAATGCAATTTTTATTACTGAAAAATGGAAAATGAAGTATTTAGAAAAAATCGACCCGTCTCACAATCCCCATCGGAGCTAGTTGTGAGACGGGTCGATTTTTTCTAAATACTTCATTTTCCATTTTTCAAAACAAAAATTATTTTTACTAAAGACCTTTTATTTCTGAGATTATGTAATTTTTGGCAAAGCGCTATTTTTTAAAATGATTCCGAATTATTCAGCTTTCAGAAAAGTACCAATTTATTGTTTAAAGTGGAGTAGTTTTATCACAATTTATGTTTTTTGGTAACATTTCGGAAAATTTCAAAAAAATCAAAGAACCGTCACAACTCGGTAACCATCCAGTTTTGACCCCTGGTTCACTGGACTTAATTTGTTGCTAATGACCTCTAGTATAACCCCTTTCAAGGAATAGGTCGAGTTTCACTGTCACCCTGTATAAATGCCCACGAAGTGAGCATGTTTGTATGAAATTAAAGCAAGAGCCCGTTTTTTCTGCAAGGGAGTTTATAAGAAAAAGAACCACTTATGACGGTACTGTAATTAAGAAATGGAGAATATGATAAGTCCCATACTTACTATATATTAAAATAGGTATATTTACCTAATTTATCAGAATTGTTCAAATAGGTACTGCCAAAAGTTCGTGAGGTTACAAAAACGTTTTCACTTTGAAATAAAACAACTTAATAAGCTGTTTTATTATGTCATGCAAATAAATAAATAATAATAATAATAAAAATATTAAAACACTTTATTGCACACAATAGATAAAACAAATTAAAAGAAACATTACAAAAGCACAGAAAGCATACAACAAGGCGGCCTTATTGCTAAATAGCAATTTCTTCCAGGCAACCTTGGGCGAAAGATAAGTAAGGTAGGAAAGATAAGTAAGGTAGGACAGTGGGGAGTGGGTGCAAATACAGGAAAGGATATTTGATATCGATGTACATATACAATACCGAAAGAATAATTTATTTATTGATAGCGAAGGAGAGAATATTATATAAGTTGTAATTAAAATTGTAAATTGTTTTTGTGTAATAAAGTTTTTAATAATAATAATAATATGTAAATATTAATATGTAAATATTAGACACCATCACGAAGTTATGTTCCAATACCAAACTGTAGTAACTTGAGCACTAGTATTATGGAAATTGGAAACAACGACGGTTATACACCCAGGCCCGAGAAAATATTGAAAAGTTCGTTTTCAATATTCACCCAACCGGGAATTGAACCAGGGACCTCTAGAGATAACGGTACGTTCACCACTCGATCACAGAGGTCGTCGAAATAAAACACTGTTTAATTAGTTAACAAAATAAATTAACGTCGTAATTTTCCTGAATAGCCGGTCCATTAAGTTTAAAGTTTAACTCCCTATAAAGAGAAAGATAACTCGGTAAATCCCACGATATAATAATTCCAAGTAAACGATAAATAATTATAATTAAGCATGTTGACGTATCGAGTGACGACGTTATCGATATAAACGATATTTGAATACGGTCTTCCGACGTTTTTACCGTTTTGTCATAACTAGTTTTCAAAAACAAGGTTTTGCCATTAGGTAAAAATAAACTGGGTTTAGATATTTGCATAATATGATTCCTTACCCCACTTCGCTAAACATTGTCTGTCCAAATATTCCATATTTCTATCGTTATTTTTAGTTATATAAGCATTCCGCCTGCGCCTCAGCCAGCGTGGACTACACAACGTTATCCGGGAATGCGATATTTTTCCGAGATAATAATGTTGCCTCTTCAGCTCCCTAGCCATCCCCGTACCAACAACCACGTCGATCCGTTGCTCTTTTTTGACGTGAAAGAAGGACAAACCAACAAACAGACACACTTTCACATCTATACATATCTATACGTATAATAAAACTGTAAACGAGCCAATTCTGTAGGTACATTGAAAATAAATAGAAAAATTACCTCCAGGGGTCGTCTTACAAAACAGATACCAAAAATCTGGTTTTCGATTTTTTCGTCTGTCTGTATGTCTGTCTTTTGTCCGCGTATGACGCGAAAACTACTGAGCGGATTTTGATGAAACTTTTTTTGTAATACAGGATGTTAGGGGCACCGTTGCAAAAACTTTAACCATGGCTTCAGGCTATCATGCTGAACAATGCTCAGCAAGAATTTTATGCCGGAAATGAAAAAAAAAATTCGACTCTCCATACAAAATGTCCCGATTAGTTGCTAAATTTGTATGAAAAGTCGTTTTTTTTTTCATTTCCGACAAAAAATTCTTGCTGTACGTTGTTTAGCATGATGGTCCGAAGCAATGGTTCAGCTGACGTTAAAATATCTAAGGTCTGGTACACCTGATGTGGAACCCTAGCAGCCCAGCTAAACTATAAGAGATACAAATATAGCGACTTAAGAGAAGTTGTTCAGCGCGATAAGTATTTTCTATTGACATACGATAGTCTAAGTCTAATCTAGTCTGGTACTTACTACCACATCTGATGTCTCCCAAGAGCCTGGGCTCTTGAATCTGGCTTTATCTGGATAAAGCTTAATGACTTTTAATCTTTGGGAGAGCAACCGTCACCAACTTTTAAATGCAGATCGCAAAGCAGTTGAGGCTGTAGACAGGACGTTTCGGGACATACGTCATTGATAGGGCTACGGGTGGCATTACAGTTCTGTTCTATTTTGTGGATTTTAGGCAGACTTCTTACAACCTATATAAAGGTGCGCAGAGGAGGAAACCAACATTTTCCGATTTGCTTTTAAAATTAGTGACAATCGCTATCGCAAAGTTCAAATTAAAAGTCGGTGTACCCATCATTTTACTCTGATATTTAATTGATAAGTAGGGCAGGCGTACCGGTTTTGGCCACCGTACCGGTTTTGGCCACTTTTTGTTAAAAGTTTTCTAAACAACTTTTAGCCATTTTTGATAAAGGCAATTAAAATAAGGCATTTTAAGGTAATAATAACAACCGTTAGAATTCCTTAAGTCATACATAAGATATTTTTTCAATAAATTCCATTTTCTGTTTTAAAAAATGTTTTGTATGAAAATTTTAAGAAATTTGTTTTGGATGAAATACTTTACAAACCTTTGTTTTTTACAATTAAATTGTTGTTTTACAATTGACTGGTTTCTAGCGCATTAGAATATATTGATTTTAGCAGAGTTTGGTTTTGATTTTTCGCAATACTTACAAAAGTTTAACTATCAGTAAGTAGCCAAAACCGGTACATTTGGTACCTCTCACACATTGTGTGTAATATAAAAAAATAATTTACTTTTATAAATTTGAAAAATGTACCTTTAAAGGTAGATAAATTATCTATAATTTAAGATATAATTTGTGTCTTAAATACCTAAGACCATTTAGTTCTTAGTGCTTAAAAGTCAAAAAATCCTTAAAGTGGCCACAAAGGGTACCTCTGCCCTGCATAATAATAAAACTCTAAACGCGCCAATTCTTTATATTGAAAAGAAATACAAAAAAATTTAGTTTTTGAAGTTTTTGTCTGTCGGTCTGTCAGTTGTCCGCGTTTCACGCAAAAACTACTCAACAGATTTTGTTGAAACTTTTTTTTATACTTTTACCTAACTATTGGTCTACGGCAACATATAGGCTGTAATTTATTTTGAAGATCGCAATAACTGTTTTCCCGGGATGACGCTGTGTAGTCTACGCGGGCGAAGCCGCGGGCGGCCTCTAGTTTTTAATATTAGTATGGATGAAAATATCTGAATAAACAATAGTTAAAACTATTATTACTACACGTCTTCATATATCTGTAACCTATTTCACACGTATTTATAAAGTTAATGAACTTTGATATCGTGGGCTACGATTTTTCTCGACTTACCATTCCTAAGAGCTTTAAGAGGGTCACATGACAAGCGCTTAACGCGCAAATTTTATATATTTAGATTCAATGTCCTGACTGACTGACTGAGATATCAACGCACAGCCCAAGCCGCTGAACCTAGAGACTTGAAATTTTGCACATAGATACGTTATACAGTGTAGGCATCCACTAAGAAAGAATTTTTGGTAATTCCACCCCTAAGGGGGTAAAATACGGGATGAATATTTGTATGAAAATCTTTCAGTTTTGAAGTTAGGATCTTCAAATTTTGTATTTAGGCTGACAATTGAAAATTAATATTTACCTGTGTCAGCGTTTTTGACAATTCCACCCCCGAAGGTGTGAAAAAGGGGATGAAATGATGTATCTGGAAAATCCTTCATAAATTTTTTTATTTAGGCTTATGGTCGGAAAGTAAAACAAATCAGCAAACACATATTTCGTATTTTTTCGAAAACCTTTAAGAGGTTAAATGGGATAAATAAATCTAAAATCGATATGGATGTCGTTATTGAGGTTTTATGGGATGACGATTGCAAAAATGGCATTTATTTTGTTGTTTAACACGCTGAACATGATTCAACCCCTAAAAGGTTGAAATAGGGGTGAAATTTTGAATTAAAAATCAGGGTATAAAATAGATGTTTCAACCTGAACCTTTATAGGCTTACTTCTTAAAACAAATAGGCAACCCATTTCGTAATTTTCCGAAAATCAAACCCAGGGGGTAAATAGGGTATAGAAACCTAAATCATCTTAAGTACCTACCCTAAAAACTCTTGTACCTAACAAGTTCTTGGTACCTAAGCTACTCAGAATTAACTTTTTGATTGTGTAACAGACACTTATTATTTACTAGCTTCCGCCCGCGATTTCGTCCGCGTGGACATTCGAGAAAATACTCAGGAGACTAATAACCAGGATAAAAAAGTATTCTATATTTTAATTTCATCAAAATCTGATCAGCCGTTTTTACGTGATCAGGCGGGTCCTCCCTCACCAAGCAAGCAGCCTCGTGCGAGGCCCGCCGCACGTGGCAAACGTTCTGTCTTGCGCGAGGCAGCGCGCTTGGTACGAAGTACCCGCCTAATCATGTAAAAACGGCTGATCGGATTTTGATGAAATTAAAACATAGAATACTTTGTATCCTGCTATGGAATTGCGTAAAGTCAATTGTATTCATTCGACAGTTCATATTGTATCATAATAAATGTCATTCCATACAAATTGCAGCCGATTCAATACGATATGAACTGTCAAATTAACGCAACTGCCCCCCTGGTTATTGGTCCCCTAAGTATTTCTCGAATGTCCACGCGGACGAAGTCGCGGCGGAAGCTAGTATTGAGATAAAATATTAATTACTAGCTTTCCGCCCGCGGCTTCGCCCGCGTGGACTACACGACGTTATCCCGCAGGAATCTGATATATTTCCGGGATAAAAAGTAGCCTATGTTCCTCTCCAGGCTACATAGTATCTGTGTCCCAAATTTCAGCCAAATCCGTTCAGCCGTTTTGGCGTGATTGAGTAACAAACATCCAAACATCCAAACATCTAAACATCCAAACATCTAAACTTTCACATTTATAATATTACTAGCTTTCCGCCCGCGGCTTCGCCCGCGTGGACTACACGACGTTATCCCACGGGAATGTGATATTTTTCCGGGATAAAAAGCCTATGTTCCTCTCCAGGCTACAAAGTATCTGTGTCCCAAATTTCAGCACAATCCGTTCAGCTGTTGTGGCGTGATTGAGTAACAAACATCCAAACATCTAAACATCCAAACATCCAAACATCTAAACTTTCACATTTATAATATTAGTAGGATAGTAGGATGTCACACCACTAGGTAACCGGTTGGAGTGCCAAAAATGTCCGAGCGAATAAGAGCGCACGTTAAAGGTGTTTATTTTAACATTCGTAACCTTTTTCTCCGTTTAAAAGACAGTCATTTGGTGCCATATTTGCGTTGTTGATCGAGGTGACAAAAACCTACAATATAAAAAGGTTATCCAAAAAATAACCGGTAGGTGCATCACTACAAGTGGGTTCGCATGACAAGTGTTGAGCCAAGACCAACCGGCCAGCGCAAGAGCCTATAAACATAAAACTGGTCGAGGCGATATCCAGTCAGTGGCGAGCTGCCGAGGCTGACGCACTAGTCGTATTTATTAAATTAAAATAATAATTAATTAAAACAAAATGGACAAGCTCTTCGCACTTTTTGTTATAGGTAAGAATTATTAATTAAATAATTGATAAAATAACAACTTTAATTTGCATTTGTGGAGGTAAATTTAATTTATTTATTATAGATTTTTTGGCAAGCCTGCCAAATCAAAAATGTTTCTCAAATGTCATAATCATGATGATGGTGTATTAACAGCTATTGAATACCTACCATCCAAACTACTAGTAGTTTTTACCAGATTTCATCACATGAGTGATTCTCAAATACACGTTATTTGATCTAGTAGACGGTAATCAACATTGGCAATGACCTCTCGAAATGATTTGGAAAATTCGTCATGAGACGTGAGCAAAACAAACAAACAATAAAAATGATCTGTTTTTGTTTTGTCTTTTAGGTTTGTATTGGATAGGTACAAATCTGTTGATAAACAGTTTCGATGAGGTGTAACATTCGTAATGATCGTCATTTATTTGATATAACTATTTAAATTCGATTAGGTATTGTTATATAAAGTTAAAGGAAAGATTTGATTTTAATGTTATATCGTTATTTAGTTGTGATTTGTCTCCTAACATTCATTCATTCACTCACACCACCGATTTCAGACCCAGAGGTCAGATCGATTTCCAATTATACTTATTGTATTGGGTTTAGTTGGTGGTAGGACTTGTTCCAAGTCCGACTGGCTAACTGGCACCATTTTATCTAAGTCTGACGCCATAATCACAATGTTTTCGGCATTTTTGTGTTCTGGCAGTTAGAGATAAGAGAGCCAGTTCCTCAGTGATTAAAGATTCCGGGAGAAGTGCGCTTCCACTTTTAGCCTTATCACCACTTAACATCAGATGCGATGAAGGCTAAGTGCTACCCCGTTGAGGATAAAAACATTACTATTATTATTCTTTACTTTACCATCTTTTGACGTTTTAACTTCTTGCATAATATCTTGCATGTTTCAATTTTTTTGCCTCAAATTGTCTCTAATTATGCTGCATGTTCTTATAAAAAACGCACATCAAAGATCTGGTTTTCGACAGGATAACTTAAAAAATGACCTTTCTTGAATTTTGTATTTGTACATTTTTGCAATATTAGATGTTCAAATTCTGTATTGTAAAATATTTAGTTACGAAGAGTAAGATAAGCCGGATAATAATGCAATAACATTGTTTAATCGGTGACCTGTACTATCAGTTCATGTTGGTTCAACTTAGTAAAAAAGTTAATAATCATAGGTCATTTGGAAACCCAATCGGTTTTTCCAGTTTTAATACGATACTCTTATCTGCGTCGAATGTTCATTTATGTTTATGCAAATGTCAACTTTGATGTCACTCTTTATTTAATTTATTTATGACTACTTACGATTACTTACTTTGGTGTTTGGTTACTCATGTTATTATAATTAAGTAATAATTATGACGTTACACTATTAAGAGATAGAGAATAGAGTATCAAATCTGTGCATCTATTACAATTTATTAAGCATACCAGGATTATTGGCAATTAACCATATTACTATACGGTGATCTGTCACACAGATAAGCTGTGAGCAATTAACTTGTTAATTCAGATACTATTAAAAGGTATCATATGAACTCACTTTAAGATAATAACATAGAGAATCTATAAATGTTTAAATGTCATTCGCTTAATTAAGTTAACAATTAATGTTTGTTTACCCATTCCAGCTCTGGTTGCCGAAAGCGTTGTAGGAATGGCTTATAGACATAAAAGACAGGTCAATACCCAAGACGTTAATCTTGAAGAAAGATATGGATTGGAACAAATGATAAGGCAAATGCAGTTGGCCCAGCAAAGGCCAGTCTTCCCTGGACAGAACCAGTTTCCAGGACAGTTCCCGGGACAGAACCAGTTCCCTGGTCAGAATCAGTTTCCCGGAATGAATCAATTTCCCGGTCAGACTCAGTTCCCTGGTCAGACCCAGTTCCCCGGACAAAATCAGTTCCCCGGACAAAATCAGTTCCCCGGACAAAATCAGTTCCCCGGAACGAATCAGTTTCCCGGAACGAATCAGTTTCCCGGAACAAACCAGTTCCCCGGAACGAACCAATTCCCTGGGCAAAACCAACAACAGAATCAACCCGGACAGAATATACCAGCAGGGTACGTAAATATTAATTCTTTTCAATGATTATAAGTTGGAAGTATAAATTAACAGCAAAGTAGGTATACAGGGCGTCCCAAAACTATGCCACATGGAGGGAAAGTACCTTAAATACTGAAGATATAAGTACAATTTTACTGAAAGGACACTTCATTTTTATTTTTAAAAGAAAACAAACTGAATTCAAAGAATTTTGAATAATCACCTGTCTGAACTGGGAATCGAACCCGCTGAATGTAAAAAAAATCCTTTAATTTTATTATACTTACCGATCGAATGGCTCGATTATACCTTAGCATTACTTCTAAGTTACATAGCATCTTAAATAAAAGGAAGACTACGAAATTTAACATTTAATGTTGAATAAAAAGTTTGTGCAGCGTTATGGATAGCCTTTTCTGTGACTGTCGTACACTCAATACTTTAACATTTCAATATATTACTAATGAGTGCAGATTGAAGTAATTATTCCTAATTGATTTAAAAAAGTTTGAATAATTTGGTGCGGGTTCGATTCTCGGTTTGGACATGCTATTATTAAAAAAAAACTTGGAATGCAGTTCGTATTGTTAAATAAAAATAAGTCGTTTTTCAATAAAAAATTCTATCTACAGTATTTGGTGCGGTCTATACCACCATGTGGCATAGTCGTGGGATGCCCCCATGGCATAGTCATTGGACGTGGGGGCGTCCCACGACTATGCCACAAGGTGGAATAGACCGCACCAAATTATTCAAATATTTTTAAATCAATCGAGCTGGTGTTATTTAACACATTATAACTTTATCAAACAATTAAGATAGGGAAATTAAGTATAATTTCTCCAATCTTCACTCATTAGTAATACATTGAAATGTTAAAGTTTTGAGCACGACAGTCACATAAAAGGCTTATACATAACGCTGCACAAACTTGTTATTCAACATTAAATGTTAAATTTCGTAGTCTTCCTTTTATTTAAGATGCTATGTTACTCAGAAAAAATGCT
The DNA here is from genome assembly GCA_949710035.1 of Crambus lathoniellus. Taxonomy (NCBI): domain Eukaryota; kingdom Metazoa; phylum Arthropoda; class Insecta; order Lepidoptera; family Crambidae; genus Crambus; species Crambus lathoniellus. The sequence goes on along the minus strand of OX453305.1, from coordinate 17,934,063 downwards.
TAGGTATAATCGAGCCTTTCGATCGGTACAATGAAATTAGAGAAATATTTTTCATAAATTCAGCGAGTTCGATTCCCAGTTCAAACAGGCGATTATTTAAAGTTCTATAGTATTATATTATCTGTGTTTGAAGGCAGTTCGTTTTCTTTTCAAAATAAAAATGAAGTCTTCTTTCAGTAAAATTTTATATCTTCAGTATGTAAGGTACTTTCCCTCCATGCGACAGAGTTTTGGAACGCTCTGTATATGGTAGCAAAGCAATCTATCTATCTTGGAAACAGTACCTAAGTTAATGTGTTAAGTAACGGACATTCCAGTTACTTTTTGCACGACTACCAAACAAAAGGAGTGTTTTTGGTTAATATATGTACCTATGTGTGAGTATTCTTTATTCCACCATAATAATTGTCTAATTGTTATGTATATGATTTTCTTGTGCTATGACCTGGAGGCCTTACTGCGAGCTGTCAAAATAAAAATAAAATAAAACAACATTACTATAACAACGTTATAGTAATGTTGTCGCTTACAACATTGTTTGGCGGTTCGCAGTAAGGCCCCGAGAGATTATTAAAAAAATACTTAAAAAAATTAATTTCTTACTAATGTGTAAGTACCAGTTGTATAATATAAAGTTTATAATTATTTATTACAAACTGTACTGTATTTTTTTTTATCCGCAACTTCTAACTTACTAAACTTCTAAACATTAAATTTTTAGTTTTTTAAAGCGATCCATAAAAGTACGGTGTTTTATCGTATTTAGGGTTATTCAAAAGCTTGTAATAATGGTCATTCCCAGAACTTAAGTATAGGTCCACAACAGTGTAGCACTTAGCCTTCATCACACCTGATTTTGTCAAGCATGTATATAGAAATATAATCCCACGTTTCCTCCCTTTAGGGGTAAGGGATAAATCATAAATGATCTCTGGCAGACAGTTTATCTCCACCTTCTACAATCTTACCATATCCCATTTGCTTCCTTTACTTTAATTAAACACATTCCACATGCATTCTATTCATCATCTTTTTCACCGTACAGTCGAAAACAAATTCGGTGAACCACCTCTTACTTCTTTTCGTGTGGTTGGTGTCTCACCGTTCACTTACAATACATAACCTTAATTACTTATGTATTGTACTACCCTAGTTTAATACATAACCAAATAGGAAAATGGTCTGCGCGTCAATGGCGAGGCACCAGCCAGGCAAAAAGAAGCAAGAAGTGGTTCACCGAATTTGTCCCTGACTGTCATTGACGACCTCCGTCGCCGAGTGGTGTACGCACCAGTATTCTAGGTGCCTCTATCTCTAGAGGTCCCGGGTTAAATTCCCAGTCGGTTAAATATTGAAAACGAACTTTTCAATATTTGCTCGGGTCTGGGTGTATGTGGCTATGTGGTTATACCCGTCGTTGTTTCCAAAATTTCTAGAATAACAGTACCGGTACTCTGAAACACAAATCCAAAACTTCGGATAGCCCCGCCTCTTTCACTCACTTCTGTCATGACTGGATAGTGAGAGGGACGGGTATAACGAAGTTTCGGGTTTTGCGTTTCAGAGTAGGCCCTCAGTGCTCAAGCTACTATAGTTTGGTATTGGAACAATGTATGTGATGGTATCCAATATTTATAATTATTTATTACAATCGACGTAGCTAGGTTCTACGTAATCCACTTTTTTTTTTGCAAATAATAATATTTTTTAAATCTATTTTCAGGAACGGCGCACCGTCAGCTGCAGTTACCCAGTGCTTAGCCAACTGCCCAGTAACTTCTGAATACAACCCAGTCTGCGGTACCGACAATGTGATATACCCTAACCCTGGCAGGTTGTCTTGTTCTCAAACTTGCGGTGTCAGTGAGTATCATTGATTTAAATTTAAATAAATGTATTCGCTTAAAAGTCCCCAAAAGACTTCCTCTAAAGTTGAATAAAAGGGGCAACAATCTTCAACGCATTCTCGATGCTGATTTGATTTGTCGGTGTTAGTTGTAACAAGGTTCTTGATGTTTCCAAAACACATAAAATAGCTACATAATATATTTCGTAACCTATCCCATCACATGGATGGTTAATCGATTTAGTTGGTTCTTCAAAATGAGTCTCAATATTTTCGTACAAAGTTGAATTCTTAATGGAAATAATATTAACTAGTACAAAGTTGAATTTTTAATGGAATCTAGCTAGTCAAAAATGCTAAGATGAAACCTGAAACACTGTCATTACCAAATTGTTGATTTATAAACATATCAGTATTTTTACATTAAATTAGTTTTTTATCAAAAGTGTAACTAAGAAAATACTTACATCAAACTTTCGTTTCGCAATTACCCATTTACCATTATATTTAATTTATTTTTTCCTTTCTTTTCAGATGTAAGCCTTCTTAGGTCGGGCCCCTGCCCCGCCACAACCACTCCAGCAGCGACGGCCTAAATATTTATTTAGAAATAAATAATTGTTTAATAATGTGATAATTAAACCGATACCAACGAGAGACTATTTTTCCGCTCAATTTCCCTCTTGATCTTTATTTCTGAGAGAGTATAATTGAAATATATCGCTTATAAAAGCACTTTTATTAAGTTTAAGTACTTCTAAACATTAAATTTTTACTTTTTTAAAGCGATCCACACAAGAACGGTGTTTTATAAGCTTGTAGTAATGGTCATTCCCAGAACTTAAGTAAAGGTAAATAGTCTTTCATTGGCGTAGTCGATGTTTTTGTAAGTGAGTGTTACCAGTAAGTGATGCGCCTGCCATAGATGTTCAGTAGTAGTTTTATATAAAATACGACAATGTCAATTTGATTATATTCTACAAAACAATGCATGAAAAACAGATTACTGAATAAAATAAAATCTTAAATTCTTAATTTTATTTTATGTTGTGTTTACATAAACTGTATATTACCTATTGTATTAGGTAGGTTTAATTTATGTTACAGTTGTCTATTCAACTATTCTTACAACAAAGTTTACCTAGTTTAATGCACCGCATAATGATCATCTCAGTACCCAACTCTCTGGTTGACTGGTTGAGAATGCCTTATGGCATTAAGTCCGCCATTTGTTCATTGTGCAATAAAGTTTAAATAAATACATATTTTTAAATGACTTTAAAAACGAGAAGGTTCTCTGTTCGTCTGTATGTAGGTATGTTTTTTGTGTAAGTCTGCTGCAGTATGATAGATAAAGCATCATGTTCACTGATTACTCGAAGACGGATGAACCGATTGAAATAATTCAATATAGGGCAGGCGTACCGGTTTTGGCCACTGTACCGGTTTTGGCCACTTTTTGCTCTAAAAGTTTTCTAAACAACTTTTAGCCATTTTTGATGAAGGCATTTAAAATAAGGTATTTTAAGGTAATAATTACAATCGTTAGAATTCCTTGTCATAAGATTTTTTTTCAAGAAATTCTATTTTCTGTTTGAAAAAATGTTTTGTATGAAAATTTTAGGAAATTTGTTTTGGATGAAATACTTTATAAACCTTTGTTTTTACAATTAAATTGTTGTTTTGCGTTTGACTGGTTTCTAGCGCATTAGAATATATTGATTTTATAGTCCGTTCGGTTAGATAGTGTCGGTACACCCGCACGGCATTGTGGCAAAGCGACACTATCTAAGCGAATGGACTATAACTGGGTTTGGTTTTGATTTTTCGCAATACTTACAAAAGTTTAACTATCAGTAAGTGGCCAAAACCGGTACATTTGGCACCTCTCACACGTTGTGTGTAATATAAAAAAAAAACTATTTTACTTTTATCAATTTGAAAAAGGTAGATAAATTATCTATAATTTTAAACATAATTTGTGTCTTAAATAACTAAGACCATTTAGTACTTAGTGCTTAAAAGTCAAAAAATCCTTAAAGTGGCCACAAAGGGTACCTCTGCCCTACATCAGGTTGGTTACTAAGTTGGAACCATTTTTTGAAATTTTGAAATCGGTTCAGTAGTTTTCAAGTAATCCTGAAAATACTGTAATTTGTTACGTTACTATTGCACAATTGCATAAATTTGTTTTATTTATTCATAGATAAATTATTTTATTCAAACTTTGATTTCAAATATAAAACTTGCCGTCCTTAAATCAACCCTTACCTTATTTTCCAACCCGATCTTTGATCTACTCACTTGCCGGTGAAGTAGTCTTCCAATCTTTTCTCCTTTTTGCCAATGACATCAATAGTCGGGTGGCTAAAGAAAAATTGGGTTTGAAATCATTAAAGTCTGCAAATTTTTAATATATTATTAGGAATATAATATAACGCTTGAAATGACACTACACCGCGCTGTTGCACTAAAAACTGAATCACTATTTTACAACAAGTTCACATAATATAATAGTAGATTAGTGTCTTCTGTCGCGGGTGACGATTTAAATTAGACATGCCACGAATATTCGGCAACTATTCGGTATTCGGCCTATTCGGCCATTTTATTTGGTATTCGGTATTCGGCCAAATAATAGGTACTATTCGGCCGAATACCGAATACCAAATCATGGAAAAAAAGATACATCATATTAATCAAGATTTGTATTTAAATCACAATACTTTAATAAGTAAAATTCAGCAGTGGTAGGTTGTGATGGATAAAAACAAGCTTTTCTGCATTTGTTGGAAGCAAGCGATTACGCTTTTCATCGTAAATGATACCAGCTTCAGAAAACAACCTCTCACTATACACGCTAGTCCCGGGAGAAGAAAAAAGGCAATAGTTATCCCACTTCATAAAAAAGGTAGTAAATTGGATATCAATAATTATAGGCCTATAGCATTGTTGTCCATATTTTCAAAAATTTTCGAAAAGCTGATGCATATGAGACTAGAGACACTTTTTATCAAAACATAATATAATTAAACAGAACCAAAATGGGTTCCAAAAAAATAAATCCACCACAGTTGCCGGATTCTCCTTAAGTAAAACTATAACACAGAGCGTCGACTGTAAAAAGAAAGTATCTGCCATCTTCTTTGATATGTCCAGCGCCTTTGATTTAGTTAAACATGACAAATTATTAAATAAATGTGAACGCTATGGCATAAGAGGTTCAGTCTTACTATGGATCCAAGATTACCTCTGCGGCCGCACGCAATGCACTGAGATTCATCGTATTGATGATAATCAGACATCTGTGCCATATAGATCTCAGTACAAACCAAATCAGCTTGGCGTTCCACAGGGTTCTGTATTAGGCCCCCTTCTCTTCTTAGTTTTTATTAATGACTTGTCTGACATTAATGAACATCAATTTATTTTATTTGCCGACGATATCTGTGTTGTTATACCAGAGGATAAAAATAGCGACATTCGTTACAATGACACTTTAAATTTATGTGTAAATGACGTAATGCAATGGCTAGATTTAAATGAGCTTCGCGCAAATCTTTCAAAAATGAAACTTGTTCAGTTTGCAAACTATAACGCGAGGTTATCAGATCTGAATGTGTCTTTCCGAGGTGAAATAATTAAAGAGTCTTCAGAAACTATTTTCCTAGGGTTAACTTTCGATACAAACTGCAACTGGAAGAGTCACATAGAAAACTAATGCAAATAAATTAATAGATTTGTATACGCTTTGAAACGAATTAGGAGTACTGCAGGGGAAGACGCTGCCCTGTTGGCATATCACGGCTATGTGGTTTCCATTCTTAGGTATGGCCTACTTTTGTGGGGAAGTTCTTGCCTATTTGATATGGCTTTTATAGCACAGAAGAAATGCGTCAGAAGCGTGTATGGTGCGAAACCCTTTGATAGCTGTAGACCACTCTTTGCAGGACACAAACTACTGACGCTAACTTGCTTGTATATTTTGGAAGTGGGCTGTTTTGTAAAAAAACACCCTTATTTGTTTGCACAATCTTCGCAATTAAGTACTTTCTCGCGTAGAGATCCAACAAAGATTTTGGTCCCTAATTGCAAAAGCATGCTGAGTAGAAAGAATTGTAACGTTATGTCCTCTTTAATCTACAACCACATACCAATGAACATTAGAGAGTTACCAACATTATTGTTTGCGAAGCAATTAAAAAAGTGGTTGATTGATAAATGTTTTTACTCTGTTAAAGATTATTTTGAATTTAAGACATAACTAATATACTATTTTGACATTACAAATAATAATTAGGTAGATATATAGTAGACATTTACATTCGATTTTATTGATAATTTTATAGAATAGAATATTGACATTCAAATTTATTATTATTCAAATTATTCAACGTTATTGTTAGTTAACGTATTGTTAGTTTTGTAGAATTGAAATTTCTATTACTTACCTACTTAAAATTTCTGCTTGCCAAATGTTTGGTGTAACGTGTAGAAAATATTGTTTTTATTTAAGATCTTTTTGTATACTTACCACGTTACTTGCGGAATAAATGATTTATGATTTATGATTTATGAAAGATAAACTTTAGCAAATTTCGAGAGGTTTGGGTATTGTTTTTCGTTTGCTGACCACCACTTGTAAGAATCAGCTTTTCGATTTAGGCGAATTGATTTGAAATTAAAATCTATTGATCTGACAAAGCGTGCCGTTATGTGATTTACTCGCAACTGAGTGAAACAGTCAAAAATGGCCGCACAGCACACCGCCCGCGCGGGCGGGTCGCGACCTGTCGTATTATTCTTTACGCGCTTGACTAGCATGTACTTGTGCCGAATATTCGGGGGCCGAATATTCGGCGCTTCGGCCGACAGCGTTGCCGAATACTCGGTATTCGGTATTCGGCCAAATCACTATTCGTGGCAACTCTAATTTAAATCGCGAGCCTAACGAAGGACTCTAGGTTTACTCCCGAGCGTAGCGAGGGTGTTAAAGACGAGTCCTGAGTGTAGCGAGGGATTTAAGTTCACCCAAGACTAAGACAGCTTTATCACCTAGGAAAATACTCTACTTTTCGTACCATTTGCGAAAAAATAACACAATAATAATATGAGATAAGCATTTATTAAAAATAATGTCAATTAAAAGTAAAAGCTAACATTCGAAACATTGGTCCAATTATTGATAGAGTTACATTTTTGTTTGGTACATTTATTGTTGATGAGTTGTCTTGGAAAAATAATCAAAATTGATAGGCCTTTCGCACTTCTCCACGTTGAAAATTCTTCATAAGTTTTTAAATAATTTTCCTTGGATTTTGTTGGAAGCAAATTATTTATAATTGCGGCAGCATTTGCACTGATGGAATCCGACAATTCACTGTCACTGTCGCTTTGATTTGACATTGTAAAGTATTTTTAGAACATTAACTTATTCATAAAAATGAATTAAAATAAACTTTACGTTTATGTAAGTATTTGAGTAGTAGTAAAAAATTCGTCCTTTTTTTTTGTGGACAGGCGAAGACATCATGCCATACTGCCAGGTCTTTAGTATTTTTTTTTTTTTAATTTATATTGTTCGTCAAATCTCGGTCTAAACTTGTCTTGGTAAGATAAAAGGCTAGGAGCCAAATCTTGAGTTCTTGTCTTTTCTTTGTAATATAACATAATAGGCATAAAGCCAAATCTTGTATTCTTGTCTTGTCTTGGTAAAATAAGTCAAAAGGCTAAAAGCCAAATCTTGAATGAGAGTTTCATCTTTATAATATCGTCATTTCCTATTTAAGTCTTTTCCGAGGGATGGTCTTTTCCGAGGTATGGTCTTTTCCGAGAGATAGTCATTTCCGTGAGTTTGTCAAGTTAAATTTCTCCAACTGTGGAGCTAATACAGGATAATTTTTTTATCAGTGCACAAATTTTTAGGATCGACTCAGAATCGGTAAGTGAACAACTTTCTCCTAGAAACATAGGTCGAAATATGACAAAAAATTTTTGACCTTTCATACAAATCGGACTGATCACGTGATCGAATTAGTATGGGAAGTCCAAAAATTTTTGTCGTATTTCGACCCATGTTTCTAGGAGAAAGTTGTTCACTTATCGATTCTGAGTCGATCCTAAAAATTTGTGCACTGATAAAAAAATTATCCTGTATAATCATAAATAGCAATAAAATTTTCTGGGCATGCTAGAATGTCCTGTAGTGATGGCGGGATATCTTTGTGTGTTTCCATCAACCGATCTATGAGGAGCAAACGCTGTATGTTAAATACTGGGCAAGTAAAGAAAATATGTTCCAGTGTTTGGTCTTCTCCTATGGTACATTCTGTACATTCAGGGGATGATATTAAATGCATGCGATGCAAATGAGCTTTAAACCTGCAGTGTCCAAATCTTAGTCTATTGATCTGCGTGTAAAATCTTCTTTGTAAATAATTTCTAGATGTAGCGAACCAGGGTTTTCGGCCAACTTCTTTATTAACACCGGCATACCATGCTCCTTTTGATTGAGTAATTGCTGTTCTTTCTTCTATCCATTGCTCGTTGATCTTTCTACGATATTCGGGTAAGAGATCTTGCCAAGGAGTAGAAAAGTTTTTAATATTGCCACCCAGTGAATTTGTTAGTCTGGCAAGATAATCGGCATTTTCATTGTCTGTCACACCGACATGTGCTGGAGTCCAAACAAATTTAACGGTCTTGCAATCTTTTAATAATTGTAAAATTTCCTTTATTTCATATATTAAATAGTGGACTATGAGAAAACCTGGTTTTTCTAGTGCTTGCAGCACTGACATGCTGTCAGAGGCTATTAGAAAGTGTCTTTTGTCAAAACACATGGAATCTGATTGTATATATTTTAAGGATTAGCCTTAAAATTGCAATTGCTTCTGCCGAGAATATACTGAACTTTAATGGTAAGCGATAACCTTTGCCGTACTTAATATCTTTATGGTAAAACGCCGCTGAGACTCCAGTTTCACTTTTCGAGCCATCTGTGTATATCACATGGTATTCAGGCCAAGTTGCTAATTTTTCATACACTGCCTCTTTATTTCGCAAGTCATGATCAATGTTTATTTCTAAGAGAGGAAATTTACTTTCGTAAGAATCACAATAGCAAGCCCAGTGATCTCTACAATTTATATTACTGTCTTTAACATATGCTGATATTTCTATAAAATCATGAAGGATATATGGGCATTTACAGTTTGATGCTGATGTATGTACAATATGAACACTATTGTTGTTTAGTTCATTTAAAAGATTATTATCATTTAAGCTATGTAACTTAAGAATAAATTAAAATTTTAAATATTTGAATCTCAGCATTAATGGAGGTATATTGCATTCTACTTGCATTGATACAATAGGGGTAGAGTTCATTGCTCCTGTGATAAGCCTAAGGTTTTTATTTTGTATTTTTTCTAGTTTATTTACAAGTGCCGCATTGGAAGAATAACAAAGAAAACTATATTCAAAATGAGAACGAACAATGGATTTATACAGCATAAGCAAAATTTTCGGGTCAGCTCCCCAATATGTTCGAGCTAATGATTTCAAGATATTATAAGCTCGTAATGCTTTGTCTGTCAAGCCAGAAACATGTTTAGCCCATGAAAGGTTACGTGTAAAAGTGACACCTAGAAATTTGGCTTCATCGTCCACCGGCAGTAAATTTTTATCATAGAATATATTAGTAAGTAGCCTCTTTCTTTTACTAAAAATTACAACTTTAGTTTTATTTAAATTTACATCTAATTTTAAATAATCAAAATAACTTTTAAGATTAGTCAAAGCACTATTAAGTTTTTGCTCAACTTGATGCATGTTATTGCCAGAGCAATATAGTGTGAGATCATCAGCATATTGTAGATTTTTTGTGCTATTTCCTAGTATGTTATTTAACCTATGTATGTATAATATGAACAATAAGGGACTTAATATCCCACCTTGACAGACACCTTTACTGGATGACTGTGGACCAAATAAATTATTTTTAAGTTTAACATAAACATCTCTATTATTTAAGAAGTTAAAGATCCATTTTATAAATTTTTCAGGTAATCCCAGTGAAAACAGCTCATCAGCTAGAACATTATGATTAACATTATTGAAGGCACCTGTTATATCAAAGAAGATGCAAACCAAGAAACTGCCACTTGACAAAGCCTCATGAATATCTAAATACAAATGATTCAAGCTTTCTACTGCTGAACGACCTCTTCTAAAGCCAAATTGATTATAAGGCAATAAATGGTTATGTTCTAAAAAGTACTCCAGTCTTTGTTTCACTAATTGTTCAAATAATTTTGCTGCACAAGATGTTAATGCTATGGGTCTATATGAGTCGTGATGATTTTTGTCTTTACCAGGTTTAAGTAAAGGGATAAGACAATCAACTTTCCATGACTTTGGAATTATTTGCTGGTGCCATAATGAGTTAAATATTTGAAGCACTATATTGCAGCCAGATTTACTAAGATTTTTGAACATTTTATAGGATATGTGATCTAAACCAAAAGCAGTGTCTCTACGTGAATTTATGGCAGCTAATAATTCAGTGATAGTAAAAGGTTTCATAAAAAACTGTTCTGTATTAGGACTGTGATCAGAATAATCGCTTAATGGTTGGGATTGTGCATTTAAAGTATACTTATCTAAGAACGGTTGAATCCAATTATTGGAATGGTGACTATTACTAGGACTGGAGTATGACTTATTGAATTTTCTAATATTAGTCCATATGATAGATAAAGGTGTCTGGCGGTTGAATGAATTGCATAGTTCTACCCAGGCATTCTGCCTTTCCCTTTTGATTATTAACTTCTTTTGTGCTTGTTTCTTTTTAAATAATAAGTATTTTTCTTCAACAGGGTTTTGCTTAAATTCTATATAAGCTGTTTTGCAATTTACTACAGCTTGTGTGCATTTATCATTCCACCAAGGAAGTTTTAATTTATTTTTTCTTTGACCATGTCTTTGCTGATGTGCTAAAGATTTTTTAACAGTATTTGCTTCAGATACACATTCTAGTAAGATTTTGGAAAGTAAGTTATAGCACATTTCGGAGTTGGTTAGATCAAAATTAGAATGGCACAACATTATATCTGTCAGTTCTTTATATTTTTTCCAGTCGACAGTTTTATAATTTGGTTTTGAATAATTTGCAGCCACATTACTGTTATCATCAATGTTTGAAGGATTGCATAATAAATTTGTAAGAACAGGAAAATGATAACTGCATAGTGAGTCATCATGTACTTGCCAGTTACATCTTAAGGCCAAACTGGGAGAGACTATAGTGAGGTCAAGGGCATTAGACCGCCAGTTATGTGAACCGACGGTTGTTACAGAGCCATCATTTAACAGACATAAATTATTATTATTTATAACATTTAAAAGTGTTGACCCACGGATGTCAGTGGTTGCACAACCCCACATGGTGTGGTGTGCATTGAAATCACCAGCTAGAATTAAAGGTTTGGGTAATGATTTTATTAAATTATCTAGGTATATGAATTCAAAGTTGCTAGGTATAGCTGAAGTGGGGCTATAAAAGCTAACTAAGGATAGAGTTTCATTGTTAATATTTAATGTTATAGCTATGTTTTGCAGAGAATCATCATAATAGGTTTGAAATTTTTGGTAATGTAAATAATCTCTAATAAGAATAGCAACACCATTGTGTTTGGAACCTGTATCTAATCTTTCTATCTTATAACCTTTGATATTTATAGTTTTTGTGCATTGGAGCCAAGTTTCCGAAATGAGACCAATATGAATGTCATTCTGATATAGATATTGTGTGAAGACATGTTTGTGACTTAATAAACTCTGAGCATTCCATTGAACTATGTTAAGCTGATCCATTATTTTTTTCTAACAGCTGTATTTGGTTTACTGGAATTGAATGTTTCTAATAAAACCGATTTAATAGTCTCCGATGTTATAGGAGATGACTGGTCTAGTGATGATTTTTGTGAATATAATTTTAGGATTGTAGATATAATTAGATTAAGGACAACATCTGATTTAAGTAAATTTTGTAATTGGTTTTCAGGTTTAACAGATAACTCTGGAAAATTTTTATTATTAAAAACATCAGCATAAGATCTTTTTTTGTATTTTAAATTATGTTTTTCAATTTCCTCCCTTTTCTTTGGACATTCTGAAGAAATGGAAATATGGTTTCCTTTGCAGTGAATACAAACAGCGTCTTTTAAAGCTTTGTCGCATTGTTTATAATGGTGATTCTCACCACAAATCGAACACTTCTGAGCATTTTTACAGTATTTGCCAATATGTCCAAATCGAAGGCAGCGCAGACATTGGCTCACAGGAGGAACGTACGGGCTTACCTCGAAAAACCAGCAGTTTATATCGACGCTATCAGGAAGGGTAGGGCAGGAGAATGTAATGGCTACGGTCTGGGTGGGAATCAGGATGAGGTTCTGGTCTTCATCTCGTCCACGGCGCATCAGTCGGCGTACAGACACGACGTCCTTTGAACTGGAAATTCCGTTATAAATGTTATAGTTGGACATGTAAGAGGGAACGCCTCGAATTACGCCTGTGATTTCGGTTAGGTTTGCTGGTATGGTGCATTTTACTTGAAGTTCTACCAAAGACTTAGTATTATTTAGGGCCATATTGGCTAACCCTGGCCGCTCAAAAATTGCTCCTATTTTGTAACGATTTATCCTCTTGAACCTTTTGATTCCTTTATTATGCCGTTTAAGTACAGCGCCTAAGGACATTAGGTCCCTGTCTCCTATGGGTTTCCCCTCAATAAGACTTTCGTAAATTACTAAATATTCAAAATTTCCCCCGTCCTCAGGGTACTGTCTGGTGTAATTTTCAATTTTGTATGGTTTATACTTATTTTCGTCCCCGTTATCATCCGAGGAACAGTCGGATTCGGCTGGAACTGGGTCCCCATCTAATTTATGTTTTTTCCGTTTCCCCATGACTAAAAGAGCTTCTAGGCTACTTTTAGCCTAATACTTATTATTCAATAACTATTTAAACACTTTTCTATAAAGAAAATAGCAAAAATATTTCAAAAGTTTCAAAAACGCGCCTTTCACTTTCGAAGGTTTTCCCGCCAAAAAAAATCGTAAGTATTTGAAGAAAACAAAAACGCGCAAACTCCTAGACTAATATTTTTTTTCGGAAAAGCAAAAGCATCAAGCTCATACGGCCTCGTCGGTTTTCGTAATTTTATTTAATAATCATAACTGCATAATAAATGCGTATTCCTTTTTCAAAAAGATGTGTAATGCTTTATATATAAACTCAATGGTGTAAACACAGATGTAGTTCAGCATAAATTTCGGTAAGTATTCCAAATTTAAATCACATATTCTCTCCCTTGAGGATGAATGAAATTCAGTACAATTTTCTTTTCACACTTATGCTCTGAAATGTTAATATTATATTTGAGAAAAGAATGCAGTACGTGGCACTTTTCCGAGGTAAACATTCTATATTTGAAAAATCACTGCAGTAATGAATTTCAGTACTTACTTACTGCACTAAAATCAGTGATCTGCAATGGTACTACCAACTTTTTTTTCTTTATTTTTTCTTTCGTTATTCCTGTGTATAAAAACAGAAAAAGCAAAGGGACATTTGCACCATACAGCCACATTATTATTATTATTAAATAGGTAATTATTATATCATAATTAGGTTAACTTAACTTTTAAATACGGTGCGCACAGAGTATATTACTTCGTATTGTACCACAAGCGCTAGATATGTACCCTTAGCACGAAATGAGATAGAATATCCTTTACGAGTAATTTTGTATGGGAAATATGTACTGCGTCATCTACCGCCCAGAAGCGGGTATTGAAGTTACGCATTTTCGTAGCAAGTAGTAAGTTTTAATAGGCTGTATGACCGTTCCACATGGCCTCACAAACCAATATTTAAAAAACGGCGGGAGTGATTTTCAGCGGTTCATTTGATATCAATACAGCTTATATTGTGTAATAAATTATCAAAATGAGTTCTGCCAATGAAACATATATACAGACATTGTATGTACCTAGGTACTCCACCAAATTTGAGAGCAGAAGCAAAATTAATAACAGAAAACTTACTGCCAGCAAAATCAAAAGAAAGATATATGAAAACCTACGATCTGATTTGGAAAAGTGAAAAAAAGGCGCATACGTTTTCGGAATCTGTGTTGTTGGCGTATTTTAATGAGACATCATTAAAATAATATTATTATGGGTGATTTATACATAAGTGTGCCCGGGAAAACAATAACATTTACATTTAATAATTGCCCGAACATGTGTGATATAAATATTAATAAATATTATTTAGTTAAACAGTTTTTTTTTATTTCCTCGCATTTCTTGAGAAAAGCACTATACAAGCCTTGTACGGTAAGCATTGCCTCGAATGATTAAAGCCCTCGCCTGCGGCTCGTGCTTCAAACCATCCTCGACAATGTAATTTCTTACTTACCTGTCCTCGGCTGTAATGTACTATTCCCTGTTTTTAACAGATTAAAAATGACTATTGTTATGTTCGCTTTTTGTGGCAAAGAATGTCACTTTTTTGAGCAAGTAGTACGAAAAATAATTATTTATTTTCACGTGCTATTAAGAGCATTGACGCGGTCGAACGCCGTTTTGCCTCAAAATAGGCAGTTTTGAACGAGATATTTTCTATGAAAACGTAATCTTAGAAACATGCTAATTTCAAATTATTGTAAACAGTATCTTTGTCTAAAAAGTTAGTAAACAACATTTTTCTTTTTATAGAGTATTTGTGAATACTAATAATTTTCCCGAACAGTGTTTTATAAACTTCACTTTTAACATCAATTTTGAAGCTCTAATTTTTTAATACCATTGAAAAAAATAGGGAACAAAAATTTCAATGTATATCTACATATCATTACGCAAATAGTTAGTAAGGAAATTAGTTTAATTTGTGATTATTTTCATACGAAATTAAAATCCAAACAAAGTGAAATTATAAAGAAATCACTGGTGGTAAACATGCTACATTTATCAATAAATTACTTTATTTTACAAAAAGTTATAGTCTAACGTAAAATAAGAACATATTATCTAAAGTTTGAATACAAAAAACCTATATAATGATGCATAATTTATTTTATATATTTTTTTTTAAAGTGCTATAAAACACTCTGCGCAAAACATTTCAAATTAGTCCGCCGCTAGGCTCTTCAGAGGGAGGACGTATCGCTCGGTGCTCTGCCGTCTGCCGTTCGCTGACCTTGGCAGTGTGCTGCGTGGTGTGGTATAGTTTATAGTGCAACCGACACGTCTTAGTACTTTCGTCTTAGTACACTCATTAGATAGGTAATTGAAAATTGTTTACTTCTATGATCATTAGTTCACTCACACACCTAATTGTATTTATCATAATTGAATACGTATTTGTAATAGAAACTGACCCTGAAAATGATCTAACAAATAGTAATTTGTAAGGTCATTTTTTAATTTGATGACTCTGTATGAAGTAAATCAGGAGAAAAAAAATTAACCTTGACGAGTTTCTTGCCGGTACTTCTTCAAGGTCTCCTGTTCTAGGGTTTGCGAACCCATGGCGTAAATGACTGAATTATCCAAATGGGATGTTGACCTTCAAAACGGTGTATAGGCACATGAGTACTATGAGAGTGTTGACTTCATAGAGCGTGCAAAATTTTGGTAGGGTTGTTACAAGAAGTTAAAATTGTTAGCTTTCTATTAGGTACCTATTATGAAATATTTATTTACAAATTTCTCTTTATACATTTTATTTTTATAATTATATTTTTTTGGTACTATTTTAATAGAAAACAGCGACGCAATATCAAAAATGTAAAAAAAATCCAAGATAGCGGCCAACTTTTTTGTCTGTTGGCCGATTTCGATGAAACTCGATTTCTAGTAGGTACTATTTTGACAAGAAAACAGTAACGCAATGTAAAAAATATAAAAAAATCCAAGATGGCGGCCAACTTTTTTGATTGTGGGCCGATTTCGATGAAACTCGGTTTTTGGTACTGTTTTGACAAGAAAATAGCAACGCAATGTTAAAAATACTAATAAATTCAAGATGGCGGCCAACTTTTTTGTTTATTGGCCGATTTCGATGTTACTTAGTTTTTGGTACTATTTTGACGAGAAAATAGCAACGCAATGTCAAAAACTTAAAAAAATCCAAGATGGCGCCCAAATTTTTGGTTTGTTGGCCGATTTCGATGAAACTCGATTTCTAGTACTATTTTGACAAGAAAATAGCAACGCAATGTCAAAAACTTAAAAAAATCCAAGATGGCGCCCAAATTTTTGGTTTGTAGGCCGATTTCGATGAAACTCGATTTCTAGTACTATTTTGACAAGAAAATAGCAACGCAATGTCAAAAACTTAAAAAAATCCAAGATGGCGCCCAAATTTTTGGTTTGTAGGCCGATTTCGATGAAACTCGATTTTTAGTACTATTTTGACAAGAAAATAGCAACGCCATGTCAAAAATGTGAAAAAATCTAAGATGGCGCCCAAATTTTTGGTTTGTTGGCCGATTTCGATGAAACTCGATTTCTGGTACTATTTTGACAAGAAAACAAAACTGCAATGTAAAAAATATTAAAAAACCAAGATGGCGCCGAAATTTTTTTTTTGTTGGCCGATTTTGATGAAACCCGATTTCTAGTACTATTTTGACAAGAAAATAGCAACGCAATGTCAAAAATGTAAAAAAATCTAAGATGGCGCCCAATTTTTTGTTTGTTGGTCGATTTTGATGAAACTCGATTTCTAGTACTATTTTGACAAGAAAACAGCAACGCAATGTTAAAAATATTCAAAAATCTTAAATGGCAGCCTACTTTTTTGTTTGTGGGGCGATTTTGATGGATTTTTTTTTATTTTTTACATAGCGTTGCTGTTTTCTTGTCAAAATAGTACTAGAAATCGAGTTTCATCGAAATCGGCCAACAAACCAAAAATTTGGGCGCCATCTTAGATTTTTTCACATTTTTGACATGGCGTTGCTATTTTCTTGTCAAAATAGTACTAGAAATCGAGTTTCATCGAAATCGGCCAACAAACCAAAAATTTGGGCGCCATCTTGGATTTTTTTAAGTTTTTGACATTGCGTTGCTATTTTCTTGCCAAAATATTACCACAAACCGAGTTTCATCATTTCATCAAAATCGGCCTACAATCAAAAAAGTTGGCCGCCATCTTGGATTTTTAATAAAGATTGGTTAAATTCAAAATATATTTTTCTTTAGAGAGTTATTGAAAAGGCGTAGCCTGAAAACTGCTCATACGTGCTTCGCGTTGACCCTGAGCTTGTCCACTGGCTGAGCTGTCGTAAACCGGTTTTTCCAGACACGCCGTGTACGGACACGCCAGTGACAAGCAGCCAGTGGACACGCACACATGCCCAGCATGCTTGTAGTAGTGTAATCATTTCCCACCGTTCTATGAAGCCGTTTCTCTGTAATACGTAGTAGTATTTTTTTTCCTGTGGTATAGGTCTACATCAGATTGTGATAAAAATGGTATTCTGAAATCGGTATTTTATTTCTAAACTAGCTTTCCGCCCGCGGCTTCGCCCGCGTGGACTACACGACGTTATCCCGCGGGAATGTGATATTTTTCCGGGATAAAAGTAGCTTATGTTCCTCTCCAGGCTACAAAGTATCTGTGTCCTAAATTTCAGCCAAATCCGTTCAGCCGTTTTGGCGTGATTGAGTAACAAACATACAAACATCTAAACTTTCACATTTATAATATTAAGTAGGAAGCAGGATAGGATTACGTATCGAATGGTCGGTCATACATGAATAACATAAGATTAGTAAGCAAGTACTTATATACACATTTGGGAAGGGTTACTTTATTAGTATTAGTTGGTAAACTTTTAAAAAATCTACTTCATGTAAACAATAAAATATTGTCTATGTAGTAAACCCATTAGATTACAGCATACACTTATTATGATTATGTAAGGGTAAGTAGGGATATAATATAAAAACTAACACTAAATAATATTTAAATTTGAGTTAAAAGGATCAATGTGATTAGTTTGACTATAGCAGGACACCGCACGTTTGACCTTGAGCGCACGTCTGATGCGAGTGAAAGTTATTCATTTACCTAAACTCGACGCGACGCATTTGGGTTTAACGCTCTTAAGGTTTCTTATATTTATAGCAACAAGCTATTTCATAAAAAGGATTTTAGGATAAATAGGTCCATTCGCATTAAAAAAGAAACGGACATTTATAACGTAGCGTTCATTAGCCTGCTTCTGTGTTTGACTTGATAACAACTGAAGCCATTAACGTAACCGCTTTTTAATTTATTTGAATGTCGGCGATTACATTTTAATATATAAAAATTAAGTTCAAAAACTAAAACCCGACTACTGAAAAATCACGCTTTAAAAAGTATGAAACAAGAAAATATTCTCATCTGAAATTGCCGTGGTCGTATGCCACTTTTCCCTAGAATGAAAATATTGTTTTGTTATAGTAAGGGGCATACGACCACGGCAATTTCAGATGAGAATATTTTCTTGTTTCATACTTTTTAGAGCGTGATTTTTCAGTAGTCGGGTTTAAGTTTTTGAACTTAATTTTTATTTATATTATTTTGGGGTCATAATTTTGCGCTGTGTAGTGCCGGCACATAAAAAGAATAGCACTACCCTCTCTCTTCTTGTGGGTGTCTTAAGAGGCGAAAGAGGGAAAACTGCAACAGGAGATGGGCAGCAGCGTCAAATACAAATACAAATAATTTATTTGCAGGAAATAGGGTTGTTACAATGAAGTTGGTCGTCATTAGTTTAGTGCTTAAACCTATATAGCCATATGATATAGCATGCAAATTTATAAAAGTACAAAAATTTCACATAATATTAATTAAATTCGATAAAAATTTGTTACTCAATGTCAATAATTTATGTCATAATTATTCAATGTCAATGTTTATTTATTATTTTAAATTTAATATAAAAGTTTAGTAATGCAGTTATTATTAAACTAAGCCGTGCATAGAACACAACAAGACTCCTTATGTTTTAAAAATTCATCAACAGAATAGAACGCGTGATCTACCAACCACCTACGTAAATGTGTTTTGAAATGCATCAAACGTCTCCATGTAACAGCAGACCCGTTGGGGGACCCGTTGGGATCCCACTGGAATAAACCCTAGAAAGTTGTTTTCGACTCGGCCAGCTCAAATTGCACCTAGGGTCGTAGATAGGCGTAGCTCAGACATATGGGGCTATAATTAACCTTGGGCGCCGTTGATGTTAATCACAAATGCAAGTTACTACAAGTATTAAACTTGTAACTAGAAGTGCTAAAATATCTAAAAAATGTATTTAAAAAACCCCAAAAAAGTGAACTCAATGAAAACACAGGCTTGATGCATTGGTAAACATTTAATATGGATACAGCTTAACACAAAACCAGTATAATAGTACTAATAATACTAAGATAGGCTATAATGACTTAACCAGGATGCAACACATAATTGTCGCTTTACTTAAAACGCTATACGGGTAACATCGTCCTTACAAGTGGGACGGTACCTCAATTAAGGGGACAGCAGAAGGCCCCGACGGACCCACTCAACGGTAAAGTGACCAGCTGCAGATGAACCAGTCTGTAGGTCTAGCACAACTTAGCGCGACTCTTTGTCGCGCTCCTTTCAACCAATCAGCACGTCGTCTTAAGTCACGCCCGCTATCTACGAGCGATCTGATTGGTTGAAATTGCCCGCGACTCTATCTCACTCGAGTCGCGCTCAAGTTGTGCTAGCCCTACTGGAACGGTCACTTTCAGCTAGGCACTGCCACAGGTAAATGAGACCCGTCGTGTCCGTGGTATATCCCATACGAATACACACATTATTGCTGGCCTTCACTCCGGCTCAAGCATATAAAATCGGCAAGCGCTTGTTTAGGACACTACCCAACACATTCTCACTACTTATATATATAAATGTCTCGAAGTTGAGTTAAAATAAACTAGAGGTTAATACATAAGGGACACAGGTAGATGAACACTGCCATACGAATATGAACCGGTTATCAATGGCATTTAGGTTAAAAAGTTGGACAGCGGCACGGCTCAACAATACTTAAAAGTTCCGCGGGTTACCTCTATGAGTCCCTGAGTTTTGCTGAATTGACAAAACAGGTCAACAAACTTGAAACATCCATTAACCATCACATTCCGAACAAGCAAGCGCGTGGGACTGGCAACCTCACACGGCGCACATAATATTCCACGTCACGGCCGTGGACACATGGATCTCCCTGCTACAGGTGGGGTATGGAGCCCTAAAACAATCAATAACATTTTGTCAGGACGAGCCGCCATTTTGTGATGAAGCGGCACGAACATGGGAAACGATCTTGTCATGAACTTACCTAAACGGGCACATTACATTAATCACGCCATAAGGTCAACGCCATGGTTATCCATCCCACGTGCAAGCCTCGTATAAAGGCGCATTCACCTGAAAATCGAACAAAGTCACCATTTACGTCCGACTCATAGAAAAACCTTTCCAACCAACGCGACACACTTCTTAACTTCACATGTCGCTCACCTGAAAAACTTCCAAGGGACCTTACGCAGCATCGCGATAAAATTAATTAAAGAACTCCGATCGCATTTCCATCTCGCAGGTCAAGAAAAGTGCCTCACAAGCGATGACGAATCACTTTCGCCAGCGCGTTCCGACTCACGCCACAACACAAGTACGTCTCCACTAAAAAGACGAACATCTCCTTGGCAGAACGCAACAAAGATAAAACATTAAAACGAAATTGGCTATTTACTTTATAAATAGTCAATGCCTTCCCAAAACAATGGCCCGGGAGACAAATAAAAATGAAATCACTAAAAGATCACCAGCTACGTCATTCGATCGCGGTTTCGGAACTCTTCTCCGCAGAGCACAAACACCGAGTGCCATCAAATTAGCTATGATCAAGCTAATACACAGATAACAAAAATACTTAACACATGAATTTATAGGCTGCGAATTTATTGAAATTTTTATGATAATAAAAGAAAATTAAAAGTTCAACCAGGCATCTCTGTTCTCGCCAGACAGGAACTCTGGTCTGTGCGAGTCAATGCATCTGTCAACCGCCCGCCAAACGTCAACTGTCATTGTCACACGTCAGACAGCTATCGAGTGATGTTATGAAAACAAACCAACCTCGTCATCATAATTCTATCTGAGAGATGATTGAAAGGGAGCTTAAAATCAATCAATACTGAAAGGACTCTTGTGACAATTAGTGCGTATAAACAAGAATCGCTAGGCGAACCTAGGCGAAAAGGTAAAACTTCCATTTACAAAAAATACGGTGTTACACCTGTCCTCGGCTGTAATGTATACTATTCCCTGTTTTTAACAGATTAAAAATGACTATTGTTATGTTTTGAGCAAGTGGTACGAAAAATAATTATTTATTTTCACGTGCTATTAAGGTTTCTTATATTTATAGCAACAAGCGATTTCATAAAAAGGATTTTAGGATAAATAGGTCCATTCGCATTAAAAAAGAAACGGACATTTATAACGTAGCGTTCATTAGCCTGCTTCTGTGTTTGACTTGATAACAACTGAAGCCATTAACGTAACCGCTTTTTAATTAATTTGAATGTCGGCGATTACATTTTAATATAAAAGTATATACACATTTGCCGGGATTGGTTGCGGTTACATCTCAAATTGAACTGAAACGATTTGAAAGATAGAAATAAGTCTTCATGTTTAGTAACAAAGCTGGTCTCATATTTTTCACTTTACCTGCGAAAAAGACTGGGCTGTACAGTAAGCAGCACATTATATAAAAAAATACGGGTTGCACTCCGGGAGTACCGCCAGAGAAAAGGGCTCCCTTGACTTTTTCACAAAAAAAAGGAATTGGACTAAAAAAGAAAGAATACGGACTAGGTTTGAACCGAGGTCTTCTGGCTTCAATGCCGCCCGTTTTCTAACCTAAGCTATCACAACTTTGGAAACGGTGGCGTGCATTCGTATTCTAATGACATGTAACAGTTTTTCGATTATGCCACGTGTCCGTCTTACGAATTTTCGATCTGGCGGTCACGTGATCCTGATGCGAGTTTAACCTACGCTCGGAGATATGTCAAGCTGCATCAACAACTTGACACCCGTCAGTCTCGAACTTGTGGTGGCGGAAATCGAAATTTAAACTTTATTAATTACAATGTACCGTCATTTTTCGAGTGGTTGGCTGAGGCACATGTACCTAATCCGAGTAATATGTCGATATTTTGTTTAGGACGTCTGTGTTCCTAATCCGATCGTACAGGTCATTTCGTTAACATTTTTTACCCATCACGAAAAGTGCACAAACGCCGCTAAAGCAGTTTTCACTTCAAAAATGTTTAAAAAAACAAACACTAAAAAAAGAAAAAAATAGAATATTTAAGGCGCTACTCAGAAAAATATGGACTTTTTGATTTAGAACTATAGGACGGTTACAGTTGTTACAAATCTGGTAATAAGATATATATTTCTTCATACCTTTATCTAGAATCGTATAGTTTCAAAAACACGATTTTATGATTTTGCCTCGACACATTTTCTTTTCGAAAAGACCTCTAAAAAATACGAAAAGTGAAGATTATTCTTAAATGGGGTTACTTACACTATTGGAAATTGGTTTAATTAGTGGACACCAATGATGTTTTATATGTAGATTCACCCGCGTGGTTCCCGTTCCCGTAAGAATATCGGGATAAAAAGTACATATAAACCTTCCTCTTGAATCACTCTATCTATTAAAAAAAAACGCATCAAAATCCGTTGCGTAGTTTCAAAGATTTAAGCATACAAAGGGACATAGGGACAGAGAAAGCGACTTTGTTTTATACTATGTAGTGATACGTTATCTAAACTAAAAAGTGGCGACGAAAAAGTAAGGTAATTGCCCGAAGTTCACACAGTCACACACAGACCCTTGTCGTGTCAACGCGCTGTAACAATTTTTCGATTACGCCTCAAATAATAAACTTAATGCCTTCCTGTGTTTAGAGAAGTTGCAAAAACTATGCCGGATCTTTAAAAGACAAGAAAATTGATTCATTTCATACGTAATTATTGAAATTATAAATTTAAATTAAAAATTAAATAATTAGTGATGACTTTTGCGCTGTTGCCAGTTCGACATACATGAGCGAATAAGCTTGTAAAGTTTTGTGAACGCATGAAAGAGACAGAAAACTCTGTGCTTGCAATAATTGTTTATCTCTTTTTGACAGTGGGGGTTTGTGTATATATGTCTCTGACTAACATCAATTTTGGTGAAAAAGAGATAGATATGCGGAAATTCCTGTTGTTAGGAAGAGATAAATATATTTTGAGAACTTGTCCTTGTTTTTTGTTTCTTTTAAACCTGTAGTACGTCGTGAAAAACAAATTCGCCATTTTAAACCATTGAGATATAATTTTAAACTGCAATTTATTCGAGTGTAACGTGTCTATTAATAAAACGTCATTGGTGGACACCAATAATATATTGAGGATCGTATAGAAGCATTTTTTAAAAAATCGCTGTAGTATTTTTAATACGAAGTGATTTTGTGTTTTTTTTGCCTAATCTGCAAAATCGGTCTCGCTCCCGCGCGCGTCGTTTTCTCATTGCTATCTCGCTTCAGCACATTTTTTCCGAGTATCGCCTTAATTCAAAGGACGAAAATCCGTGACTTTTTCTAACTTATCTTGGTACTTACTGAAATGTTTGAAGTCGGTACCAAGTCTAATAGATATTTGAGGCAGCGTCCAGGAAGCGATCACGAATATGAAAGTTTTTGGAGCGGTCCTGGCTGAGCTGGGCTGGCTGGCTGGAGTGATCTGGCCGCGCACCCTCCGGAGACGCAAAAAAGGCGCAATAGACGTCGAGTTGCGGAAACCGCCCGTATTGATAAGAAGAAGAAGAAGAAGAGGTACACCTCACGCTTGGGACCGGGATTTTTTTATATGTTTGTTATTTCACTCAGTTTAATTCGTTCTTATTCTTTTTGGCTTGGCACCGACTTCAAACAGTTCAGTTCACCTATAACGGGTCATTTGTTTACAAGAGACTTGTTTTGGAAATTAGGAAGCTTTTGTACATAGTTGCCTACGCAAATCGATTACTTACATGTACAAATAAAAAATAAAAAATTAAAAAAGTTTGTAACTCTACTTTGTTTTCAGTTGGATTTCATAGATGTGCATTTTTTACAAAGAAACTATTTTATTTCTAAGTTTTATTCTCGTAATAATTGATGCATGGTCTTATAAATCGCTTATAAAGTAAAATAAAATACATATAAAGATGGAACACATGTTTGTTGACAGTACCGTGATCTTGCCCAGGTCACTGACTGTTACAATAATGTTACAAATAGCCTTACAATTGAATTTAGCCTGTATGTCCAGTAGCTTCTACTTATTTTACAAGCTCGGCAAAAAAGTTGTTTATACTGGTACTCCGGTTTTTACCATAATAAGGTAAAAAGGTAAAGGACTGGTGGAGAATCATTATTGAAGTTGTATACAGGTTCTGCAATAATATAGTGCAGATGACGTGAATGCCCTGAATACCATGATGCTGTCATTAGGTAATATTGCTACCAATACGTGTGAATTTTCTTAGAAAGATAGTCCAGGAAAGTATAGAGTTTTTATTTATTTTAACTGAATAAATAACTTTCTCATATTTTATGAAGAAAATCCGTCTTATCGTCGAACAATTTAAAGATAATTAAAGAATGCATCTACAAAACGAGTTTGCCCTCTGGTATGACAAGTCTTTTACTGTAACAAAACATCATTTTGATTCTTTAAGAGCACAAGGCGCACGTACATACAAAATTAGTTCAAAAAGTTAGATTGTGAATGTTCAGGAAAAATGTACATATTTTGGATTTTAGTTTTAGGTAAGTAGCGATTGTTTCTTCCTATTAGTATTGAATAGTTTTAGCGTAAGGGTTTAAATTTCACGAGTTTTGATCCAGTTTAGTTTATCTTCAAGTTGACGGACAAGTATTGAATGGAAACGTTGGTAGACAAATATTGCAAATTTCACATTAGGGAAATCTAAAACTAACTGGCAGATTGTTAAATTAGTGGCAACTAAATTAAGAATTTATTTTATTCCATTTCTTCCATTATTTTTGTTCCGTTATTTTGTCTATGATCGACCAATAGAGTATTAGATGAAATACATTTTAAATTATGATAAAGTAATATTGATGAATTTATTGGGTCAGAAGATAATTATTATGAAATTTAGATTAATTTGGTTTGTTCTGTTCTGGAACATTACGCTATGGGGATGAGATTATAAATTATAATGTAACTCACTTGTCTTGTCTAAAGCACTCTCGGCCTCTACGACACAAGACAAATACTTGTCTACCATAAAAACTAAACATAGTTATTGTTTTGCATTTCAGTATTAGCAAATAATGTTCTAAGTTTAGAATCAGGATGGAATGGCTTCCAAGTTGGCGGGACAAGACTTGATGGTGAGCAGTTCAAGAAACCATTTAATGACTTACAAACAACGTTCCAGCAAAACTTGCAATCTTCTCTTCAACCTCAAATGCGATTTGGAATCAATATCCCGAATGTAGTTACAAGGTGCGTAATGAGAATATGTATGTATGTATTTAAAAAAACCGGTCAAGAGCGAGTCGGACTCGCGCACCGAGGGTTCCGTACCATCATAAATTTAAATAAATATAACGTGAAAATGTTTTCATCGGTGAGGCTAGATTCGTCAGAGCATTTGCGGTGCAGAATATTGCAGATTTAGGTCAACGCCAGCTTGCGACCGATAGTAGAACTAATATAATTTTTGTTGATGATTTCTGAAAAAGTCTCGATGTCTCTAAATTAAATAGTAAATTTAGAGACATCGTTTTATTTTTCCTGTAATCTTTACATAAACTTCTATCACATAAAATAATTTCAGATTTTTCTCTATGCAAACTTCGGAGATAAGGGGTTATTATTACAGGTATTTTTTTTACATTTTTCATCAAAAGTCAAATACTATGCGGCTTAAGAAAAAAAGAAAATATGTTTGAGAATGTGCAAGCAGCGCTCTTTCATATGATACTTCATATGCCCTAGTAGCCCCACTTCGAATTTTTAAGACCCCCTATCAGTCTCGGTTGCAAAAAAAATATAAATGTTTTTATTTCTCTCTTATTTGCAAAATAGTTGAGCAAACGTCATCTAAAAGTATTCCAAATTTTAAGTTGATAGCATTAGTAGTTCTCGAGATGTCCAGTTTGTGACAGACAGACTCAGTCTCACCATAAGGGTTTCTTTTTACCGTTTTGGTACGGAAACCCTAAAACAAAACGACAGAGGCATTCATGGAGTAGATGCATGGATCCGAGATTTCTGAAGGAAGCCTCTGGATGTGTACCTACATAAACATAAAGCATATATATACTGGGCGTTGTCCAATTCATTATTCGGTTGATAACTACTTCTAGAAACCTCGAAGGTAAACTAAGTTTTTCATTGAAAATTAATCTCAATTATTACTATTTACAGAGTTCCATCAACAGCCACAATAACTTCAACCGTATCATCAACAACAGTAAAATCTACCACGGTATCAACAACAACAATAGCCGTGCCAAATACAAAAAGTAATGAAAAAACTTTCAATTTTGAATTATGTGTGAAGCAATGCAGAATCACGCAAGATTTTAGACCCGTATGTGGCTCCGACGGCGTGACGTATAAGAATCCTAGCAGCTTGAAATGCGCTAGGGATTGTGGAATCAGTGAGTCTCTTGTAGTTATTATTCAATTCATATTGACAAGTTCTTGCAACAATCAACAGATGATGATCGTAGACCTAACTAATAAGATCACCATCTTAGATAATTAACTTTAAAAATTAATCCTACTATCCTACTAATATTATAAATGCGAAAGTTTAGATGTTTGGATGTTTGGATGTTTGGATGTTTGGATGTTTGGATGTTTGTTACTCAATCACGCCATAACGGCTGAACGGATTTGGCTGAAATTTGGAACACAGATACTTTGTAGCCTGGAGAGGAACATAGGCTACTTTTTATCCCGGAAAAAAACACATTCCCGCGGGATAACGTCATGTAGTTCACGCGGGCGAAGCCGCGGGCGGAAAGCTAGTAATATTATAAATGTGAAAGTTTAGATGTTTGGATGTTTAGATGTTTGGATGTTTGTTACTCAATCACGCCAAAACGGCTGAACGGATTTGGCTGAAACTTGGGACACAGATACTTTGTAGCCTGGAGAGGAACATAGGCTACTTCATATCCCGGCAAAATATATCATTCCCGCGGGATAACGTCGCTCGTGTAGTCCACGCGGGCGAAGCCGCGGGCGGAAGGCTAGTTCTTTATAAAAATCTTCTCAAAAATATTAAAATTATAATTGCCGTCATCAAAAATCTTAAACCAATATTAAAAAGAAAATTTCAATGTAATAAATAACTTAAGTATTTAAACTGGAAACCTAGGCATGTAACGTTGCGTTATTTAAATCAATGCAGCCGCAAAAATTTGCTGAAAATTAATGCACGACTGCGTGCATACATAATAAATAATTAAACATGAAGTGACATTAATTACTAAAATATTATTTTTTCAGATGTTTTACTTAATAAACCTGGAAGATGCGAGATAGGAGATAATGGGTTTATGACAACAAAACCTACTCAAGGTCCTGTGACATCGTCTCTGGAGATGATTCGAGCATGCCTAACGCGGTGCCCTACTACCACTGAATACAATCCGGTCTGTGGGAGTGATGGAGTGACATATGCCAACCCTGGTAGACTGCAATGCGCAAGGCTCTGTGGAGTTGGTGAGTGTCTACTGACAGTCCCTGTAATAAGTTAGATCGTTGAAGTGAAGAGCAGTTGCATATAAAAAATTAATATGCCACTAATTTATGGACTGCTAATACTTTAAAAAAATCGGTCAAGAGCGAGACGGACTCGCACACCGAGGGTTCCGTACAATCATAAATATAAATAAATAAAACGTGAAAATGTTTTCATCGGCGAGGCTATATTTGGCAAAACCGGTGTAGAATATTGCAGTTTTAGGTCAGCGCCATCTTTTGACTGATATAGTGGAACTAATGTAATTTTGTTGACGATTTCTGAAAAAGTTGACGACGGTACTTCATAAGATACCCCATATCGTCCCCGTCGTGTCAAAATTAAATAACTGACACTTTTAGCGAAATTAACTTTTTCCATTTTTCGTATAGTAGAAAGTATTACCTATATTTTGGTCTTTATCTCGTTGCGATAAGTATGATATTTGCAAAGATATCTTCAATTTAGTGAAACCATTGACCATATATATCAACACTGTTTGTTCTAAAATTTACGTGGAAAAACTAAATAACTTATGAATTAATTAAATAACTACAGCTAAGTGCTTTGTCAATACAAACTAAAGTCAATAAGTGACTTTATCTAATTCTGCCACAACTCACTGCGAAACATTGCTACAAATATTGGTTCTGGCAAAATTGAATTGAATTGAAAATGGACTTGTAGTTAATTTGCCTATTTGATACCGTGAATAATAAATAAAATAAGAAAAGTAAATATTAAATAAAGCTATTTATTTAAATTTCCTGTAACAAGTAAAATAAAATACCGAATTACTTCACTATTTAGTGAACGATTTGATTTGCCGCGTTTGAAGAAGGGACGCGGGTGATGGCGGCGGCGGCGGCGGGCGGTTCGCGGTCGCCATTCGAGAACCTTTCCGCCCCAACGGCCATCGGTTCTCCGCGCTATGTGTCCCGCCCACTGCCACTTCAACTGAGCAATCCTTCGAGCGATGTCGGTCGTTTTAGTACTCCTGCGGGTCTCATCATTTCTGATCTGATTTCTTTCGATCGAGCAGGGAAATACCAAGCATCGCTCTCTCCATTGCTCGCTGGGTGACCTTGAGCCTTCTTATGAGACCCATAGTAAAAGACCACGTCTCGCTTCCATAAGTCATAACTGGCAATACACACTGGGGGGCTACTGGCTAAGAAATCTGGATATGGGTATGGGCTTCAACTGTCATTTGAATTCCTTATTCTGATAGATTTTTGCTGCTTTGTTCTGTTGAACGTTGCTAGCTAGTTATCGTTATACCCGACGTAACAAAACAAGGACCTGATAGCGGCTATTTTCTTTATAAAATTGACTTAAAGTTCCCAAAAACGTATGAAGTTCATACCCATAAAGTTACGCGCTGGTCCTGAGGAACTTTGGACGCGAATATATGCCGGAGCTTTCTAAACACTGCCCATCCGAGCTGGATTCGACGAGAGTTTTCTTTCTCGAAGTTGGACTTACCTAATTAGATTGTCTGTCCCAGGTAGAACTTCGAGTGTAATGTTCCCAACATTAACTGGAGCGGGTGCAACATGGGCATTGGACATGATTTTCGACTTATCCATGTCCATCTTCAGATCCACTCTTTGGGAAGCATTGCTGAGATCTTCGAGCATTGTGTTCAGGTCTTCCAAGGTCTCAGCCATGAGAACTACATCATCGGCAAACCGCAGGTGTGTTAGGTACTCGCCATTGATGTTGATGCCGAATCCTTTCCAGTCCAGTAGCTTAAAAACATCCTTTAACGCAGCTGTGAACAGTTACGGAGAAATGACGTCTCCCTGTCTCACACCTCGCTGTAGTTGGATAGGATTAGAGCTCTGGTTCTGTAATCGGACCGACATGGTGGCGTTTTGGTATAAGTACCTCAGCACCTCGATGTACACTCGACAGCATATCAGGTTAAACAGTTGAACTGCGATAACAGCTTTTATTACGTAGGGCATAAAGGCGGTCTCAAGGTCAACATGTATAGTCTGATGTGCCTGCCACCGTGTGTACCTGTAGTCTATTTGGCACCTCTGGAGAGACTGCAGCACGGCCCAGGTCTCGATCAAATCAAATGCTTCCTCATAGTCCACGAACGCCAAGCATAGTGGCAAGTTATATTCTTCGATCTTCTATATAACTTGCCGCAGCGTATGAATGTGGTCTATAGTACTATAGCCTTTTCAAAACCCGGCTTGTTCGGGAGGTCGGAAGTCGTCAAACCTGCGAGCGCGTTTAGCACATACCCGCACGCAGACTTCAACACTGTCTGTGTTTTACCGTACTTTTATGGTAAGTTAGTAATTAGTTATTATCACTTTCACACTGATGATGTGTCATAAATAGTCTAAGTAAGGACTAGGTACTTTGTTTTCAGATGTAACAATCACCAGAGCTTCCAAGTGTCCTCCAAACGCGTTAACCTCTACAACGGCACCCGTGACACCATCGAGCCAGACCATCCAAGCTTGCATCTCCAACTGTCCAGCCACCACGGAGTACAATCCAGTCTGCGGGAGCGACGGGGTGACCTACAACAACCCCAGCCGATTGGAGTGTGCCAAGATATGTGGAATAAGTAAGGGGTATTGTTTTTTATCTGACACGCTTTGTTTACCATGCACTCGGTGCAATTTCACACTGAATGTCGTTTTTAGTTAGAAGGCTCACGTACTAAACCAAAACTTTCTCGGAGAAAAAAGATTATTAATGTTACGATCTTACGTCAAAAATGACAGGAACTACTTATAAATATACGCTCAAGTGGGCGTATATCGCTAGGCCATGTTTGTCACTCCATCTATGTATCTAGACCTAGGTGATATTGTTGATCGAAGGTTAGACATTATCGAATCAAGACGACAGGCGATCAGTCAAATGTGTCCGCGAAAAAGTAACCATGAGTCACAACGGATACTCGACATACCAATTTTATATTGGTACTGATTTATATTGGACCCCTTTGGTCACATAAATTTGCCATTATTTAATTTAAACTGCGACGCGGGTGATTGTGTGAAAAATTTGGTAAACAAGTAATATTGAATCTGACAATCGATAAAGGGTTGCTTTGATAGATGATAGAAGAAAAGTAAATATTTTAACCCTTAACTTGGCAGGAGTTTTATTTTTACAAAATATATGTTTTATCTTTATTTTAGGGTTCTTTGGGGTCCAAGAGGTGAGGGAAAAATAATTTAAAAAATCTGTGTGTTTTATTTATTGTGTAATTCGATGTATCTTTAAATATACACTGCCAAATCAGTAACAATCAACATTTCGATATGAGTGTATCCCAGGAGATAAACTGCCATGGACATAGAGTTTCAAAATAGTTATTCTGTAATGAATAATTTAAAAAATTAACATGAAAGTTCTTCATAAAGTCAGTCAAAACAATTAAAAAATAACAAGAATAATGAATCGTCTGACAAAGAACAAACAAACTCAAAAATTATTCTGTTTCAAAATATTATAGTCAAACAAACCGCCTTCCAGAGGTCCAATAACAACTAAAAATATTTATCAAATGAGATCAGTTAAAATATTTATTGCTAGGAAATCGGAAATATCTTCCTCTGTAACATTAATAGATGTGTCTTTCAACTGGGTACCATAACTTGTTTGTTGTACTCTCACAGATATGATCTGATCAGAAAGGAAAGATTAAAATATTTTAAAAGGCTTCAGGTTTCTTCAGGGAAATCGGCCACTTCTGCTAAACCCCTGAATTTTTGACATCGCCATGTCATTGTTAGTCTCTTAGGTTTCGCTAACGTTTTTTTGCTACGAATACTTTTGCTCTTTTGGATCTTGTAGCTGTTGACGGAGATGCTAGATGATAGGGGATTGAGCTGATAAAAGTCTCGATACTCTCGATGTACTAGCTATTGGGGATACTCGCAAAATGATTTGTGCAGAAAAAACATCAGTATTTGATGGGGATGCTTGTAAAACAGTTTTGAAGGCAAAGCAGTATTAACACTTCAACAGCTTCATTCTCACTATCGCTTAATACATATATGTAGATTTTTAAGTGAAGATGGCAAGGATCTGTGCGCATGAAAATGTCTATTTGTCTCCGTCTGGGTGTTATCTATGTATATTAATATACACATATACATATACATACATATATTATACATACATACATAGATATCAAAGTAAACGCTCATTGTACTATAGCGGGCAGTGTGCATTTAAAGATACATACTTATAAAACGGTGCTCCTGCCAGACGAGCCGGAGAGCAAGATCAGTTAGGAAAATGAAAGATGGTGATCAGATTACCAAGAAATTATGTATTTAGAATTACATTATAGAGGGGTAGGTTCGCTCGCTTTTAGTGATCAGGGTCTAACTCAGCAAGGGGACTTAGCTTTAGGACCTTAGCTCTAAGAGAGTGGAAGATGATGTGCGCTAAGTGATGCAGCAGGGTCTGTTCCGGTAGGCCGGAGCAGCGCAGGTTCCTGGCGGTTAGGCGCGCAGGAACAGGTGGAGAGCGGCACGGACTTTACACTAAGTTCACTAAACTATAAGACCAGTCGAAATTCTGATAAAGTGATTTGGAGAATTATCGGTTCCAAATATAGATGGTAGAAATAAAGTTTTGATATTTACTTATTATATCGACCTATTATTATTATATGGTAAAACGACCCAATTATACTAGCATACGTGTATTGTTATTGTAATTAAGTAATTATACAGCCGACTCTTGCATAAAATACTCGTACTTTGGGTCTAAGATACGAGAAGGAATATCTACCCTCATCTGTTATTTAATTCTAATGAAGTATATGTGCTAGATAATGTATAGATTGGTATAGCGCACATAGTTTCCCTAGCTAAATCCTGAGCCTATGATGTTCAATAATAAAAAATTTGATAAAGGAGAATGTTTAATAAATTACCTACAAGTTGTTAAGTTGAGTTACATATCAAATTAAAGCTTATTATGCATATTCCCAATCTAACCGGATTCATTTGCTTCCAAAAATGCAAAACCAAATTTATTTTAAGTCAAGCCAACCACGGATTGAAAACACTTTTTAAAAAAGCAACCTATTATGGTTGCATTGTAAATAAATTAAGCTTTCATTTGAAATGTAGTTCGATATAATAACTTTCAACGCCTACTTACCTGTTTGTACCTTAACTTGAGCTTAACTCTAAACTTAGCCATCGATTTTGATAATTCCCTCTATGCAGTGTTTAATTACTTCATTTATTCTATAATTTTAGGAACATCTCGTTTGCGCCGGGCCTTGGTTATTTAGCATATTTTTTTAATAAAACATTTTATTGTTTTACTTTGCACAGGATTCAATTAGGCAACCCATGTGCGATACATCAATCTAGACAGCATCTAGCAATTATTCTTTGTTTGAATTAAATAACAGATGGGGGTAGACATTTACCTATACCGGATCTCGTACTATTTGTGGAAATCTTAAAAACAATTTTTTTTTTATTTCCAGATGTGCATGTTACAAGATTCTCCCGCTGTCCTGTCAGCGAAACATCAAATCCGTTCACCGTAGCCACACCAAGGCCACCTCCTCTAACACCAACAATACCAACATTTGCACCAATAACAGACAGACCACTTACTCCATCAGTGAGCCCCGTTATCACACCATCAACTCCGTCAGTGACTCCTGTGACCACACTATCAACTCCATCAGTGACTCCTGTGACCACACCATCAACTCAATCAGTGACTCCTGTGACTAACGTCCCGACACCAACCACCAGTGGGTTGAACTTCACCATATCGCAGGAGGTCTTGGACCAAATATTTAACACGACAGACTATAGCGGCCTTATAGATGAAAGGCATGAGGATTGAGTTTCTTAATACTAGCCTAAATTGTTGGTAAAACATACTTACCCAAACATATTATTATTTATCATACATGTTATTTTTTTTATTCACAACGGGGTAACACCTAGCCTTCATCGCAAAGCGCACTACTTCCGGAATTCTCAACCACTTAGGAACTGGCCAACTTATCTCCAACTGCCGGAACAAAATAATGCTGAAAACATCATTTTTATAGCGTCAGACTTGAAAAAAGGGTGGTCAGACGGACTAAGAACAAGTCCTACCATCAACCAAACGGAATACAATATGTAGCCCCCCCCCCCCCCCCCACTGGGAATTGAACCCGGGACCTCGGGGTCTGAAACCAGTGGTGTGAACTACTAGTCCACAGAAGCGGTTAACAGTTTATTAGAAGTAAAAAAATAATTAATAGTGTAGTAGTTCACGTAATTTATGAGCTCCGATTTCGGATTTCATAAAAAAAACCTAGTAGAGCTTCGTGCTAAAATTTTTATTTGAGATTCAATATGGATTGACGAATTACGTCACGTCATAGTTAAAGCTAAAATCAAATAAGAATTATCTTACACTAGCGGCCGCCCGCGGTTTCACCCGCGTGGTTCCCGTTTCCATGGGAATATCGGGATAAAAAGTATGCTATGTGTAATTCCAGCCTATAATGATTATCTTTCTCTGTTGTAAATTTAATCCAGATCCGTTCAGTAGTTTTTGCGTGAAAAAGTAAAAAACATCCATACATTTCTACTCACAAACTTTCGCATTTATAATATTAGTTGGATATTCCTGTATATTTTATTAAGAATAATTATATTGCCTTCAAGTCATTATAATATGTAGAATACCTCTCCTTCTAAAACCTGAGTACCTACACTGCTCATGAATTTTATCCTCATGAATTTTATCCTCATATATATTCAGGAACATGAAAAATTCAAGTGTTTACGTGCAAGGAGTTCCTGATCTGACGTGCAGCGGGTGTACCATTCAGTGGCCGACAAAGCCTATTGAGGGTTATTCAAGCGGTACAAAGTTGCATGCATTCAAGTTGAATGGAGAAAGTTTGCTCATAGACTACCTATACAAGCCATAGAGTGGGATGTCTGAAGGAACCTGCAGAACTACCTTGATTCATATTGTATTCTTACTCTGATATTCAGATTTCAATTTCTTATCACTATTATACTCATACCACTATTTTCTATCACTATATTTTACAGTCAAGGAATTTAATTTTCTACCCATTTCATTGAAATGCATTAAGGTCGATAGTTCTATTTCAATATTAGTATGTATTCAAATGACAATACGTCTTATTTTGGTCAAATGTCGTTGTCATTTGCCAGAAATTTAATGAATCTTTTTGAAGCTTACCAACGTAGTATATAAGTAACTAGGCAACAGATTAACGTTACTAGCCAACAGATTTATTTAGTTGATCTGGGGATGATCTGGGGCCCAATTCTGTTAATTTAAAACATAAACCGTTCGGTTCGATGCAGTCGCGATTAGGTTTACGTTGGATTATAAACGTAACACAAAATCGTATTCTACTACTCTTCCTAACAAGTTAAAACTAAATGTAAGCCGAAACGGTAGGTACGTAAATTGATTGAAAAGGAAATTGTCTAATAATGGAGTAGCGAGTAACAGTGAAATATCATATTAGACTGTGACTCGATTGTCGATACATCAAATTTGCGACAATATCTTTGTTCGCTGATTAGTAAAAAAATTGGTAATTAAATTGGTAATAAAATAAAATATCCCTTTGTAGCCTAACAATAGTGTCTAAAATATTGAATTGCTACAGAAACATGGAAGACCTCAGAAGCAGGAGGATTACCAGAGTACAACAGTTGAAGCTGCTACTCAATTTCTCGGAACATCACTACCTTTAATAGTGCGGTGTGCAATATTTGGGATGATGATGTTACTGTAATAAAATAAAATGTATCTTTGTAGCATCATAATAGTGATTGAAAAATGGAAAATGAAGTATTTAGAAAATACTTACTTCATTTTCCATTTTTTCAATCATAAAAATTGCATTGTGAATGCAAAAAAAGTAAAAATTTAAATATAATCATAATAGTGTCTAAAATATTAATATGCTACAGAAACATGGAAGATCTCAGAAGCAGGAGGATTTTACTCAATTTCTTGGAGCATCACTACCTATAATAGTGCAGTGTGCGATATTTGGGATGATGTTACTGTAAAACACTAAAATGTTTCCTTGTAGCATCATAATAGTGTCTAAAATACTAATTTGCTACGGAAACATGGAACACCTCAGAAGCAGGAGGATTGCCGGATGGATAGGATAGGATGCAGCCGGGTCCAAAGGCTTAACGTGCCTTCCATAGCACGGAGGAGCTCGAGATAACAAATTTTTTGCCACCCATCCCGTGACCGACCATTGCGAAAGTTGCTCAACCTCAACGTTCACTAGCCGAGCTCGTTATCCACTTCGCTCCTCTGTTTTGTATTGTGTTTTTACTTAAGGCGATACTCGGAAAAATTATGCTAAGGCGAAATAGCAATGAGAAAACGACGCGCGCGGGAGCGAGACCGATTTTGCAGATTATGCTAAAAAACACAAAATCACTTCGTATTAAAAAACTATAGCGATTTCAAAAAAATGCTTCTATACGATCCTAAATATTATTGGTGTCCACTAATTAAACCAATTTTCAATAGTATATGTAACCCCATTTAAGAATAATCTAGATATTTTGTATTTTTAACCGACTTCTAAATCAAAAAACGTTTTTGAAAAAAAATGTAACCGCCTTCAAAACGGATCTTCAAACAAAAATTAACAAACACGAAAAAACGAAAAAAATAATAAGATTTTTTAATTCAAAGGACGATGATACGTGACTTTTTCTAATTTATCTTGGTACTTACTGAACTGTTTGAAGTCGGTGCCGTCTTATACGTATTGAGGTAATTACGTCCTACACCTCACGCTTGGGACCGGGTTTTTTTTATATGTCAATTATTTCACTCAGTATATTTCGTTCTTATTCTTTTTGGTTGGCACCGACTTCAAACAGTTCAGTAAGTACCAAGATAAATTAGAAAAAGTCACGTATCATCGTCCTTTGAATTAAAAAATCTTATTATTTTTTTCGTTTTTTAGTGTTTGTTAATTTTTGTTTGAAGATCCGTTTTGAAGGCGGTTACATTTTTTTTTTCAAAAACGTTTTATTTTTCGATTTTTAGTGAAGTAGCTTAAGACAAGACATGGTGATTATGACAAATTGTTGTAAATATCCTATCCGTTACGGAATTCAGCTTTCCATCTTTAGCTACTTAGATAACTTGAAGGAATACAACTGAAGGTCCATTCGTGCATATGGTATTTATAACACATCATAATATAACTCCTAACAGTTGAGGAGTTTCACCTCTCATCAGCAGCTCACCCTAATAACCTGAAAGAATATAACTATTGGCCCATACGTACGATTAATACTTAAAGAAATATTCTCCAGCTCCTAACCGTTCAGGAGTTGTAGCTTCCAATACAGCTCATCACTATGAGATGATGACTACAAGATGCAAATACTTGACTAACTTCAAAAATAAATGGAACGCATAAGGCTTGCCTATATTTGAGAATTTCTCTCAATTTTCCTGGGATTTGATCCCCTGGTCCTGACTTGGTGAAAGTAAGATCAGGTCAGAAGTAACAACTTTCGAAAAATATAAAAATTTGAAAATGATCCCCAATTTGATGAAACTATGAAATCGTCCATATACCCAAATAAAGTCTGAATACACATTATTCAGGATAACTCCTGAACTTCTTGCCAGTTCTTGATAAAATTTGAATGGGACCACACGAGAAGCGTCACCTTTTAAATAAAAAAAGAATTATCCAAATCGGTTCATTAACTAAAAAGTTCTAAGGTAACACACATAAAAAATAAAAAAAAAATTAAAAAAAAAAATACAGTCGAATTGATAACCTCCTCCTTTTTTTGAAGTCGGTTAAAAAGGAGGAGGTTCTCTATTCGTCTGTATGTATGTTTTTTTTTTGTGTATGTCCACCGATTACTCGAAGACGGCTGAACCGATTGAAATGGTTCAAACGTTATTACATCAGGTTGGTTTCCAAGTTGGTCCCATTTTTTGAAATTAGGAAATCGGTTCAGAAGTGTTCAGGAAATCTTGAAAATACTGTCGTTTTCGTTACCACTTTATGTGAGTTTAATACGTATCTTTAGGCATAACTCCTTTGTTTATAAACCGATTTAGATGATTCTTGTTTTGTTAAAAAGGGGATACCTCAAGGTATTTTAAACGACTTCGAAACAGGAGGTTTTCAGTTTGATCACATACCTATTTACCAGAAAACACGTAAATTGTCTGCACGATGCACTAAAAAGAGTGAAATAAAAATTATGTTTATAAAAAAAAAACCGCCTTCAAAAAAACTACATCAAAAAAGTAAGAAATAATTCCTCACCAAATAAATAACGTAAGTACTTTGAAGTCGGGCGGGTTTTAACAAAAACAACAAAAAATTGTACATGTTTCACGCCCGACTTCAAAGTACTTACGTTATTTATTTGGTGAGGAATTATTTCTTACTTTTTTGATGTGGTTTTTTTGAAGGCGGTTTTTTAGAGGTATTTTCGAAAAGAAAAAGTGTCGTGGCAAATTCATAAAATCGTGTACTATACGATTCTAGATAAAGGTATAAAGAATTATATATCTTATTTCCAGATTTATAACAACTATAACCGTCCTATAGTTTTATATCAAAAAGTCCATATTTTTTCCGAGTAGCGCCTTAAAGTATAATTACCCGATATTTATTTTGCCCATTAATGTATCGCCCGCAGAAACTGATTTACAGCTGATATTGCACTGGAAACGAGCAACGCAATCGATTTCATTGGATACGACCGTTATGAGAGCGAATAACTCATCGAAATGCAATCGCGACTCGTCAATGACGGCGGCGAGAATAATGTGTTTATTTTTGAAAAAAAAACATGTAATTTGTAAGTATTAGAAATAATCGATCCGTCTCACAACTTCCCTTTATTATTACTTGAAAAAATTTACAATATGATTTCAAACTGAACACTGAGGAATATTGACTTGATATTGATGAATATAATTTGGTTCATGCGAACACTTTTAATTCTAGAAGGAGATCCTAGATAGGGTAAGGGATCCAGTTTCAAAGAAATATAAATGAATAATAAACGTTTTAGGATTTTTTCAAAAAAGATTAAAAGATTTGCGTGCAATTTTTAATCTACTAAAAATGATTTATTTTTGAATAGGTTAACGATTTCTAGTATTAACACTTTCAGCGGAGCAGGCTATCACATATATTTTTGTTATATGACACATTCTGATTCCATACAAAGACGACCGACGTTGAGAAACGTTCTGTTTTTATCATAAACAAGAAAAGTTTGCAATTTGACACTAGCGTTATTATACGTCAACGTTTATGAACGTTGTGTCGCATACCACCTGTAGTTAAAGCTAAATTAAGGAACAACGTCTAATCACGTCGACGTTTATAAACGTTGCGTCGTATAATATCTGTAGTTTTAGAAACAATAAGATACAACGTCTAATCACGTCGACGTTTATAAACGTTGCGTCGTATATTATCTGAAGTTTTAGAAAAAAATTGATACAACGTCTAATCACGTTGACGTTTATAAACGCTGTGTCGCATACCATTACTAAATATTAATTAAAATAGGGAACAACGTCTTATTACGTTAACGTTTATAAACGTTCTGTCGTACTTTATGAGTATAATTAACATAATTTCTAGAACAACGTTTTTACACGTAAAGAAAACCAGTAAGAAAAGTCAGTTTTATTCGTTTAATTATTTGAAATGCAAACTCTTAGTTAAAATTTGCTTAGTTTACTAACAATCAGTCTTGGTAATAGTATAAAAAACAATATTCTAAGAATGTTAAATATAACTTTTAAGAAGTCTTGATTAAGGGAAACAATTAACTTAACAATTAATTCTAATAAGTCTCATCAATGCTTATGAAATAATATTTTTAAAATGAAATAACTAATTAAACACTTAGAATTGGCTATGCCATTCATCGAAACAAAGAGCACAAAGTGCTGGCTTGTCCTCACAACCTTTGCATCTTACACCAGTTTCCTTTCTTATCTTCTTTTTTGCACACATCTTGCACTTCATATAATTTGTCGTTTTTTTGGAGGAAGCTCGAACTGGAATCTTTTCCGGCCAATGTCCAAAATTTTGAATGCTTTCTACATTTGCTGATGGTACAAAATCATTTCTTTCTTTTAATCGATTATCATAGCGGTTTCTTTTCTTTAACATGTCTGCATTTAGGTTTTCAGGTAGCTCCATAAGTTGTTTGATCAGGTCTTCTCTAAAAGTCAGAAAATCATATTTTTTACTGTTACTTTTACAATATTTTCTGTATAAGTAGAAGCTGTTCCAGACTATAATATCCAATAGATGATAAAATACTTTTTTATACCACCTTATACTTTTTCGTGGTGACGAATAATATGATATCATCTGATCTGAGCGATCGATGCCGGCCATAAATTGGTTATAAATAGTAACTTCCTCAGGTTTCATACGTTTTTGTCCACGTTTATTTGTGATTTCAATGAGTTTAGGGTGGTTTAATGTCGTCACCATGAGAACAGATCTTTTGTCTAGCCATTTGGACACGTACACTTTATTCTTACGTACCCACACATGTTCTGTTTTCTTCAATTTCTTACTTGTTATTTGTTTTGGATTGTCTTTTCTGTTACTTCTCAATGTTCCTGTAGTATGAGTTTTTAAATCTAAGAGTTTTTGTGATAATGATACAGAATTATAATAATTATCCATAAAAAGCCAATGGCCTTTCAGTAAATATGGTCTCATTAATCGCATTACAATTTGTTCAGTCTTTTTTCCTCTGTAGTTTTCATCATGATCTTCTTTGCCTGAGTACATCATCAAATTGAGAACGTATCCATCACTTGAAGTTAATTCATAAAATTTAATGCCATAGCGTGCCTTTTTGGATTTAATGTATTGTCTAAAAGACAAACGGCCTCTAAACAAAAGCATTGATTCGTCTAAAGATAGTTGTTTATTAGGCTTGTAACATTCACGAAAATTTTTGGTTACAAGGTCAATGAATTTTATTATTTTATTCTTTCCTTTAGACCCTAGTTCAGCCAAATATAAACATCTCAGTAGCTGCTCAAACCTGCGGGCAGACATCGCGTATGAAAATATTGGATGATAGTATAGTGGGTCACTATATGTAAAAAGTTTATGTCTTTGTGGAATTTGTACTTGTCCCATTAGCAGACACATTCCCAAAAACTTTAGAATTTCTTTTCGATCAGTATCTTTGTACCGGTATGAACGTGAATGTCTAGTCTTGGGTCTGTTTGTGGAGCACAAAGCTCTTCCGTAATTATTTGTACTAGTAACTATGTAGTCTACAATATGCGAAGGAAACAGTTTATTGAAAACGTCTATTATCGGGGTGTTCGGATCAAGTTCAAACTGTACACCAGCGGAATCGTCATCAAAGTCAAATATCGGTATATCAGCAGTCGATTCTTCCCAGTCATTTCTTACTGGAGACGGGGTATGGTTTCTTTGTCGTCTTTGCCTTACTCTCGAAATATCCCGAGTGCGGCTTCTGGATCTTCGCAGTGCTATGTTGTCTAGTACCTCTGCAGCTGCGTTCATACCATGGTTGTCCTCCATCTCTGCAACCGGCCCAAAGTTGCCTTCCATCTCTGCAACCGGGCCAGGAGTGTCCTCCATCTCAGCAAACGGCCCAGGATTGTCTTCCATCTCTGCAACCGGCCCAAAGTTGCCTTCCATCTCTGCAACTTGGCCAGGATTGTCCTCCATCTCAGCAAACGGCCCAGGATTGCCTTCCATCTCTGCAACCGGCCCAAAGTTGCCTTCCATCTCTGCAACCGGCCCAGGGTTGTCTTCCATCTCTGCAACCGGACCAGGATTGTCCTCCAATTCCTCCATCCCAGCAGCTAGCCCGGGGTTTTCCTCTAATCGTGCGACTGCTGGCGACCCAGGATTGTACACCATCTGAGCAAGTGAAGGCGATGCGAGAGGTACTATATTACCTTCAAATTCTGCAAGTGGCGTCGAAGCGCGAGGTAAAGCAGTAGGCAGCGGTGACAAGGGGAGAATTGCGGAGTTGATAGAAAGGGTGTCATCGCTATTTGTGTTATTCCTGGATGTCACTTTTTTTTTCTTTGGTGCTCGATGATCAAAAATACTTTCAGAACTTGAAGTACCAGCAGAAGATGAATCAGAGCTATAACTTTCTGATTGTTGTGGACGGCTACCACCTGGTTCCGTCTCAGCTGAGCTTAGTGGTCGGCTATGATAATCTAAATCCCTACTTACGGAACTGCTGCTTGAACCGTCCTTTGGGAAATAATCTTTATCACTGCCGTACTCTCCATCGTCGCTGAATGGGTCAGGAGTGATCTCGCCTGATGAAGAATCTTCGAAAATTTTGAGTGGCCTCTTGCTACTTCGTGGTTTTCTGTCCATCTATAACCAAAAACATGTTTCTTTGAAAAACACGACAGCGCTGTCACTAAAAGTTGTCGGTTTGATTACCACGTTCGTCGTTTGATTTGAATAAATAAATGTAACAAATATGCATACCTACAAGATCCCTGGAAATATACCTATTACTTCTTTATTGGGGTAGTCGTGTAATAATACAAAGTAATCCTAGCAGTAACACTGACAAATACAATAAAAATCTAGTTTACAATAAATTAGTAATAACGGAATGAATCATGATTGCTAAAATTCTAAAAAAACTACTTACGATTTGACGATACTAAATCAAAAGCGCGTGGTGATGAACGAGTACACGCGCGTGCCTCCCTCCTGCGGCTCACTAGGCGACTGCATACGAAACGCGACGAAGCGACGACGTGTCTTGAAGTTGTGAATTTTTGTGCAGGTAGTTACATATATGTGGGTGTTCGGTGTAAAATGCCGGTAAAAACTGATGTAGTGCGGCACTAGAGATTTGGGAAATTACAGTGATACGGCGCAGTGACGTAGCTAATAGAATGTAGTATGGGCCGCGGGCGTAATAGTACGTTCTGTATATAAATGATCATTTTTCGCCGACGTGATTATACGTTGCGCCAAATAATATTTTCAAAAAAAGACGTAAAGAGACGTTGCTCCGCTGAAAGTGTTAAATAATAGTTACTGACAACTGACGTCGCCGCTGACGTCCCAATAAAATATGGCCCTTTAGTCCAATCATTTAAAACATTCTAGGTTGCAAATAATTGCCAGGTCCTGATTTTTTGGGATGTTGTTAGGATAGATACCAATAGTGTAAAACCAAATTTGCAAGATCGAAAGACCTGTGCTAACTTCGTGGTGCTCGAAAAACCTCGGAAGTTTTGGATTTTTTTCAGTTTTGGCTTACAACTTCCAAAATATGCATTTTACAGCAAAGTTATCTAAAACCTCTGTCTAAAACATTGTTTGTGTGCAAACAAGTTATTGTTTACATGGAACAAAAACAGATAAATGAAAGATATTGTAAGCTTAAGGGACCTTAAAAACCTTAAATTAGGTGCTAGGAAAAGGCTTTAATGTATTTTACCGTTTTCATACGAGTTTGTTAACAAACTCGAGATTAATAACTCTTCGCTTTATTCTAAGGTTAAAAACATATATTATAAAGTC
Organism: Crambus lathoniellus; assembly: GCA_949710035.1. Lineage (NCBI taxonomy): Eukaryota > Metazoa > Arthropoda > Insecta > Lepidoptera > Crambidae > Crambus > Crambus lathoniellus. The sequence goes on along the minus strand of OX453305.1, from coordinate 17,890,674 downwards.
GAATCTAAAATAGCGCCTGAAGGAAACTTCAAAAAATTATAAGTAGGAGTATAATGTATGTGCATTTATAATTTTTTTATTAAGTATCTCGGCCATTCTCCGAATAGCCAGTTTTTACGTGTCCAGGCTAGTATATCCGTAATATTGTAAAAATTCAAGAGCTTTAAATTTTTTTTATATTAGTAAGCGTCCGTATTTAGCTGTAAACAAAATCATAGGCCTCTGTTAAATAGTTGTCTGGCTAAATTAATTTCATAAACCTCGATTTGCGAACCGATAGCGTAGCTTCATTGACGTTCACAAGTGCTGTATCAGCCTAAACTGAATAAATGATTTTGAATTTTGAATTTTGAATTTAGTTCTTCTCTAGAGTTAAAGTTATCTACATACTAAATTTCAATCAAATCGGTTCAGTGGTTTAGCTGTAACGTCAAACAAATAGACAAACAAACGTTCGATACAATATTAGTAACGATTTCTACATAGTAAAATAATAATATTGTGAAATACCTATTATATAATTATTGATTTAGGTATGCTTATTTAGGCAGGTGTTTGTTTAAATAAAATTAATTCGTTCCTTTAATTCAAACCTTGCTCGAGATCGATGTTTTCTACTGATTATTGATTTTAATTTGTAGGATGGGATAACCAAAGAAAATCAAGGAGAAATAAAAGAGATAAGAAGGCTCGCAGCACGAAAACGTCGAGAAAGAATAAAAATTACCCTGTTTTGTACCAGAGGAAAAAGAGAAAAAAAGTTATAATAAAAGAAAAAAGATAAGAAACTCCTAGGCAGGAGGAAGAAGACTCAAACAAGGAATAGGGAAAATTTCAGAGATTACTGTAAAAGACAAAAGGAAAATAAAAATTTAGGTTGTACATTAGATTCACTTCATGTCCGGGCCGGCGGTTTTACCCGGCGGGTTAGGCCACCGGGTTTGTTTACATTTTATAATCGTCGCAAAACAACTGTCGAGTAAAGCCAGCGGGCCGGCGGGTTTGGTGTGTAAGAGATCCTCTTGAAATTCTGTCACCACCACCACCAAGTCGTTTTAGTGATTCGGAATACTCGCTTCGCTCAAAAAAACAATACACTAAAGACTTTCACAAAATTCTTTTGTAAAAACCACCTTGAAAAAAAAGAAGACAATCTTTGTCACTAGTCTGTAAATAAATTTAAAATAAAACAAATTTGTCTGAAAAACTTGGTAGAAACCCATGTTTCTTTTTATTACCAAAGTAATGCAATTAAGTACAAAACAATTTTGCTACTTTTTGGAACTGTTTTTTAATTTAAATTTTTTGTTTAAAATCGATTATGTAAAATGGAAAATGAAGTATTTGGAAAAAATCGACCCGTCTCACAACCAGCTCCGATGTAATCGATTATGTAACCAATTTAACACAAAAACGATAAAAATTACAAACAAAAATGTTTAATGTATTTATGAGTATTGCTCATTTCTAACGCCATATACTCGAACAATAGTTATTAAAGTAATTTGTAAAAACAAGTTTTGTGTCGAGATTTTAAATATTTTTTATGCATTCACAATGCAATTTTGTAAGTATCGGAAAAAATTCCGGAGGCGCAGGTTCGAATCCCGCCTTACTTATTTTTACTATCACATTTTTCCTATATGTGTTGTGTCATTAGATGCATAATATTATTAAATTTCTCAATTTTACATAGATTTATTGATCTTTTCTAATTACCGTTACATTAAGTATTAGACTTATCTAATTACCGTACTCATAATTTTTTTTTAAATCTCTAGAACTGTAAAACCGCTTTTAATAATCTAATGTCTCTTTAAATACTGAATTTGTATATTTAATGTGTTTCATATTTTAATGTGTTTAAGAGAAATTAGCGAAAAATAAAAAAGGGTACGCTAATTATGCGAAGAACACCTAATGCTGAGAATGACCGATCTAAGTATTATTTAATTGTCCAAAAAACTATTTAATCACCGACTATGTACCTACTGCACAAGTCCCTATTGCACCATTTTTAACCGACTTCTAAATCAAAAAGGAGGAGGTTCTCTATTCGTCTGTATGTATGTTTTTTCTCTTTTTTTTTTTTTTTTGTGTATGTCCACCGATTACTCGAAGACGGCTGAACCGATTGAAATGGTTCAAACGTTATTACATCAGGTTGATTTCCAAGTTGGTCCCATTTTTTGAAATTTTGAAATCCGTTCAGTAGTTTTCAGGAAATCTTGAAAATACTGTCGTTTTCGTTACCACTTAATGTGAATTTAATACGTACCTATCTTTAGGCATAACTCCTTTGTTTATAAACCGATTTAGATGATTCTTGTTTTGTTAAAAAGGGGATACCTCAAGGTATTTTAACCGAATTTGAAAAAGGAGGTTTTCAGTTTGATCACATACCTATTTACCAGAAAACACGTAAATTGTTGTTTTTGTTAAAACCCGCCCGACTTCAAAGTAATTACGTTATTTATTTGGTGAGGAATTATTTCTTACTTTTTTGATGTGGTTTTTTTGAAGGCGGTTTTATTTTTTTATAATTACTATTAATGTTTTGAAATGAAAACTGTGGTAATTTACTTTTAACGAGCCAGCGACAAAAATATCTCCAACACTATTTTTTCGTTTAGGTACCTACCTAGACCAAGACAGCACTTGCGAACGTCAATGAAGCTACCTACGCCTTGTAATTATAACAAGAAGAACCGGCAAGAAAAGAAACTCGTCAAGGGCTATTTTTTCTCCCTGTCTTATTTTATACAAGGTCGTCAAATTGAAAGATATTTTAAGCTTAAGGGACCTTAAAAACCTTAAAATAGGTGTTAGGCTTTAATGTATTTTACCGTTTTCATACGCGTTTGCAGGGGCGGATCTACCTAAGGGCTTGATGGGCTTAAGCCCAGGGCCCCGAGAATACACAGGGCCCCCAGACACGTTTTTGAAAACCCTTTCAGTATTCAGAACCCCGTACAGAAGTACGAAGTTCCTTCCGCAACTCTTCTGAGTTGCGGAAGGAATTTAAGCGATTGAACAATTTGCTTGCCCTGCTTTTAGTTCTGTAATGCGGAAAGCTTTACAAACGCAATATTAGCGTTATGAATATTAATTCCTTCCGCTATTCAGACCCGGATTGAGATTTGTCCGTGCGTCATGCAATAAAATGAGAAATGTCTTGTGTTGTCGACAAATTCACATGAAGCTCCAGACTCCTCTTGTGCTATCTGGCCTGTCGTCATGTAGGTATGGCTGCGAAGCATGGACCATAAAAGAGGACACCAAAAGACGCCTGAAGCTTTTAAAATGTGGTGATACCGTCGAATGCTTCGGATCAGATACAGAGAGTTAGAAACGAAACTGTTCTCCAGCGCGCTAGAAAGTCCAGGAAATTACTTCATTTAGTGAAAAAACGCAAGATTGAATACCTTGGCCATGTGCTTAGGCACGAAAGATACATGCAGTACATGCTGCTTCTATTATTGATTACCATAGTAAAAATCGAAGGAAAAAGGCACGCTTGTAGAGTAGACAGAAATCTTGGCTGAGGAATATTCGAGATTGGACTGGTATCAACTTCGTAAAATTGATTTGAGTGAAGAGACACACTTTACTGCAAAGACATAGTTGAAAATCAAACGAACTTATCAAGTGAAGTTCGATCTTAATTATGTGAACAGCTTTATTCCACGCGATTTATTTCCATTAGTCATCGAACACAATGCACTCGTGACAACACTTAAATCACTATAATTTGTTGTATTTAATATATTAATAAGGCTTAGAAATAATTGTTTTGGTGACAAATCGGAAACGAAACTAATTTAAATCAAAGCAAACAACAGAGCAATGCGCATGATATTGGTTTTTACTCTCTCAGTACGTGCGGCTTAAGGCCCGTGGTATCGCCAACGACCTTGGGCATAGAAAAGTAGCCTAATTTTCCCGCCCGCTTCCCGCACCAAAACAGCTTAAACACACGTTTCGTCAAAATTATGTATTATTTTAATACGAAAAATGCTCAGTTTTAAGTTAAACAAGTTAGCAATCTTTTCCTGAAAGAAACTTGAAAATATCACTTGTAGTTTAGAAGCAGTAGCGTATTTCAAGTTGAAAACAGCTTCATTTCAATGTTTTTTTTAATAGTATCTTAAAGACTATGTTTTTTTAAATGCTCAGATTAAAGTTTATAAATCAATATTTAATATATATTAATTCTGGATTCATCAGTAGGCTAATTTATGGGCCTCAAAAATGATCGTTTCACGATTACATGCACCTTAAGGCGATACTCGGAAAAATTATGCTGAATCGTGATAGCAATGAGAAAACGACTGATTTTGCAGATTAGGCAAAAATAACACAAAATCACTTCGTATTAAAAAACTATAGCGATTTAAAAAAAATGCTTCTACACGATTCTAAATATTATTGGTGTCCACTAATTAAACCAATTTTTAATAGTATATGTAACCCCATTTAAGAATAATCTTGATGTTGCGTATTTTTTAGAGGTATTTTCGAAAAGAAAAAGTGTCGAGGCAAAATCATAAAATCGTGTTTCTGAAACTATACGAATCTAGATAAAGGTATGAAAAAATATATATTTTATTACCAGATTTATAAAAACTCTAACCGTCCTATAGCTTTATATCAAAAAGTCCATACTTTTTCCGAGTAGCGCCTTAACTTATTACGTAAGTTGCAAAAGCCAAGCGATAGCTAAAATCTCGCAATTTTTGCTTTAAAATTGTGAATTTGTATACTATATAGCAGCAAAAACTTGCTGCGATTTCCGATTTTAGAGCAATAATTGCGAGATTTTCGCTATCGGTTTGCTTTTACAAGTTAAGTGATAAGCCTGCCGATAGCATAGCGCAGAAATCTCTCCCGCGTTTCGGATCGCTAAGTACTTTTATGCTTTCTACTAGGGATGCTTTCTCTGAGTAGAGAAATCATTTTTGATATGATACTGCTCTGGAAAAAATTCCCGAATCTAGATCGTTCGTAACTCTGAATAGCCGAATGGTTTAAAGCAACATTCTGCGAATTAATGCTAGTAAACCCTCCTGCAGCTCAAAAGTACTGAAGTTCTGAGTATTGGAAGAGTTTCTATTACGCCTCCCAGTCCCCAATTAAAACAATAGACGATACTTGTTTTTAAGTAAAGAAATATACCTATTAAGATTTTAACTGGCATTCCCAATGCAATTCTGTAAAAATAAGAAAACAAAGTGATAGAAACTGACAATTAATTAATAGGCCCCTGAGAAGTATTAGCCCAGGGCCCCACAAAGTCACGATCCGCCCCTGCGCGTTCGTCAAAAACATATATTACTAATATTATGTAGAGGAAAGATTTGTATTTTTGTATGTAACGAATAAACTCAAAAGTACTGGACCGATTTAGAAAATTCTTTCACCGTTAGAAAGCTACAGTCTTCCTGAGTGACACAGGCTATATTTTATCCCGATATTCCCACGGGAACGGGTACCACGCGGGTGAAACCGCGGGCGGCCGCTAGTATATTATAGGTCGAATCTAAAATAGCGCCTGAAGGAAACTTCAATAGATAACTGGTTAAATAACGTAAAAAATTATAAGTAGGAGTATAATGTAGGTGCATATTGTGCATTTATGATTTTTTATTAAGTACTAGCTTTCCGCCCGCGGCTTCGCCCGCGTGAACTACACAACGTTATCCCGCGGGAATGTGATACTCTTCCGGGATAAAAGGTAGCCTATGTTCCTCTCCAGACTACAAAGTATCTATGTCCCAAATTTCAGCCAAATCCGTTCAGCCGTTTTGGCGTGATTGAGTAACAAACATCCAAACATCTAAACATCCAAACATCCAAACATCCAAACTTTCACATTTATAATATTAGTAGGATTATTTAATTGTCCAAAAAACAATTTAATCACCGACTAGGTACTGCACAAGTCCCTATTGTACCATTTTACTATTAATGTTTCGAAATGCAAAACTGTGGTAATTTACTTTTAACGAGCCAGCGATAAAAAATCATCATCTCATTTTTCGTTTAGGTACGAGTACCTACCTAGACCAAGACAGCACTTGTGAACGTCAATGAAGCTACGCCTTGTAATTATAACGAGAAGAACCGGCAATAACTCGCCAAGGGCTGTTTTTTCTCCCTGTCTTATTTTATACAGAGTCGTCAAATTGAAAAGTTACTTTAAAAAAATTGAATAACCTAAAAAATATTTAAATATAGGGAACAACTGTAACTCCGTATCTAGAAGAAAATACTAAACAAATTAGGAAAACTTAGAATTAGTTTATGAGTCAATAATAAATAGTGTCAAACCATGATACAATAAAATGATTCGACATTGACATTCGACATTGAAAACATCAAATATTAAAATTAGCCTATGTTGAGACAAGCAGTTGGGAGCAGACTCAACCCCCTGGTGGCACCCGTTCACGAGCATGACGCATGAAGCAGCCATCTCTTCGCTCAACCATATTTTAGGGAACATAACGACTCGCCTCACCCGAACCCACTGCAGAAAAACAGAGAGTATTACATACTCACCTCAATTAGCCGAAACCACAGCCATCTCTATCGTCTTCTACAAGCCATGCGCATAAAGTTGGCAACGTAGTTTTAAGTGAACCGATTTGACACCGTTTGCACCGTTTGACAGGTAAACAGCGAGTAAACCTCGAGTACTGAATCCTATGGAGATGGCATATCTTCTATACATCTATACAAATAAATAAAATTGGAGTGTCTGTTTGTAACATTAAATAACCGCTTTTTACGACGTGCATATGATTAAATATACGGTACTTATACCAAAATGTCATTTTTTACAATTTTTGTCTGTCTGTCTGTTTGTTCCGGCTAATCTCTGAAACGGCTGGACCAATTTTGACGGACCGATTAATACGACAATTAGAAGTAGTTTAAAATTGAATTCCAAGATTTTCTTACATTGTGACTTACTTACACCTCACTTTTTCGTAGGTATGCCACCTCCATAGGATTTAGTACTCAGAGGAGTAAACCGGTTCACAGCAATGTTGCCGTTCCGTATCATAGCATGGCTTGTAGAAGACGATAGAGACGGCTGTGCCGAAACCAATCTAAGAATGTAGTACACGATTAATATTGTAAGACATGACTCACAATTCACTACAGGATAAAATTCTTATGAGGTTATGACCAAGTTGCTTTGTCATTAATGCCCGAATACTCGTACGCTACTTATCTTTGGGAGCGTCTCAAACATCGCCCTGTCACTTTAAATGTCAAACGTATGAAAGAGATGCCATGATGTTTGAGACGCTCCCAAAGATGATTTGCGTTCGAGAATTACGGCGTTAAATAATTATTTACAGTAGGTATAGTAGCCCTTTTTGAGGGGGCATTTATTTTATTTTATTTTTATTTTTCATTTTTTCGGGAAGCTTACAGCTAGGTTACAGAAGAAAAAATACAAACTTAAATAAATATGAAAGGCCAATTACAAGCTTCCACATGTAAATATATAAATAAATGCCTACGTAAGATGCAGAAGTATTACAACCTAGTAATTAATATAATATAAGAGATTATTTCAAAGAAAAATAACTGGCGCTTAACATTTGTTTTAGCTTACTTGAAGAGGTGTTGAAAAGATCTATATCATATTGCTTTGCCACACCATTGAAAGACTTGCTGGTTCTTATAAAGAACGAATTTTGCTGATAATTGGTTTTGCACAAGGGGACGTGTAGTTAGGGTTACGGAAGGAAGTTACCGGAACTCGTAAACCTATGCCATTTAAAAGCTCAGGACAATCGACAGCGCCACTCGCTACGCTAATAAAATACGACAGGTCCGCATTGCGTCTTCTTTCAACCAGTGGTAAGAAATGAAACTTACGGCATCGCTTATCATAATCCTGAATGTAGGTACTTGTCTTAAACTGTAGATATCGCAAAAACCGTTTTTGGATCCTTTCGATTCGCGATTCGTACAGTTTATAACACGGGTTCCATACTTGAGAGGCATATTCTAAATGGCTGCGTACAGTAACAGGAACAGTAAAGTATTTTCAGTGCTTTAACAGAGTTGAAATCATGTGATAACCTCATTACGAATCCAAGTGTCCTAGATGCCTTAGCCACAATGTTGTTTATGTGTTCGTCAAACAACAATTTACTATCGAACGTCACTCCTAGGTCACGTATGGTAGTGACTCGGGCAAGGTCAGCGCCTAACAGTTTATAAGGTGTAAGAATGGGTTCCGATTTTCGAGTATAGCTACAGACATAACACTTTGAAACATTAAGATCTAGCTTATTATCTTGGCAGTAACGCTCGAATCTAGTGAGGTCCTCCTGCAGATGCTGAGCGTCTTGAGCAGAATTGATCGGCATCAACACCTTCATGTCATCAGCGTACAATAAAATTTTTGCATGAGTAAAACATGACGAAATATCGTTTACGAAGATGTTGAAGAGTAACGGTCCCAGTAAAGAACCTTGGGGCACACCAGATGGTATGAACATGGGAGAAGAACTGTAGCCGTTAAGAACAACAGTCTGACATCTGTCTTTCACATAAGAGGAAAACCATCTAAATAAATTACCCTTAATACCTATAGCTTGTAGTTTATGCAGGAGTATTGTGTGATCTATACGGTCAAAACATTTACTATAGTCCGTATAAATCACTTCAACCTGAGACGGTACCTTCATATGTTTAGTCAGAAAGTCGCTACATAAAATAAGGTTAGACGTCGTTGATCTGCCTTTAACAAAGCCGTGCTGCTCCGGACACAAAGATTGCTTAACGGCTGCGTTTGTAGACAACTTTTTCTAGCACTTTTGCAAACAAACATAATTTGGAAATCGGTCTATAATTATCGACTATATCTTTAGGCCCTTTCTTATGAATTGGTGTGATAAAGGCAGATTTCCAAATGTCAGGGACAATGCCTTCATTCAGTGAACGCCTAAAAAGAATACTAAGAGGGACTGCCAGAGACTTGGAACACTTCACGATAAAAATTGCTGGGATATTGTCGGGCCCGGCAGATTTATTTAAATCTAGTGAAGCTAGTAATTTCGAAATTTCCTGTATGTCGATTTTAATATCACCAATATCAGCCGAAGAATCTACTACGTCATTTAAAATAACTGGCTGAGAGTTGTGAAAAAAATTGGAGTGAAAGTAATCACCAAACATATCACAAATTACTTCCCCATCTCCAGATGTGCGCTGTCTATAGTGAAAAACAGAAGGATAGGTATTATGTTGGTTCTTCAGTTTTACGTAGGACCAAAATGCCTTGGGGTTGGAGGAAATCGACTTTTCGATGAAAGAAATATAATCATTAAACATTGACTATTCCAAAGTTCTTGCACGATCTCTTAGTTCGACAAAAGACTGAAGGTCATGATGATTTCCGTAAGTTTTATATTTAACGTGATGTTTGTGTTTCTCCTTCAAAACTTTTATAAGTGTCCTTTTATACCAAGGAGGGTATTTTAAACATGGCGTTACTAATTTGGAGCCTATAAATTTACTACGTAGATCAGATAAGACACTGTAAAAGTAAGAAACTGCGTCAATAAGAGATCTGCGGTCAAGTTCAGTTTCCCAGTCAATCTTATCAATATTTAAATTAATGGAGTCGTAATCTCCAGAGTTATATAAAAACTTAGTATAAGTTCGTGGCTGAAGAGTATGTAATTGTACAAAGTTAACAGTAATACGTAAAGCAGGGTGGTACGGATCCTCGGGTACAAGTGAATTATTAGAATGACTAACGAATACCTCACTATTAGAAAAAACTAAATCTAAAATTTTATTAAAATTATCATGAATATTATTGTATTGGGATAAATAACTTAAATTAAAACAGTCAAATAAATCTAATTGTATGGGGCCCCGAACATTCTGTGGGACGTAGGCGCTGGGGACTAATTCATCCGTCGTCCACGTCAAATTAGGCATATTAAAATCACCAATAACTATAAATTTATCGCATGGATTTTGTAACACAATATCGGAAAGGCTAATTAGAAAAAGCAGCCAACTGGTCAGACATCGAGTTACCGCTATTTTCATTACAAATATAAACCGTGCACAAATGTAGTTTATAAGCGACGTTCGGTTTACGATTTTTTAGTGTGAGGGTGACCCACAGATCTTCGGCGTTAGAACGCCACTCAGCTCGAACAGTCGCGGCGAGTTCCTTGCGAATAGCAATTAAAACGTGTTGTGGTTCCTGACCCGACCACGACAAGAAACGGAGTTTTTGCTGTGGCACAAAATCATCATTTTAAATGTGCTTTTTAGTGCCACTGATCTCAGGAATTTGTGCCTTATACTTTTTGAGTCACAAGAGTACGATTGTGGTCGGGTTAGGAATCGCGGTTCCTGGTCCGACCACAACCAAATCTAATAAAATATCAATAATGCGAAGTTACCTAGTATGCCAAAAAAATGTGTGTCAATTGTGCATATTGCACACAGAAATGAATCTAGCTTTATGTCACAGATGATATATATTAGACACATATATTCGCGTCCAAAATACTTCAATGTCTCAAGACAAAAGTCTTTGACCAGTGTGTGTTGCCAGTCATTACTGGCCTACTGACCTATGGAAGTGAGACGTGGTCTTTTACTATGGGTCTCATAAGAAGGCTCAAAGTCACCCAGCGAGCAATGGAGAGAGCGATGCTTGGTATTTCCCTGCTCGATCTAATCAGAAACGATTAGATACGCAGGAAAACTAAAACAACCGACATCGCTCGAAGGATTGCATCGTTGAAGTGGCAGTGGGCGGAACAGATAGCGCGGAGAACCGATGGCCGTTGGGGCGGGCAGGTTCTCGAATAGCGATCGCGTACCGGACGACTTTCCGTGGGCAGGCCCCCTACAAGGTGAACCGACCGTGATGCGGGTAGCGCAGGACCGATTGTTGTGGAGTTCCTTGGGGAAGGTCTATGCCCAGCAGTGGGCGTCGTTCGGCTGATATGATGATGATAAATTTCGTGATAAAGTAAAAATTCGATTTATGCAAACAAAGCCGCAAGCAACAACCAATAAAATATACATTTTTGAAACGAGCTCACCAAGAGCTTTCGTTTGATACCAAACACGATATGCTTCTCAAAAAAAAGTTTTTTAGTTCACAACTTTATGTCGTCTAGAGGGCGCTATATTCAATTTCATGTGACGTGACAAAGCCTATAACCAGCAGACAATCGAGACGCTTCCAACGATACCTCAATTGTGAATATATGATCAGCAGTTTAGAAGTTATGCGGGAACAGATGAACATACATACAAACATACATACATACAGGTCAAAATCATAACCCTCCTTTTTTTTGCTTTGCCGTAGTCGGGTAATAAACAACACGGCTCAAGCGATTGCAAAGCCTTAAAGCAGGTATGAATAGTAAATAATATAATAACACTGACGGGTTTAAATTAGCGTTTAGAGTTTTTTCAAGTCGGCTTCTGATTTGATAGTTATGACAGGGGAGGTCGGGCTTTTCCTCGTAAAAATTTTGCATCCCTTGACCCAAGTAAAAGCAAACCCCTTTTCTTTAGCTAAAGATTTTGTTTTGTTTAGCAAGAGCTTATCTTCCAGGGTCAGATGGTCATTCACAAACACCCTGTTATTGCCATGGAGACCAAGGTCAGCTGGAACAATAGTGAGCTTTTTTGCAGCTGAAACGAAGTCATCCTTGTGATACCTATTGTGAACCGAAACTATAATTGTTTTGTTAGTTTTGTCGTTTCTCATGGGAATCCGAGCGATATAATTTATCTGGTCTTTGGGTATGGGATACTTTATGTGTTCACCAACCTTAGCGAATATCTGAAATAGGTTCTCCGTACTGTTAAAAGGTACTCTCTTAATCTCTATATTGTTCATCCGAGATCAACGTTCTCCATCGCGCAAAAGATTTTCCAGTTTGTCTACTCGTTGCTGCAGCTGGTGTACCTCTTCTTTAGTTTTGAGAAGAGTTTGAATCTCCTTGTTAATATCGCACAGCTTATTTGTTAATATATCGACAGAATTGTGCATAAACTCAATGGAGTCCTTAACCCCCGATAGCTCCGATTTCAACGTCTTAAGGTCACCGATTTCTGCTTGTATGCACTTTACACTCTCAACAAGCTTCGGGAACGATGCTGTCAAACTGGATAGTCGCTTAAGCTCCACCATCACATCCTCGAGGTCTACTGGAGTAGGAGACTTGGCTGACATTGTCCTGCTTGACTGCGGATGTGGGCTTGCCGAGTTTTTACATGAAGTGCATCTCCAGGTTGCCTTCCGGTCACCGAGCTTACGATAACCAAGTTCCGTGATACCAGCGCATGCGAAGTCGAGGTGGTTATGACACACCGAGCACTGAACTCCATCCCTAAAGTCACAGTTACAACGATTGCAATTGAACATAGTGGTGTAATGGGGTCACTTAGGGGTCGATAGACTTTGAGAATCACTGGCGTAATAGCTGCGGTAAAACAGGTTAGATGTAGGCGCGCACACGGTCCGACGTTTTCGGACTGACTGATCGTTTCTACTTATATAAAAATTATAATTATTATTCATACTTTTCCAAACATGAAACATGACAACAGTGGGACCACGGTTAAAGTCAGTCTTGTTTCAATTCCCCGTACACCCACTGTGAAACAGTGGGTCTACGGGGAATAAAAATTACCTATGGACCCACCAGTGGGTCATAGTGGTGGGGCCACGGGGAAAACCCGGATTTATATACATTGTTTTATATGATTCTTAAACTTTTCAAAGGGTAAAGATGTGATGGCATTCGTATTATTAGCAGATGTGCGGGCCGGGCTCGTAAAACAAAACTAGGAATAATAAAAAAAAAAAATTCAAAAAAATGTTTCGAATATTTCTTCTAATAGATTAAGAGCGACAAGTTTTATTAGCGCACGGCGGGGACTAAGACAAATGAAGTCTTGGGTAGGCCGTAAATTACGCTCAACTGTCAGACAAACTATTCAAACTGGTGAATGATGGACAATTTTAGTTTAAATGCACAGATTTCTAAGAGTTTGGTAGATATTAAATGTGTTGCAGATGGGTGAAGTAGACGAAGGAAGGAAAAGACTTGAGTTCTCTGAATTGTTAGGGCGGATCGTGAGAAGTTGTGCGTAGGCGTCACCATGGAGATTGCAAGCATCAAGCTGACCAATGAGGGATCGAGATGGGCGTAGAGCGGGAGGAGATAACTTCAGTAGAGATGGAAGATAGAAAACGGGGATGCAACTGGCATTGGAGAGACGCTTTTTGATATTTTAGGACAGTGATAGATTGGGAGTTTCGTGACTCCATTGTAACTAACTGTGTGAGAAATAAAGATTAAAGAGTTAACTATTAATTAAATACTAACTTTGTTAAGTAAATTGTAGATTTGAATATTAAAACAAGTGTAACTATTTTACAAAGTGAATTTAAACAACGTCGAGAGGGGTATGTAATTGTGTACATTGTGGCTTATTCCGTGTGTCAATAAAGGTACAATCTCTAGAATAACGAGCGGTATATCACATACAACGTAGAAATGTATCAATACGAAGAACAACACCATTCTGGGGGTTTCGCTTTAATAACCGAATGGAACCCGATAGAACATCTCATTTTTGTGTTGGCTTTAATATGCGCAATAGTTGTGTTAGGGTGTTGTGGATATAAGATATTCAGTTATTGCAATCGTCGAATATTAAATAGACGGAGGTATTTGCAAGATGGTCTACCGAATGAGATAGAAATGCAAAGAGCCGGGTTAGACCTCAATCGAGGCTGAATTGGATTGCGTCTTTTCTCGATGCATAGTTAATCTCAGAGATAGGGATGGTTAACGTGAAAGTATTAATTAAAGCTCTAGAGACTGTAACTTTATGTAGCCTGGTGGAATACGAAACACTAATACCTACCATGAATGTTAATAATCAAGTCTAAATTAGACTAATATGTGAAATAGTTTTCCTTTCCATTTTTCAATCTATGGAACAGGTTTGTTCTATAAATGTGTTCGTATCTCACTTTAGACTTAAGTTGTAAAATAACTATTGAAACTTTAGTGTGTGTTTAATTAAATTTAAGTGTGAATCTAGATGACCTTAGAGAGTTTTTTCTTTGGATTTTCGCTTTCTCTCTATGTAGTATGGTCTTAAGATAGGAGCTGAAAATCTAGCTGTCATTATATAGCAACCTATAGGTGACAGCTTAAATAATCAAACCAGTTTCTTTTTGCTATTTCGAAGATAAACAAAACACATTTAAGTTAAATAAATAATATTTTTTTTCCATAATTATATGTTTTACTGCTTAGATATAAGATTCCTAAGAGGAAGCACAGTGTGAGGCATAGTCAAATCCGTGTTAAATACTAAGAAATACTTAGGAGAACCATTGAGCTAGTTTGTTTGACTTCGCTTAACACCTTGCGTTCTCACATGTACACCTTTCAGTTGAATCACGATTTCTATGAGCTAAATTCGTTAGATTTCAGTCTAGGTCTAGGTAGATTTCTATACATATACCTAAATAAATAAACATGGGATAGTAGGGAGTGATTAAAGACTTTAAGGGAGAGACTACATTCAAACCGTTGAGGTTACCTGTGTATAGGTAGTTTATTTAAACGTGTTAGTAAAGGGGTCTAGCTGCTGAATTTGGACGAGAGAGACAACAGGAGCAGAGCAGAAGGAAGTATAATGTATTAGTGTTGAATAGGTATAATGTGTAAGTTCATTTTGCCTCTACACAGGACATAGACGCTGTTAGGTGCACTTATAGACTTGTATTTAGGATAGGAAATAGAGATAGGTATACTAGGTGATCTGTGATGAAATAGGACTTGCACAGGGTGTTTAAATCCTGGGGTGTTTGACCGCTTGAGGCTGCGAGCTAGTCATTCCACCCACTGACTTTAATCGAATGAGGGCCCTTGACTATAAGAGATTATTCTCTTAGACTACTGAACGGGATGCTCTGGCCGGCACTCGCGTGCTCAGCCTTATTGAGCCTAAAGGCTATCTGCGTGTGGGTTTCAGTGAACGGGTAGCAGCATTTCTGGGTCGTCGTCACACTTGCACTTCCATAGCGTTCAGCCATCGCCCGATTTGGCCAAATCGAACTTTCTCAATTAATACAAATATGAATAAATAAAGTATACCATGGTATTATGGGGAAAGGTGTCTAGCGAACACCTTATAAAATAAAGTAAATAAATGTCCACATCCTGGAGATGTCTGACATACGCTTCGCAGCGTAACAAAGAAGGCTGACGTTCCCCAAATAATAAACCTCAGAAGGGTTTTTCCTAGAAGGTTTTGTAGGCGCTACTAAACGACCAGAGTGTAATCCACTACGTGAGCAGACATCTATTGGTTATAGCTTAGGAATTAGAGTAGAAGAGAGGCGAAGGTCGCGATCAGATTAAAACAATTTGCATTTTAATATTAACAAGCTTCGCAATGTTATTTAAAACCATAGGCCTGCGGAATGATGGATTTATCTCGATGAGCTTCCGTTCTATTCACACGCAGCTACTAAATAGTACAAACATAAACACGATTCGCAGATCACTTAGATGCCAGTAACATCGACTTTCACCAAGACCACCAAATACATAGAAAAACATTATAACTAGACGATCACATATACAAATCAGGGTTAGAGCCATTACAAAGATATCACTCGGAATCTTGTTGAAAATGTGTAGGTATAAGTACCTAGTCCCTAAAATCAGTACCGTAGCATTATAAGTTCTTTCCTATTCCTTGTAATTGCCTTTGATCGTTGATGTTAAGCAACTTTCACAATCGGTTACATCACGGGATGAATGACCAAAATAAAGAATATCTCAAGCTCGGCGAGCTCTTCCGTGCTTCGGAAGGCAAGTTAAGCCGGGACCAACCCGGATGCGTTTCCAGTCGTTAATAATCGAGCCTCATTGGGCCCGCGTGGTGGTTCATGGCCCATTTTTTATTTTTTATTTATTTTATTTTATTTATTTAGGCTATCAACAGAGGTAACATGTTTACATTCATAAATAAAATACGATCGGTCATTACTTGCATGCAACTCCAATTATAGACAGCCACAGCGTGTGCCATAAATCACGTGTATCATCATTCTCCTTGTCCACATGGACATAAGAAAGGCCTGCGCCCCAGCGGTGGGTACATCAAAAGGCTGATGATGATATACGATGAAAACTTATATATTATTATTTATTTTCTTTGCCAGAGTGTCATTCGCATACCTACCTTAACAAATACATGTTGGGGTAATTTAAAATAAAACTCCTAAAAATTACGTTTCACTCGGTGTGCTTACTAATAAATCAGGAAATAGCCCCAATCCTGCAATGTCTGGTATAAGGTATAAACTTTCTGCATTTTCTATTATTTTTCTATTTCGCCAGTTACTTACTTTTACTTGAAAAACGATTCCCATTTAATCATTTATCAAATAAGGCTAATACTTTGTTGTACTTAATTGTACTATAAATTTTATATCTAACTAGCGGCGCGCGGCTTTTCACCCGCGTGGACTACACGACATACCGCGGGAAAAGTTATTTTCCCATGGGAACGAGCTCTACTCCCGCGGTAAATCGTAGGTAACCTGTGTCTTTCTTATAGACACAAACTATCTCCATTCCAAATTTCATCAAAATCGGTTCTGCCGTTTTTACGTGAAAACGGAACCTACAACAAACAAACATACACATTTTCGCATAAATTTATTATAGGTATTAGTAGGGATTGATAAATGGTTAGATTGAATATATTTAAATTAAAAAAGAAATCGCAGTAAGGAACATTAAAGTTGGCTTGGCTTTAATAAATGATTTCATCGCTTTTTATAGAGAAATAAGCATCTCCAGCGAGATTTGGCTACATTTTTTTACATGATGTTTTTGGTGGGATCAATAATTATGCATAAATACTGAAGGCACTTCAACTTTTAAACTTCACTTTTGAACCATTTTTGTAGCTGAAATATCCTTATTTTATATCTGTATGGTACCTAGTTGTATTCAAGAGGCAAACGTGATCTGATGATCTAGCAACCCACAGCTCAAATCACTAGACGGATAGTTCCAAAATTCAAAGAAACGTGGGCTTACAGTTTGTATGAAGAAATAGATAAGAACATGGTTTATAAAGAAGTTCTATAGAGTTAACTACATTACCCTGACTTCAACGCGAGCGACGGACGCTGCGAACAAAAGCTTTACTATGCTAATATAATGAAGAGGAATTGGTTTTTTGTTTGTATGTAGGTATGTTTGTATTGGATAAAATCAAAAACTACAGAAACGAGAAGATTTCAAAAATTATTTTACCATTAGAAAGCTCCATTCTTTCCTAGTAATATAAGCGCAAAGCCACTAGTATTCAATAAGTGTTTTTTAATCACCTACCCGCTACCGCTGCCGCCTGTCACTTAGCCACTGCGCCGCGCGCTGGGTCAACCCTTACTTACGATCCAATAAACGCTCACGAATAAGCATATGGCACGTAACCATGCTTCTAATGGCTGTGGAAATTGGCCCATTAACGCAGTAAAAATGATTTATACTCTTCAAATAAAGTAAGACTCGAAAAATATACGGTAAATGAGATGCGATACCGCGGAGCTGAAAAAAACAAGTGTGCCGTGTTATAACTCTTTACATTATAAGCAGCGATAAGTATAAGCTACAACAATACTTGCAAAAATACTTATATGGCTAATCAGTCAAATGTAAAGATCTTATTCAAAAAGTAGGGCAGGCGTACCGGTTTTGGCCACTTTAAGGATTTTTTCACTTTCAAACGCTTAGTGCTTAATGATCTTAAGTCTTAAAGAAAAAAATTATATCTAGAATTATAGAGAATTTATCGACCTTTAAGGGTACAATTTACAAAGTAAAAAAAAATCAATAGTTTTTTTTATATAAAACAAATTTTGCAGGGAGGGCCAAATGTACCGGTTTTGGCCATTTTGCATTGGTTTTGGCCACATCGTTTGCATTGGTTTTGGCCACTTTCATAAAATTACTATATTTAGAAGTTGAGTTTAAGCTTAATTGATGTCTTATTAGAGTTCTGGACTAAAACACTACATGAAATAGTATTTCAATCCCAGCTAGCTCCTTACTAAAATTTTATAAGTATACCTTTATCACTTGATTAGAAGAAAATTAGCGGATTTAGGCTAGTGTTATAGTAGCGAATTGAAGCTAAATTCGCTAATTTAGGTAGATGGGGCAATAAAACAATAGTGCCTCTTACCTTTGACATCAGAAACACGTCGATGTCATGTTTGGATGAGATAAGTGTCACTTAACTTTAAGGGACACTCGAATTTGATGTTGTCTTCTACCTCCAAAATCAGTCAATGTCACGTTCAGTGAGAGGCACTTATCCATGACGGCGTCTTATACCTTTTTTGACATCAGAAACACGTCAACGTCACGTTTAGTTAAGATAAGAGTTATCTTTCTTTGAAGGAGACTTAACTCTAAGAAGCACTTAACCACTATGGTGGTTTGTATCTTTGTCGTCAATATGAGTGTCACTTAACTTTATGGGACACTTAACTACTATGGTAGTTTACATCATTGACATCAGAACCCACCCAGATTTCAAGTTAATATGACTGTCACTTAACTTTAAGGGGCACTTAACTACGATGGTGGTTTCCATCTTTGACATCAAAACACGCCGATTTCACGTTAATATGAGTGTCACTTAACTTTAAGGGGCATTTAAGTACTATGGTGGTTTCCATCTTTGACATCAAAACACGCCGATTTCACGTTCAGTTGAGTGTTACTTAATTTTAAGGGATACCCAGCTTTAAGTGGCACTCGACCACGAGGTTTTTTCTACCTTTGATATCAGAAATACGTCGATGCAATCAACGTCAAGTTCAAGTGAGTGTCGCTTAACTTTAAGAAACACTTGAAGTTCCAAGAAGTCTGCTACGAACTTGTACCTTATTCTTAAACACTCATTCCGAAGTACACTAGACAGCACATCAAGTTAAACAGTTAAACTGGGATAACAGCTTTTATTTCGTAGTGCATAAAGGTGGTCTCAAATGTATAGTCTGATGTGCCGCCGTGTGTACCTACCTATAATGGTAAAATTTTGTAACTTTCCATATAATAAAGCGAACCGGAGCTGTGTTTTTATACATTTAGGTTCTACTTTCAATTAGTATGGAAACGCAAATCCCCTCAAATCCCTCTACTTCAGCGGACAGGCAGCCTTACGGAGTTAAAAGGAGTTAGGTAGCCAAGAGGAGCGAGGTATCAAAACAAGGGTTTTATGAAACACTAGCTTTTCGCCGCGGCTTCGCCGACCGACGTTATCCCGGGGGAATATGAAATTTTTTCGGGATAAAAAGTAGCCTATGTTCCTCTCCAGGCTAAAAGTATCTATGTACTAATTTTTTTTGGCGTGATTGATTTAGTAACAAACATCCAAACATCTAAACTTTCACATTTATAATATTAGTAGGACTAGAAACAGAAGAATGAAAAAATAGGCCAAGTGCGAATCCGACTCGCGCACGAAGAGTTCTGTACCATTATCTATACAAGTTTAGACACTATTTATAACAAAGGTACAATATTATTCTATACAACATTTGACACTATATTTAAGATCGAAAAAAACGGCAAAAAAGCACGTTTGTTGTATGGGTGCCCCCTTTCATATTTATTTTATTTTGTTTTTAGTATTTGTTGTTACAGCGGCAACAGAAATACATCATCTGTAAAAATTTCAACTATCTAGCTGTCACGGTTCATGAAATACAGCCTGATGACAGACAGACAGACGGACAGCGAAGTTTTAGTAATAGGATCCCGTTTTTACCCTTTGGGTACGGAACCCTAAAAAGAAGCGGAGTGAGGAAACCTAGCAGAGAAGCGGAGAGAGAGAGCCAAGCGGGGCAAGCATCCTGACTCCACTTCTCCACTCGACTCGCTCGCTCCACTTCCTCTACCGTGTCACTATTTATTATTAATTTAAAAGTTTAGTGAGTTGTGAGTCTTTTATAATAAATGAGCTTAAAAAATTTGGATACTTCCTACTAATGCCAAAGTGGCCAAAGGTGGCACAATGCTAAAATTTCCAGCCCCACTTTTGGCCACTTATTGTTATCCAAATTTTTGTGAGAACAGTGAGAAAACAACACTTAATCCATCTAGAAGAAACATATTCTAATGTGATATAAAATATTAAATACTTAACCATAAAATAATTTTATTGTAGAAAAAAAATTATTTTTGAAAACCTTTACTCTTAACATTTTGCTTAAGAATTTTACAAAATGTTAACTTTGAAACATAACATGGTGCTTATTTCTAAAATATCGTACTACGTAAAAAAAGCTAAGGGCTTTAATTATTAACTAAAAGTCCAATCTTTTATTCGCCATTAATAAATATAAGCAATAGTTCTTTAATTCCTATTTATATAACTTTATAGTGAAAAGTGACCAAAACCGGTACAGTGGCCAATACCGGTACGCCTGCCCTACCTATGTTTTATTATTTAGAATACGAATACGCCGCACAGTGTGTTATGGAAGCCTTTTTTGTTGCATGCCGTTTTTATTTGTGAAATGGCTAATTTACATCATCCTAAGCATTGCTCTTCAATCCCGGCTTCGATACGACTTCTAGATTCGAAGAAAAACAGTTCCAAAGTTCACGGATATCCGAAACTTCAAAAGTGAAAAAAAAATGTTTTCTCATAAAGTACGAAACCTATTGCTGTTATACTTAGTGGCAATAAACACCCTCTAATTAACATACCACGTCACTAATTTGTGCCACTTGACTCGTAATAGATAGCCAAATATCAACGGTTTTCATATTTTTGGTTTTAATTTTTTTTAGCTTAATAACACCGTATTATGCTACGATATTTAACCAGAGGCACGTATATACCTTCAGTAATGCATAGTATTAAAATCACAACATAATTCTTTGTTAAACAGAAGTTATCACAATTTTTTAAGTTTCTTCAGGGTTGTCAATTTCTT
Organism: Crambus lathoniellus; assembly: GCA_949710035.1. Classification (NCBI taxonomy): domain Eukaryota; kingdom Metazoa; phylum Arthropoda; class Insecta; order Lepidoptera; family Crambidae; genus Crambus; species Crambus lathoniellus. The sequence continues at coordinate 17,869,598 of OX453305.1, read as the reverse complement.
ATATCCGAATCATTTATCCGAAAATAAAACGATTAATATTTTTTTAGTAACATACTTAACAAGTGACAGTGGTTATGAGTTTTGTTAATTATGTTTCTCGTTATCAATTACAATATTTTCAATATTGGAATAATTATGAATTAATAAGTTTTCATTGCAATCAGATCACAACAAAAGAAATGCTGCTGCCGGTAGAGGAATCTTTTTTGCTTTATTTTTTCTCTCTTTCATGTTAATTTCCGATACAATCGGATCAGAGGAGACAAAATAAAAGCTTTGTGAAAGAGATCTGGGAGCCGACTCTCAGGCAATCGAGAAAAGTTCACTTTTATAAGCTCGAAACTCAAATATAACACAGTTTGTGTATTGTCAGAATTTCACAATCGAAAAAGTTCGATCGAAAACCCGTCGAACGTAACGAGTGGTACGGACCAATCGATGTTCGTATACGAACTTAGCTGTCAAAATGAATTTGTTGACATGTGGGACAGTTTAGTTTATTTGAAACGTTCTAACTTTTCAATAGAAACCACAAACAAAATGTTCGACATACGAATTACCACACTGAAAAAGTTCGAATGCCTGGGAATCGGGCCCCAGACATTGTTGTTTAACGGGATATTTTTCTCGTGTGATTCTGCTGCCTGTTCGGAATACATACCAACTGGTAAATTAAATGGGGAAATAATTTTTCCAACTGTTATTCAAACATTTGGTATGTTATTATGATCAGTTTAAAAATTATTTGAGCAGTTATTTAATTTTCGGTTGTTTGTTAATTTATTACAGCAGTAAAACATGAATTACTATTCATGTTTTACTGCTATAATTTAGCTACCACATGTGAAAGGTGTCACTGACAAGATTGGGAGGATTCTGAAGCGTGCTTCGATCCATACTTACTTCAGGCCGCCGAAGAAGTTTAACCAATTCTTACCACCAGTCAAGTGTAATATCCCCTTTCAAGTTGCAGGCGTTTACAAACTAGATTGTGACTGTGGGCTCTCCTACATAGGGCAAACAAAGAGAAGCATAGGGACGCGCGTTAAAGAACATGTAGCTGACATCAAACATAGGCGCGATAATAAGTCTGCAGTGTGTGAACATTCATTTGAGGGAACCAACCATTATATAAGGTTTGACAAACCGTAGATCCTCGCTAGAGAACCAAGATACTTTCCCAGATTGATGCGCGAGGCTATTGAAATTAGCAAATACCCAAATTTCAATAGAGAAGATGGTTGGAAGATACCACCAACTTGGGACCCTATAATCCATCAAGTAAAGTCTCAACCCACACCACAAACTGCAAGAACTAAAGATACGGTTAGTTCTTTTTGCAAATAATTTTAATAAACGGAGATCGTCCCCCTTCGTGTAGTTTTCTTGGCAGTTCTTTCTTCAACCGAAGGGCTCCAACTTTTGTGAACTATTATTATCCAAATTACTTAAACAAATCAAAATATTAAATTAATAAAACATTTTTGTTATAATCTATACATACATTCATACAATTAAATAAAATTGGAGTGTTTGTTTGTAATAATAAAATAACCGCATTTTACTACATGCATATGATTATATATACGGTACATATACCAAAATAACATTTTTGCAATTTTTGTCTGTCTGTCTGTCTGTTTGTTCCAGCTAATCTCTGAAACGGCTGGACCGATTTTGACGGGACTTTCACTGGTAGGTAGCTGATGTAATAAGGAGTAACTTAGGATACTTTTTATCCCGATATTCCCACGGGAACGGGAACCACGCGGGTGAAACCGCAGGCGGCCGCTAGTTAAATATAAAGTTAAAATAATCAATACCTAACCGTATCCTGTTTCCGAACGAAAAACAAAGACAATTAAAATAGGTATATTCTTTTGTTAAAATAAAAAAAATAGTGGGTAGTTTTCCGTGACCACGGCGGCCCCTGGAAAGGTGCCGAAACGTCGGATAAACCAAAAAACCTCTAAAAACAACTAAAATTTAACCAAGTTGTTAAATAAATTGCGTGAAAAAATCCGTGAAAGTGTTTTATTTATATCACTATTAAATGTTTTTTTCCACAGTGACAACAGTTTCGGATATAACATAATTGATCATAACTTCTGTTTAACAAAGAATTATGTTGTGATTTTAATACTGTGCATAAATGAAGGTATATACTTGCGTCTGGTTAAATATCGTAGCATATACGTTGTTAATAAGATAAAAAAAAATTAAACCAAAAATATGAAAATCGTTGATATTTGGCTATCTATTACGAGTAAAGTGGCACGAATTGGTGACGTGGTATGTTAATTAGAGGGTGTTTATTGCCACTAAGTATAGCAGCAATAAGTTTCGTACATTTTGAGAAAACATTTTTTTTTTTTCACTTTTTAAGTGTCGGATATCCGAAAACTTTGGAACTGTTTTTCTTCTGATCTAGATGTCGTATCGAAGCGTGGATTGAAGAGTAATGCTTAGGATGATCTAAACTAGCCATTTCACAAATAAAAACGGCATGCAACAAAAAAGGGTCCCATAACACACTGTGCGGCGGTTCCACAATCTGAATAGAAAACCCAAAATATCATCGATCAAGCCGGTATCTAATTCAGTAAATAAAATATTAGGATTCCACTTACAAAAAGGTAACAGCCCCACGCTCTTTGACATAATAATATCAAAAGCAGCTCATTATCCGATGTTTGATATAGAACTTCTCGGCGCGGCGTACAATTATTTCGAAAACAAACAGCAATTGACTTTCTAGAGCTTTATCGAGACGCCCTTGAACCACCCCTCGTGGCAGGGCTGCCACCCTACCGATGATTTTCACGGTTGTTGAGCACTCGGACAAAAGCATCCGGACAAATAGACAACTTTACCTCCATCCCATAAATAGCTACTGGTAAAACGATATTTTCTACATAATAATATATTACTAATACATAATATTTCTAATACAAAATCCTTTTAAATATTCTCCATAATAATATTACGACGCACTCTTTACGCTACATAGCGAGACGTCGAATGTGAAAATATGAATGAGATATTCAGGACCAGCGTAAATTACAAATAAGTAGGTACATCCGTTTTCGCTAAATTATATTAGATAATACTTTTGATCATTGGTAATGTCTTGGCCCAACAACAAAGTAAAACTTATTTTGTTAGATTGTCAAATCGATGTCACCAATAAGTTGTTTACAGTGGCACAATCTTTTCTATTCCGGTGACAGCGGCGCTATGAACGTTTTTCTTTTTTTTGTAGCAATTTAACCGGCCCTGACTTCTAAGACCTTCAGCCGCCAGCAGCGCTATGGTTGGACATCAACTTGACAGCAAAATGACATTTTAAAAAAACACACTAGTTTCACATTTTGGCCACCGGAACAGAAAAGTTTGTAGAACTGTACATACTCGTATTCGTGCCTGTTCGTCTGTACTCGGCGAGTATCTAAACGGGGCATAAAATAATAAATGTTGTCAGCCCTCCGAGTAGGACAAACCGGAATAATGATGACCTCCCCAAAACATAAGGTTTCGTGCTTCACGAAACAAATGAACGACACTCGGGTTCCAACCAAGTTCCAACAAACACGAACGTCCAAATCGGTCCGTGACGTCACCAATGACGAGTAGGAAGTATATTGACAATAACAGTTGGATTAAAAAAAAATATTAATGGTCCAACGGTAATTGGGCTTATGAAATAGTAGATTGTACAACAAGTGCATAAAACGTACCATTTTACCCGAGACGTATATATTCACCCGAGCCGTGGGCGAGGGTTGATAGTCAAGTCGAGGGTAAAATGGGTTTTATGTACGAGTTATACACTCTGCTGCTCACTTCGAGTGTGAGGAAAATAAACAACAATACTGCAAAAAAGAAAAAATAAAGACTTCGCCATATTGGCGGGAAGACTTTCTTTTTCTTTTTTTTTTTATACGTGGCATTAGCAGCACAGTGACTTTAGCATATATCATAGTCCATAATGCTCTTGAAATACTTATTTCTTAGAAAACACATTAATTTTGCCTAGTTTTATTAATTTAGTAATTTAACACGGATTATGTACAAAATTGAAGAAACAGAATGGAATAATAAGTTTATTTAACGAAGTTTAATTGCGTGTGTGGCTGTTTACATGACGATCTTTGTCTTAAAGTCTGAGGACTTAGACGAAGATTTTACTTTATGCACTAGAGCATAAAAAGCGATTTTATGCAGCCTATACCCAACATAAACACGAACTTTACGAGCATGAGAAGTGAAAAGTAATAAATGGAATGGATCGGAAGTTTTCTTTGTGATAAATGGAAAGATCATACTTCCATAATTTTTATTACAGACGATTTTTAGATTATTTTTATTGGCAGCAATGCAAAAGTTATATCAACAAATTTTTTTTTAAACCGAGTATGTACCAAAAACACGCCGTAAAAGTTCCCAAAAAAAACCCGATAGCGTGGGGCGTACGTAACTATGTTCATTTCTACTCTTCGGAGCACACAGCTGACACATTGATTGTGGCACTGAACTACCTACATAGCTAAACATAGTCCAAGGAAAAATTACCACTTGAACATTTTGTGGGGGGAAGGGCGAAGTAATTTTGAAGTGGCGTTTAAATTACGATTTAGGTTACGTGAAACCGACAGACGTCATAGTGGAATGTAGTGGAACTCTACCGATGGATGGAATCTAGAGGAAATTCCGCTATCATTATGACATCACAACATGGTGACTAAATGTCAGTGATTATGATGCGTTCGTCGTAGTCACGTGTTTTTTTTTATTTCACCTGTTTTCAATTACTTATTTAAGAAATGTTTTAAGCATTTTTCTCAACGACACCTAGGGCGACCGCCCGCGTAGTTACTTTGTGACGACACTTAACATTAAGTGTAAAAAATTAGTTTTATAATAAGCAGGTAAGTACCTAATAAGGTCCCGGATTCAATTCCCGACAGAGCCACATGGAGGATGGGTCGTTTTTAGGGTTCCGTAGCCAAGTGGCAAAAAACGGAACCTTTATAGATTCGTCATGTCTGTCTGTCTGTCTGTCTGTCTGTCTGTCCGTCCGTCCGTCCGTATGTCACAGCCACTTTATTCCAAAACTATTAAGACTACACACTTGAAACTTGGAATGTAGATGTATTGGGTGAACCGCTTTACGATATAAAACAAAAATAAAAAATAAATAAAAATTTAAGGAGGGCTCTCCATACATGGAACTGAAACAAAAAATATTTTTTTAATCAAACATACTCGTGTGGGATGTCTATAGGTAGGTCTTAAAAAATTAAATCAGGTTTCTCAAATATTTTTTTCTCAAAGTCAATATTTTGAAAGATACAGACTCCCAAAGTGGTAAAATGTGTGTGTGTCCCGGAATCTAACTAACTAATCTAAAATTACATTGTGAATGCAAAAAAGCAAAAGAAATTTGGAATACGTAATTAAGTAGGTACTACCTACTTATTTTATTTTTCAAATACCCAATTCCTGATAGGTCACATGATTACCACCCATTAGAGTTCGAAGATTTTGGCTTAGTGCCCCCGCTGGGATTTTTTTTCATTTAAGAATAATCTTAACTTTTCGTATTTTTAGAAGTCTTTTCGAAAAGAAAAAGTGTCGAGGCAAAATCATAAAATCGTGTTTTTGAAACTATACGAATCTAGATAAAGGTATGAAGAAATATATCTTATTACCAGATTTGTAACAACTGTAACCGTCCTATAGTTTTAAATCAAAAAGTCCATATTTTTCCGAGTAGCGCCTTAATGCTACAGAAAATAAAGGCTACCGAATCTTTTTTTATTTACAAACAAACAAAAAATATTAAGCAATGTTTAATATTTAAATATTAAGGGTTAAAGCACAGAACACGGAAAGATTTTTTTCTCTGGTTAAAGTATCAATTTACCGTTTTGTATGGAGATATTCGTTAAAAAAATTCTATACCAACGTTTTGTCTAATTTATTTTAATGACTAATATTATCTTAATAACTTTACAAAGCTTAACACACGTATTTATCGAGATTTCGACAAATAAATGACACATTCGTTAAGAGCAAAAAAATAAATTTTACTGTTACTTACAACAACTAATAAAGTAAGTAGGTATGAAATTCTGAAAACAAAATAGTCGTTACTTTAGAGATAAGTTTTTTCTATGTAAATAATCAAATGCTGTGGTTATTAAATTACCTATCAAAAGTTGCTCGATACGTTCCTTATGTAAGGGAATTACATACCTATTTCTAATAGTATAAAAGTTGTTAAGTTAGATTTACAAAAGAAAAAAACGGCAATTTCATACTTTAACGTGCTTTAACCCCTATTATTAATCAGATTCTGAAAAATCGTGATAAAAGAAAAATCTCGTTCAATGCGAATGTCAGTCCCCAGAAGGAGGCCTAGCACAAAATGTTTCCGCCACTAATAAAAACGTCTAGAAGCCTACGATTCGCCGGAAGAAAAATAATCACGAACGGAGCTTTTTTCTTCCGTCGAATTCCACAGAGCTAAGTGAGGTGAGCTGCTACTTTTGTACGTTTTGTATAACTAGCAAAAAATATCTAGGAAAATATATTCTCGTTCTTAATACTAGTCTTTCCACTTTTGAAATATTATTTCTATTTAAATATTCACGACCGTTTTATATAATTATTTGGTTTTAAAAAATACCTACTGAAGAACGTGTCAGTTCTACGTTTAACAAAGGAGCTCTGATTATTGTATTCAAAGAATACCTATTTAATTTGACACCTGCTTTCACTATACATTTGTATGTTTTCCTATTCATTTCAAGTATTTTTGAAATTAATAGAGAAGCATACAAATTGATTATTTTGGATTGATGAAGATGTAAAGGTTATAAACAGCTTTGACAACCACTTTTAAGGCGATACTCGGAAAAAATGTGCTGAAGCGAGATAGCAATGAGAAAACGACGCGCGCGGAAGCGAGACCGATTTTGCAGATTAGGCAAAAAAAACACAAAATCACTTCGTATTAAAAAACTACAGCGATTTAAAAAAAATGCTTGTATACGATCCTCAATATTATTGATGTCCACTAATTAAACCAATTTCCAATAGTGTAAGTAACCCCATTTAAGAATAATCTTCACTTTTCGTATTTTTTAGAGGTATTTTCGAAAAAAAAAAGTGTCGAGGCAAAATCATAAAATCGTGTTTTTGAAACTATACGATTCTAGATAAAGGTATGAAGAAATATATATCTTATTACCAGATTTTTAACAACTGTAACCGTCCTATAGTTTTAAATCAAAAAGTCCATATTTTTCCGAGTAGCGCCTTAACTGTTTGGTGCAATACAGCCGAAGTTATTGGACCAAAATACATTCTGCAACTGTAGCAATATATTGTAAGCTACCATTCCATTTCAAATCTTCTTTTTTTCAAGCATCGGCCACAGTAAGTGCGGTCCAGTAAACAAACAGTTGCTTAAAAACGCAATAGCGAGCGGCCCATTTCAACTGCAGCGCGAACAATAATACTGGCATAATGCTGACAATACCATTGTGTTGTGCTGCTACGAGCCGAGTCTCGTTTTATACCCCCAGATGATATTTTTGTTTTCTATCGGACACTGTTATGTATTGGGGATTATTAACACACAAATACAAAAAAATTAAGTTCAAAAACTAAAACCCGACTACTGAAAAATCACGTTCTAAAAAGTATGAAACAAGAAAATATTCTCATCTGAAATTGCCGTGGTCGAATGCCACTTTTCCCTAGAATGAAAATATTGTTTTATTATATGAAGGGGCATACGACCACGGCAATTTCAGATGAGAATATTTTCTTGTTGCATACTTTTTAGAACGTGATTTTTCAGTAGTCGGGTTTTAGTTTTTGAACTTTATTTTTATTTACATTATTTTGGGGTCATAATGCCGCGCTGTGTAGTGCCGGCACATAAAAAGCAATACAGGAGGTATTGCTCTTCTCGTGGGTTTTGTAAGAGACGACAGAGGGAAAACTGCCATCAAGAGATGGGCAGCAGCGTCTCCATGTAACAGCAGGCCATACTGCGATTATGGCAAATCCAACCCCCCAAATGGCTTTACACCAAAAAAATCAGCCCCCAGTCCACGGCGGCCCCGCTATTCCTAGCTACGGTAGCGGCTATGGTAACGGCGGGGCAGGGGGTGCTGAGAATCCCCGGGTAAGACCAGGCTACCAACACAGACGACTTGACCTGGCAACCTAGAACACGCGCATATTGCGGACTGACTCGAAGGTCATAGAGTTGGAAAAGGCTGTTAGTAAGTTACACTGGGAGATCATTGGATTATCAGAAGTCCGAAGAGAGGGGAAGGACTCGATTATCCTGCAATCCGGTAACTTACTTTACCACCGGGAGGGCAAACAACAGTCCCTAGGTGGTGTGGGGTTCATCGTCCACATTCCACAAGTCCCTAGTCCACAACGTGATCACCATTGGAAGCGTGTCGAGCACCTGATACTCAGAATATCGAAACGGTATTCGCTAAATGCCGTACAAGTTACGCTCCGACCTCGAGCCTTCCTTCTAAATGAGTGGGTCTAAAGATGAATATGGATAAGACGAAAATCATGTCGGATACCCATGTTGCAACCGCTCCAGTTAATGTTGGGAACATTACACTCGAAGTTGTCGACCACTTTGTTTACCTAGGGCAAACGGTCCAGTTAGTTAAGTCCAACTTCGAGAAAGAGATCTCTCAATGAATCCAGAACGGATGGGCAGTGTTCGGGAAGCTCCGGCATATATTCGCGTCCAAAATACTTCAATGTCTCAAGACAAAAGTCTTTGACCAGTGTGTGTTGCCAGTCATTACTGGCCTACTGACCTATGGAAGTGAGACGTGGTCTTTTACTATGGGTCTCATAAGAAGGCTCAAAGTCACCCAGCGAGCAATGGAGAGAGCGATGCTTGGTATTTCCCTGCTCGATCTAATCAGAAACGATTAGATACGCAGGAAAACTAAAACAACCGACATCGCTCGAAGGATTGCATCGTTGAAGCGGCAGTGGGCGGAACAGATAGCGCGGAGAACCGATGGCCGTTGGGGCGGGCAGGTTCTCGAATAGCGATCGCGTACCGGACGACTTTCCGTGGGCAGGCCCCCTACAAGGTGAACCGACCGTGATGCGGGTAGCGCAGGACCGATTGTTGTGGAGTTCCTTGGGGAAGGTCTATGCCCAGCAGTGGGCGTCGTTCGGCTGATATGATGATGATAAATTTCGTGATAAAGTAAAAATTCGATTTATGCAAACAAAGCCGCAAGCAACAACCAATAAAATATACATTTTTGAAACGAGCTCACCAAGAGCTTTCGTATGATACCAAACACGATATGCTTCTCAAAAAAAAGTTTTTTAGATCACAACTTTATGTCGTCTAGAGGGCGCTATATTCAATTTCATGTGACGTGACAAAGCCTATAACCAGCAGACAATCGAGACGCTTCCAACGATACCTCAATTGTGAATATATGATCAGCAGTTTAGAAGTTATGCGGGAACAGATGAACATACATACAATACATACATACATACAGGTCAAAATCATAACCCTCCTTTTTTTTGCTTTGCCGTAGTCGGGTAATAACGTGAAAACTAAAAAACTTACGAGACTGCCAATTTTTCAAATCAGTTTTAACGTTAAGCATATCATACCGCTATATGGGGAAAACAATAAAGCTCACCTAATTATTTGAAACTGATAAGTAGCAATACCCGTAATACAAAAGTTCTAATATTTTAATCTCTCAATACAATGAACAATGTGTTCAATCGCCAAAAACATCGAACCGTCACATATTCATCTTGAAACCGAACAGCGTAATCATGATTGCCAGTTCCAACAAACAATCGAATAGGTAGTTTAAACAAAAAAGTTTTCCAACAAAACTTTAACAAAAAGATAGCGAACCGAATGGCGCGTGCAATTAAATTCGCACGCTCCCTCGTTTTCCGGCGACAATGGGAGTGAATCGTTGAAACGATTTTTACTTGATACATTTATTTACCTACCTAACTTTGCCAAATTGGAATTTTGGAAGGTAATTTTATTGTGAAACTTATTAAAAGAAACTTAATACGCCAAACAGATCGTATACGTCCGTAATTGAAGTGATTCTAAGAAAAAAAGAAAAAGTAAATTAAACCTGAGCCAGTCATTGGGCTGTTCAGAAAGTTCTAATTACCTAGGAATCGAGCACACCCTCCTTACAAATGAAAGGCAGGCTTTGGGCTAGGTGACAAGCAGAACGGGGAGCGTGTATTACAATTTTAATTTATATTTAATATTTTTTATTTTTGTCTAGGTCGGTACGTTTAATTTGCATAATACTAACAGTTTTACCATGTGGCTAGGTCTAGGTTCCATGGTGTGCAAATATGACTCTTAACAGTATATTTGAACTGCATTTAAATGCTGTGGCTATTTTTCAGCAGTGTCAATTCTAGAAGAAGAATACTAATAGTAATACCTAATATTGTCTTTGATAACTCGTCCACTTGGAAAGATAGCGAAATGGCAGTCTTGCATAAGTATAGCCCAAAAATTGCTTTACAACTCGCTTATTGCTAACTTTCGTGGTTAGTCTTATATCGGCTCGGCTAAACTCGAGGAGTTTAGTGGAGCGTCATCTGATAGGTATGAGCTTTATTATTTTTACTCGACTAATCGGATCTAAAGAGGCGACCTACATCCACCTTCATGGGTGGCTCTATATCAATTAGCAAGCTCAATTATCGCCTCAGACTAATAACACAGAATAAATAATAGTACAAGTCGTAGATGCAATCTTATCCACATGGCCAGCTTTTCTGATTTACGCGTTTCTGTCGAACTTTTCATGTTTTTTCAAGTTTTAAAATGAATTTAACTCGTCAAATACCTATTTATATATTGGTAATTATTTGCTTTGGTATCCATAGATATATGACATACCTACTGTTCAATAATCTAATGGCGTATTTCCTCTAACTAGTAATTAATGAAAATTCGTGTGCATAAAAACTAATTGCTAAGTACTAATTGTTGATCGAAGTATATAAATTACACTATTACTGCAACTAAAACTACACTTCCACTGAAACTTAGATAGGTACGTTTCTCTCAACAATCCAACAAAAATTATTTCTCCAAAAAATTGTACCTACATCTATAATAAAAACACCCCTTATTTGTGAGGAATCACCAAAACCTGGCGGCACTGACTTACCGAACCGAATTCGATAATCATAACGATCGCTATCTCCTTAGAGACTTCCCGCACATTAATATGACATTAAATAGTAATATTGAAAAACTAATTAGATTGCTTGACATAGGTACTGTAACGTTGTGTTTTTTTGTATATAGAAAGACAACGTGTCATTATCATATGTATTAAAATTCCATCTTATTTATTTATTTACAAGTATAAAACACTGATGTGTTATTATAACTCATTGATTTTCCTTATTTTATATTTATTTCACACATGCGACCTCATTTCATCCATACTCCAAATTCAAACTATGACCTTCTTGTATAAAACTCCTTGGTATCTATGTATTTTATTTTAATAACTTTTTAATTCATGTTCGACAACATTTAAAAATATTAAGAATTCCACTATCCTTTTCTTACACATAAGTTTTACATCGTTCATCCTGCTCACCATATTATTATTTTTTTGTGCCGATCATCTTCGACGCGTTTCCCGCGCTTTCTTGGGAAAATTTTCACTTCTCAAGGCGTGAAGCATATTTTTGCTCCAAATTAATATAATTTTATAACAGATGTTAAAATGTTGATTCCTTGTAGGAATCACATACATTATTGTTGGGTAAGTGTTTTAAAGAGATTAAATGTTGATTTTTATAAATATTACACACAATTGATGAAATCGTTTGTTTTTTAGGCTTTTCATACTTCTGGTTGTTTTCGGAAAGTTTTGTTGGCTAATAAGAGACGCTACATTGCATCATTTCCATGATAATTGGATTAATAACTAAAGGGTACGTATTTATATAATTTCATTTTAAACTATTATTTGTATTTATTTATCTATTTATATTTTTCCTTTTACTAACTCCTTTCTTCTTTTCCTTCGATTACAGGAGGGAAGCGGAGGGATATTTCCTGATTATTATTCATAAAAAGATTTCATTGTTTTTATGAATTCGATCTGCGACTGTCAACGATCTGCGAATTTCTGCAGCTCCAGTCGTGATCCTGACGTTTATCCGTGCTTTTTGTCTGCATCAAGTAAGGGCGTTCCAATTTTTATGACCTTTATTTGGGCAAGAAATACGGCAACTTTGTTGTGACGACGACGATATAAAATCGTACCCTTTATGACCACGATTTTGTACTGCAACTTCGGTGCGGCGACGACGACGGTATAAAATCGTACCCTTTATGACACGATTTTCTACTGCAACTTCGGTGCGACGACGACGGTATAAAATCGTACCATTTATGACCACGATTTTCTACTGCAACTTCGGTGCGACGACGACGGTATAAAATCGTACCCTTTATGGCCACGATTTTCTACTGCAACTTCGGTGCGACGACGACGGTATAAAATCGTACCCTTTTTATCACGATTTTCTAGTAAATAACTTTACTTACTTGAACAAAATAATCTTCCGTGTTATTTATTATTTTAAGAGAGCAAAAGATTAGGTACTCACTCCACTCATTTGTTTTACATGTAGTATAAAAACTTAATCTATATATTTTTTAATTTTGTAACTGTAATTAATAATGATGCCTAATTACAGGTACATTGTATGTTTCTTTTTTTGTTATTAAAATTATACATCTAAAAACTACTTTTATTTATTAATATTAAATCTGCTCACTCTATTCCCTGCCTTTAGCCGGGCCAGGGAAAGAGGTTGACAGTACATAATCTGAAAGTAAACTTGACAAAACTAATTATATACAATTTAATTAACGCAAAAATTTAATTCTTGACATTCACTATGGAGACATTAAAATTGACGTAGTTAAGCACACAAAATGCCTAGGACTTACAATCGATCAGGAGCTGAGTTGGAAAGCAAATATCGATAATCTTTGTTGTAGAACTTCGATCAACAATAACACCGTTGTAGAATCAATAAATTTGTTTATGCACTAAAACAAGCTAGATCTGTGACATATATTAAAACTACGTTAACCACTTATAATGCGTATGAAGGTTCCATATTGCGTTACGGGTTATGTTATAGATATGGAAAAATAGTACACATGCTAACAGAGCGAAAATTGCTCAAAAAAATCGGCCAAGTCCGAGTTGGACTCGCCCATGAAGGGTTTCGTACCCACTTAACGTACCTACTGATTGCCTATGCCTAGGGCGACCGCCCGCGTAGTTACTTTGTGCCTATGCCTAGATTGCCTAGCCAAATTTCCACTATAATTTTTCGTCAGCAAAATATAACTTTGTTTTTTATAGTTTTTGTATGAATGACAAAGTTACATTTGCGGTTTTTGAAAATGTGTTATATGGAAAATTAAGTATTTTTGAAAAAATCGACCCGTCTCTTACTTCATTTTCCATTTTTCAATAATAAAAATTGCATTGTGAATGCAAAAAGGTAAAAAAATTAATAATGTGTTATATTTCAAAAAGTGCTTACGATATCTCGTTAAAACTAATTTTCGTTGAAAGTATCTATTAAGATCTAAAGTATAAGTATACTTTTTTTTACATTTTTACTCTTTTATTTCAAAAGTTAGAGGGTTGGGGGGGACACATTTTACCGCTTTGCAAGGCTCTATCTTTCAAAAGATTGACTGTGTGAAAAAATGGTTTAAAAATTTAAAAGTTTTAGTTTTAGTTTAAAAAAATAGTTTGGGAGATAGTATTAATGAAAATTGAAAAAAGGTGAGGAGATAGGCCTGCCAGGTGCTAAAAGATAAATTCCAGCAAACCTTGACCACTGCGGATACTGGTTCAAATTAACTGACCACCAAAGGCACCACATGTATGGGTCGTGATTGCGATCGATTCTGTCTTTAAGAAAAAGTCAATCACCTTAGCAATTGGATTTTGTTTTTCTTGATCGCGAAGATCACTACTAACGTAAACGCTCCTATTACCGCCAGTTTAAGCTACCTTCGGATTAACATTAGAAAATTAGATATAAGTCGTTATGCTAGAAAATACGGTATAATTTATTTATAATTATGATGAACTATTCTATGAATTTCAGTGCTTACATTTAGTATTCAATCACACAATAATTAATAAATAATAATTTTATCTGAAACAGCAGATGTTTCTATTACCGACCGGTAGAATGAGGTTAGTTTCTATTAACGTTTTCACTGTTTCTATTACCGACCGCTAAGTATATACTCTTACTCTTTATACAAAAAAAACTAAAGTCATAATTTTAAGACGATTAAAATATTTATTTAACAGATATAACAGTCATGGGATCAAAAATACTATTATAATAACCACAGTTATAATCATCACTTTACTTGTAGTCACTGTAGGCATGTAGGTAACTTCGTTATACTAATACATCATCATCATCATCATTAGCCATACGACGCTCACTGCTGGGCATAGGCCTCCCTCAAGGATCTCCACAACAATCGCTTCTACGCAGCCCGCATTCAGCAGCATCCCGCGAACCTTGACCAGATCGTCTCGGTCCACCTTGTAGGGGACCTGCCCATGGAAAGTCGTCCGGTTCGCGATCGCCATTCGAGAACCTTTCTGCCCCAACAGCCACCGGTTCTCCACGCTCTGTGTCCCGCCTACTGCCACTTCAGCTGAGCAATCCTTCTAGCGATGTCGGTTGTTTTAGTTCCCCTGCGGATCTCATCATTTCTGAATTTAGGTATCGCGCAGGGAAATACAAAGCATCACTCTCTCCATTGCTCGCTGGGTGACCTTGAGCCTTCTTATGGGACCCATAGTAAAAGACCACGGCTCGCTTCCATAAGTCATACATAACTGGCAACACACACTGGTCAAAGACTTTAGTCTTGAGACATTGAGGAATTTTGGACGCGAATATATGCCAGAGCTTCCCGAACGCTGCCCATCTGAGCTGGATTCGACGACAGATCTCTTTCTCGAAGTTGGACTTACCTTTTTGGACTGTCTGTAGTGGTCAACAATTTCGAGTGTAATGTTCCCAACATTAACTGGAGCGGATGCAACATGGGCATTGGACATGATTTTCGTTTTATCCATGTTCATATTCAGTCAGACCCGCTCTTTGAGTAGCATTTCTGAGATCTTCGAGCAGGTCTTCCAAGGTCTCAGCCATGAGAACTACATCATCGGCAAACCGCAGGTGTGTTAGGTACTCGCCATTGACGTTGATGCCGGATGCTTTCCAGCTCAGCTGGCCTAGCATGAGCGGCTTTTATCACGCGATATGTCATGCTGTCTTGCTTACCTCACTAACGTGTAAGCAAGACAGCATGACGTGCTATATCATATCGCGTGATATAATGATGGTAATGCTAGGCCGGCCGGTAGGAGCTTTGAAATATCCTTCAACGCAGCTGTAAAGAGTTTCGGAGAAATGTCGTCTCCCTGTCTGGCACCTCGCTTTAGTTGGATATTATTAGAGCTCTGGTTCTGTAATCGGACCGACATGGTGGCGTTTTGGTATGATTTGCTACCTTAGCACCTCGATGTACCTGTGGTCTATTTGGCAGCTGTGGAGAGACTGCAGCACTGCCCAGGTCTCGGTCGAATTAAAGGCTTTCTCATAGTCCACGAACACCAAGCATAGTGGCAAGTTATATTCTTCAGTCTTCTGTATAGCTTGCCGCAGCGTATGAATGTGGTCTATGGTACTATAGCCTACTTTTTCAGAACCCGCCTTGTTGGGGAGGTTGGATGTAGTCGAACCAGCGAGCGAGACGATTCGTAATGACTCTGGAAAACAGCTTGTAGATATGGCTCAGAAGCGAGATGGGTCGGTAGTTCTTCAAGAGAGTCTTATCACCCTTCTTGAAGAATAGCATCTCATCGCTTCTGCCCATGCCTTTGGCGTTTTGCCATTGAGGATGACAGAATTGATGAGCTTCAGGAGGATCTTATGTATCGGTTTACCGCCTGCTCTCAGAAGCTCTGTTGTGATGCCGTCATCACCCGCCGCCTTGTTGTATTTAAGCTGTTTGCGAGCCATTCTAATCTCGTACAGGCTAGCGTCCGGGATATCTTCTAGCTAGATAGGGTCGGGTAAGCTTGGCTCTTGTGTCTTTAGCCTTGCTTTCAACAGGTGTTTGCGTGGAGTACAACTGCCCATAGAAACTCTCGATCTCTCTCAGGATTTCAGGTGTTGATGAAATGATGCTACTGTCCTCAGTTTGCAGGCTCATCAATTGACTTTGCCCTATAGTCAGATCGCTAGCGAACACTTTGGAGCCTTTGTTCCGCTCAATGGCCTCTTTAATACGCTCGGTATTAAATTGGCGAAGGTCGCTTGTCAAGGACTTGCAGATCTGCCTATTTAGCTGTCGATAACGAAGGGCATCCGCTGGTTCTGTAGTTTCATTTCGTGTCTTTCGTGTCACCCATTCCATGAGACGGAGAGTATGGCTGGAGAGTTAATAAAGTAGTAAAATAGAGTAAAGAGAGAGAGTATAATAAAAAAATAAAATAAAAATATTTATACATGCTGTGTCTAATTGTCCGTTTTTATTTTAATTTATCATTCCATAAATGGACCGCATACAAAATTTTATTGTTTACCATGTTACAAAATTTAGACTTATAACTCTTCGCAGATGGCGTTATATCTATGAGGCGGTAATAGAATTAAGTATGAAGATTACTTTGTTCTATTAGCGACCAAAAAAAGAAACAGTAACCAGCTAAAATATCGACTTTAATGGAAACGTGATCAGTTAATTGTCATTGCTATTAGGTTTTATTTTATATCAAATAGGTACTAATTCGTATTTACTAGGTTTTTACAAAATCTATCGCCATACATTATCAGAGATATTCGTTATCAGTCTTTTCAGTTTTATGCAAAACCTATAAGAATAAACGTATGGCGTTAATTGATCTAATTATGTGAAATATTCTTATGAATCGATCAAGAAAACAAAATCGATGTTAAATGCGTAAGTTAAGAAATAAATATTAAAATACAAAACGTTATCAAACATTTAACAACGCCATGGATCGTTATTAGAAGCGACATAAGGAAAATTGTTTCTAATACCGCCCTAATTTAAAGTTGTATTTAAATCACAAAAAAACAGCCAAAAGGCAATATTGAGGGTTCATTATCGAAACTAATGTATAAATTATTATTGTTATGCAAAAACATGCTGATATACCCATTTTAAGTGTGGATTGTGAAACCGTTCACCAACAAATTATTGATCCATGAACTGTCCACCAATAGAATCTTTAACCCATCAACTATTTGCCCAAAGAACACTTTACCCATGAAGCGTTCGTCAACAGAACGTCACACCAACGAACGTTTGACCAACAGAATCTTTGAACCATTAACTTTTCGCCCAAATGACACGTGACCCATGAAATGTTCGTCAGTAAAACGTTTCGCCAATGAAAATTTGACTCGCAGAATCGTTGCTAAATTAGAAGAAAAATTTAATGGCTGTACGTACAAGTGAATAACTTAATAACTCCCTCAGATTTTGAATGTTCTTGAGAAAATTTAGGACGCATATAATTTTATTAATTAAATATATTAGCACCGTCATACTATTATATTATATTCTGTGGCACCGTGGCATTTTGCCCGTTTATATAATTATACATTTAAGTCGCATTAGAGAAAAATAAATTCACTTTAGAGAAAAATAAAAGTAGCATTATACAAAATGATATTTAATAAAAAAAAAAAAAAAAAAAAAGGCTTTATTTACCATGCTAACATTTCAACTTAAAACCTAATAAATGTTACCTAACTATTTTTTTAAATATCTTTAACATACTTAATGCTTTTTATAACAATCTTCATCATCATCATGTCAGCCGAACGACGCCCACTGCTGGGCATAGGCCTTTATTATTAACAATCTTAATAATAAAAAAATAAGAAAAACTTAATTAGCGTAGTCCCCAGCTTGGGTAAAGGCCTCCCCCAAGGATGCCCACTTCTCTCTATCCTGTGCTATTTGTTACCATTAATAAACGCTTACAAAAAAATGAATTCTTAAGAAAAACATTGATTTGTGTAACTCGGTAGGTGTTATTTGTGCAATGCCACGGCGCTAATAAAATCTTTTCACTTTTCATGCTCTAAAAGTACGCCAATTATTCTGTGATAGCCCTACGAAGTAGGACTAAAGTGACCATTTTAGTCCCTAGGTAGTGAAAAGTAATTAGTTTTTTAATTTTCTTCATGTGACAAAGACAAAACTCAAACAGCCAGTATATTATTTGTCAAGTGTGGGTAGACCATCATCTTTGCGAAAATTTTAAAGAATTTTTTTGTTTCATAGTTTTTCCGCAAGGTGGCGCCATGTGTTTTAAATTGTTAATCTGTGACTGGTTTAGAAGAAAAAACTGACCGTGAAAAGGAGTTTTTGGAGTTACAAAGACAAAACTTAAACAGCCAGTATATTATTTTGTCAAGTGTGGGTGGACCATCTTCTTTGCGAAAATTTTAAGAGTTTACACATACACATAAGGAAGTACCCTATGTGTTATTCCAGGCTATATTCCCACGGGAACGGGAACCACACGGGTGAAACCGCGGGCGGCCGCTAGTTAATCAGTAAAATTATATGCGTCCTAAATTTTCTCAAGAACATTCAAAATTTGAGGGAATTATTAAGTTATTCACTTGTACAGCCATTCAATATTTCTTCTAATTTAGCAACGATTCTGCTAGTCAAATTTTCATTGGCGAACCGTTTTACTGGCGAACATTTCATGGATCACATGTCATTTGGGCGAAAAGTTAATGGTTCAAAGATTCTATTGGTCAAACGTTCGTTGGTGTGACGTTCTGTTGACGAACGCTTCATGGGTAAAGTGTTCTTTGGGCAAATAGTTCATGGGTTAAAGATTCTATTGGTGGACAGTTCATGGATCAATAATTTGTTGGTGAACGGTTTCACAATCTTAAGTGTGTTAAAATCGCTAAGTAAAAACAAGGTGTGCTTACGTAGCCGGGAGCGCGACACTATGAAAAGTGCGTCCGTTGCGGGCTCGTCCCACTTATTGTCAAATAACTCCGTTCACTAGTTATTTACGGACACAATCTTTACTATTTTTGATGATCAATAAACATACCGAGATAATCTTTAGTTAACGCGTTTTCTGGAACCTATATTTTGTCTCATAAGAGAGAATGAAAAAACGGGCGGTATTAGAATACAAATTTTAAGGGGTCGTTAATGGGAGCACTTACGTTACTAGGTATATTATCCTTTGCAACTTCATTGAAACATTCCCAAAAAGTGTCATGAGCTTCACGTGTCAAGTTGGATCTAGTATCATCGTCTTTCATTCGTGTAGCAGGTGTTGAAGACGGCGATGATCTGGTAGTGTCAGAAGAAGATTGTTTTTTATATATGTACTTTATCATGATTTTCTGTCTAGCTTTTTCAGTTTCAAGAACTCCTAAATATTCTGACTTGAACCTACTAGGGTCTAAAAAGGTAGCAATGGTAGTTTGGATTCTCCCCTAAAGATTTTAAGCGACTTTCCAATTCAGCTTTCAAAGAAGCTCTCATACGAGCTAAGTCCGGTGATCTTGTGCAGTAGTTTTTTTCGTTTTTGTCTAAATATTACCAATCTCGATCACCCACCGCGCCTATATTCAAATCAAACTGATCGCGTCCTGTAACGCGATAAAGGGCTGAATATCCAGTAGCCGGATTACCGGCGCTCCGGTTTTGTAGCTTGCCGAATATCCGGCATCCGGAATCCAGCCAAACAACTATCCGTTTCATCTCTACATATCCAGGTTTTTATCCGGTAGCCCCCCTTGATACACAAATAATTCACCTTTCTATTTCTATACCTCTGTGCTACCAACACAGCAAGATTCTCATAACAAACCAGCCACCAGATGGCAGTGATTAAGCGCGCGGTCTTATTGCTAAGTGGCACCGGTGTGCATAGCAAAATGGCGATGACCGCTGCGCTAGCGATTATGAAACGCAAATAATGGAACCCAACTCATTTAATTTCTTAAAGCTTATTGTTAAAAAAGAGACGTATGAAACTTAAGCTAGGTAACTAAGAAATCTTGAAATGACTTTGTCCTGGGTGCCTACCATCAACTTTAAGACAGCGATTCAAAAATAGCGCGATGCAGAATAGGTTCCTAAAATGAATTGCTTTCTTTCGTACTCTGACCTTCTAAAAACTGGATCGCAAATGAATTGCTAAATGTGAATGACCGAACGATTTGTGTCCTTTTTTCTTCCACCCGTCTCTTTCACTCGATTCTGTCATGCCCGGAGAGTGAGAGGGACGGGTATAACCTGCAGGTGTCATGTTAGCTTAGCCGAGTTATAAGTCAAATAAGCCTAAATGAGAGCTTAGCGGCTGTGAAATGTCATTGAATGATCACTGAATCGCTGTCATTGATATTAAGCTGTCGTGGTACGAATAAGCGAAGCAGATCAGTTTAGGTCCTAAACAAAACCGCAATAAGAGTTGATTGTAGCCACCCTGTTACCGCCTGGCCACGGGACAGCGCGGCAGCGGCGGCGACGAGCGAATTACGCATCAGTTGGTGCGTTTCATTGACTTATTTGATTAGACGTCTGGCGCGAGCGCGCAATGAGAGTGAAATAAAAATTATTTTTAATCGACTTAAATAAAGAAGGAGGTTCTCAATTCGACTATACCTTTGTCGTTAGTACTATTATATATTCTGTGCCTGTTTTTTTATTATAAAAAAATAAAACCGCCTTAAAAAAACCCAAAAGTAAGAAATAACCCTCTTATACTGTATTCACACCAAATAACGTAAGTACTTTGAAGTCGGGCGTGAAACATTTAAGGCGCTACTCGGAAAAAATATGTAGGTATGGACTTTTTGATATAAAACTATAGGGCGGTTAGAGTTGTTACAAATCTGGTAATAAGATATACAGGGCGTCCAAAAACTATGACACATGGAGGGAAAGTACCTTAAGGCGATACTCGGAAAAATTATGCTAAACGACGCGCTCGGGAGCGAGACCCCTTTTTGCCGATTACGCAAAAAAGACACAAAAACACTTCGTATTAAAAAACTATAGCGATTTAAAAAAAATGCTTCTATACGATTCTAAATATTATTGGTGTCCACTAATTTAACCAATTTTCAATAGTATTATGTAACCCCATTTAAGAATAATCTTGATATTTCGTATTTTTTTGGGGTATTTTCGAAAAGAAAAAGTGTCGAGCCAAAATAATAAAATCGTGTTTCTGAAACTATAAGATTCTTGATAAAGGTATAAAGAAATATATATCTTATTACCAGATTTATAACAACTCTAACCGTCCTATAGTTTTATATCAAAAAGTCCATACTTTTTCCGAGTAGCGCCTTAAATACTGAAGATATAAAATTTTACTGAAAGGAGACTTCATTTTTATTAAAAAAATTGCATTTCTTCTAAGTAATATAGCATCCTAAATAAAAGAAAGACTACGAAATTTAACATTTAATGTTGAATAACAAGTTTGTGCAGCGTTACGGATAGCCTTTCTGGTGACTGTCGTGCTCAAAACTCTAACATTTAAATGTATTACTAATGAGTATAGATTGTAGCAATAATACCTAATTTCCCTATCATAAGTCTTTGATAATGTGATAAGTAACATAACCTCGATTGGTTTTAAAAAGTTTAAATAATTTGGTGCGGGTTTGATTCTCGGTTTGGACGTGCTATTATTTAAAAAATATTTGAATTCAATTCGTATTGTTATTGAAATTAAAATAAAGTCCTATTTCAATAAAATTTTCTATCTACAGTATATGGTGCGGTATATGCCACCATGCGGCATAGTCATTGGACGCCCTGGGGCGTCTCACGACTATGCCGAATGGTGGAATAGACCGCACCAAATTATTCAAACAGTTTTAAACCAATCGAGCTGGTGTTATTTAATACATTATGACTTTATCAAATACTTATGATAGGGAAATTACGTATAATTACTCTTATCTTCACTCATTAGTAATACATTGGAATGTTAAAGTTTTGAGCACGACATCGACAGTCACAGAAAAGGATATCCTATTTTCGGGAATCGGCACCTTAGGTAGCCACATCATGAATAAAAATTACCTAAGTGAGTCATTTATTTTCAACTAAGTTATAATCTTCATCCTGTGTTAAATATCGAATACACCTTTCTATAATCTGTGCAACCAACACAGCTTACGGCTCTCATTCCCAGCTACCAGATGGGAATGGGAGTGATGAAGGGCACGGTCTTCTTCGCTTGGACGTCAAATGACAAATGAAGTCCATGATCATATCCGGCCATGTTTCTTGCCGGTAGCCACTTGCTCCGGTGCAAAGCAAAAGGCAACCTGCGCTAGCAATTATGACTCTGTGACACGCAAATAATAGAACCCGACTACCCGATTAAGTTCTAAAATTCACAAAAGGAAAAAGCGCAGTTAAAATACCCACTAAAATAAATTAAAGGTGATGGTGAAAAAATTTAGGAAAATTAAAAATGACTATTTCGTTTTTCCTTTCAGGATAAGTAATAAAAGAGCTGAATCAAAAGGAAATATTCAGATCAATCCGAATAATTGTGTCTTTTACATGGAGAATCTTCTTTTTTAGCCTTTACGAAGAATTCGGTATTAAAAATATTCCGCTTTTAGTACATTGAATATTGTTCCAAGAAATAAAGACGCACTCCAAACCGAAACATTTTTTTCCGAATGGCGATGATTCCGAAATAACCGTAATAGCGGTTACGTAAAATATTGCCGCGATCCGTCTTGCACGCGCCGCTTGCGTTCGCGCCTGTACGCCTTCTACGCTCTACGCCCATTGACTACACAAGAAAACTTGAAAAATAACATAAATCGTAGTACAACGAAATAAAAGTTATTTTCGTTAGACTCCCATCGCGCAAAATGTAACGCCTATTGTACAATTCATTCATTCACTGTCTAATGAACTTGTATTTTGCTCGGGAAAATTCCTGTTAAAATGGTTGTGATTTCGTGAACAATCGGTTCGGTTTTTGTTTTACGTGGTTGTAAGCAGCAGGATTATCACTGAAGTTGATACACAAGAAATAGTATCATACTTATAATATCTTATACCTATCATATCCTCTAATATATCTTTAGTTAGGTATTTAGGTAAAATTATTTTCCAAACTTATTTTACTACGTTTTATAGGATAAGCTTATTTTTTTTACATAAGCAACAACACAAATCACCGCCTCTGTGGTCTATTTGTACACACTACCGGTATCAGAGGTCCCGGGTTCGATTCCCAATGGGGATATGAGCAATAATATTATGTTAACAACATAGAACTATGTCACATTTCAATTTTTAATGCCTTTTGAGACAGAGATTTAAGTAGTGTTGTTTCGGAACGCTTCAATGTGACAAAGCTCTATGTTGTTATGTTGTTTATATAATGTTGCTCGTGACAGTACATATTGTATTCGGTTTGGTTTTGGTTTTGCTTTAATCATCAAGATTAGAGTGTTCTAAGACGTTCTGGCTAGCTACCACCATCTATAATCTAAGTCAGACGCCATAACAATAATGTTTGTTTCAACATTGTTGTATGTGCATGTGTGTGTGTGTGTGTGCGTAGTCCGGCAGATCAAATAAAAAATTTAAACCCCCGATATGAAAAAAAATATCTTAAAAATAAATAAGATATTTTTCTCTCGATCGGGGGACCACAAAAAGAGGCATATTAATAAGAGTAAAAATTTTTTTTTATGTCGGTATTTATTTTTATTGCATTACACACAAACGTTTGTGAGTAAATACTCATTATGGGCGTTTGTGCACTACACTGAATTTTACCGATCCGGAAAAAAACGGATGCTTGTATTTTAATAATTAATCATTTATAATAGTAAGAATTTATTTCATCACGGCATCAAGGCATCACGATGTTAAGTAAGATAAGGCTGAAGGTAGAAGCGCACTATTCCCGGAATCCTCAACCACTGAGGAACTGGCTATTTTTAACCCACGCCCCGAATGCATAATTAGGGGTGTATCAGTCTGTCTGTGGCATTGTAGCTCCTGAACGAAGGGGCCGATTTTGATGCGATTTGTTTTGTTCTAAAGCCGACGTGATCGAGATGTACAAGAGAAAAATCTTTCTGTGTTCTGTGGTTGTTGGCTATAATTTGTACTAAATCTGTTCAGACGTTTCAAGGTCATCAGCTCTTTTAGTTAACTGCAGTAGGGATCTGACAGCCAAAGGGACCGATCCGGAAAAAAACGGATGCTTGTATTTTAATAATTAATCATTTATAATAACAGAATTTATTCATTTCGTGTAGTTTAGGGTTTGAAACATTGAAACTACACGAATTAAATAAATTCTTACTATTATAAATGATTAATTATTAAAATACAAGCATCCGTTCTTTTCCGGATCGGTAAAATTCAGTGTAGTGCACAAACGCCCTTTGGCTGTCAGATCCCTACTGCAGTTAACTAAAAGAGCTGATGACCTTGAAACGTCTGAACAGATTTAGTACAAATTATAGCCAACAACCACAGAACACAGAAAGATTTTTCTCTTGTACATCTCGATCACGTCGGCTTTAGAACAAAACAAATCGCATCAAAATCGGCCCCTTTGTTCAGGAGCTACAATGCCACAGACAGACTGATACACCCCTAATTATGCATTCGGGGCGTGGGTTAAAACTAGCCAGTTCCTCAGTGGTTGAGGATTCCGGGAATAGTGCGCTTCCACCTTCAGCCTTATCTTCACTTAACATCGTGATGCCCCGTTGTGGATAAAAAAAACAACGTGTTGCACTCCGGGAGTGCCGGCAGAAGTGAAAAGGGCTCCCTAGACTTTTTCACAAAAAAAAAGTAGTTTGACAAAAAAATGAAAAAATACGGACTGGATTTTAACCGAGGTCTTCTGGCCACAAATTATATCTGGCTTCAATGCCGACCGTTTTCTAACTGAGCTATTACGACTTTGGAATCGTTGGCGAAATTTGCCTGCGTATTCTAATGACATTGTAACAGTTTTTCGATCAGGGGCCCAAGTCTGCTAACGTTAAGTCGTAATCGTGTCTCAATCGTGTTTCAAGCAGGGCCCCAAGTCTGCTAATTTTAATTAAATAAGATTCTATTGATATTCAATTGAGACTCAATTACGATTCCATTACGATTAAAACAAATTGGGTATTCTGTAAAAACTTGTACGTCAGCTCAATAGAATCGCAATTGAATCGTAATTGAATCGTAATGGAGTCTCAGTTGGATAGTTAATGGTGTTGCCTTCGGGTATGTATCATAATAACTACGGTCGTTTCGACTATGGTCGAAATAACTACGGTCAAAAGACCTACTGTTCAAAATAACTATTGGTCGTTACACCTATTTTTAAAATAACTAATGTACGAAATCACTACTGGTCATCTCACCTTCGAACAACTCACCTACGGTTATTTCACCTACGGTTGATTGAACTACTGGTCATTTCACCTACGGTCATTTCACCTACGGTCATTTCACCTACGGTCAACTCACCTACACGGTTTATTAAGTTTAAAAATTGTGACTCATGTACAGACACGAGCAATAATATTATGTTTACAATACAACATAGAACTTTGTCACACTGTAGCGTTCCAAAAGAAAACGATCAGTGTCACAGAAGTCATTCAATATTGTAATATGACATAGTCCTATGTTGTATACATATTATTGGTCGTGACTGTATTGCTGTTAGGTGCGAGGAGCGAAGCGACGAGCATGTTAGGTTTACATAAACGCCAGAAACGACT
Source organism: Crambus lathoniellus (assembly GCA_949710035.1). NCBI lineage: Eukaryota > Metazoa > Arthropoda > Insecta > Lepidoptera > Crambidae > Crambus > Crambus lathoniellus. The sequence continues at coordinate 17,843,627 of OX453305.1, read as the reverse complement.
ATATACATATTCCCATTTCCTATTAAACTGAAGTAGGGGGTAGGGGGGGTGTATAAAGTCGATTCTGGCGGTTCGCCGGCCGCTGCCGCGGCACGCTTGCTTCGCTCGCTCGGCTCGCGCGGCGTTTTGGTCACTGTTCTAACCTAACCTAACCTAAAACGTCTGTTACATTTTGTTGGGTGTCCTCCCCCTGTCCCCCCTTTTGTTTTTCCCAAAAGATATAAAAATTTTAAAATAACAAAAATTGTTTTGAGCAAAAAAATAAAAAAATATTTTTTTATATGTCCATCGGATGCCTCCTAGGTATCTCCGGTGTACCATAGGGGATCGAAGATTTTGTTAGATTTCAGCTATGACGCACCGTTTTCTAGATATTTGCATTTATATAAAATTCATTCTTGAAAATTTTGCAAGTCCCCGCTTCATACTAAAACAGTCAAAAATTTTATGTTTGCGACACCCTAACCAAAAAAACAATCCAACGCGCCCAAATCCATTTAATAAACTTTCCAATTCATAAGCTTGTTGTAGGCGAGTCGTTCATAGTGAAACAATCAGTAGATGAAATGAACATTAGGCCAATCGTCCGTTAGTTGAATCAACTGTAGTTCAATCAACCGTAGGTGAAATGAACAGGTAGTTGAGTCGTTCAATAGTCATTATGAAAATATGTGAATCGATCGTAGTTATTTCGACCATAGTCGTAATGACCGTAGTTATTATGATACATACCCCATTGAGAGTACTGTCAAACAAAAATGTCAATGAGAGTATAATACCGATTAACTCCACAATCGAGCTACGATTGTAATACGATTGAAGAGCAGACTAGCAAATATTCCGATGGCAGTTCAATGGCAGTTCAGTCTGGTCTTAAGTTAGTAGAAGAATACCAAAAATGTCAAAAACCGCTATTGAGATCCAATTAAGATTCAATTGAACCATTTGTAAATTAGCAGACTTGGGGCCCAGGGTCACGTGTCCGTCTTACGAATTTTCGATCTGACGGTCACGTGTCCTGACGTGAGTTTAACATTTTTACTCATCACAAAAAAATAATCTCTATTATTCTAAAGAGTATCTTAAGTTTTAAAATATAAAGTACCTATATGCACAAAGTAAGTACGCGGCGCGCGCCGGAGGGAAAACTATAAAAATATTTAAGAATATATATATTTCTTCTGTCTGTGCGTGTGTATGTAACTGAACTCCTAAACGGCTGGACAAAGACTGTACGAAGTTCGCCGCATCAGCTAGTTCAATTATATAATAATAACGGGCCTTTTAAACATAGATTAAATTTAATTTCCGAATCGCCCCAAATGTAATCAGAGAAGTGATCGCTTTAAATTCAAATGGATTTAATTTTAACTGCACTACCTACCTGTTCGCTACCAAACGAGTCGTTAATGGAAAAGTCCAGTTCGATTGTTCAATCTCTTCGACGGATTTAGTTTTTGTTAGCCCTTCCCAATGCAGTTGTAAAAATGCAAATTATATGATAGACTTTGAGCTTTACATTGTAGTAATTATCGTGTTGTGAAAGGAATTAAATAGGTAAAACAATAATAAATAAATCTATTTTCTCTCAACACAAACATTACATTGGTATAGCCATATAAAAAACAATAAAAAGAGAAGATACAATATTTGTGTGAGACTGGTACCTTTATTAGGTGTCTATTAATGCTTGTGCGACATGTCACAAGCCTCTCACGACTCAAATCAGATCATACATAAGTACATACATACGGATCAAACTAAGAATCTCCTTTTTTGAAGTCGGTTATAATACCAAAACCTTCTCCTAAAAGTAACAAATACTTTTCTGAAAACCGCATCTCGCGAACAAACATACATAACTATATGGGTCAAACTAAGAACCCTTTTTTAAGTCAATTAAGTAAAATACCTTATGGTATCCTCTTTCCAACAAAACAAGTATCATGGTTTATAAACAAAGGAGTTACGCTTAAAGATACGTAAAAACTTGTGCAATGGTTACCTTATAAATTACAGTATTTTCAGGATAACTTGAAAACTACTGAACCAATTTGAAAATTTCAAAAAATGGAACCACCTTGTGTACTAGCCTGAAGTAATAACTTTTGAAACATTTCAATTGGTCCATCCATCTTTGAGTAATCGGTGGACATACACAAAAAAACATACGTACAGACGAACAGAGAACCTCCTCCTTTTTGAAGTCGGTTAAAAATACAAAAGGGGTTAGTGTACGTGTCTGTCTGTGGGTATGTGTGTGTGTGTGTGTGTTTGAGAGAGAGAGAGAGAAAGAAAGTGTGTGATTTTCAATAACCTATTTTCTACCCAAAATAACTTGAAATAAATATACGGACATCGACAGTAAACCAATTTTTTATTATTATTAAAACTATATTTCACAAAAACAATTTACAATTTTCAATTACATTTCCTCGCAAAAAATGATAGATATAAGTACCTAATATTCGAATAGATTCTAAAGCTGTAAGAAATGTCAACTGGAGACAACACAGCACACATTCTAATAATAGGTCTTTACATATGAAATTGCCGTTTTTTTCTTTTGTACTAGTGACGTCAGTGGGTTAGTAGCGTCATAGTCACGCCATAGAAGATTTCGTTTTAGAAAGAGACAGCTATAGTCAAAATCAAACAGACTATAATTCTTCACTACATAGTATATATAACTTAACAACTTTTATAATATTAGAAATATATAATTTCTTTAATATTGCGTTACATTAAGACCGTATCGAGCAACTTTTGATAATTTAATAACCACGATATTTGATTATTTACATAGAAAAAACTTATTCCGAAAGTTACGACTTTTTTTGTTTCCAGAATTTCGTACTTTATTAGTTGTAACTTAGTGAAAAAAAATTTTTTTTCTCTTAACGAATGTGTCATTTAGTAGTTAAAATGTCCATAAATACGTGTGTAAAATTTTGTAAATTTACATAATATTAGTCGTTAAATAATAACAAAAACGTTAGTATGGAAAAAAAATAATTACAGAAATCTCCATACAAAACGGCAATTTCATAGGTAAAGACCTATTATATACAGGAACAATGTATCTTTTTACCACACTTTTATTAGCTTCACATGTAACTAAGTCACAATGTAAGAAAATCTTGGAATTCAATTTTAACCTACTTCTGAGTGTCGTATTGATTTGAAACTTTGCAAGTCTATATGAATCCGATGACAATACAATAATTTGCTACCATCGAGCTGATGTGATGATGGAGTCAAGAGGTAAGCAATAGAACTCTTCAATGGCTGCTAGGAAACCCCTCGAGTTTAGGCTCATTTGTTTTGTTCTGATGAGACCTATTCGCTACACTTGATGGTGAGGGTCTGATGATGGAGCAGGGAGGAAGCCTGTGGCACTTCTTAATGACCAATAGGAAACACCTCGAGTTCTGGCTCATTTGTTTCGTTCTGATGAGACCTATTCGCTACACTTGGTGGTAAGGGTCTGATGATGGAGCAGGAAGGAAACCAGTGACACTCCTTAATGACTAATAGGAAAACCCTCGAGTTTGAGCTCATTTGTTTAGTTTTGATAAGACATATTCGTCGCACTTGGTGGTGAGGGTCTGATGATGGAGCTGGAAGGAAGCCAGTGAAACTCCTTAATGATCAAAAGAAAACCCTTCGAGTTTGGGCTTATTTGTTTTGTTCTGATGAGACCTATTCGCTACACTTGGTGGTGAGAGTCTGATGATGGAGCAGAGAGGAAGTCAGTGGCACTCCATAATGACCACTAGGAAACCCCTCAAGTTTGGGCTCATTTGTTTCGTTCTGATGAGACCTATTCGCTACACTTGGTGGTGAGGGTCTTATGATGGAGCAGGGAGGAAGTCAGTGGCATTCCTTTGTGACCACTAGGAAACCCCTCGAGTTTGGGCTCATTTGTTTCGTTCTGATGAAACATATTCGCTACACTTGGTGGTGAGGGTCTGATGATGGAGCAGGGAGAAAGTAAGGGTTCGGCTCGCGCATCCGGTAACTAATAGACTCCACTTGTATTTGTAAAACTAAATACATACAATCACGCCTTTGAGTTATAATGTTTACGGGGTGGGCAGACACATGTAAGGACTGTGAAATCGATTACCATCCATCCATAGCTTGCCATTTATTAAACTAAAAAGTAAAAAATAAATATGTAGTTTAAAAAACTAAACAAACACACTTTTATAGGAACAGACTGAAAAGTACAAAATAACCGTCTATTCAGTAGGTAACTGAAATTAAAAAGCGTGGTGCGCCCTTTGCAAAAGATTGCATTCAAGAAGATACTTAATATTGACCATGCGCACCACGCTTTTTAATTTCAGTTACCTACTGAATAGACGGTTATTTTGTACTTTTCAGTCTGTTCCTATAAAAGTGTGTTTGTTTAGTTTTTTAAACTACATATTTTTGGGAACTATCTGTGAGGCTACATAAATTCTTAGAACTAATTTTTTGTTCGGAAAGTTCTGATTTTTTTCAAAAACAAATACCCTTTACTTTATTTTACAAGTTCAGACAGCGTTAAAATCACTTAACTTCAAAATAAAGAGACAGATAATAAAATAGACAAATTCAGTTCGACTTAATCAGCGTTGTGAAACACAATGCTTGAGGAGTTTCTTATTTTTTATTGAAATTTATCGCGTCCGCCTATCGTGTTTAATTAAATTCTTTCTGAGTGCGGAGTCAACGACTAATGAAGTCTCCCTTTAAACAGACCTACATAGCACTTATTAAAATTTAGGATAGAAATACACTAGCCTGCGCAACTTTATTCACTGAAATTTAATAAAATACACCTTTAAGGTCACAGCATATATATCAACTCGTAAACGGAACGTAAACGTATCAACTCGAGCGGTTCAGTATTCTTTGTATGAAACTCCCTACTGCAAAGCACACTAATCGGAATCGTAACGTAATCGCCTCGCCTCGGGACCAGCGAGCGGTAAGCGCGGCGTCCCCTAGCCTAGCCGAGTCGAACGTACCGACGCTGATCTGTGCCCTTAATATGAGTTGATTTTAACTGTCAACGTTTGCGAAAACTATCGGATGAACTGCTCATGTCGGTAAAGCAGTTAAAGGACATAAAAGAGATAGAGCGATAATTTTCGATTACGAATAAAGTTTGCCAAACTCATACTAGGGGTACCGGTTTGGTTACGTCATACGTGCTTAGTGCTTACGTTAGGTTGACGCCTGGTTGACCGCGAGACGAAAGGCGATACGGTGTCGATCCCTTTCAGAGTTGATACAATCTGCTGTGACCTTTATTGGTCCTCACTCATACTACTTAGTATTATATTACTAGCGGACCCGGTCAACTTCGTATCACCAACATCTATTAAAGAATAGAGAGATAAAAATAAATAATCGCAAAGCGCATCTAAATTCACCAAAGAAATATTATACATAAAACGTCAGGTAAGACCAGGTAAGTAGATTAAAGTTTTTGTTTTATACTACAGCTTTTTTTATTTTACTGCTTTTCAACTAATGTTTAAGCTGAACAAAAGTTTAAACTAGTGAATATTTAAAACTGTTTATATTATTTCAGTTATTATTATGTGAAATCTTTTACACTTATTACAAAATTCAGGAATAAATTAAACTAAGATTCACACTAACCGTCGCGCATCGGCCCGGCCGGCCGGCCCGGGGCGGGCGGCACGGAGCCGTACGACCGTCGCGGAATGCGAACGGCAATTAGCGGTGCAGCCAATATACATTTCATTTATCTTTACCACAACGTAAATTGCCATCAGGGCCGGGCCGATGCACGCCGTTTGGTCTGAATCTTAGCTAATTTAACCAAATATAATCAACTTTAAAATTTTCTTGGATTTAATTTCAACTTCTACTTCCAAAGTGTGTATCACACCTTACAACTCCCCCAAAAAATTGAAGTGGACAAATTAAATCCTTAATGGCAGTGCCTGCGTGGCAGTTTCAATCGCTTTGTTCCTTTTTCCGAAGGTAGCTACGTAAGAAAAGGCGAGCATTTTATTTTCCACAAATACCGTTTTACGTTATGGTATCATTAAGCTTAAGATTTTTCGTGCTCCATTACTTTTACTCAGATTTGATGAACGTTGAACATTTACGTTTTGACACTTCAAGAATTTTTAATGAGAAGTACCATTTACTTTTTCATTCTTAGCAAGGCCTTTCAATTATTAGGTACCTGTGTTCTTGAGTAGCTCCAATTTCGGTTTTGATGGAATCACTATCTCCTGCTCGAGTACCCTGAGGGGCCGGTTAAAATGGATATGGAAATGGGCTTTATTTGACAGTTGAAGTCCATATTATGCCCATATAAGGCCATTGCTAGCAGGGGGCCCTGGTCCCGATCGTTTATATTGATTTCCTTGTTGACCACGTCTCCACATGGAGAGACTTACAGGTAAATAAATAATTGATTAGCCTTGTCAATAATTGGGGCCTCAGCTGACATCGCAGTATTTAACTTAGGTCGGTGCTCTACACTGTGTATAGCGCCATCTTGCTCAATAACGTTTTACTTTATCTACTTACTGTCTCTAAGCTAAAGAACAAAAAGTTACAGCCACAAAAAAACAAGAAATACAGGCGAAACTCATTCAGGGTAGAGCAGGTGCAAATAATTGAAAACAGAGTTATGACCGAATCATTCGAGAATGGAAAATATTGCGTTCATTTCCAAGCTAATCCAGTCTGGCTCTTAGAAAAAGTAATTTCCATAATTCACGCACGAAGTAAATAATAGTCAGGAGGGGTCGATACCCAGCTCACTGGAAATAATAGGATGTGAAAGTTTAACTCTTAAAGCGAACAAGTTCTAGTCAAGTTAAACTACTGTTTGAACTGAAGTCCTCTGACACACTATCTCTTGGCTTTTAGACTACCTATCTTACTAGCTATCGAGCTCTTTGCAAAGATCGTACGTACCTACATATTCTCGTCTGATCTCAGCGGTTCCTTCCCCGGACTTCTGAGACTTTAGTTAGGTACTTCACGGATATTAAGGGTGTTCTAGTAGCCGCTTGATGCAAATAATTGTTGATAATACTTTTGTTGTTGTTGAAATACAACACTGCAAATTAAAGGGATAATAATAATAAGGTAGTTTATTTTTATCGAAAACTTACTTTTTAATTTTACTAACAAAATAACATATGTTAGCATTGGAAGAACAATTTGCAAATGTTTCACCTTACTTAAAATCTATATAGGTAATGCCCGAATACTCGTACGCTACTTATCTTTGGGAGCGTCTTACACATCGCCCTGTCACTTTAAATGTCAAACGTATGAAAGAGATGCCATGATGTCTGAGACGCTCCCAAAGATGATTTGCGTATGAGTATTCGGGCGTAAGTCACATATACACGGTAATTTTTTTGTAATCCCGGTTAACTTTAGGGATTATTCTACTCAGGATTGCGATTTCAGTTTTGGTCTTTTAATAAAAGTTGTTTGTTTTCATGAGTAGAATAATCCCTAAAATTATCCGGGATGATAAAAAAATACCGTGCATTATAAATATAAAACTCTTGCGTTACTGACTGACAGACAACGCATAGCTGAAACTATTGGGCGCAAGAAGCTGAAATTTGGCATGTATGTTCCTTGAGAAGTGTAGGGGAGCACTACAAGAGGATTTTTTGAAATTCCGCCTTTAGGGGGTAAAAAAGGGGGTCCACGCCGACGAAGTCGCGAGCGGAGCGTTAGTATCAAATATATCAGTAGATAACATAAATAAAACAAAGAAAACCTATTATTAAATATTGATTCAATAATAAACAAATATGATCTGAGTACCTATACTTATTGACCAAAATACCTAACAGCCTTTTATTTTCGTTTGACCGCAAAGGCAGCTGTGTTTAAATAACATGATTACCGATAGCTGCAAATATCTGATCCATTTTGCGAGCTGTCCGCGCGAGGATATTAACTGGAATGTTTAATTTTCGACAATTACATGCCGCAAAGTTTGGGTGCTACATTCCCGCAGGATATAGGCTAATTGAGACAATGTTTTTTTTTATACCAGTGTTATTCATTACGTTAGGGTTTTTTTACGTTTTATAATAAAATTAGCTTGTTTCTTTTTGTGCGATGTGATTATATTCCTAGATTGAGAATAATCCTTCCAATTTTCCTAAAATTTTTTATCGTACAAAATAGTTTATTAGCCTAATCTATCCACATTTCTACCGTTTGGAATTTAAATCACGACGTGAAAAGGAGGCTAACTGATAAAACGTTTTTGAAAAAAAAATGTAACCGCCTTTAAAACGGATCTTCAAACAAAAATTAACAAACACTAAAAAACTAAAAAAATAATAAGATTTTTTAATTCAAAGGACGATGATACGTGACTTTTTCTAATTTATCTTGGTACTTACTGAACTGTTTGAAGTCGGTGCCGTCTTATACGCATTGAGGTAATTACGTCCTACACCTCACGCTTGGGACCGGGTTTTTTTTATATGTTAGTTATTTCACTCAGTATATTTCGTTCTTATTCTTTTTGGCTTGGCACCGACTTCAAACAGTTCAGTAAGTACCAAGATAAATTAGAAAAAGTCACGTATCATCGTCCTTTGAATAAAAAAATCTTATTATTTTTTTCGTTTTTTAGTGTTTGTTAATTTTTGTTTGAAGATCCGTTTTGAAGGCGGTTACATTTTTTTTTCAAAAACGTTTTATTTTTCGATTTTTAGTGAAGTAGCCTAAGAAACTACATGGTGATTATGATAAATTGTTGTAAATATCCTAACCGTTACGGAATTCAGCTTTCCATCTTTAGCTACTTAGATAACTGAAAGGAATACAACTGAAGGTCCATTCGTGCATATGGTATTTATAAAACATCATAATATAACTCCTAACTGTTGAGGAGTTTCACCTCTCATCAGCAGCTCACCCTAATAACCTGAAAAATATAAAACTATTGGCCCATACGTACGATTAATACTTAAATAAATATTCTCCAGCTCCTAACCGTTAAGGAGTTGTAGCTTTCATCACCAGCTCATCACTATGAGATGATGACTACCAGATGCAAATACTTGACTAACTTCAAAAATAAATGGAACGCATAAGGCTTGCCTATATTTGAGAATTTCTCTCAATTTTCCTGGGATTTGATCCTCTGGTCCTGACTTGGTAAAAGTAAGATCAGGTCAGAAGTACCAACGTTCGAAAAAAAAAATTTTTTGAAAATGATCCCCAATTTGATGAAACTATGAAATCGTCCATATACCCAAATAAAGTCTGAATACACATTATTGAGGATAACTCCTGAAGTTCTTGCCAGTTCTTGATACAATTTGAATGGGACCACACGAGAAACGTCACCTTTTAAATAAAAAAAGAATTATCCAAATCGGTTCATTAACTAAAAAGTTCTAAGGTAACACACATAAAAATAAAAAAATAAAAAAAAAATATACAGTCGAATTGATAACCTCCTCCTTTTTTTGAAGTCGGTTAAAAAACAAAGTTTATCGACCTTGATTAAAATGCTAATACCATTGTCTGAATCCAATTAAAAACAATTGAAAGTTCAAAAGGGTTTTTATTTACAGTATCTTCATAAAAAAATAACCGTCTATGCCGGTGGAGCTTCGTCCGTCTCCGGGCGCTGGCAGGTGAGGGCGCCGCATCTGTTGGGGCAGCACTTCAGTGCTCGTGGGCAGTCGGAGTCACCGGTGCAGGAGTGTGAGCACACCCACACCCCACGGGGATACTCGGGACAAAGGCCTTTCTTCACTGGAAAACGGAAAAACATTAATGAAATTTGGTGGGCAGAAGCTAGATGACTTAAAACGATGGTGGGAGTTGTAAGTTTTCTAAAAAAATTACTATTTTTAGACACTTTTTGCTATGATCCCTAAGTATGGAGCATAAATTTTTCAGTCAATCAGTTGAAATTTGAAGCAACGGTGGTATTACAGACTACCAGAACTAAAATAATAGTTTTGAAGTGATTGATTTTATACATTGAACCCTTGAATTTTGGATCTGGGTGGTAGGTATTGTTGCAGGGGAGGTGGGACCGCATGTGGCCTCGTAGATATCAACAGCGAGGATCGGGGAACATGACGGAACATGACATCGGGATGAGGAGTGGTGCAATCAAGCATAACACAGCAGACGTCAGCAGCAACACAGCTAGAACTTAATTTATATCCAGTATTTCTTTAAGTAAGGGGAATGCCTTTGCGCATACCCCGTCCACGCACAGTGTGGACAGTGGTTATGTGAGACTCGCCTAGCTGCTTTCTGACCCCCCATCCAACAGCAAGTACGTGATGGGAGGTCAGAAAGGGAGAATAGCCACTAAACCCCTCACTACTTGCTCTCTGAATGCCGGTAGGTCATTTGTATTTGTATTTGTATTTGTTTATTTTCATTTTCGTCATGGGTGTTGCTGTGGCAGTCGCCCCTAGTTTATATCAAATACTGACCTAAATCAACAAAGTGCCTCTGCGTCACCGGGTCCACACACATGGCTCCCCCACAGACTGTGGGACAGCACATCTGGGTGCTGTTACTGCAGGGTGAAGCGGGACCACATGTGGACTCACAGATGTCAACTGGCAGGGTGGGAGGGCAAGACCCTCGTAGTGGTGCCACCAGGCATTGCACAGCTGCTAGCAGCAATACTGCTGAAACTGAAGATGAGTGGAGTTATTAATGTGCAAGCAATGTATCATCAGATTTAGAACTGTAGCAAAAAAAACGCAAACCGTACTTTATAAAGGGCCTTCTGATTACAAGAAAAAATGTAATCCTTATTGAAAAGAAAACATTATCAATTGACTCATAAAACTAATAGTTTAAGATTCCTATAATAAACAACTTATATTTTTTTCTGTTTGTTTACATTATTAAACAAGCAAGTGACTCCTCTGTCATGGCATGTTTTAATGAACCAATGATCTCATTGAAAGGGAAGAAAAATTTGTGCATTTACTCTAGTAACAACGTACTGATCCCATAACCGAGATTAGGGTCGACCACTTGTGTTAAATTAAATCTTCAAATTATTGGTTGCAACACTAACAATTAGATCCGGTCAGCTTAGCACAACATTATCAAACATCACGCCACAAGTTCATCGTAGCTACGTAAACACAACAAAGCACCAAATCTCATGACACGATTAAACGCAGTAAGAATCTAAACTCGAGCCATCTCCGCATTACGAGCTCTTGCCACAGTCAGCGGCTTTATAATTCACCACAGATTTTGCTATCATTTAAAAATTGATCCGGTCAGCACAGCACAACATCATTATCATACGTCACAGCACAAGTTCACCGTGATCATGTAAACACAACAAAGCAGATATCTCGCGACAGAATAAAAACACACAATAAGCATCTCAACTCACAAATTTGGAGGTGCTGTCGAGCCATCTTCACGTCACGAGCTCGTACACACTCAGCTATTCACCACAGAATTTGCTATCACAAAAATAGATCCGGTCAGCACAGCACAACATTACTATCGAATAGGTATTACCTACACTACAAGTTCACTGTGATTATGTAATGTAGACACGACAATACACAAATCTCACAGTTCAGTATCTCGCAGCACCAATTTTATAAGGAGGTGCTGTAGGGACATTTCGGTTCGGCGTAACAGTCGGCTATAATTCACCACAGGCTTTGCTGCCATAAAAAAATATCCTGACAGCACAGCACATCATTATCGTACATCACGCCACAAGTTCATCGTAATCACGTAAGCACAACAAAGCACAAATCTCACGACACAATTAAACGCAGTAAGCATCTCAACTCACCAATTAGGAGGTACTGTCGAGCCATCTCCGCGTCACGAGCTCCTGCCACACTCAGCTGCTTTATAATTCGCGTTCACTCCAATAATTGCTGCCCGTGTCTTGACACAAATAACATTGCGACATACGGATTCTGTGAACATGGCAAAAAGGTTCTCAAACGAGATCGTCTTTTTCCTTATATTCATTTTAACTCATGTACAGTCACAAGAAATAATATCTTAACTACATAGGACTATGTCAAATTACAATATTAAATTACTTTTGTGGCACAGATAGTTTTATTTCGGAACGCTTCAATGTGACAAAGTTCTTTGTTGATTACACACTATTGCTCGTTGATGTACAATCAACTAGAAAATAACATCTACTGTATTGTTTGTAAAATTTAATTAGTTGTAGTTATTTGTATGACTGTACCTTATGGATGACAGAAACAAGGTCTGTCATAATCTAATAGGTATTATGGAGAGTAATGGTTATTATCATCATCCCCTCCTTATCCTAATTCTATTTGGGGTCGGAGCAATACGTCCGTCTCCTCCACTCCACTCTGTTACCTGTCATCTCCTCAATCACTCCTTTCCCATTCAAATTATTACACACACACATATATCCATATTTTAAGCGGTCCTCTTCTCCCTCCCCATTCATGCCCATCACCTTTCTATTAACCTATCATCCCTTCTCATAACATGTCTATATCAAGCCAAACGGTTTTCTTTCAACTTTTCTGTAACTGGTGCCGCTTTCAAACTTCCTCTCACATACTCAGTTCTAATTTTGCTTTAATTAAGCTTAATTAATTTCGCTTCACTCCACACATCCATCTCAGCATTCTCATCTAAGCCACATGCAATTTCCTTACGTATCCGTATGTTTCGTGGCCTAACATTCTGATCTAATGTGCCAGGAAAAATTCATTGCATTGTGTTCGCGCCGCGCTGCGAGCGGTGCGTTGTCATTGTCAAGGTCACGGGCGACACGCAATGCGCTCGGGCCGCGTGCAGACCAGTTGGCCGTAAGCAGCCGTGAGACAAGTTCGTGTGTTTCTGTAGCGACGTGCCGCGCAAGTTACCTACCCATATTGGGACCGAGATTTCGTTTTGCACCTACTAGGGCTCCGGTCGGGGTACGGACTTGTAACCCGTGTGTGTTCGCTTTGAAAAGCGCCGGGAAGTTTTAGCTGCCTAATTAGGGCATTGTGTAGTATAAGAGTGTTAGCTGTAAGAGTATCCCATCGGGGGTTGTGTGGAGATCGTTTGGTCAGGCGCGCGCCGGCGAGACAACGTTCAGCCCCCCTGGATTACGGACACTATTTTCTAGTAAGGTAGGATTAGCTTAATTTACTTAATTTTGCATGAGAAACCTTCGTTTCAATAAACTGTGGAACACAGTAGATGTGGTCATCACAATTGTGCGTGATCATATTTTTGGTAGCAGGGCGTACCTAGTTGATATAATTAGTTAATTTTCATATTAAAATTAACTAGGTACATAAAATTTCATAGTAAAAATAAAAAGCGTACCTAAAAAGCGTACCTAAAAATTATTTTTTTTTGTTGAAATCTCGAGGGTATGCCGAGACGATTGAAGTACTAAGAAATTGTTCTAGTAAATTCTCGAAGCGAATGTTTCTCACTTGGTGGATCCGATAATAGATAGACACTTATATAATTGTTGTCACATACTAGTGTTTTGATACGAGTTTACTCGCCTAGATGTGTATATTTTTTTTTGTGTGTCCGGATTTATTTGACGAATAGTTCGTTCGAAAGTGTGTTTATTAGTACCACATACTAGTGATTTGATACGAGTTTACTCGCCTAGATGTGTATATTTTTTTTTGTGTGTCCGGATGCCGTGTCGGAACAGCTGGAGCAGGATGTAGCCCAGGCCTATGAGCTGGCTGACCAGTTCACGGAGGCGGCTGAGAGGGCCCTGGCTGTTCGGAAGGGGAGCCGGTTTTGAGCGGGGAGGTCAAACCTACCCCGACGGCGTTGCTAGGCCGATTGCCTACATTGGAGATTCCCACTTTTAATGGGGATCTGTCAGCCTGGATGGGCTTCATTAATTTGTTTGACAGTTTGGTGGATTCACGACGGGACTTATCCCCTAGTGAGAAGTTGGCCTATTTGCGCTCCTCCCTGCGAGGAGAGGCCAGCGCGGTAATCCAGCACCTGCTCATCAGTGACGACAACTACCAGGTGGCTCGCCAGCTTCTGGTTAGCAGGTACCAGAATGTCCGGTTACTGGCGGACACCCACGTGGCCACGATTTTGGCCCTCCCGCGAATCACGCGGGTACACCTGTTACGGAGGGAGTTGCTGAACCCGCTACTGTCAGCGGTCAACTCCCTAAGGCGATTGGACCTGCCGGTGGATCAGTGGTCCTTTATACTGCTGCACATAGTCCTCGCCAAATTGCCCGCTGAAATGAAGGGGCGTTTCGAGCAGAGGTACGGAGGCGACAGCGCCTCGTATCTCCCGCCCCTCGCGGACCTCCTTCGTTTTTTGGAGGATGAATGTAGGGTGACGGACCACCTGGAGCCCGCCCCGGTTCCAGGTGTTGGTCGTATGGTGGCGGCGAGGGAACAGCCCCGTCGCCCGACCAATCGCTATGCTGCCTTCCAGCAGTCCCCTCCCCCCGCACCGAGTGAGCGGTGCAGGTATTGCAGGGGAGATAGGCACGTGGTGCACGAATGTGCCAAATTTAGAGGCCTCCGCCCAGAGGGACGGAGGGCCGTTGCTAGACAGCGCCAATGGTGCTATAGGTGTTTGGGGGGACACATGCAGTCGGCGTGTCCCCAGACAGAGGATTGTCGTCTTTGCGGAGGGAGGCATCACCCCCTCCTTTGTTTGGACCGCAAGGACGCCGGGAGCGACCGGGGTTCGAATTCCTCGCGCACGGGCGGGGGCCCGGCAGCCCGGAACCGGTCCCCTAGAGATTCGGCGGGGCTTAGCCCCCCCGTTCAGTCCCCCCCGGAGAGGGGGAACTATAGGAGAGACGCCCCCGCCACGGGCGGGGGTAGGGGGGTACCACAAGAGTACGCCACGGTGGCGATGGGCACGGGCCCTATTTGCTACTCCCCCCCCCTAATGGAGAGGCCTCGATTGGGGTACTATGTACCGAGGCACGCCCCACACGGGTATTACCCTGCACCTAGGAGTGCTGTTGGTCGGGGCCAGTATGTACCCGATTGGGACCCGCTCGCCCGGTACGAGCGTCCCACATTTGGCGCGCCGACTCAGGCGCGAGGGGGACAAGTACCCCCCCAAAATTTTTAATGGCGCCCCTGTCGGACCCAACCACCCCTCCGGAGCTTGTGCTGTTGCCAACAGCCTCCGTGAATGTTTGGGGACCTGGGGGCAATGTTGTCACGGTGCGTGCCCTTTTGGACTCAGGTGCCCAGGGGTGCATAATGTCCAGGTGGCTTGTCCGACAGCTGGGTCTTTTGCTTGTGCCGCATCACGAAGCGGTACGGGGGGTGGGAGACTCGCGGATCCCTGATCCGATTGGTCGAGTTGAGTTCTCCTTCTCCCCCCACTTCACGCCAAGGCCGAAGATCGGTGCTTCGGCGATAGTTTTTGATAAGGTGGTTGGACCACTCCCGCAAGTGCGAGTGCCGCCATCCACGATTGAGCTGACGTCTGGACTGGCTTTGGCTGATCCTTCCTTCCACCGACCGGGCCCAATACACTTGTTGATTGGTGCGGATGTCCTCGGTCGTGTACTGTGTGGAAGCAAGCGAGTTTTGCAGACAGCCGATCTTGTCGCCTTGTCCTCGTCGCTGGGTCATGTGGTGATGGGAAAGGTACCACAGACACCAGAGACCCCGTCGGTAGACCGCCAGACCATTGTCGGCTCTACTTTGTCCGACGTTCTCCAAAAGTTTTGGGAGGTGGAGGAACCTCCCACTGCCAAGCGGTTGGATCCGTTAGCCGAGGAGTGCGAATTGTTCTACCAGAACAACACTGGGCGCCTCCTCTCGGGTCGCTTGATTACCCGCTTGCCCTTCTTGGCGGCTCGCCCTCCTTTAGGGAGCTCCCGACCGATGGCCGAGAAGAGATTGTTGTCCATGGAGCGTAGGATGGCCAGGGATCCCGCATTCAAGGAGAAGTATATAGACTTCATGCGGGAGTATTTGGACCTTGGGCACATGTCCATCTCGCAGTTGGACTGGCGTAATGTGGAACATTACTTCCTGCCACACCACGCTGTTTTGAAGACTTCCAATGGGAAGATCCGCGTGGTCTTTGATGGTTCAGCGCCCACGTCAACCGGAGTGTCGTTGAATCAGTGTCTGCATGCGGGGCCGAAGTTGCATCACGATGTCTGTGATGTTTTGACCAACTTCCGCCGGCACGCTGTCGTCTTTGTGGCCGATATCCGCATGATGTTCAGACAGACCGTGATTCACCCGGAGGATAGACGATACCAGCTCATCCTTTGGCGTGAGGATCCCCAGGATCCGATGTTGGCTTACGAGCTGAACACCAACACTTATGGTTTGCGGTCGAGCCCCTTTGTGGCGATCCGTTCGCTTTTGGAGCTCGCAGAGCGCGAACGGCTACGCTATCCCCGGGCATCTGCTCTTATTGAGGGGGGGGCCTTATTTGTCGACGATATCTGCACGGGGGCCTCGAGCTTAGATGAGGCTCTCGTCTTACGTGATGAGCTGATTGCGCTCTTGAGGGCTGGTGGCTATGAGTTGCGGAAGTGGCTGTCTAACTCACCGGACCTATTGGCAGATTTGCCTAAGGACCACCAGCAAGAGCCGCTCCTCTTTGAAAATCCGGAGACTCCAGACATGCTGTCTGTTTTGGGAGTCCAGTATCGA